>JACBWW010000011.1:8861007-8905676 GCA_020086605.1 Lanius collurio | reverse complement strand
GGCCGGGCCCAGGCGGTGCCAGCGGCTGCAGCGGCCCCAGCGCAGGGCACGGCTGAGCCCCTCAGCCACGGGAAAGCCTGGGCAAGGCAGGGCAAAACTCTGCCCGGCAGCCAGGGCTGAGCGGGGGGAAACAGCCCTGAGAGCCTCAGGGGACAGCGGGGACGGAGGCGGGAGAGACCCGGCGGGGATGGCACAGGGCCGGGGAGAGACCCGGCGGGGCAGGGGCTGCCCTGCGGACCCTGGGAATGCTCCCACATTGGAGGAGGGAAATGTGTGAGAGGATGCAGAGAGGAGCTGCTGTGGGCTGACCGCAGACCACCATTCCCCATCTGCCTGTGCCTCTTCGGGAGAAGAGAGAGACCAGTCAGGACTGAAGATGAATTTGGTAATAAGTCGGATTGGGGGGAGGGGGGGGGAATTGTTTTAATTTTTTTGTATTTTTTTCCTCAACATCGAACTCTATTTTAATTGCTAAGAAATTGAATTCAATTTCTTCCTGTTAGATGTGTCATAGTAATTAGTCAGTGATCTCTCTGTTTTATCCCAACCTATGAACTTTTCTTCCGCTCATTTTCTCCTATGAGATTTTAAGAAGAAAGACTGAGAGAGGCAGCTGGGTGGGTGTTCAGAAGCCAGCCGAGACGGACCCACCACGAAAGTGTGGTACAACATGCCTGCTCTGTAATTGCATCTTTAACTTATGCCATACTCTGCATAGAGCCTCTTAGCCTCTGACAGTCTTTATATCAAAACTATCTAAAATAGCCATATAATTGGTGTGTGTTTAAAAAAATAAAAAAACAAACAAAAAAAGTGTTATACCAATTACATACATCAGATGTAGCAACAAGGAAACAAAGATAATTCTGCATATTTATATATTAATGGTGAACTTAGTAACTTTGGTTTTTAAGGATATTTGCCAGCTAATTGTAAATCAATAGATAATGAAGCTGAAGATATGCTGATAAGCTCAAGTGTGAATTAGCATGTCAGTTACTTTTCAAGTATCTTCTTGACCTTATTTTAAGTGAAGTGCTCATTCATGTTCATTGTCTGTGTAACCTTCAACACCCACATACCTTGTTGTCTTTTAAAAGATTCTGCTACATCATTTTGATATTAAATATAATTTATCAACTCATTCAAGATGTATTTGTAAAATGAAATGTTATCTGAACTTTGCTTGTTTAAACACTAACAGTAACACTTCTGTTGAATGATTGAAACTGTAGGCTAAAAAATTTCATTTACTGTATAAAAAGCTACAAAAGTTTAAAAAGGTCAAGTAAATTGAACATCATAATTAGGTCTTCTTTCATCTAGACAGATGTGACAAAACCATGCAGAACTTGCTTTTATGGCCAGCTTTTCTAAGGTGAAGATGCTATAACAGAATAGAAATTTCAAGTCTAGTATATTAATTAATCACAATATATCTGAAAAGAAGGTGAATATGAGACTTCAATATTCCTAGACTCAGTGGAGGTAGCTAAGAGTTATTTATAGGGCATATTCTGTACAGCTGTAAAGGTAATTACTCATATTTGTTGATTTTGAATGTGGTGCCTTCTCAACAACTGCCTCTTTGCCTTGTAAGTTACATTGACTATATGTTACCTTTCAAAACTCATATAAAATTGATGTTTAATGCCCAAATTAATATTTTTTTTTGTGTTCTAGAACACATGCACACTTTTTAAGGGCAATAAAATGTGTGAGGTAAAGCAGAACTAAGGTTTGAATCTAAGAATTTTCTATCATTTCTAATCATACACAGTCTATGAAACTAATTCATGGTGATGAATATTGAGATGAAATGCCTTTGTAAATATTTAATTTCTAAAATACATTAGGGTTTTTACTTATTGTAGTGGAAAACTCCAGACTGTAAAACCATGAAAGCACAATTTCTGAATGTTTTTGGGTTTTTTTTCTGCATAGCTGTATTAGCTTTGGTTGATTCTTGGCAAGCAGTTAGTTCTGATTTAAATAGTAATTCCCTCAAGTTTATAATCTGCAATTTAAACATTCTTTAAATAACAATGAAAATAACACAAACATCTTCGTTGGGAAAGAAAGTGTAGAGATGATATCTGCATTGGGATTGTGCACAATGGTTTACAGTCAAGAACCTGAGCAGTGGTAAATCTTTACATCTGAGATTAGAGCAGAATAATTTTAAAGTCATCTTTGCATTCCGGTAATCTTGCGTCCATTTGCTAAAAAGTCTGTTCCTGCAGAATTTTGATGAGCTTTTCCAGAAGACAGATTGCCTGTATGGAGATATTCAAGACAGGAGATAGAACTATGTTGCAAAAATGTCTCTCTGCAAAAAGTTATTATTAAAGGGCTTGGGGAATAAACTCACCAGAAGAGCTTTTTCTAAGTCTGTGACTGAAGAACGGTGGTGTTGCTGTCCTATGTCTGAACATTTGTATCAAGTCTTCATTTTTTCTCTTACAATATTGTAAAATTTTCCATCAGATTACAAACAAAAATTCCAATCATCAGAGTTAATAGTTTGTATTCATAAATCTACACTTTGGATTTAAGTCAAGCTTAGTGTATAATTAATTTGTGTGGCATGAAGTCATTGCATGTCCTTGTCTGTTTTGTTGTCAAATATGTGTAACCCTAACTGTTGCCAAAATGTGTTTGTTTTATTGTTGTCCTGTGAATTATAATATTTGATACTTAAGCTATCAGTATAAAAAAGACAGCTTTTTAAAGTTTCATATGAAAAACATACTGATATTGCAGTTCTACTAAAGAGATCTTTTTGTAATATTCAAAAGACCTACTTGAGACAATCTTGTGATACTGATAAAAGAGGTGCTATCCCACAAACCCTCTGCTTTACATTAAGGAAGTCTGTTCGAGAAAGAGTCTCTGTATATGTTTGCAAATCAAATAGAAATGTTTATAACTAATATAAATGTAGTCCATTTTGATATTCATAGTCTATTTTTACTTTGAAATAATTGTTTATATATTACTACTTAGTAATTATAAATCTTAATTTCAAAAGTCAATAGTGGCCTAAAGAAGTATAATTTTTAATTTGGAAGTATTACAGAAGCAATGTTTTCACACTGTAGTTATATGAATACTTTCTACCTGAATTCCTTGAGAAATCATGGCAACATAACTTTCAAAAAATTGAAGAGCATCTAACATCTGTATGGATGTTCCAGATGTAATATTAAAACTACAAGAACATCGTCATTACCTTGCTGACTGAATTAACAAAGTTGATGATGATGTGTTGGGCGTGCTCATAGATTCTAGACATGAAAATTGCAGCAACAATGGGACGCTTCACTTACTCCCTGGAACACAGTTGAATTCTACATTGAGCTTGAACTCTAATATGAAAAGTCTCTAAGTATAAAAAAGGCTGTCTCATAAGTTATCTAGTCATCAAATCTCCAAAAGAGGAACTAAAGCTAAACTTAAGTAATGCCTGAAGCAAATGCAAAATACCTGACAGAAAGACGTGAAGGGCTAAAGGAAGTTGGAATGACCAAAAGATACAGTAGTAAGGGCAAATAAAGGCAAATAAAGTCTTTTTAAAAAGTCTATTTCCAAAATTAGAGAAACAGAAAGGACTGAGAAATCTTGCATGTTAACTGTGAAGCAAAATAACCAGTTAAAGCAAGTTTGAAGAAAAACTGGCAATAAAAAGTACTTCTTCAGAAACATGAGGAAGTGGAAGCCTACCAGAGGCTGCTGAGAGAAAAGGCACTTCTGGGGCATAAAACTACACTTCTGGGTGTAGATACCAGGTACTGTCAGAAAATCAGATCCCCCTGATAAGCCTCTGTGTATGAGCCCTAAACAAGTGACACCCAGAATTCACTCCCTTCCATACACTTGTTCAAAACAGAAGCACTCCTAGATGAAAATTCTTTAATTACACTTAGTTGTGCTGCTTTCTTTCTTATAGAGCTATTAACTTTTACCTTGGACTAGACTGTCTTTCATCAATGAAAAAATGGTGAATCAAACCGCAGAAAACAATAGTTATTATTAAAGTGACATCTCTGCATCCCTCATTTCCTAACTTCCCTATCCCTTCAATTCCCTAACTTCAGTAGGGATATTGATAATTATTACAGTGGCTAATAAAACCACAGAATCACAGAATATGCTGAGCTGGGATGGATCCACAAGGATCTTTGAAGTCCAGCTCCTGGTCCTGCACAGGAACACCCCAAGAGTCACACCATGTGCCTGAGAGCATTGTCCAACTTGAACTCTGTCAGGCTTGGTGCTGTGACCACTTCTCTGAGGAGCCTGTTCCAGTGCTCAACCACTCTCTGGGTGAAAAACCCTTTCCTAATATCCAACCTAAACCTCCCCTGACATAATTTCAGGCCATTCCCTCAGGTCCTGCCACCGGTCACCACAGAGAAGAGATCAGTGTCTGCCCCTCCTCTGCCCCTCATGAGGAAGTTGTGACTGCAATGAGGGCTCCCCTCAGTCTCCTCCAGGCTGAACAGACCAAGGGACCTCAGCTGCTCCTCATAGAGCTTCCCCTCAAGGCCTTTCAATATCTTTCTAACCTCTCTTGGACTCTAAGAGCTTAATGCCTTTCTTACTTTGTATAACCCAAAACTGCCCCCAGCACTGGAGGTGAGGCTGCCCCAGTGCAGAGCAGAGCAGGACAATCCCCTCCCTTGCCTGGCTGGCGATGCTGTGCCTGATGCATCCCAGGACAGGGTTGGCCTTCCTGGCTGCCAGGGCACTGCTTGCTCATGTTCAACCTGCCACTGACTGGGACCCCCAGGTCCGTTTCTGTGATGCTGCTTTCCAGCAGCTCATTCTCCAGTCTGTTTGAACATCCAGGGTTGCCTCATTCCAGGTGCAGAAAGAAAGAATATCACCTAATTAGGCAGGATATACAAACGTACTGGAGTGGAAATCAGATGGTTAGAGTAATGTTTCTGATTCTTTCACAAAAAAAGACATACCGTTAAATAGAAATATTTTCTGTGTCAGCCCTTTGTAGTAAAGAATGATTAAAAAAGCCCTAGGTAGAAATATGATACAAGTATCAAACCACACAGGCATCCTAGAGAGAATGCAGAAGTTTCCCTTCTGGCCCAGTAGATACTGAGTAGTAAATTAACTTAAAGTTTCTTGAAAATCAATAGAACCATTTATGTGTCTGTAATCAGTATCCTTCCCATGGCTCCCCTCCCTCTCCACAAAAAGAAAAAGTAAGCCTGAGAATTTAAAATTCACTGCTGTTCAGGAGTTGCCTTCATCAATGGAAATATATCTGTAGGTGCAATATTGGTTTATTATATTGAATACATCTAAATGACAATACTCTTATTAAAAAAAAATTATCTGCAATGTTTCAGTCTCTTGAATACCAAGTGCAGAAAAGGAATCTTCTCTGTGTGGGACAGTGTTCCAGTTTATCAGCTCTTCTGTTTTACCCTGAATAAACTTCATTCAAATGCTCCTAACTTCTCATGTTATTCCCCTCTGTTGAATTGTTGCCCCTTACTTTGCTTTCTAACACCTTTGTCCCTCCCCCTTCATCAGTACGATTAAGGAAGTGGAGGCAAACTTTTTATAATCTGTTCATAATCTGCAGAAATGCTTTCTCCTCAGTCTTCACTCTTCAGCCAGATTCCATTCACTTACTGAATTTTTTCACACTGAAGTATCCACTTTCCAGTGATCTGTGACTGAATTTCCTTGTTCTAATATTTGTTTGTGGGACTCTAAAAGACCACCTTGTTCTAACTTCTTGTGGATCCTTTGGAGGCTAAAAGAGGATTCAGTCTTCACAATACCTAAGCTCCATTGACATTTTATGAAAGATCATGTAAATGTGAGCATTATGTATGGGGGCACTGGAAGCTGAATGAAAGCTATTCAATGCACCTTCCCTCAAACCTTTTCCATTCTGAAAAATACTAAATAGGAAGATAATATATGTTTCACAACTAAAAATTACATTAATATATTACAGCTACATGAACTGCTAATGGGGAGCAAGACAGGGAAAATGTGAATTTTGGTTTGTATTGCCTACAGTCTAGTGTTCAAAGATTTCTTGGAAGATACCAATTAATTCACCTTCACAGCATGTTTCTGAATCTTCATTTTAAGATTAGTTCAGCATATATCAAGAAGCTGCTTCTCCCCATTCCAGCATATATTAATTAAAAAAAAAAAAAATTAAAAATGTGTAGACATGGAGTGGCCGTCAGTTTTCCTGGATTTTGTCACTACAACAGACAAATGCATTTTACATCAGACAGATGCAGACTTGCTACCAGTATCTATTCAAATATGTCTGAAGTCATAAACCAACAGCACAAAACAAGGCACTTTAACAAACAGACTTTTGCTCTGAAGTGTTCATCACTCCACTGAAGCTTATAATTAACTGGCAGTCATGCAGTGTAAAAGGGAGCTCTGCACCTCCCATTTCATTGTTTTCTTCTTCTATGAGCAGATTTTGTGCAGAGAGAAATCTGTATCTCTATTGTCTTGCTAACAGAACATAAGTACTAAAGTATTGGAGATCTGCAGCCTTCTAGAGAGTAGGTGTAGCATCTCCTATAATAATTAATAACATCTAATGTAACATTAGCATATTATAGAAGTTTATGAGGTTAGACTTATTTTCTGAAAAATTCTAGCAAATCACACTAATGTGACTATAATCTGAATTTCACAGACTGGCTTCTCAGCAGATGTAAGTGGCAAATCATTGGATTTTTTATCTCTACATTTTGTGATTTTGCCACATCTGTAGGGAATTGTATACAATGTAATTGTTTTTTGAAATCTCCATCCTAGCTGCTATTTAAGGCACCCTCTGAAGACTTTCTGGCAGAAACCCATTACGAATTTAGTGTGTGAAGCTCTCCAAGAGGGGAAAATGTGAATTAGATTTGTATAGGAAGATGTTTTAAAGAAGCATATGTGGTATAAGGTGACATAGAAATTGGTTTCTGTTCTGTTAGTCACTGAATAGCACCATATGTGGAACAGAAGTGCATGGGAAAAACAGAACAACTTACAGAAGCAAGACAAAGTGCAAGTGTAGAAAGACCCACATGACCACTATGAGGTGTCCGTAGAGGTTAATCTCAGATCAGCCAGATTCACGCATAAGATTACAGTGAACTTTTTTGGTCAAGGTATTTCATCACTTTTTTGAAAGCTTTCTGATTTGGGTCAGTGTTTTAAGTTCTGTCCCTCTTGTAGAAACATAAATGTTTTTAGGCTTTATATTAGTTATATGAGATATCTGAGTTTTCAAACAAATTAAAATGCTCATCTATGAGAATAAAATGGATGGTTTTTATTTAATGTCTGTGGAGAACAATTTCTGTAATTCTTAGGAAATTCCACTGTCTGCAGATCACTAAGATTTTTTTTTCCTTATTTCTTTACAAGTTAAAACAAAAGAATTGCAAATCTGAGATATTAGAGTCCTGAAAAATTAAATTAAAATATTAAAGTTTTGGACTTCATCATAACCAGCATTTCTTTCTGACAATTTTGCAGAACCCTGACTAACTTCAGAAAATTTCCTAAGCATTTAAGCAATGCTTTATGTTTTTTGTAAACATTCAGCTGAAATTCAGAAGCTAAATTTGGAATTGACTTTTGTTTGATAGATCTTTGTTATGTGGCAGTTGCAGGATCTGGATGAGGTAACAGGTAAAAGAATCTATGTTATTCATACACTGAGAGTTTCAAAGAGTGTAGAGGAACAACTCATACCCATCCTGCAGAAATGGGATGCCCAGCAGAGCAGCACTGAGAAGCTATGTGGCTGGATTAATTGTGCATATGTGACATACCACAAATACAACTTGATTAATTAATTAACCACCATGTTTGATGATTAGGTGAGTTTTAAACGTCTTGATTTATGGTCTTTAATAGTGAACTTAGATTCCTGATAAGGAGGGAAGTTGAGAACTAGAGACATTTGTTTGTACATATTTATGAAACACTACAAGAGAGAGGAGAAATAAGGTGCACTTCAACTCTGAATTTAACTATATGACTGGAAAATTTAATATGTATTTTAGGATGAGAGTTTTTTTTTTTTTTTCCTGCTTGAACTAGTTAGAAATGTGCACCGTGAAGGCCAGATTTATATTCTGTATAAATGTCACTGTTCCTTTTTTTCCCCACTCTATTAAAGGTGTCAAGAATATTTTTATGGGTCAGATTCTGACATGACACTTTTTATGTTTGATCTGAATATTGTCTTCTGTAGAGATACTTTATTTTGTGCATCCATATCTTTAAACTTTGGCTGCTTACTATCACTATTTCCTTTTGTTTTTACCAGTCCTCATCATAATGAAATAAGTTAAACTGCCTGTTTTTTTTTTTCTTGTCCTCTGCTTTGAGGATTTAGATGGTGTTCTCAGTTCAGGATGGCAGTGAAGGGAGGAGATGGAAAAGCAGCAAGCACTACTAAAAGGTACTGCTAAGTCGCTAGGCAGGTTCTTAGGTCCCAGCCTGTCATGAGGAGTGGTGCAGGAAGTGCATTCTCTCATAGCTCAGGGCAGCCAGAATAACACCACATTGATCAATAGTGAGTCATTACACAAGACAAGGAGAAAGAACAAGGAACAATTATGTGTAAAAGAACTTGATGAGATGGAGCTAACAGCCTGAACTGGAAGCATGAGGACTGTGAAAGGAGAGTAAGGCTTCAAATCAGTTTTGGCTTCACCATTTATTTACCATTAAGTTATCTACTGCAACCATGAACTGTAATGAATGATCCTAATTTAAATTATGCTGTCACCTGTCTGAGATCTTCAGATTGCCAGAACAATGGAAAGGATTGTCTTACTGTTATGTTTTCAATAGTATCTATTAGTGAGTAACCCTAATGACTGACATTATCTTTCACAGTGTTAACATTGCCTTTTTACAAAAAGTTAAAAGAATATAAAATATTGGGTTTAGAGTATCCATCAGTGTACAAATGTCCAAGAGCTTCTGATTTTTTACTTTCTATCCTGCTATATAGATGCAAAGGGGAAAGAAGCTTTTGTCAGGATTTGCTTAAAAATGAGAAAATATGGAACTCCTCTACATGGGAGGATCACCAAGCATTTAGAGAAGTCTCACCACTCTGTTGAAATGATGGGCAGGAGATAAAAGAACACATATAACAAATAAGTATATAGCTCTATGAGTTGAAAATATGTAATTTTATTTAGAAGTTCCTTCATAATTAAGCATCACCTCAGTAAAAAACTTTTCAGTTTATTTTCCAGAAGGGATTAATTTCTTCTGATGACCTTGAATTGGGCTTAAAGTTTGTGTGCAGAGTACAGCAGAGTCTTGCCCTGTTATATGATTAAGAAGGACAAGTAATTAACACGGGATAAATGCTCTAACGCTAATGTTAGTGGTATGATCAGGCATTATTTTTGTATGTAAGCCCCTAATTTATATGGAACTAGCCCTAAACATAAACATAAATAGCCATTTTAAGAAATATAAGAAAATTAAAAAATCTGTTATTTGTGGAGCCTTTTTAGAAATTTGAACTAGAAACAACCTGTTTTACAAAGCGCTTGGGGTTTTTTTGCAGATTTTCTTTGGTTCAAGAAAATGTGTTGTGATAGTAATTCAGCATTCCTGTCTACAAGATAAATTAAGTGTTGCTGATGTGTAAAGAAATAATGATTCCCTGAAAAAATGAGACCCTTCTTCTACCCTTTATAAATGCTACCTTTAAAAGTTAGAGTCTAATTTATTCATAGAATTGAACCTTTACCTTTCCCTATTCAAGGAAGGATAACAGATTAAAAGGAGATGATTTATACATGAAATAGTCAAAATGCTTTATAAAATTAGAAAGCCACAGCATTTTAGGTCAGGAAGAAACATCAAAAGGTAATTCATTCCATAATGATAGCCTGCTATGGGCCCAACTATGACTAAACCTTTTCTAACAGAGTTTTGCCTACTCTGTCTCATTTAATCTGTTCACTTTTGCCTCATCTCATTCATTTCTTTATTCATTTGTTCACTCTTTGTCTCTCATGTTTTCATTTTTTAGGGTGTTTGAATGGAGCTTTTTTTGGGGCGAGGTTTTGTTGGTTTTTTTTCTGGGTTTTTTTTTGTTTTATTTTGGGGGGGTTGTTTGATTGTTTTTATTTTTTTTAATTTTTGTTTGATTTGGTTTTTTGTTTGTTTTGTCTGAGGCAATTTTCTATAAGCCAGAGTTACTTGTATATTAATTACTGCAACTATGTGATCAAGTTGGGGATGTTTAAGGGGAATAAGCAGAATCATTGTAAACTAAAATGAAATAATATCCAGAACTAATCACGTAGAAAAGTTTGTTTATCTTAGCATGATTTTTAAGTGTATAATTATTTTTAGGACATCAAAACATATCCCAAGATTCCCTGGTGTGATATGGTTCATGCTGGACATTCCAGGGCCCACCTGATTTTTTCCAGAGCCCCCATGACAATGTGTCTTTTGCACAGACAGGTACCTCTCCTATGCAGAGGCTCCTTGGAGAACTCTCATATACGAGTGTCAGAAAAAAGTTATTTTGAATATTTGTTTAGTAGGTAGTATTTCTGATAATTTTGTCCAGATACCTCACCAGCTAAAATTTTGAAATATCACCTCTCTCCTCCCTTTACATGAGTCAGGGGAGCACAGATGTGAAAAGATTTGTTCCTCTACCCTAAAGAATAATATTTTATTGCTATTGTTGTTGTTATTATTGGAGAGGATTGTCCAGAATTGGTACTTTTCATGACCAGAGAAATCTGAAAAAAATCTTACATTGTTTACTAAATAGATACTGGAACTGACATTGAAAGCCAGATGAAAAATCGTTTGTTTCAGGTATTCATTTACAGTAAGCTGTGCTTACTACTGGTCAGGAGTAAGTGAGAAAAATTCATATCCACTACAAAGAAATTTGCTGATTTAATATCAAGTACTATTTTATTTCTATTTCACAGGCCTTCATTTTTCCCTGGGACAAGTTTTAAGATAAAATGAAACTTGAAAAATTATTATTTACATGAGAAGGAAAAAAAAAAATTAAAATTCACAAAACAAAGCACAAGGTGCATGTAGTATTAGAAGTAAAACTACACAGAGGTAAAGCGACAACATTACTGCTGTAAAATATAAATGGAATTAATCTGTAACTAGGTGTACTAATCCCAACTGTGGGCTATGAAACCACTTTCTGGATTTTTATCATTAATTAAATTGTGTTTTCACAAGGCTTCCCTTGTCCTTGAGCATTTTCAGAATGTTGCAAGCAACCATTCCCTTCACATGCTAGTTTGAATAACAGCATGATACTGAAAGCACCACTTCTAGCGAGGAAATAAATGGCAAACTCATGCTTTACTGAATGTGTCCTTGGTGTCTTTCTGCAAAGCTGTTATCACAGCCTTATCATGTGCTTTAAGATGACTTCTGGAAGCTTTCTTCTTTATATTGGAAATTTATGTAGAATTGGGAAAAATCTCTCAATTCCCCATTTAAAAGAAAACTCAAAATGTGACTGAAGTATTCTAAAATATTTGTATTTCTAAGCTGCCTTTCTCAACTTGACTGAGATTGTATGTGTGATATATATATATAAATAGGTGTACACCTGTCTTTGCAGAACTAAATATGGATATTTTGGTGGGAAGGGGAAAGTCGTGTTTTTAAACTGAAAAATCATTTTTTGCCTGTCCATGGAGCCTTTGGATGTGTTTAGGGAAGGCTGAAACACAGATGGCCCTGAGACAGAGCGCTCCTTATCTTTGAATTATTTGCTTTAATGAAAATTCCACATTGGCTACCTTATTCTAAACCAAGCAGGTTTTGTTTTGGGTTTCTTTATGTTAGGAAATATAACATATGTTTAATATATGTTTATATAACTCTCTGTTCACTGCAGAGTTTTACACCCAATCATCCTTCCAAAATTCTCCATATCATTCAGCAAAACATTTAAGTGCCAAAATCTTATGTTTAAATTTTCATGTGTCCTTGACATTGCAGTATATCAGTGCATTCAATGTGAATGCTGCTGGATGTGGGATTGTAGGAACTTTAGTGCATGTGGAGCACACAAACAAAAGTGTTACAGGCCAGGGTGCATAGGAGAACACAGGGTATAGAGGGAAATTGAAGAGGCATGATGGTACTTTTTGAAAAATAGATGGATGTAAGATAGCCCGAGGAGAAGAATTTGATCAGATAAGGATGTGATATCCTGGGCTAAGGAGTGGGATTTCTCTTTTTGGAGTAAAGGTTCAATACAAAAATCCACCTCCAGTTTATGAAATTAAAAAAAAAAAAAAAAGGTCTGTCTGAAGTCTTCAGAAAGTTTCTCCCTTTGATCTCCTGTGCCACTAAGTACTCTGCAGCTTGCCTGAGAGCTCACTGCTCCTGCCCTGACCTTACTTATTTACACAGACAGCTGAGCCTGAGCAAGCAATTAATAAAATAATAACCATTTAATGTTTTGAGAACCATCTTACCCTGCCATTCATGACCCAGTGTGAATGAAAACTGTGGACACTTGTACTACTTACTGCCTAAGTTGTATTTTAGTTCTGCAATGTCAACAGATGTTGCTGACAGCTGAGGGAGATTCATTTGTTGGCTCGATAGGCCTCATCTTCAGAATAGGACACATTATCTCCTTTTGTTTATGTTCATGCAATTTGAATTTAAACCTGGCTCTAAAGAGGGAACAACTTTTCTCTTGCATGTAAGCCAGAAGGACCTTTGTAATTCAAACCACAGGACATTTGCATGGATAAGTTCTTAGTATGATTTTTTTTTTTTTTTAACATGCAACCCTTTGATGATTAAATAAAAATAAACATTTAAAATACAGACATTTTCCACTTTTTTTTTTTTTAATTTTATGCATTGTAGAAAAAGTCAGGCATTAAATAATTAAAGAAAATGTAGTTTTGAAGCAAATTTCCTTCACAGTATGACAAGTCATAGAAGACATACACAATGATTTTAGTATAACTTCTTTTGGAATTAATTGTGAGCCAAATAGATTAAAAGTTTCTCTAAAATAAAACTGCTTCAGTGCTAGTGTTGCTAATCTGTAATGGAAATGGTAAGTTTCTGTTCTTCACAATGTAGATTTTTTTTTTCCCTGTCAAGTCAGGAATTTATCCTTAGGAAAGACAACATATGCCTCATTGGCATTTACAGAGAAACAGTTTTGATACAATCTTTCTTGTTTTACTGCTGCCATCAGCATTGTTATGATATTGAGTACTTATTCTGTAGTTTTCTCCCCTTGCACTCACATGAAATTCTCCAAGATGTGAATTTGTGCCTGAAAAAAAATTCTATCTCTACTAACAAAGGAGGTGGGAAGCAGGAGGCATTCCTGGTTTTACTCAGAGTTTTCTTTTGTTGCCTTTAGAGAATGTTATATTTACTACATCTCCAGCATTTGTTTGGGTTTTCTTTAGTTCTAAGAGCATAACACTGTTTGGGTCAGAAGGTACGTATTTCCAGTTGATTATATGACAATAAAATTATCTTTTGAGGAGAAAAAAAAAAGTTGACGTCTTGTCAAAATAAGATTTGTATTTCTGCTGCCTAACCAGTAGTCATCTTTGTTGCCCTGAATTCTTGTGTTGGGTCTGTACTGCACTACTGAACACAACAATTTGCTAGATTATTCCTTACATGGAACAAATAAAATTTTAGCAATATGAGTAATATTTACTCACTTTAGGATGACTAAGTGAAAACTTGTATTCAATGGGTGTTTGAGGTACCAAGCAATATGTTTTTATTATTTTCATTTTTTCCTGAAAAAGAATAAATATTTTTGGACTTCACAGTATTAGGTTAGGAAAACAGAGGTGTTGGGAGAGCAGAATCATACCCCTGGATCTCCTGCTGGGCCATATGGGCACTTTCTTTTCGGCTCCTCAAATGTAAAGAAGACAATTTATTATGGAAAATGTGTTAATGAATAAACTAAACATCTAAAGAATACTATATTGACACTCTCTTGTACTGCTAGTGAGAATGTCTAGTGATACGTCTATTAATCGTCATTTTAATGGCTTCCCATAATGAACTATTTTAATATTTCTTTCCCTGTCATTTTACACATATTATTTTAAAGAATAATTTGTTCCGAATTGTTTCTTAGCAGCCAATAGCTCTAGGGTTTGTAATCCTGTTCTGCCTGAATATTTTTTGAGAAGAGCAAAGGTGTCAGAGCATCTCTGGAAAGAAAAATCATTGAAATGTTGGTGAAAAATTACATCTATATTGATGTATAAGCATTCACATAAGAAACACTAAGGAGAGGAATATATTGCCTTGAAGTGAGAATAGTATGCTTATGGCTTTTAATATAGTTGTAATACTGGTTCTGGAGAAAGATGAAATTTTAACAGACTTCTTTTCATCCCTTATTTTAGTAAGTGATAGCAGTGAAGGAAATGCCTTGTCTGGGATTCTTTACATGTACAGAAAGAGAACATTGGTGTTACCTGTTGAAATTGGATGATAGTGAACATAGCATAGTTCTTAATCAGAAACGTAGATTTTAAGTTAAAAGTAACATGCAGATTTTATTACTGTTCAGTTTAGTAAATCAATAAGCCTCTGACTTGCTTTGTTGAAATGCTTTCTGTTAAACACTGTCAAAGTGTAACTGGAAGAAAGTAGTTCTTAACTAGATTTTTTGTGTGTTAAATTCAAGATAGATCCATGGTTAGGATATATATTTATTCTACAGAAAAATGAAAACAAGTTCAAGCATGAAACTTGATGTTACAATGGACAGCGAAGAACATAAAATATTTTCAATGCAAAATTTAGAACTTTGAGAAGAAGGCAAAGAATGCTTGTTGTCCATGCAAGGATGGAAGTTATCTGTACTGTGCTGAAAAGATGTCATGCAGCACTTGCAATTACATTGTCAGGTGGAAAAAGTGGCAAAATGTTACACGTTACATCAGTCCTCTATAGGAGTGCTGTTTCAAAACACCAGTCAGTCATTAATAGCCATGTAAAACTGTTTTATAAACATTTTCAGAACTTGTGTTTTACTTGTCCAGAAGTTGTGCTGACATAAATGGGAAAAGTGAAGGGTTTCTTTGTCATAAAATCAAAATCTTGCAGTTGTGGCAGTTCAGAATTTATGGACTGATGTGAGTCATGGTAAATATAGAAAGACAAAAGAAGCAGTAGCACAGTATGCCTTTGAAAAAACTGTGCTAATTGGTAAGAATTACTTGGTTAAAAAACCTTTGGCTCAGAAATTGTATTTATTCTTGGGAATGCTTGTGTGAAGTAGGGAAATACACACAAAAGATTCTTAAATTTCCCCAGTTTATATCCATATGAGATGCAGGAATTTTTTGTAACAGCCCATAAAAAGCATGATAAAGGTAAGGAAAGTTGTTTACTTTCCCATTTGCTGGCATTGATAGGTTTCTATTTCTTTATTCCTACTTGTGAAAGTATAGTCATCTTTGTAAGAGTCAGGATCACTTTGTCACTTTGTTATTGTAGTCATTACATGACATTTCTGTGGAGAGGGCTGGTGATAAGCTTCTGCTGTGAACATGAACCTTCTGACTTACACAACAAAGATGTTCAAGTAGCAGAGCAGGCATTTTTCATTATCAATGGATTTTGAGACAGGTAATCTTTCAAATTTGTGGAAACCTGCCCTCAACATGATGATGCGGTGTTTTTTTCCTGGGTCATGTAGTACCTTTTGTTTCTAGCAAACACGAAGAGTTCTGCTTTACACGAAGAAGGAAAGTGTCTGTAATCAGAAAAAAAAAAATCATACTCTCTTCTAGGAGAGATGCAGAAGAAGGGTGATCAGTTGTGAGACTTGTAATGGAAACTCTATACAGAAGCAGTTTTTTTACAAATTTAAGTTTCACCCAAAAAAGAAGAAAAGCTGTAGACCACATAAAAGAGATGAAATCACAATCCAGATGCAAAACCAGAGCATGACTTTGAGTGTTTAATACTGCAGTGAATCAGTACCCCAATAAATTAATACTCTGATATTCAATGTTATGATAGCACTTCCTAATATTCCAAAAGTATATAACAAAGAAGTCTTACCAAAAAAAAGTGATAAAAAGAAAAAAATATCTTCTCACTAATAAAAACATGTGATTATTTTACCTGGAAACTGCATTAATATGAGTTGATAGGGTGCTCATAAAAATATGGAGATTAAATCCTTTTTAAACAATGAATTATGCTGTTCTTGATGACACATGGTAGTGTGTTCTTTTCAGTTTCTTCAGAATGAAAGAACTTTTTCACCTTAAATAGAAGCCATTGGACAATAGCTAACCTATTTTATTTCCACAATCTTAAAAATTTCCCAGCAAATTAGCTTCAAAGACATCAAAACCAAAAATGTGTGAAAGATTTTTGGAAGGATGGGATAAAAGGAAGCTGGTAAATTAATTATCTCTCCTTGATCTTTTCCACATAATATTTTTTCCCTAATCTAACTCTGTAATTGAGTAAGTAATCAGGTCCCTGGAAAAAATTTCCTCTAGCTGATTTTATACGGCTCACAAATACTACATCAGAATATCACACATTTATTTTTTATCTTCACAGTATTTCTTAGGAAGAGCAAAGTAAAAAGAAGTAATTTAGAATATCACATGAGTACACAGCAGAGTTGTTTTCCCAGAGCTTAAAAATTAATGTGCTGTCTTCAGATCTTTCATACAGTAAACAGTATTAGCTGTAGCACTGTCAAACAAACAAGCAAAGCAATAAATGGTACTTTAAAAAAGAGTTTGAGTACTATTACACTTACAGTTATGTGGTGCACTGAGCTATTTCTATCACTCTCATTATCAAGAGAAGCTCTGTGCACAGAGATCACACATAATATAGAATTTGTTGATCAGGGCTTTAGAGAACTAATAGTTTTTTCACATATTGAAAAACCTGAAATAATTCTTATGTTGACATTCCTGTTCAGTAAAAGATATATATCTTTTATTTTTGGAAGATCCTTTTACAGGGGATGTGTTCCCTTTTTGCTGGAAATGGAAAGGAAAAGGAGAGTTTGATTTTCTCTTTGTACACATAAAAAAAAAAAAAAAAAAAAAAAAAAAACAACAACTAAAACCAGTGCAATGAGAGTATCTTAAGTGAACAAGCACCAGAAATGAAGGTCAAGAGCACAAAAGCACCTGTAGAAAGTCTGCAGAAAGAGTATGTGGAAACAGACTTTTTTTACACACACTTTTTTTTCCATTGTTGTCACAAATATGCAATGTTATTCCATGAAGAGTAGCTTTTCACTGCATCAGTGAGTTTTCAAGCCCTGAACTCTTGGATCTCTTGGGTTCTTTCAGAGAATATGTGCACTTACTGTTTTTCTGACTTTGACCTTTTCAACATCCTGAGCAAACATCCTTTCATATGAAAGCAGGCTTACTTGAGCAGGTAATGCAAGTTATGATATTGGTACCTAGGACCGCTTTTGGCATCTTTGAGGTGTAATTCATCTGTGACTGTGTAGCTGTATGGTGAGGCATTTACAGACAAAGCAGAGTTTCAGAGGTCTAACTAAATGAGAGGTTTGCAGGACCTGTGCCCAAGAGTAGTTTGTGAACTGAAAAGTATTTATTTCCCATTTATGCTTGTGACCTTTTGTAGGAATGATGAGATTTTAAAAAGTTTTTTTTATGCTGGCATATCACCTTCTTATGATTTAGTTACACAATCAGAAGAAAAACATTCTTCTTACAATATTGATGGTGTGTGGTCAGGGCTTATTTGAGTAACACTGAATCATCAAGGCATTTGGATTCAAACAGTCAAATTTATGGTCCTCCTGAATAGATCTAGGAATCTAAGTTATCACCATGATTACAGATTTATTGATTGTAAAGTGAGATTTTTTGACAGTAATTGTGAAAAGAAACTTAAAACTGAAGACCAAATATGAATTTTCTTATTTGTCTGTAAATTTGCTTCTGTTGAAGACTGTGAAACTCTGAAAAACCTCTAAAACCTATAGACTATGTAAATCCTACTTGCTGGGGAAAAAAAAATAGTTTCTATGCTCATCACAGCATCACAGCATTTGGCCAAGTAAAAGATGTCTGAAATGAAAGCTTACTGCTATGAAGATAATTCAGATGAAAATTTCTCCAGAGTGTAATTACTTTTCTTCCACACAGAAGAAGCATAGTATGGACGCATAGTACACTGAAAGAAAAACTTGGAATTCTATTTTTCTTAAAAATACATAGTGTTCTTTGAAAACAAAATGACAGTTTTATAAATAAACAGTTATTGTGTCCTTTCAGAATTACCTTTTTTTTTTTTTTTTCTTTTTCATTTGCTGGAATCTTTTTGTAGAGAAAGAAAATAGAAGCTGATGTTGACCACTTGTGGCTGCTTTAGTATACCTGAAGTTGCTTCAGATGTGATTGCTTACTGCGTTCTTCTGCCATTACAGTCTTCCTAATGGCTGCAGCAAAGGAGCAGACTTCAGAGAAGCTGCCTGCAAACGGGAACATCTTACAAGAACAGATGTTTGGGTGCTATTGCGTTACATTGTGAAGTTAATACTGTTTCATTTGTGTTTTTCCTGGATGATTGCAATCCAATTATTTTTCTTCTATCTCAGAAAACTCATTCAGCAGATGGGGGAAATTGCAGTTTTCTGTTTTCTTCCTCTGGTTGACAAGAGCGTGGAATAACTTCTTGTCAATTTATGGACACTGCTATGGATAGTACAGTTATACCCTGGGCTAATGATTCCCTCTGAAAATTCCATCAAAATGTGTGACATTGCCCAGAGCAGTGTCTTTCATTAAAATATATATTATAGCTCAGACCAAGGGAAGCAAGTCTGCGGCAAATCTGATGATGTTTTTACTGTAGAGACACAATGAACATTTCAGTAGTATCAGCTAGATTCTGCTTTTGCATTGTGTACAATCCAGAAAAAATTTATATGCCATTTTTACTACTACCAAGTTACTGTACCATTTATTTTAAATGAAATGTTTTGTTTACATAAACATCAAAGGAAGTCAGTATGATTGCAGTTAATGTTAGAGGGAAGATTAAAATATTTTTTACTCAGTATCTTAGGGCTGTTACATTAATTTTTCATATATCTCTCTACATTTTGTTGTTTTTAGTGAGGCAATGAACAGTTCTGTGTGGCAAAAGCAAAGTAACAGTACATTCCTCTGTTTTGCTAAAGCTCATGGCTCATGATTTTTGGACATAATTTTGTCATTCCTCTGGGTTGGGCACTCACTGGTAGACTTTGCTGCAGTAGTGTTGTGCTGGGCCCCTCTTGTCAAGATAAACTCATTGACAATGACAACAGAATTAAAGGAAGGTTCTGTTCCATTCCTTAGAAGAATGTGGAACTGTCTGAACAGAACATAGTATTTTATTCAAGACATAATGGTAGTGTCATTACCATGACTGAGGTTTTGCTTTTGTATTCTGTGCATATTATTTTTATTGTTTACTATTTTTCAACAATAATTTTTAATTACCTGTAGTTATTTCACAATACTTTAAGTATATATGTACATAACCACTTCAACTCTGATTAAATTCATTAGGTTAGTGCAACAGTTCTTAATTTTTTCAGATCAGCCTTGGATTTGAATTTAGTACCTATAAGGCAATTGCTTCATAATATTTTTTTTCTGGAACAAGATAAATCCAGATTCAAGAGTTTATTGGTAGTCCAATTAAAAATATTGTAAAAATCATAGGTAGTCCCCTTAAAAAGCCACCCAAGCAACTCTCCAAGAATTCAGATTGTTCAACTAAAGCAAACAGGAGGAAGCAGTCACACAGTTAAATCACTAATAGACAACTCATCTACTTTACAATTGCCCCTCTTGTCCAGGCTTTTTTCTCTTCTGATCATGCATGGTTTCCTGGTTGCCTCTTGAGACAAGTGCAGGGGAGCGTGATGATCACTGTGAGTTGTTAACATTCCACATTCCCAGTAGAAGCAGGATGTTGGCTTTCTTCTCAATTTCTGGATTCCTTTTGTAGTACTTATTGGTGTAGCTTTTCTCCCATTGGGCCCCTTTCCTATTGTCCAGTGGTTTCTCCCTATTTGTGGTCAGTTGCTTGACAAGTAGGTATGTTTAAATGTTTGGGTATATGAAATGGCTAAGCATTAGCTAAAGCAATGCAGATGTTTGAGGTTGATTGGTAGTGAATAAGGTCAGTAACTAAGCAGCAGCCACCGGATATTTGGGGTTGTGATTAGGCTTTAGCCACTTGATCATTTTTCAGTTACAAACAGTAACAACACTGTACTAGCTGGGCAATTAGCCTTCAAAAGATGCATTCATTTTACAGCAGTTAATATGCCAGTGCATCAAAAAAAGTATTTAAAGACTCATAGATTCATAGATTCATAGTATCAAAATTAATATAAGGATATAAAGAAAACTCATTAACTTAAATATTTGCAAGAATCTGCAAATCATGCCTTTGATTAATGTAGCCCTTCTGCAGTTTCTGCAGAAAATCTAAAAGAAAATGAGCTTTTAAATGGACTGATGGAAGAAAAATGTTGAAGTCTTTGCTAAACAAGGACACCTTGGTTACTTTCTGCAAAATCAGATATACACTGCTGATATGGGGTAGTTAAAGGTTGAGGAACCATCATAAATCTTCCTTGATGCAACTTGTTATTAAATATGCTAAGAAATGTAGCCCACAGGGTTGACAAAGGGCATATTCCTAATATGCCCATTGGCTAATATTTTCATCTTCTTCTTTCCCTAAAAAATTCAGAGAAATAAAGACAGGAATAATGACCAACAGGGGATGAAAATTGAATACTTTCTGGCAGCTTCTGCTTGTGGAAAGATTCAGAATATTAAATAGATCTCTTCTTGTTGGAAGCATAACCAAATCAGCAGTAATGCCTGCAGAAGCCAGCCCATCACTTAGAATAGAATCTGCATTTCCACAGGGAATTCAGAAACCTGCACTGACTGCAGTCTGGGGAATTGGAGACATTGCTTTCAGGGATCAGCAGAGTGAGGAAGCTCCCTGGGACACTGGAGGCTCCCCAGGTGGATCATGACTAGGCCAAGCCTGGAGAGAAAACCCAGGATTCCTGGGGCAGCCCCAGGCAAGGCATTGAGAGCCTCCTTGGAGATGGAGCCAGACTGAGGCTGTGCAGGGCAGGGCTGTGGGGAGCTGGAGACCAACTCTGCTGCAGCATCACTGGGGCAGGACTGCTGCCCCTGGGGTGCTGTAACGAGGTCCTGAGACATGAGCAAGAGGGAAGCCCTGCAAAGCTAGAGAGGAATGAGTGGTAAAGTGTAAGATACACTAGTCTGTAATACATAACTAGGCAAAGTATTTGTTGGTCTGCAAGCACATTTTTAAAATAACATTTGGGGTCTAGTATCAAATTGCTTAGGAAAACAAGTTGGAACATATAAAGCAAGGGGGCAA
This sequence comes from Lanius collurio, assembly GCA_020086605.1. Lineage (NCBI taxonomy): Eukaryota > Metazoa > Chordata > Aves > Passeriformes > Laniidae > Lanius > Lanius collurio. The sequence continues at coordinate 8,884,172 of JACBWW010000011.1, read as the reverse complement.
AAAGTGTCTTTAAGTAACAGTTTAACAGCCAGTATCACAAATCAATATATAATCATCAGACTGTCATGGAAACTAAGATCTATTCACAGATAATTTCAGTAATGTTTTCATAATCAGTTAAAACCTCACACAGATATCAGAAAGCTGTGTTCTAATATTTGGCATATTTCCCTTGCATCTCTTTTCAGTGCTCATTACTCATCTCAACATTATGAGTAATCATGTTTCAGTTTGCAGTGCATTTGTATTTCTCTTTAAATTCTAAGACACAATATTGTATTTTCTTTCTCTGATTGACAGAGCAAAGGAAAAAGTAACACCAAAATTTCTGTTTATCTAAGATACTGATTCACAGTGCTACAATGTGTAGCTGTCTCATCCACATATACATGTTCTTATAGTAGACATTGGGAGAGGTGATGGAATCACACTGCAATGAAATGGCCACAGCCTTTCTAGGGATCTGCTTTGACATTACTTCCCCAGATCACGAGTTAGGTCTGAAGTGGTGAACAAAAGATGGGTTGGTTTGCATTTGCATTGCTTAGTGACATCCTTCTCTCCATCAGATTAATCTGAAAGAGAAATACTTCTAGCAGTCCCAAGAAGAGAGGAAGCCGACTATTGTCCAGCTAGATTTTGCTCCTTTGATGTCTTTAGAAACTATTTTAGACAGTGCTGCAGAAATACACTCTCTTAAACCATGAATTCGTAATCTAAGAGGTGAATTGCATTTATTCTAATTGGAAATCCTTGTGTGGAGTAAACCTCTTGTTGTGGAGATGATTTCATAGTACAGAGGGAAAAGAGAGAAGTGCACCGTGCTCAGGGACATAAATCTCTCGTTAATCTAGTAAACATTGTCTTAAGTAGGGTTTCCCAGGGGCTCTCTCAGCACAACACACATTGCAAATAAGCATTTGATAGAAATATTGATTTTTTTTGCTTGGACCAATTTGTACTGAGATGAAAAAATTAAAGAAAACAAACAATTCTTTAATCTTTACTTTGCAGAAAAACTGAAACATAAACAACTGACAAAGATGATGCCATTTTGCTATGCAAAATCCTCCTCTGTGAATTTGAAATTCAGCATTAGAAGTTCAAAGACACAAATCAAAGTGTTATATTTCAAACAATATAAGAAATATCAAGAAGTAAGAAAGCAGGAACTTCTTTTAGCTTTTACTTGTTTTCAGTTGTTGCCTTACAAATGCAGTTTAAAAGACACAGTTGTTAATGGAAAGCTTTCAATGATTATTAATGTGAAGATAATTTTCTTCTGATGATATTCCCGCCTGTACTTTTCAGTTGAAGCTTATTAACATAACAGAAAATTTAGCAGGAATAACATATAATTTGGTGACCATGAAATCAGCTGAATATCTTCTGTGTTTCCTAATTTTCTTACTTTTAAGTGTCAAAACACTCTGACTCAAAATATATCTGTATTTTCTTCACTGATGACAAGTACAAATAGCTGTTTCTTTACCATAAAAAAATAGCTAATGTTACTAATTTTCCAAATGGTCTATGCATTTCATGCCATCAGAGTGAATTTGTGAGTGTGCCTTTCTGTAGTATGGTATTGGAATGGCATGTCTATGTTGATATCTGGGTTTTGGAGAGCCTTACTTCTCATATGCTACAGCAGTTCCTTATTCTGTGTATTTCTTACCTAGCGATGTAACCAAGTTTTTAATTGATTCATATGTTCATAATTCCAGTTATGGATGAAGTGATTTTTGCTGAGATCTTTATTTGGTACACCTGAATATGCTTTTACATATCCACTTGTAGAGGTAAAAGGAGAGAAGTAGGATGGAAAGCCTTCTGATCTTTTGCAGTTTGGATTAGTTTTGAGCTCCTTATAGCATCAGAAACTCATCAAATTTGCCATTTTGCTGTTAGCATTTGCAAACACCAGCATTGAGGGCTCATTTTATCCCAAAAGGATCCTACAGTTCTCATTGGTTTTGAAAAATTAGAGTATCGGTAAACTTATGTTAGAATAATAGAGTACCCGCTATGCTTCTTTTAGGAATAAATCACTTCAAAGAACATTTTGATTTATATGAAGTTTGGAGTCCTGGCATTTTACATTGAGGGGATTATTCCTTTGTTAATAGAATACAGTGTAATTCTAAGGATAAGAAGCGAGTATTTTGCCAGTGACTACTGTAAATGAAATGTGTAAGACTGTTCTGCTGTCCTGCAAAGGTATGCTGAACAAACAGACCCTTTTGTTGCTTCTTTCTTTATTCCATTAAGGAAAAAAAAAAAATAAATAAATAAAAGGGTCCACAGTGATGACCCAGTTTTTTCTTTTTTGGTTACTCAGTCAGATCTTCATGGGACCCAGATAAGTATATTGCACATTGACTGAATTTGTGCTGGAATTTATATGAGTTGAAAAACTTCAATTTATTAGATTTCTCCTTTCCAAGCGACCTAAAGTACAAGATATAAATTATGTGCAACACCATAATTTCATTAACTTAGTAGACAAGATGAAAAGTGTCGTCAAGTGCCATATGCTTACTCCTTTTACAAATAATAAGGAAGATAGTTTTAAAGGCAAGACAAAGACCTGAAAAAACAAAGATACATCTAGCTTGTGTTTTATGCAAAATAAAAGATGCTTTCTACCCTACAGGTCTTATTTTCTCTCTATCCAACCCTCTATGGTTTTTGAACTGAGAATGAAAACAGGAAAGTAACATCTTGCATTCTATTAATTAAAAATAGTATCTGTCATTCTCTTTCTGCTTTGCTCAGATTCTGTATCAAAACTTAGTAATGACACACTGCAGATATTGAGAAATATTCAGAGCAGTAGGATAAGAATAAAAATGACTGTCTTCTGATTTCACAGTATAATTGCATAATACCTGAGGCTGTTCATTTCTTCATTATCATTTTGTTCTTATTGTGCTCCTCAATAAATACATTCTATTCTCAGAATTGTTTCAAAGAAAAAAAAAAAAAAACAACAAAACTAACCACCAAACCCACAAATCTTCTCAGTCTATATAAAAATCACCCTTTCTTATCAAACAACACATGTTCATTTTTAATCTAAACAGGGAATTCTTTAAAGTCAGGTTAGAAACAGTAAAGCAGTGGGAAGCAATTTTATGTTATCTTTTAACACACCAATCTACTAACTGGCTTTTCCTTTTCCCCCATCCCCCAATAAATTAAATCTTTATTACACTCAAGGAGAGGTAAAATATATTTAATATATATTTCATAGCACAAAGTGTTATGGACAATGAAAATGCTGACATCTCTGTCAAACTCCATCATTTAACTATAAATAATTTAAATACAAGCAAGTTAATGACCTTCTAGCTAAAAAAAAAACCCAACCAACCAAAAAAAAAAAAAAACAAATAAAATGCCTGTGTTTTGTTGTGGGATAGAGTAATCTGGACAAACATCTGCCACTGGCACACCGTGTAGTGTTCTATCACAGTAAATGATGTTGTCCTTCGGACCACAGAAGAAAATGTAGCTGGGACTGAATTGCCACCACTGCAGTGGACAGTCCTCACTGCGACTGCATCCAGTTTGGTGCTTAGGTCAGGGTGTCTAGCAATGAGTGCTGTAAGATGACTACTAGAAGGACTAAAACCAGAACCAAATAATCGAAAACCACCCCAGTTACTAGAATATTCTTGTCTTAGGGAAGTTTTCTAGAATGGACATAGAACTCAAGAAGTCCCAGCTTAAGAAATGAACTATGCTGGGTGGAAATGACCCTGAATAAAATGACTGGGTTGCCAGAAAGGGCATAGGAGGAATTACAGCAAAAGCTGGAAAAGGTGAAAACAAAGTAAAAGGGTGCTAACAGTAATATCATAACTTTTATATCTTATATGCAATAAACTTTAATGAAATTTGATAATTAATTTTATATTATTTTATGTGTTTTTATTCTACAGCTGCATTCCAATTCTGACAAAGGTGATGGATCAGTCAAATACATTCTTACTGGAGAAGGGGCAGGGACTATATTTATTATTGATGACACAACTGGAGACATCCATTCAACCAAAAGCTTAGATCGAGAGCAGAAGACGCACTATGTACTTCATGCCCAAGCTATTGATAGACGGACAAACAAGCCACTCGAGCCTGAATCTGAATTCATCATCAAAGTGCAGGATATCAACGACAATGCACCAAAATTTACGGATGGACCATACATTGTTACTGTGCCAGAGATGTCTGAAATGGGTAAGGAAAACCAACTGTTCTGTTCAACAATTTCTTAACGAGTGCAAATGCTACATACTGTTTGTCAAAGTTATAACTCCATCACATCATAGAGCGTATGTTGAATATGTTGGAGTTAAGAAAAGATGAGAAGAAGACATGAACTACTACCTGTATGCTGCTAGTTACATTCATAGTAAGAAAACAGTACACACACACACACTAGTTGTAAGAGAAGAGTCGCTCTTAATCTTGAATGTGTTAATGTACATTCTTTGGCAAATTGTACTTTCCATTCTAGAAACAAGATGTATTCATATATCCTCATTCAACTTAACACTTTATGGCGTTCTCTTATGTCTATATGAGCATTCGATACAATTCACAGAATCACAAAGGAACAGTAGTTTCCTGGATTATTTTAGACATACTTTTTTTTATCAAGTTTCTTATAAAGTGAACTGAACTTCAAAAAAGTACCAGTCTTTGGTTTTCCCTGTTACATAGTTCAGATATTCTTATTCTTTTTATTATGCAGTTTTCTTTGTTTAATACTTCTCTGGTGTTTAAATTATTTTATAACTTTCTTCTAATAGAAGAATTGCCAACAGAAATTTGTACAAGGAAAAAAAGGCAGTATTTCTGTGAGAAACACCATAACTGCAGGACTATGCAAGCAATACATGTTTGTGTGAATTACTACAGTGAGTGCATAGAGCTTCCAGTAAGAATATTGTAGGTCTGTATGAAATGTCTTCAACTGTCTTTGATAATTCACTGTGGCACAAAGCTTTACTGTTAGAGTTGCAGTTCATTTCAGTATCATCTAAGCTTTTATCTCAGTTACATCCCATTACACCACAGGCTGTCTTAATGAGTCATTCATTTCCTTTACCAACTGTTTCCAAAAATGCATAACTCCATCTTTCTCTTTCTTTGGTTTCCTTTATCTTTATTGGAAATAATTTTAATTGATTATTTCCTTCACCTTTAGAAGCATTTTATTTTCTGCATAGGAGGAAGGATAGTGGAAAAGAAATCAATATATCTTCAAAATCAAAAGTAGCTAATATAATATAATATAATTCAATACAATAATTTAATTTAATGTTAATTAATACAATATTAATTTTTATTTATATTCTATGTTTGAAAGTTTTTTTTTCACCTTGCCAATATTGAGCATTCTTACATAAGTGTTAGTAATAATTCTGCAGTAATCATAATCTGGTATTACTCTACAACTACATCACACATGTTACGGTTTTCAAAAGAATGATTTGAATAGTCTGGGATAGTATTTTGTGTTATAAAACAGAGTGGATTATGGTAAACCAATGAAATTTTTTACAGTAAAATAGAGAATTTATGCATATGTTTTATAAATTAAATAATTTACTGGTTGTATTTGAGGGAAATCATTAAAATATCTATTCCGTAAAGCTTTTGTGTTGCGTGAATAAACCAGAATTTTCATATCTTGTCATACAAGCATTCTATTGTAGATGTCCATTGTATTTTCTTTGCAAATTTGTTATCTCTATTTTCTTTTTTCTTTGATTTTTTTTTTATTTGTTGTGTTCTGAAAGGATTTTTATTGTCTGCAATTTCAGGAAGACTAATTCTGTTATTACTTCCACAGGATATACTCTTTATGTCAAATGATGGAGCTTCCTTTGTCACTTTTATTAGTTCTATAATTAGGACATTTTTTTGACATTTAGCTGTAGAGTCTATACATAATTGAACTTCTTGATGTTATTCTACGTACTTCCAAGGAGGCCGCACTATGAATTTTTTTTCTGTTTTTTATGGGATCATTTAAAGATCTTTTAAATTTACTGTCTCTGTGCAACAGTTCTCATGCTAAGTGGTGTTATTTTTGATCTCCATTATGCTATTTAGTTTCAGCAGCAGTTCTTATTTGTCTCGTCAAGATGCTAGTTGGTATTTTCTCCACAATTTGAACTTAATCTAGCTTTTAAAGCTGTAGAACCTTTATGGCTTTTCTTTTTTCTCAGGTTGCTGATAAGTAAGTACAGGAATGTGTTGGTTTTTTTTTTTTTTTTTTTTTTTTGGCAACTATTACATCACAGTTTTCACTGTGACACAAAATAAATGTGCTATTTATGCTTTATGTACTGTTCTGAAAGAGATGAAAGAAAATGCCTATTTCTTGCCTTCAATAAAACTTTTCCCTAAAATTTGGCTCAAGAACCAAAATTTATATCTGAAATTATTTCTTCCCCAGCACAAAAAAAACCAGTTACATTGAGATCTCTGTGGTCTGTTTTAAGGTTTATAAAAGTCATCTTTATGTAAATTAAAAGAAAATGAAAATATTTTTCAATCAGTAAAAGACTTCCATATGTGTTGTGAGCTGCAAAATGAGTGAAACACTCCATGTTAACATTTTAGTTCTGAGGTCATTTAGAGGTGAGATTAGATGATCTCTTGAGGTCTCTTGCAATGCTAATCGTTCTGTGCTTCTCTGATAAGGAGAGTATTCCCAATAAATTCTACTTTAGAAATTGATAGGCACGGTAGACTTTTCTGACTTCTTTTGAAGTATTCCAATGTCGTAATTTCATATAATCTGGAATATAATATTAATGTTTCTCATAAATATGATTTTTATTAAAAGTGCCTATTTTACTTCCTGTGTTGTGAAACTAAATCACATTTTGTTGACTAATTAGTGTTTTAAGACAGCACTAAGAATTCATTTAGTTAGGCAGAAGATCCCTGTTTTTATTCAACTTCATCTTTTTATCACTCGCTTTAAGTTTTTTGTTCACTATTGATTCATTTGAGATTTAATAATACAGCAACCTATGGAAACTCATGCATACAAATTTGCATTCTCAACACATGTATTTTATTGAACTGCCTCATTAAACAGTAAAAATTTGTCTTCAGAGAGACAAATTGAAATACTCCCTTTCAGCTTTCCTTTGATATATAACTTCACAAATTTTTTATTGCAAACTATTTTTTAAAAAGAGAAAAAACAAATGGAGATATTTTGAAATAAAAACATAATTTAATTCCCCAATTGAATAATTCTTATTTTTAATACCAGAAAAAAAGACAAAGCTTACAGAATGATGTGCAGAGCATACAGATATGTTTTACAGCTCTTTATAAACATTAACTATGAAAGTGGAATTTCCATATTGTAATCTCTGAAATGTAGTGGGAAAGCATATGGAAAGGTAATTGTGCTCTGAATAAACAGATTCCAACTGGGGGAAAAAAAGTCATTTTTATTGCCTAACTGAAGTGACAAAATTATTTTGTAGCAAAATCTTGAGGCTTTCTTGACAGGCACTTTCACAGTAAGACAGTAAAGAAAGAATGGAAGGTATGAGTCTGATGTTCATATCTGTCCTGGGGTGTCCAGAGAATATAGACTTTTATCTTTTGCATTTGATTACTTTTTTTTTGGACTTGTTAGCATTTAAAATAGCAAGAGAGCATTGCTGTATAACTCTACTTCTGAAACCTTCATTACACCTAGCTCAACAACAAGAAATGATACTACATTTAAATGATACAGATGTATCCAGAATTGTGATTTGCCTGTCGTGCAGATGAGCCTGAAGGATGCTAACTTTGAAAGAAGTAGTTGGAAGGTAAAAGTACCCGCTTTGCCTTTTTTCTTGCTAGGCATTCTAACCTGCAGCTTTCACAAGCTGCCTTTTCTTGGTGCTTAGCCATTCCGGCAAGAGTTGGACAAAAAGCTGCTGTGGGGATATCTTATAAAATGCTGAGCATGCTTGTGTGTGAAAGTGAAGAAGTTAAGCTTCTGAAGGGCTGAATTCCACTGAATGAGAGCTTGAGAGGTAGGGTGGGAGGTTGAGTTAAAAATCTGTGGTTCTAAGGGTTCTTTTAGGCAGAAAGAGAGCATTTTGCCACTATTCAATACTAAATTGCTATTATCAGGTATTTCTTGAGAGAGAGATACAGTTGTATTAGAAAATCACTGTGGCAAATTTAAAGATACAAGGGCATTCCATTCATGCTAAAATGACCTGTCAGCTGCTTATGTGAGATGCTGCCTTTCACTGGTTCTGTTTCTTTTCTCTCACATCAATGAGTTATACAAGCACCAAGATTCTTTTAAAATAAGGAGAGAGAAGAAAGTGTTCAAAGAAGGAGAGAACTGTGGAATCTCAGCATTTCTGGTTTTTATTCTCAAATATGCCAAAATATGTTCATTGATTTCAAGACACTCTGATTTTCTAGAATTCTGGGGAGAAGTGCTAGTGGAAACCCACACTATTGGTAACTGTTTTCCTGGAAAAAGGAAAATCTGTAGATAAAAAGGTAGAGAAGTTGCCCAGCATTCTGGATAGTAAACTATGGTAGGTGACTGACTCTACCAACTGAATGTCTGTGTTTTTGTTTTATGCAACTACAAAATAAAATAAAATCATTGTGCATCTGTAACCTATTAATCTTCAATGATCCCGCAAGGGTGGAACGTACAAGTTCCTCTCAAGCTAGAAATTATTTACAAACTATGCCACAGAAATATATAGTTACAGCATTTCAATGTCATAGAATAGCAGGGGGAAATGGCTGTTCCTGGAAGTAACCTCTTATTCTATGTTTAGATAGCAAATAAATAGGGCTGAATTGATTCCTAGAACATTTTAAGAAAAAACCCAAAAACTTTAATTCACATTTGTTTACCTTTCCACATGAACACAAATACAGTAGTTTAGTTACTTTTAACATTAATGTCTGAATAATTATGAACATACAACTAGCTCCATCTTGATTTTATTACAATATTCAGCTTCAAAGTCATCCAGGTATCCTCATACCTGCTTTGTTAATATATTTATCTACGAGACTGTATGCACTTGGGCTTTTCAGAGACCAGAAGACGCTGTATTTAAGTATGCAGACATATTTGCATACAATTTTACGAAGTCTCCAGTACAGATACAAGCAGCAACTCTTGGTGCTCAGGTTAGTATGGCACAAATAAATTAAGAGTTTCTCAGAAAATGAAGAAACCAAATCTGTGAAGGTTTGCATGCTTAGTTTTCTGGGCCTGAAGTGAGACTCTATAACCTTAGATACTTCTAACTCAAGTGTACACTGAGGGTGTGCCCATTAACAAATATTTCTGTACAATGGAAATTGATCTTACAGGCTGAATAACTCTAACTGAGGAACTGATGTCCATGCCATATGTTTTTGGGAAATCTTATTTCCGATTAGCTCTGGCCTGGTCTCTAAGACTACGTGCCTATTAGCAGTCAGAATAAATCAGATGTGCTGCTAAAGCACATCTCCTGGTTTATTTTCATCTGAAGAAATCTAGTTAGCATGCTCTGAAACTCATCTATGAGGCAAGTCAAAGTGTAACAAGTGAAGGAGATCAAGGGTTTCAATTCAAAAACATACTTATCGTCTCCACTAAATGTGAAATTGAACACCTCAGAGTGGAGGCGATACCTCAGTGGTTAATTTAAAAGAAAATCTACTTTCAGATGCAGAGTTATGTGAGAGCAGCTTGTTCTGTTATTATTATTCTGGTATTTTAATGCTGGACCAAAGGAGCCTGTAGAAAGCTGTGTCTGCATAAGGATAAACAAATGGAATGAAGTCTGAGACTTTACTATCTTTACAATCTTATACTTAGTGTTTGGCAGTGATAGCAAAGATTTCTCATTAAATGTCTTGAAAAATACAGTAAAATGAAAAAAATCACTTGTCTCCATTCTATTGTGTAGTACTTATGCATTTTATTTTCTCAGAAGGGTTGTTCATAACTTATCACACTCAGTGCTATACTAGAAACTGTGATTTTGTTCTTCTAATGGTGTTTATTGCTAGCATAAATATCATTGTCTTTTGATCTCATCTTTCTATTTTTCATCCCCAACAAGGTTCTAGTAGTTATTTCATTTTGAGATCTTTAATGCCTTCCAATAGCTAGATTTCATTTTATTCTTATGCAACTTTTTTGATAGGGGGGCATTTATACAAATTATTTTAAATACTTCAGCATTAATTTGCATTGTGGACGAAGATAATCCTGAAGCCTATAAATTTGTGTCATTCAGTAATCAATATCCAGGCTTAGGTTCTATTTGTGTGAACATATGTAAATATGCATGCTATGTAGTTACTATTTATGTTGACATCCTGTGTAGTTTCTATTTAAGTTTGTATATATGTAATCAATTACCACATAAATATATAAAGAATTTTTTTTCAAATTAGTGTAACAATTTTTCCTTAGAAAATTATATTGTGAGAACAGACGGAGAAAATGTTATTAATCTCTCAATTTTAGAATGTGAGGAGTTTAGAAGTTTTTAAAATGTATTTGAAAATATTTATCAGAAAATTTTATTTGTTGAAAGTTAATGTTTATTTTCCTATGTTTACAGGCACATCTGTTCTACAGGTGACAGCCACAGATGCAGATGACCCCACATATGGAAACAGTGCCAGAGTAGTGTACAGTATTCTTCAGGGACAGCCATATTTCTCTGTTGACCCCAAAACAGGTGGGTATTTTATGTTTCTGTCGATATGATTTAGCTAATATGTTGCAGTTACATAAGTCTGGTAGGTGAAAAGCGATGTACAGAATGCAGGTGTGTAGCATTTTTTTTTTGTTATTCCTTTTGTAGACTGCTTCTTGCTTTAGCACTCTGAAATTTATAAGTTGCTATGTTTTGCTGAGTACTAAAATGAGCCTGCTGTGTACAGAATTAATTCTGCATCATGTCATGATGTGAGCCATTCAGCCAAACTGGAATAGCACTCTTTCATCTTTTCAAGCCTCTGTTTAGGAAGTGATTCAAGTATGCCTAGCACATTATGATTTTCAATGCTTTGTTTTGCCTGAAGGATAGACTTGGGAGGATTATTGAATGTGTGCTTCAACACATATACCACAATAAATTGTTATAATTCGTGTTTTTATAAAACTGCAGGACAGCCATTCAAGTGAAAATTTATTCTATGATTAGAGAACTAGAATGAACTGAAATATTTATGCTTAAAATCAATGCATCACCCTTTTCTTTTTTTCCACAAAGTGTAAGTTATGTATAATGTACCCAAACTCTTTTATTTAATGAGAGAAGAAATCTCTTTTGGGAATGGGAGTTGTTACTAGTTATGGATTTTTTTGAAGAGCATTATTATGATGATGATATTAATATGATTATACATTTTTGGTGTGTATTTGAAGACCTCAATAATGAGTAAATATAATATAAAAAAGTGTATTTTTTATATAATTTTTTAACTGTTTTTCTACTTTCTATGTCAAAGCTTTAATACTGAGGGGGGAAAATGAAACACACTGAACAGTGTATCTCTGATTAGTTAAAAGTAGGGAATAATAATGGCTTTTAAAATGTGCTGATGTGAAATAAGCATAGTGTAAATATTTTTAATTTTAATGTTTTTGCATATAATTTTCTTGGCTTGTGTCCACTGATCTTTGTGGCACTTGGAGGTGTACCCTTGCTTCATTACAAGAGAAGTGTATCTGTGCCATCTCAGAGAGCATTGAGGTCAGTGCTGCTTTGATTATGAGACTGAACTCCATGACCCTCAGAGAAAGGTCTCTCTCAAACTGAAATGTTCTATAAATTTGTAAGCTCATGTTAGAAAGGCACAGAATGGAAAATCAGTGCTACAGTCCTCATGCTCCCTTTGCCCTTATGATAGTTAGAAATACATCCCTGGTTCATATTTCTAAATGTGTTTAGGCACTCTGAGCCCATGGCCTGCATTTTTTATTTTTATAATGGTGTAGAACTTGCAGTCTGGAGCTTCTCTTCAGTCAGTGAAGAATCATAATGGATATTCTCTGTATCAAGTCTGCATCACACATGAAATGGTATTGTTATAATGAAACAACAGATGGTAGTGTATTTTCACTCCTCAAGCCTTAGGCTTTGACAGCAACTTAATAATACTTTATGAACTTTAACTCTTTTTGATATTTGTCTAGAATATGAAAATTATTCTGATACCATAGTCTGTGAAAATGGAAAAAGGAGGTAAATAGTGCAATAGAGAAAAAAAAAAAAAAAAAAAACAGAAGAAACCTTTTTGGTCTTATATGTTGCTTTTTTATAATTGTAGAATAGCAGTTAATTTAATTTGGCATGATAAAAGGGGAAGAAGCAGAATACTGGAAAACATGGGGAAGTCTTGAAGAATAGAATTTTTCTCTGTGAAATTTCACTTTGAATTTTTGGAGCTTAAGACTAATTTTTTAAAACATCACTTCTTAATTTGCAAGCATTTCTGTGACCTACTTTTCCTAATACTTCAACTGTTTAATTCCAACTTAGCTACACTTTATCTGGAATTCTCCTGAATTTATACTTACATGCACAAACTTACTTTACAACAAAGGACGTCCAAAAGAGGCAAAAAGGGAAAGAGAAAGGCCCCAACATTTATGTCAGAATGTTGTTTATGAAGCCTAAGGATTTTGTATCATGATCAGTCAAGGTTCTCAGAGTGATCAGAAGCAGATATCAAGCTCTAGTGTGAGTACTCATCTTAAGAAGTCTGCTGCTTCTAACTTAGTACTGACTATACTTGGTTTTAAATGACTTAATATCTGAAATTATAGATTGAAGTTATGTATTTTTAGAAGCTTAGGTTAGAATAGTTTAAATGAGATTGTAGTATAAGGCTACAGAAATATATTTAAAGAATAATAAGGGAACAGCACCAAATTGCAAATTCAGAAGTAGGAAAAAAAGAGTGCTCTTGGCAGAAGAACAGCTTTGTCAGCTTAACTGATACAAGACTCTTCTCTATACACTCAAAGTGGGGCAGAGGTGCAGTGCAGGGAGGCTAAAACTCCCTGTCCTAAATAGACTTGAGCCTGAACTCCTCCCTGGGTTGACCCGGGACAACCTCAATCCTATGGGCCAGGACTGAAACTCATCATAAGGAGTAAGAAGGAGGCACTGCCCTGACCACCCTTCAGACTGAGAAAGCTCCTGCCTACAGGGCTGTAGGACACATTATGAGATGCAAGTAAGAGTGGGATCATATAGACTTATTCTTGGATGTTTAGAGGGAGGACCATAGGCAGGGAAAGGGAGGATTGAGATGGACTGGGGAGAGAAAAGCAACGGAAAATGGAGGAGTAAGAGGCTAAAAGGGGCCAGCCATGTATAATGGTGCTTTGCTCAGCACCATTTCCTGGCCATGCCCTGTCCAGGATCAGCAGTCTGTTCTGTGTTTTATTATACTCCATTTCTAACTCCATTTCCTCAGTAAAAGGTCTCTCCCTTGTATGCATGTGTACATGGTGATTTAAATGCTAGCAGCTGGAGCAGGACCATGAGTTAAAGGGGTCTGTGTGTCTGGTGCCAGCAAACTGGAAAATGCAGACTGTGTGTGTATTACATGGGTCTCTATGCCAGTATGGGATCACTACAGGGTCTCATGCTGGAATAGCCAGCTAGTTGGATGAGTGGCTTGGGTGATGAATATCCATTTAGCCAAAAGTCCAGACTGCAAAGCTCAGGAGTCAGCTGCAGGAGCCAAGCCCAGTCTAGAGCAACTGTATGGTATGTGGTTTGAGAGCCCTGTGTGTCTCTGTGCAAAAGCTAGAGGGAGACCAGGGAGCCAGGAACCAGCTGGATGGTGTCAGGAACTGAGGGCCCAAGGGGTCCAGGTACTGTTACTGGATGTACTCAGTGTGTAAGGCTGTGGGGGATCAGTAAGTGTGCTGGGTTGAGTGGGACTGTGTGACTATGTCCAGGTTTAAAAGGGGGTCTGTACCTGGAGCTGGAGGGAGCTGAAGGCCCCAGAGTTGTATATCCAGATGGCACCAAGTGAAAAGTCCAGGTGTTGGCTACTTGATAGACCAAGGGTGGCAAGTTACAGGAGCAATCCATGCTGAGTATGTAAGTATATTTCCAATTATAAATTATCCTTCCTCCTGGTCAGCTGGAAAAGAATGAGGTTGTTTGTGCTGTTTGTGTTTAAGTGCTGATTGGTTCTATTTGTTTGTCACCCATTGCGTGTTGCATCTGTGTATGTGCCTCGTGAGAACACCGCTTGACCTCACACTGCTTCTAAATCATGGAATAAAAATAAGGAGGTGCAGCAACCTCATGTCAGTCAGGCGACCAACAATCTAGTTTATCAGTTGATTTGCTCTAGGACTTGTGTTTTGCTTTGTTTTGTTTTACCCTGGGGAAAAAATGAGAAGTCTCTGCATAGAAATTTGCTGCAACTATGTAATTTTGGTTGTGAATGTCAAAACTATTTTCCATGCATAAACTAAAGTTTTAAGACTTTCAAAATCCTTTTATTTTGAAAAGCTTTCTAGGAATTGCTCTCTATTTGTGGTTATTATTTACTTTTGGTAATTAGCTGTGGAGTGTAATAATAACTAGCTAAGTAATTAATAATTACTTGCAGTAGCCTCTACGGATTCCTATTTGTTTTCCTACCCAACTGCAGCAAAACACTGCTGAATTTATAAATAAGTATGTATTACTAATGCTGGAAAAAGAGAGAGAAGAAGTCAATGACTAGATCTTAGGTATATTTGCAAAGATTATTCAGATAAGATTATTTGTTTTCTTAAATTAAAGTATTCAGGGAGCCCCCAGAAAACATTAAATGCTTCTCTGTAAAATGAAAATAAAACAAAAAGTAAAGTTATTAATGAAAAGTAGAGCAAATAATTTATTTAGATACTTAGTGTTAATAAAGGTTTTCCATCCTCTTGTTCCCACATTTTCATGTATATAGCCCCCCACTACTACCTGTCTTCAAACTTTGAGCATCTTTTGAAATGCCCAAATATACATGAAATCTTTTCCTGGGAGTTTGAGTTGCAAATTCAATATTCCACCTTTCCCAAACCATGAGGTCTTTTGATCCATAAACTTGATTTGTGATCTATCCTTGCTTGTGCTTTGCTTATGTCAAGCGTGGCTCTTCAAACAGCAACAGCCAACATTTGGCTGGTAACTCAACCCCAGGAGCTCTTCTTTTTTTTCCTGAGGAAACCTCAAATTAGACTATGTGCTTTTTTGTTTCAGCTATGGCAGCCTACTTTCTATTGCTACAAGCTTTGTGAATGAAAATGAAACCTGTAGTCCAATTCCACTGCTTACATGTTAAATCCTATCTGGAGTATGTTAGTTCCACACAGCTCTTCCCAGGTGCATCTGTTTTTCTGAACAGAATATAGAGAGGGAAGAAATCTGTAGGGCATATGTCCTTTCAAAGCAGCAGCTCTATTATAAAATAAGAGATAAAACCTCCATTCACTGCAGTTTTGAATTCAAGTGTAGACATTGACAGGATAGGAAACTCATTTGTCATTGAATTGAATGTGAAAAAAACTTAGATTTTGTTTTTGTATTTATAATGTTCTACTGTTGCAGCAACAATATTGCGAAGATCTTAGTCATGTATAAAATTGTTTGTTTTTACTTTAAGATATTAAATAACAAAGAACTAAGTGTTTCTCTTTATCAAAGAACATTGCTGCAAATTAGTCCAGGCTAATAAAGAAGTGTAAGGAGAGGGTCAATCTCCTTCTGCTTTCTGTCTGCACAAAAATAGCTTCAAGGATCCCTACAAGAAATGACCTATTCACTGATTATCTAATTTGGTTCCTAAATGAGAGAACAATACAAACAGTAAATAAACATAGTTAATGGCTGAATAGATGCTTAGAAATGTAGAGATGAGCCTCATAAACCCCAATTAACTGCCCTGGGAGTTAAAGACTTTTGTCCACATCTGGAACTATTTTTATACCTTTTTGGAAGTTCTTGGCCATAGTTCATATGGGAATGAAAGATTTTGTAGTGTTAAAATAATTAGAGTGTAATTTTAAAGTTGCATGTATATTGCTCTGCAAAACAAGGAAAATATATTGTTTATCAAGTTCTTTACAAGTTAAATACTACTAAATAAACATGAATACTTAAAAATAAAATTATGTAATAGAATATATTAAAACAAAGTTCTTTTAGTAGCAAGATAGTAATTATTGATTTAATGGATTAAGGCCTATCTCATCTCCTTATTATAGATAAGATAATTTATATTGATATAAAGACATATTGAATAAATTTTCTAGTTCAAAAAAGAAGAGCACTCTTTGCATGCTTTAGTAGAACAGCCTGTCATGATATCCCAGATGAGAATCCACTGTGCTAATTGAAATAATAAGGTATTCCATGACCCTATGTTCCTGAGTACACAGAAAATCATATCAGTTAAGAAAATAATTTCAGAAATCAATTTCTGCCACTTTCTTGAAGAAGCAGTCTTCTTTTCCTGTTAAGAATTCTTACTTATTTTTTATTTGAAATATCTTTCTCAGTGACATCTGTTTAAAATGAGCATGTTGAGTTTACTAGGGTTAGTGACTCCCTGCTGAAATGCAGGTTAGTTCATATTGGACTGCTAAGTGAATATGGAAATTAGGTGTGTTTAACTTCTCATTGCTTCCTGCTCGGAGGCTCCAATATAATTTAAATGACCTTAGAGGGCTATAGCAGTCTCTTGCATACATTGAATCATTCTGCTCTGGAGGAATACCTTATGACAACCTGCAAAATCCACTAAGACACCACAGCCTGTTCCCAGGTTCCTGTACTGGTCTTAAAGTAAGCTTAACCTCGTTTATCACAGTTTTTGCACATGGGCTTTGAAACTGTAATTGGCACTGTGTATGTAAAGGGCAATGAAGCTGGTGAAGGGTCTGAAGTCCAAGTCTTATGAGGAGCAGCTGAGGGAGATGGTGTTGTCCTGTCTGGAGAAAAGGAGGCTCAGAAGAAACCTTATTGCTTTCTACAACTACCTGGAAGGAGTTAGAAGATAGCAAGATGGAGGTCTGTCTCTTCTTACAAGTAACATGTCACAAGGACAAGAGGTAATGGCCCCAAAGTACCCAGGCAAGCTTTAGGTTGGATATTAAGAAAAATTTCTTCACCAGAAGGGTTGTCAAGCATAAAATTTTGCTAATGGCACGTTCTGTTTGAGCTAGATAAGGAAATGTCCATGATGAAACTCTGGAATTCTTCATGTGTTTGCATTGCAGAGCACTTATTTATAGCTGTTGGTGAAAACTCCAACTTAATTATATGTGATTGGTTTCTACTCTGTATCAAGAGGAGGTCATAGTGAAGAATCAGTTTGAAAGTTTAGTTATTTTAATAAGTGATACACCTTGCTAACAGTATGTAGGATTAAAATGACTTTATTTTGTGCATGGGTATTCAAATTTTGTCTTGAAGTTCTAAGAACTATATTTCATATTCAGGTTTTTGTAAGTTTGATCTCCCTCAAGGAATTTCTGTAATGTTGTAACAGTAATTACATCCCTAGTGTAGACCTTTTCCAATGTCTACACTTCACTGACAAGAGAATCACTAGAAATTCAAACTCAAAATTTGAAAGTCTCACATTGTTTTTTCTAATTCCACCAGGTACTATACAGTGCACTCCTCCATTCCTGAAGGAACAGAAATATGTGCTTCATCTAAAAATATTGTCATGAACACTTGTTTGAGAGTGTCATCTGTCAGCTCTCAGCTAAGAGTAAATATTGAATGTCCTTTGTTGTCAATTTTAAGTAAATATTGGATTTTCTACACCTACAGTTTTTACACTTTTAAGAAGCTTCTCTGAACAATGGACTTCATTCTCACAGTTTTTCTGTTGCGTTCAAAATACTGATATACTCTTACAGTTTCCCCAAGAGTCATTCAGAGAATACCTCAGGCCATCAGAGAAGTAGGCAGAAAAATCTACTCTTTCTTTCAGATTTCTAAGGATTCCATTTCGGTAAAGTTGTAGACTTAATGAGGGCATCGGCACAACTAAAAGCCTTGTTGCTTACACCTTGTTTTCCACTATCATGGTTACAATCAGAAAGTCCTCTGCTAATCAAAAGTATGCAAAGAGGAGGGGCAAAATGTTCTGTGCAGCCTAGCTTAATTTCTCTTATGGTGACAGATATTGCTGGTACATCATCCTTCCTATGCATCCTGATGCAATTTCTGGCATCCTCCTCCAGGAAAAATTTTAGTCTACCTGCTGGAGAAAGTTTTGCAGGGCACAAGATGGATTGATTACTCATCAGGAACAGTGTCCTGGCACTGTATTTTCTTTGCTTGATATCTACCAACACTCCCAGAATCAATCATATACATAAAAAGGACGGGCATAGGAGGCAGGCAAGCTGGGGAAAAAGTTTGCCTGATGTTCTAACCTTGTTTTTCTTCTTTGATGAAATGGACATGTGTTTTGGAGATTGTTTTCAGAAGCAGGGAAGAAACTTTTCTTTGGTTGTTCCTCTTTTGCTTGTTTCTGTGTTTGTTATTCTTTCACCCTCTGGTGGTGTGAACATCTACTATGGAAAATCTCTGCTGCTCTTCAGCTGCAAGTTGTTCTAAAATAAAAAATAATAATAATAAAAAAAAAGTCAAAAACCCCCTATGTGTTTCTGTAGCCATTAATTGGCAATAGGCAAGTTCCCAGATTTTAATATCATCTTGGCTTCCTAACCAGGATTACTATTCTCCTTTTTTTAGTAGACATGCATTTATTTATATATGTATATATTTTTAACCTTTCTTATGTAAATACACAAATATATTTTTACACTTAAAACATAATGATATCTCATTCTTGGCTAAGCCCAGTAGACAGCTCAGTCACACACAGTCTCTTACTCACTCCCCACAAAATGGAATGGGGGAGAGAACAGGGGTGATACAAGTGAGATAAATACTTTTAATGGGGAAGGTAAAAGTTGTGTACACAAGCAAGAGAAAGCAAGGAATTCATTCACCTATTCCTATGGGCAGGCTGTTGTCCAGCCCTCCTCAGGAAAGCAGAGCTACATCACACGGTACAGTGACCTGAGACAGCAAATGCCACCACTCCAAGTGCCCTTTGTTTCTCCTTCTTCCCCCCCATTTTTATCATTGATTGTGATTTTGTGTGATGTGGGATGTCCCTTGGGTCAGCTGTCTCATCTGTGTCCCTTCCAAACTCCTAGTGCACCCCCAGCCTCTCACTGGTGGAGTGGTGTGTGAGAAGCAGAAAAGTCCTTGTTGTTGTGTAAGCACTACTTGACAAGGCTAAAACATCCTTGTGTTATGAGCACTGTTTAGGTCACAAGTCCAAAGCAGCACCATATGAGCTGCTGAGGAGAAAATGAAGTATCCTAGCCAAGACCAGTACACAGGTGAAGTGCTGTTCTTGTTTGTGTAACCACATTGAAAGTCTTGAACTGAAAGCAGTGAGACATACATGACCATGTAGAATAGGTTCTGTGGCCACATCCTTCAGTCTTTTAGATATAAAATTGCTCTCTGCTCACCATTTCAAGGTTTTCTTTTACTTTCTATTGGACATGGGAAAAGGTTCCTAATCTTAATGTTTATTAAGCTTGGCTTTTCACACTTCTAGGCATTCACATCTTTTCAGAGGTAATGAGGACTGTAAGGAGTTTGCTCTATTTTGAAAGTCTAAAATACCATGCTATATCTACAAGAAAAGTTAAAGATCTTGATACAAGAAAAGCACTACATTGCAAGTGTCTGTAAAATATCTGTTTCTCCAGAGTAGAACTACTTTTATAAACACGATTTTATCTCTGTGTCTTTGAACTTTACTCAAGGGAAATATGAACCAATAATTTAAGTCCTCTGTTTTTAAACTAGGAAGACTAATTCATCCAAACAAAGTATGGAAATTACATGTGTGATAAAATGTGTTTAACTTAAGGGAAAGGGAATGAATAAGATTTTGCCCTAAAGCAAATAATACATTACTGTAATTTTTAGCTCAACTGGGATGAGAACCAGGACACAGACTCAGAAGATTAATGCAATAGACTGTTTAAAGGCTCTACCCCAAAGGACCAGTCCCCATGTTAACAACACTTTTACAGATCAGTCTTTATTGTGAAATTAATGATGACTTTATTGTCTTTAATTCAGATAATAGGTGTACTTTTTCTAGACAAGGGATTATTATTTACATATCTAGTTCTAGAAAAAAGAATTACCAAGGCATTGAACCAAATTCTCCACACATACCTTAAAGTTTTGGCTAGGGAACTGAAATTAAGATTCAGAACAAGGCACTAAGTTGAATGTCAAAGGGATTCTGTAACTCATACTTATCTTGCCTTCTTGGTCTACATTTCCCTTTTCCACCTTAATTTTCGCTTTCCCAAACTGCAATGGATATTGCTATGGTTGAGAATAATAATTTCAGAAATGCAGTTAAAAGTGACCATGAAACTTTGCAATGGCAGTGAAAATGAGGCAAAGTATCATTGAGGTTCTCTATCCGAAGTTGTTATCCACCAATTTGGTAATGCTAAAATGCCTGCTTATAGTTAGACATACACTGGTTATGTATATATATATATATTTAAGGGGCCCAACTTCTTGCAGTTCTGGTTTATGTTGTTTTGTTTTGAATTTTGGTTTGGTTTGGTGGGGTTTTTTTTGTTTGTTTTGGTTTGTTTTTTTTGGTTTTTTTTTTTTTTTTGGTTCAGATATATTGTGTTAATAATGTTACTGCTTTAATAATAAGTTTCAGTAAGGTCACATTTTTACCTTTCATATTTTGAGGGTTTATACTTAATTCACATTGGAGTGGATAAAACCAGTATTGATAGACATATGGAAAGGAAATTATAAATATAGAACTGACTGAGGATACTGTTTTCTTTTATATATTTATATGAATATTTTTATTTTATTTTTTATAAGACTCACAAATCCCACGATTTAGAAACATAGCTAGTCTCAGAATTCATGAATAGTTTACATTAGATCAATAAATATGCCTGCATCTGGTTTCCCATCAGTCTTCATCTTTTAGAACAATGGATTCATTTTAAGTTACAATCTGAACAAACGTGTCTGATGAAGTCTCGGCTTGTAGTAAACCATGCAGAACAAAAAACTAGTATGATGACAATGATTTGCCAAAGTTTATACATAAAGAAACTGCTCCTCAAGTAATCTTACCTGGCAAAAAAAGTCTACCTGCAGTTGAGATGACTCCTAAGAAAAACTGAACAAAAACTTTACAACATTAACACAAGCTCCATATCTATTGGCCATCTACGTGGACAAACAAGCACAACCTATACAGGAACAAATTTTACACCATTTTTACAGTGATAACAACCAAGATGACATTTGGGGACTCTTATAATTCAGTTTGTATCTGAGTATAAAGGGAAGAAGAAATTACTTTCAGAAAACACCAAGAAACTTGTGATCTATCCAGGAAATTCAACATTTGCCTGCTGTGTGACAGTATTTGTCTTCTCTTCAATATTCAACTTTGCTGCCTTTGCACCATCAGTGCCTGCGCAAATGGGGAATGCAAAACCTTGCAATAAGTTGTCGCCCTGATTTTTAGAAATCTTTTAGCCTTCTGATGTTTTCATTCTAGTTGCAAGCTTTCCCACGCTTTTCTCTATAAACAACTCAGTTGTTTTGCATTCCTTCGTAGAGGTGGAGAAAGTTGATGGATTGGTAACTTGTCCAGTGTCATTGGAGAGGTGACCCTTTCACCCTCCAATCCACTGTCACTTTTGTAAAACTATAAGTAGTGGAGTCAGAAAATAAACTTTTCCTTTTTCCTTTTTCTCACCTTCAGCTGTGGCGTTCACACGTGTGTGCTCTCGTGTCCTACAGTGCAATAAGTTTAGTCCATTTCCCTTAGGTGGTGTCCATCTTCTCTGAACTTGCTCCAGAGTGTGTTTTCATTTGCTTGCCAACTTTGTCAAGCCCAGGAGCAGTAGCAGAAGCAGTGCAAGTAGGCTTTCCCTGGTCTCTAAGACTGTTATAAATGAGTCAAAATTCATAAGAAATTAAATGATATCAGGATTGGTCTTAAGTGTAAAATATATTAGATTGTACATAGGATATATTAGACTGTACCTATATCCAAAAATGTTATGCTTGGAATGTGCCTTGGCATGTTCCCTGGCATCTCGCTCAGAGTTACAGAATACTTCTCCTGAGGGTAAAATTTGCATTTGAAGCAAGGACAGACCTTCGCAGGAGAAGCAATCATGCACCCATCATCAGGAAACCAGATATCCATCTGGCACATCAATCTATTCCAAATCCACTCTGCCCTTGGAGAATCCTTTTTCCATCTGAAAGGAGCAACAGATATGATCTGTTCCTCCCTGGACCATGCTGATGAACGGACCTCTTACCTAAGACTCTTCATTTTAATTACACAAGGGGATTCCTGGAAACATCAACATCTGAACAGACCCCTTACTAGAAACACAAGAAGAGTTCCTGGAAATATCAACCAAAGACATAAAGAGAGTTCCTGGAAACATCAACATCTGAACAGACCCCTGATCTCTGGACCAGAGGACCATGGAAGACAAGATGAATATGAAAAAGACAAAGGATTCTCTAGCCGGAGGCAGGAAAAACAGTATAAAAACCGGGCTCAGAAACCTTGAGGGTGTGCACTACCCACCCGAACTGCTGGTGTTCAGGGCTGTGTATGTGTCACCCAGGGTCAAGAACCTAGGCTTGGCCCTGCCGTTTTATAGTGGCTATCCAAAAATTGTCAATTTGATCATAAAATAAATTCTGTTTGTTTTTATATTAATAATTTGGCTCATGCAATTTATTAATTCGATTTAATTGGCAGTTACATTTATAACAAAGACTGAAGATAAGCACTCATCAAACACAATAACCAGCAAATTTACCTCATGTAATTGCCTTTATGAGTTGCCATAATATTTTTAAATTTAAAATTTAGAAGAAACTTTGAGGATTCAGTTTAATTCTATTTCTTTTTTTTTTTTTTTTTACTTATCTTTACTTACACATACATTCTATGACTTGATTTGTGAATGATAGTAAGAGTTAACTTTTAGGTTTGTT
>JACBWW010000011.1:8703387-8801012 GCA_020086605.1 Lanius collurio | reverse complement strand
CATATTTTTGAGTAGTTCCTGCCATCTCTCTCTGTTTCAATGGGGAAAAATATATAGAGCTAACATAACATACCAAACCATGAAGACCTGAGGGGAGCCAGCTCTCATTTAGTCACATGGTGGGGTTTGGCAAGGGCAGATATCCTTTGCATTACATTGTGACCAGGTCCACCCTCTAGCCAGGCTTTTTCCATTTTGGTGGAACTGACAGTGAATGTCATTTGTGAGGGTGTGGGCTTTTTATGAAGATGCTGATTCTTTAAGGCCTGAGCTAATGCATTTTTGTATGGGACACTAGACAGGAACCAGGCTGGGTTGGTGCACCCTCAAGTTTTCCTTGACCTCCCTCCTGCAGGAGCAGAAAGATTGGTCTGAGAATGGACAGCTTAAATCTGCTTTCCCTTACCCCAGCTTCACACAGAAACCCTGATGTGATGCAGAAGGGCTCGTATTGTTTCAAGATCTGTCTACAGCTTGGGAAACTATGGGTTGGAAGAGATGTGACCTGAGAAGTGAGACTGACTGCATGGGCTGAGCTGCTGCTGCATTTGGAGGCAGGGTCCTGCCCCAAGCTCCACTCACAGCGATGAGCAAAGGAGTGGCTCAGAGGCAGCTACATTTCTCAGAAGCATCCATGCAGTGCACTTACGGCCTTCTGTGCTGCTTTGCAGGAAATGTCTCCACTGTTTGTCTGAAACCCTGGTGAGTCTGAAAGATAGATGGAGGGTAATGAGATCACATCTCTTCCTTGTTTCCCCACAACTCCTAGTTCATTGAAAATGAAAATAGTGATTATAAAAATGTAACTAGGAAGATTCAATGCAACTTTCTTAGAAAGTAGAGATCACAATCTCTAAGGAAGATAGGACTTGCCCTGCTGATCTCTGCGCAGCAGGGGAGTTACAGAATAGCACTTCTTATCCAAATGGGTTCAGATACATCTCCAAATACTGTGAAGCTACAGGACAAGATACAGAACAGCAATTTGCTTATCAGTCTTTCCTAATCCACTTGTGCACCCTTTCCACTTTATGAGGACACTCTCTGCTGTGCATGAGATTGATGCAGCATTTAGTCCCACACATTTGAAACCATATCACTTTGCTGTTCAGCTGCTAAAAGAGATACAGTGCTGTGATTTGTTCACTGTCCAATTAAGTAACAGTTTATTTTGATGGCAGGAATAATTCTTGTATACAGAATAATCGTTGGAAATGTAGTTAAGGTAATTAACACTGCTGAAATCTTTTTAAGAAGTTATTTGAACTGAACACAAAAATAAATAGCGACATCTATTGCTTTCAGTAGAGGGAGACAAAATGGGTTTTGTCTTTATTTCCTTACTGCAATTTCATCACAGTGATTTCATCTTCTTCCTGAGCTGAGCAGTCTTCAGAGGGCACTGACTTTTTGCCAGTACTTGTACTAGTGTTTTAATCTTTACGCCCCTGCAAGGCAACCTCTGTAATAACAAATGTAGCTAATAGCAGTGCAGTCTTTTTATTCCCTACTTATCTGATTGGCAATTTGGACTATTATAAGGGATTTTTCTTATACAGCTGATTGATATTTTTTTTTTCTTTGAATAGATAGAAATGTATTTTCAGAGAAATTTTTTAAAGTTCTCTGTTTTAGAATAGGATTATTATTCTACTGAAATATGAGAAGCAAGATATAACAAGAAGTATAAGAAAAAATACATTACAACTTCATAATGTAATAATTTTAAATATAAAGAGTTTCTGAAGAGTTTGAAAATCACTTAGAAATTTACTTTAAGAATTGTTTTCTAAATTAACAGAAACCATCCTTATTTGTAATTCATTCACAGGTATTATTGCCTTGTTGGAGCATTTATGAGAAATTAATCCCCTTTCATTGCTTTGTGTCAAGTATTCTGCTTCCATACTCACATTTTTTGTTGATTGAAAAAGTCAGGGTTAAGTCACTTCTCATAATAATATCTGATGTGCAAGGAGGTCTTGAAAGGTCTCTTACCACCCAATATGGAAGAAAGGATGACTATTAAATAATCTAATTACAATGTTTTCTTAGTCTGTGATTCATTTTAAATCTCTCTATATCTACTTAGAAATTAACTTTTTTTTTCCTGAAATCATACACAGAAGACTTACATGGAGATTAGGGATGAAAACAACTTTTATTTCATTGGCAAGGCACTTATGTGCATTGAGAGCAGCCCTCATCTGTTAGTGCTGCCTCAGGGCTGCAGCAGCGCCTCTTCAAACCCTGACATCTTCCTGTAGGTGGTGATTCTTGGTGGGTATGTCCACCGAGCCACAGCACATACTCCAGATGATCCTTGGAGCTTTCCCACTGCATCTGGTCTGTTTCTAGTGGAATGGTTTTCAGAAACATAATGCTGCAGCTGTTTCCCAAGCCAACTCCAAGTCAGTGATTCAGAAAAGAGCGAAGTCTTGGTTTTAAGATCATGACACTTTCTGTAACTATGATATAACAGTGAAAGAAGTTCCATGGAACAGGCCACTTCCCCCAGAATAACTTCCCAGTTTGATAATGTACTATGAAGATCTGAAAGCCTTTATTAACATTATACTCTTGAAACAGTAGTGTTTGAGAAATAAGACATCCAGTTACAGAAATACGGTAACATCAGATCACTCCTTTGACTGCTGCTTTGTCATTCAGCAATACAGAAGGTAAATCATTATTTTGAGCACTAGTGATAGGACCTCTGCCCCCTCTAGTCTTTTGTTACACCCAGTTATTATGTTTAACTTAGCTTGTTTGCATTTCTCGGAGGAATTGTTCTTTTCCTGGTATCTAATAGAAAACCTCTGGAGAACAGGGCATAGGTCCTGATCAGGACTCTGCCTATGACACTAGTGTCAAATAATTAGAAAGATAAGTATCTTCCCTTTTCAGAAGGTCTACAATTGATTGGTTAAAAGCAATTTTGTGTTTTTTTGGTCCTTGGAAGATTGATTTACTATATTAATACTTTGGAATTAAAGTAAAATTTGTGTTGGACCTTAATCAGGCTGTAATATAACTTACTATAATGTATTTTATTCACAAGGATTTACCAGTTATAGGAAACAGAAGTCAGAAAAAAACACATTGCTTTATTTTTGGTTTGTGTTTGTTTGGTTTTTTTTTTAAATTTTGTGTTAAAAATCAATTTTAAAATCTTTTAAATTTATTTCTTCCTAAAAATTGACTGCTAATTTTGTGCTAAGATGGTAAAGAATAAAAGTACAACCTCAGCTCTGATCCTGGTTTCTCACTTTTCTAATGGTCCTATGGTGTTTCCTTAAAATGGATGATATATCATAATGGTTATAATATAGGTATATACTAATGAGTAAAAAACTTAATTTCCAACACCACACCCTGTACAGAGAAACAATAATAAATACATAGTTCCCTTGTCCTACTTTGATTTAAATTGACAGCCTTCTCTTTCCTTCTTTCAGAAAGACTACTGAAAAATTAATGAATTACAGATGCATATGATTATAACAATTAATGTGGTGTGGGAATTTTTTCTTGAATTCCTGCATTAGATAGAGAAAATTATCTTAACTTCTGCTGCATTGATGGTAAAAGATAGTCCTCATTTAGAACCATCTGAAGGTAAATAATTTGTCCTCAACCTTTGGAAAGTAATCTTAATTTTCAGTAAATGGTATTTTAAGAGGCATGCTCATATGTAGATGGAACATACCATGAAGTTTTATGTATTCCTATTTTATTTCTCAACGTCTTAACTATAAAGTACTGTGAAAATTTCAGGTTTTAGACTTTTTTACTGTAGTTTAAATTTGCTACAGGTTGAATAAAACCTCAACTTGTGATTCAAACTGAAGAGAGGTACAAGACAACTGCATGAGAGGATCAAAGGGAGAGACTGAAAATTAAAATTATATTTTTAACTTTTTTTTGGTTTTTTTTTGTTCCTGTTCTCTGAAGTCAGTTCACTTTCTATGCCACTCATCCATACTGTCATCAGAGAGAAGGGATATGACTGATCCCCTGCTGGAAAATACAGGAGTCCTTTCACCTGGTTTTATTCATTTGTCTTACTTGCCCTTTGAATGTTAGATAAGAGGAATAAAATCAGTTTGTTTCCTGCTATCCTGTGCACAGCCAGCATGGCTTCACTAAGGGCAAGTCCTGCCTGACCAGTGTAGTGGCCTTGATGGAGTGACTGTATCAGTGCACAAGGGAAGGGTTTACAGATGTCATTTATCTGGGCTTCTGTAAAGCCTTTGACACAGTCCTCCACAACATCATTTTCTCTAAACTGGGAAGAGATGGATTGGATGAGTGGACTGTTGGACTGGGTGACCTGGTTGCAGCTTTCCAGTACCTGAAGGGAGCCTACAAAAAAGATAGAGACAGACTATTTTCAAGAGCATGTGGTGACAAGACAAGAGGGAATGGCTGCAGACTGAAAGAGAGTTGGTTTAGCTTAAATATTAACAGAAAGTTCTCTACTGTGAGGGTGGTAAGACACTGGAAAAGATTTCCCAGATAAGTTGTGGATGCCACATAACCTGGAAATGTTTAAGGCTTGGTTGGATGGAGCTCTGAGTAATCTGGTCTAGTGAAAGGCCTCACTTTCCATGTCAGGGAGGTTGGAACTGGATGATACCTAAGGCCCCTTCCAATTCTGGCTATGATTAAATGAGTCTACGACTCTTTGCTGGCTGTACATAGGGCAGCTTGCTGAGATCAGTGCCATCATGTAAAGTGACCATCCCTCCCTCATATGCCTGTGGGAACATGTGAGGTGTTCCAGATTCGGCTAGCCCTGTGCTTGTGGAGGCAAAGGCAGACATCTGTCCTCCTCTAAGGAGACTTCAAAGCACAACACTAACAAAACTCTCCAGTATTCTCTCTAAGACTGTCAGTAAATTGAGACAGAAAAAGAACACCTTATTTTGAATGGGGTTTTTTCTTCAATTTCTTCTCTAATTCTCCATCTGACTTCACAGAGTGAAAACATTTTAAAAACTTTCTTTTTGGTGTTGAGGTAGGAGGTCTGTTGCTGTTTTGCCCCAAGACTTCAAATTTGTTTTGATTCTTGTCAAACTATGTATCCTAGGTCTCCCAGTAACAAAAATGTCCATCTCGTTGAGCAGGAAATGGTAAGATGTTCTGACAGCTCTTCTGACTAGGAAGAATTCAGCTCAGAATTGTGGTCAGAATCTCACATCAATCAGAACTGCCTTCATCCCTCCCTTAGAGCTGAGAGAGAAAACACTGACAGATCATCTTTTTGACCATGAAGGACTGATTTTTCCTGCCAGAACATCATTTTTATGTTTTTATCATTTCTATTGACTTCAGAATGCCTAAAGTATTAGCATTCTTTTATGGTTTTAGAATAAGCTTTCATATTTGAACATCTCTAGAGTGTAGTTATTTGATAGAGTCATTCAAGTCATATAAATAGGCATAAATCCATCAATCTTGGTTTTATTTGATTTAGTCTATAACATGCAGAGCAAAAAAAAAGACAGTATGTAAGTAGAGTACCATTCTTTAGCTGGTAGGTAAAAAGTAGCTGTAGCTGTAGCTAGCTTGTAGGGGGAAAAAAAAGGGTTTCTCATGTAACACTTACTGCATCTTATTTCTTATAAGCATTGATATCTGAATGTTAATCTCTTTGAATAACAAGAAACTTAGATATAATAATATGATAGATATAGTTCTGACATCAACACATTTAACTAAAATGTATTTGGACAGTCATAATCCTCTGAAGAAATTCATAAAGTCATGAAAAGAAGACTTTTACCTTGCTTTGAATTCTGAATTATTCCTCAAAGGTTCTGGCATGTTCTTAGCCTACATTTACTGGTAGAATTAGCTAGGTAAATGATCACTGTTTAAAATACACAAGCAGAAACTGCCAGTTAGAAGTGATGAGTGTCTAGAAATGGCTTATTTTCTTCAAATGAACAGTGTTCCAGATTTTCTGTGTTCAAGGCGAGCAGTGTGGTAGCAAAGCATAGAGGATGGGAATGAGAACTGGAGCAGGAAGCTGACTTCTGCATAAAATTCAAATTAGTAATGGCTGCCTCTCAGGGGCTTTTCTGGGAGACAGTGGCTCACTGCTGTCAACTCCCCCATGTCTCCTGTGATCTGCCAACTCTCATCTCCAGGATTAGGAGATGGAAAGCTGCTACTCCTGCTGAGCTGAAATTTCAGTATGAGAGGTGAGCCAGGAGTCCCATACAGAAACAAGGTACTGCTGATGAGCTGATGGATGTCAGCTGGCAGCCAGCACCAGCAATAACTCAGTGGGAACAGCGTATTGAATCAACCTCCTTTAAATGCTCTGAGAGGAACAGTATTTTTCTCAAAGTTATGGTATGTCTCTTTGAAAAGAAAGCAAAGGAACAGTAAACAGAGGGATTACCTTCTCCAAGCTATCTTCAAATTTATTTAATTTTCACACCTGGAAAGCGCAATTGAAGGCTGTAGCTCTAAGCAGCAGTCTTTTGCCAAGGAGCTCTGGACTATCAAATGTCTCCTTAATGTATCAGACATGCTGCAGGGAGAAAATTGGTTACCTGCTGATTGGCATGACTTCTGACTCATACTTCACAATTTCTTTTCTCTCCTGCCTGAGTTTGTTTGAACTATCGGGAAATAGATTGGCCCTGGAATGGAAGTAATGTAGTGCAAGACAGTCACTGCAACAGAACGTTGCCCCACCACCTCATTTACCTTCAAGAGTTTCCTGCTTGTTCCCAGGCTCATGAGTGCTGCTGTCAGGAGGCAGAAAGAAGATAAAAGGCACGCACTCTTTATGTCTCAGTATGGACCATTTCTTGTTGTTCTCCAGCTGGTCAAACAGAGAGTGGCAGCTGGTCAGTTCTCACTCTTTGTCATGATATCCCTCCTTCTCTCACTCTATGCAGTTGCTTACTCTTCCTTTTCTAAGATATTTCATAAAATGAAATAAAAATTTCTTTACTTTGAATCTATCTCTTTCTTATAAAATTTCTTGCTTAAATCTTAAACTGAACAGGTGTCCTTATAAAGGCATTTGATTTCTAACTGATAAGTCTTTAGAAAGCACAATCGGTTTGAGCAAGATTCTGTTCCCTTCCTGTGGACTTTTCTTAGTGATTCTTTGTAATCAGTGTCACTTGTTATTTCAGAACTGGTTATTTGCTTATGCCTCAAAACAAAAGTCCAAAGAGGTGCTGTGATCTTTGAGTTCACATCTGGCTAAAATCTGTCTTTGGAAGTTTATTGTCAGTGTGAGGTTTTATCACCTTCACGTCTGGCAGTGGACAACCTGGTGTGTTGCAACCTTCTTAGAGAAAGCTTCCTGCCAGGGAAAGGCTTTTCCAGAGGCTTTAGCAACTTTGCTGGGCAGCAGGTGATTTCAGCAAGAGTAGCAACTTCTCTGCTAGAAGCGATTCCAGCTCTTGTGATTCAGCTCTTTGTGAAATCCCCCCAGCAGAACTCGGGGACTGAGAGACAGGACCCTCATTTGGCAGTTCCGCAGGGGCAGCTTTTATTGCCCAGCAGCCCCTGTGAAGGGAAGGCCAGGGACAAAAACTTCCCCTTAGGGGTTGGGACAGAGGGGAAAGGGGCTGGGGAAGGCAGGGGCTGGGGTAGAAACCAATTAGCCAGCAGGGTCCAGGCTATTGCCATAAACAAACAAGGCATGCTGGGGGTGGCTCTTTTGGGTACCATGACCCGAGGAAGGTTGCTTATCTCTGGGGGGACTCTTTTGGGCCTCTGGCCTCTTTCTGTGGGACTGCAGAGGGCTCCTGCACAAGGGCTCACAGCCCTCCACAACGTTTTTAACTGGGTTAAAAATGTGTGAGAGTTCATTTTTGCAGTTAATATATAGGGTAATAAATGATAAATAAAGTAATGAAAAGATAATTTAAAGATTTGGTTAAAAACAGAAAGAGACAACTTAAAATCTCAAAACTATTATAAAAGTTCAAAATCAAGGTTCTTCCTTAAAAGGCAGTATCTAGAGAGAGCCATACCAGAAGAGTAACAGCCTATGCCATTTGTCTATCCAGTGATAAACTGATGTTAATACTAACACTGAATAATTTAGGCAGAGAGATTCTGAAAATGCTTATGCCTTTTAGATTCAGAAGCCCTCCGAAAAGGCTTGGAGATTATTAATATTCCTAAGCTATTTTAGCACATTTTAAAATTTTCACAATTTTAAGCAGTCTTGGCATTATTAGAGTCTGACAGGTTTAATATTGAAAGCAGATTTATATATTCTATAGTGACCTTCTGCCCAAGGGCCACCATTCATATATAATTCTCTTTATTTCCTTACTTTTTAGCTTTCAGTAAAAATGGGGGGAAATATCTGTCACCTCTGACCCACTGCTTCACTAAAAGGCAGGAAGTGAGAAACAAAGCCAGAGGGGCCAGGTCTTGCTTTGGTCAGAAGAAAGGATAAGGATATGGATGAAGCTGGGAATGCCCTTCCATTCACTGACACTGCCTAATAAAAAGGGGATACATGTTGCATTTCCCAGCACTAGCAGGATTCAGTTTTGGTACTTAATTTCCTTCAGATTATCTTCAGATAGTATGACTAATAAGTTTTCTATATTCATGATCCTTTTTAATGAAGTTTCTTTCAGATTGGTTTCTGTTGCTGGTTTGAATGTAAACAGTTTATGGAAAGCTGTTTATCTAGGCATGTCTTGTTATTAAGTCTCTTTATTAACATGTGCCATGCAACTCAGATATGCTGATTAATGTGTAGTGCTTATAAGTATGCTAACTCACATGGCATTGTCATGACTAAATGTCTATAAATAAATATCTCAAATGGATATTGTAAATTAATTTTTGAATTAATGCATTTTAAGTGAGCAGAAACTGTCAACCAAGTTAAGGAGAAAAATCTATTTTGAAATTACTCTTTGAAATTCAAAACTTGCACTAGATCTTTTTGTGATCTAGAAAAAGCATCGAAAAGCAGACCAGTAGATGTGGAGTGAAGGAAGGGTAGGAGTGGAAGGGAATGACTGTGTCTGCTGCCCCTAACATTTCATGGAAAGTAATTTTTTTTTTTAATAAGGTGAAGTAAATTTGGAAGCTTAAGTAAAGCATCATTGCCTCTAGAATGTGCTCTATTTATGGATATATCTAGTCTCTATTCTCAACATGTAGATAAGTGAGTGACTAGTATTTATAAAGGTCTAACTTGTTCAGCATTTTGTAAATACAGTGATACTTGTTCTAAATGTGCTCTAACATGATAAAAAATGAGTTCTTCTACCAAGAGAGTTCTTGTACAAAATATTTTTTAAAACGCTTGGAAGAAGAACTAGCATTCCTAGGTTTTCTGCAGTGTGGGAATATCTAATGTAACTTGTTTTACCAACACATTCATGAAGGTTGGGAAACAGAGCAGTGCAAATGTCTGCTTTACATATGATGCACAAGACAATTTTAAGGAAGAATCTGGAATAATGGAGAAGAAATGAATGTTTTCGTAATGGGAAAGCCTAAGTACCACTCTCTTATTTATTCATTGATGAAGAAAATAATTGTCAATCTGTGAATATTTCAAAATATCTGTAACTATGGAAAAGTTAGCACATGAAAGGGAAGAGCTACTGCAATAAATTAGAAAAAAAATTCATTATTCTAGTATCATTGGAAGTAAAAATGTTTGTACAATAAGTTACCAAAAGATCCCTTTGTTTCCATTAATTATGCAGAAAATACAGTTGCAGTTATTAATCCAATCCTAAGTTCTTTAAACAGAGATTTGATCTTCTGTGGAACACTTCAATAATTCATTTAGGAAAAGGTATTAATTTTTTTTTTAATAGACCTTTTTTACAATATGTTTATGAAAAAGAATCATTAGATGATCACAATTAATCAGAAAATCAAATATCAGTTTTTCTACACAAGCTTCATTTTTGGGACAGCTATTTCTCAGAGGGAGAGGTAATGTTTTGTTTAAAGTCACACACACACACAAAAGCAGCTGGTTTTTTTCTTATTGAAGCCCAACATGAAATTCTATCTATTTTTAAGCTATTGTCCACAAATAATACATAGCTCTCTTTTTATGGTTCTGTGGTCAGTGCAGTAGTGAATCACAGAATAGTCACTGTGCCTGATGTTGATAACAAGCAAACAGTGTCCAGAGTATTTAATGTTTGCAGGGACAAGACTCTTATAAATTGATCTGGATTTGCAGTACATATTCCATAAGAATAAGTCAGGAAAAAAATATTTGATTTATTTTTTTCAACAAATGTTTCTTGTTGTCATCAAGATACTCTTACAGTCAAGAAGAACAAAGCTATACTAGGAGAGAATTAATTAAATTTTATCATTGCATAACTGATTTTAAGCTCTACCAGTAAAATGTAAAATCTCCCAGAAAACTGAAAGACAATTATGATTTCCATGCTTTCTCTCTTAACCTCATGGTTCATCATGTAAATTATGTTTATGTATCTGTGTATGTATCTTGCCCAACACAACTAAATGTTAATTATTTCTGTGTCAATAATAGTATAAACAAAATGTTCCAACTATTTTTCCTAGCTCAGTTTTTCTACACTGCCAAGCATAAGGTGTAAGGCATGGGGGCATTTCACCACCTGAAGCATATACCTTCTGGACAAAGTTCAGATGTCAACATGACTCTGTAAAATAGGGCAGCTTCATGGATTTTTAGAGGTTGATACCACACTGTCTTCAAGCTTTTGTAAATACTAAAAGCTAATGCTATCTGTGGACATGGGAGATACAAGTTCTCCACTGAGACTGGCACAGTCTCAGTGAGAGGTGATCACAGCTTGGACAAATAGGGCCACATAAAACAATACCAAGAGGATAATTGTGTGCCCCATATTTGTTTTGTGATGTGTTGTCAGGATTCCAATATTCCTCAAAACAAAATAAATTTGTTTGGATGTCTGCACCATCCAGCATATCATGATCAGTGACTGATGAATGTTCATCAGGAGTTTTCTTTTAATTCCTCTCCTGAGTGTACTGAGAATGGAGAGCCACACTAACTAAAGTTTTTGTTCTTTTTCTGTCAACATCACTTGCTTTTTGCTGGTTTTGTTTGGTTTTTTTGTTTGTTTTTTTTTTTTTAATTCAGTTAAAGATACACTGAATAATGTCCTCTGAAAAAAAAAATTCCTGACTCCTAAAAAATTGCCCCATCCCCTAAATAATCAAGATCTTGTCAGTCCACTTGTATGAAGAAACTTAAGCTGCCATCTTGTACATACAAAGTGTCATCATTGGGTACATCTGGTGAATTTTGGAATGAAGCATTCTCAGCTATTGGTAATTAATGAACTGTACAATAGGTTGCAACTTAGATGTTAAACAAGGAGGAAAATTCTTATTCCAGAGAAACGTAAAATGTGTGGGAACTGAGGTCTACTGGCTCTCCAACAACTCCCACAGTCATATGGCAGGGTTTTCACTTTTCATGATGTTGAAAAGAAAGATGGAGAACAGGCAAAAAGAAAGATATTCTAGACTACCTTCAGCTGCTTTGATTTCCAGTGACTGAACTATGGTCCTTTAGTTGCTGAAAATATTTGAAGCATGGTAAGAAAATCTGGAGTTCCACAAGGCAAAATAGCATATTGTAAGGCAGATGTTAACACTTCTTGCAGATGGGAGAGGTGGGTTCAGGTTCTCTCCACTAAGGATGATCTAACCTAAGTCATCAAATCCTGTTTGGCTTTTCCACCGAGTGTCCAATCTTTTGACCAGTTGAGGTAACTCAGATTGCTGCCTTCCCCTCTAAGTGCTTTCTTTCTTTTGCTTTTTCATATAATCTATGACTTTAATATATCATTCAATTAAATGTCTTTTTGCTTGTTTGCTTTTCCTTTCTACAACTAGTATAAATAAATACATTGTGGGAGAACTAAAACGTATTTTTAATTATTTTGAATGTGACAGCTTTTATGTGTGCCACTCTTTTATTAGCTGGGAATTATGATGATGTAAAAATAAGAGCAACTGGATGGGACAGTAACTCATTTTGACCTTTATATACCTTCCATATTTTAAATATATATGGAATTTCACACAATGAAAACAGGGATGAAAAATTATCCGGAAAATAGTTATGGTACATAAAATAATACTCTTCCTTTAATTTGTATTTCTGGAATTAGTTAAGAAGGCTTGAAAGGGTTCTGTAAATGCTTCTTTTTTTAAAAGCCATTGTAAATTATTCCAGCTTTGAGAAAAAATACTTTGTCAATCTCTTCTTTTGTGTTCTCTCCCTCTGCTTCCATTACCCACTTCAAGGCTTTTACTTTCTCTGCTAGGCAAAGTTCCCAGAAGCCAAGGGAGTAAAGCAAGAATGCTTAGTTCTGCTTCTAGGGTAGTGTCAATGGCTGCTCTGGGAACCAGACATTTCTGATACTCTGTAATGGTTATGTTCCAAATGGCTTATGTGTCATCCTGTCATCGGCTTCATCTCAGAGAGGCATGCTTCAAAACAGGAACTGAGGCTGAGCACACCAGTTTGCAGTGACAGGCAAATAAGCAGAAAAGTAATATCTTGGTATCTGCTTTCTTTTCTGCTTTTCCATTTCATGATTTGTAGTCAAAATACATGTGTATCTTACCTCTGACAGGATTGTATACTGCTGTGCAAAATACCACCTGTTAGCAATTTATACCTTTGTGATTCACAGTGGAAATATTGTTACGTGTGAAAAGAAATAAAACTTTATGAAAAAAAATTAAATATGGGTTTCTGCAAATTATAGATTTTTTTAGCTTGTTTTTAAAAAATGTCTGTGATTTTAAAAGCTTGAAGGTAATATTCTTATACAGCTTTCTGTTACTTTGGATTATATATACTACAATGAATATATATTTATTGTTATATTTCTTCATAGATATTTCATTGATCATAACACAGAAGAAGATAGGTATTTCACCATTGATGCTAGTACTGGGACCATTAAGACTGCCAAGATCTTTGACAGAGAGGAGACACCTTGGTACAACATCACAGTGGCTGCTTCTGAGATAGGTAAATAATTTATTTGCCACATAGTGTGAAAAATAAAAATCAGAAAGGAAAATAATCACTTTCAGATTTTA
Source organism: Lanius collurio (assembly GCA_020086605.1). Lineage (NCBI taxonomy): Eukaryota > Metazoa > Chordata > Aves > Passeriformes > Laniidae > Lanius > Lanius collurio. The sequence continues at coordinate 8,787,902 of JACBWW010000011.1, read as the reverse complement.
AGAAAGACTACCTTAATATGTTATGTTCTTTTAAACACCAGTGGGGTTTTAGCTAGTCTGGATAAAGGAGAGTTTCATGTGTCTGTGTGAATACTCTAACTCCACAGAACAATTAAACAAAATGCTACATGCCTATATGATTCCACCTATGTAAATTTGACACATGTCTCTGTATGGGACAGAAGGCTGCCAATTTACCCAGCAACATTTCTAAGCATTCAGTGTCCTAAAATCAACAGCTTGTCCCAATTGAGTTTCACAGTTTATATGTCTTAGAAGTTAAGACTGTATAGAACTGCCTGAGAAATTAATCTTTCCTTCTTGTATCTACTATCAATTTTACTATTTTAATGAATTAGATGCTAAATTTATGGCTGTGTTAATTTATAATTCATAGATTCCTAGTAGTTTCTGATTCTGTCTCTGGCCTTTTAATAGGCAAATTGCCAAATAAAGATACAATAAATACTTACCTGTGCATTTGAAATTCCTCTAATTTTGATGAATTTCCATTGCCTCAGATAAGCTCTGCAATGATCAAAAACCATCTGGCTGAGTAGTCTGAGACAAATATTTCGACTTGAGGCAAGGGCAGTTTAAAGAACTTTTCAGTTAACCTTTTTATCACAGGGTCTTTATTTTTTCACAGTCAAAGCTTTAAATTTAAAAAAACTTACAAAGCAAATGATGAAAGAAAAAATCCCATCTTGGATCAATAGATCCAGTCCTCCTAAGCACTATTCATGATACCATCTTTCAGTGGCAGTGATTTTGATCAAAACTGTGAAATACTTTCATGCAGATTCATTTTACATTTTTGGGGTTTTTTTTGGTTTTTTTTTTTTTTTTTTTTTGTTTCTTTTTTTTTTGTTTCTTTTTTATGACAAAACACAGGTGTACCTCTAACAGGTGCCACTGGCATTATTGAGCCAGGCCTGCTTTCATCTGTTTAATCTCAAGGTTAAAATTTAATCTGTTCTGCCACTACATCACTAGCACATACTACTAAATAAACAGCATGAACACATTGCATACGTATAATAAATTGTTTCTTATTATTGTATCTACATTCACAACTAAATTGACATTTTGAGCTAAGTACTTTTCTATGGTAAATAATAGGATCTAGAATTTTATGATTAGCTCTTTGAAAAAGTAAACACTAACACTCCTGTGTGCTTTACAGTGTTTTCATATATAAAATGTGCTATTTCAATGCAGCATGAAATAAAATATAATTAAAGCCTAATCATAAGCAGGTGCTTAGTGTTAGTTCAAAAAAAGATTTAAAAGCTACATTGGCACTGAAAAAATGGAGTAGTCATGAGTCCCTTTTTGGAATCCATTGAAGTGTAATTATTTTCCAGAAAGAAATCTCAATAGCATAAAACTTAAACATAGCATTATACACATTATTTGTTTCACATAATCAAAAGAGTTCTGGTACATTTATCATGCTGAGAAGAGCTTGGAGAAGGAGGAATATAACTAAAACAGAATGCAATGAACAATAAAAATTATACCCTTTCTTCTTTTTTTTCTTTTTTTTTTTTTTGACATTCTGCTTAGAATTTTTTGTTTCCGGTGCAATTTGTTGAAGGAAAACAGAGATATGATTTTTTTGTCCGTTGCACTGTCTTTGTTACTGTTAAAGTTGGGATTTGGAAAAATAAGTAAATGTATAGTTTCAGTTGGAAAATCAATTCAGTTATGAAAGAAGGGAGAGTAGTGAAGAAGAGGTGGATGAAAGACAGATTGACAGGCAGTCTAAATGAGAGACAGCCTTTCCCCGTGTCTACTTCCTCAGTCATTACAACACTGTTGCTCTCTTCCAAATCCATTGTGAACTTAATAACTGAATTTATGGTGGAGCAAGGAGCATATGCTGTGTATGGCCAAAGCTCTTTCTTTAAGTGCTCTCTCTCCCATATCTACTGTGTTTTATGGCTTTTGCTTTCAAGTTCAGGCAGAAGGTATTGCAGAACTAAGCCAAAAGCTGAAATATAGGTCAAAGGCTATGACCAAAGAGTTATTTAGCTGTGGTAGTGTGATTCTTCAAATTTATCTGACATAGTAGAAGGCATTAGCACAAACATTGAAGTTTCTGAAGAACATAGCAGAACCTGCAAAGCCCCTAAAGATTGTACTCCTTCAACAAGAGGTGCTCTGCAGGTATAAAGTATTGGTTATAGTTGGTTTCTTGAAGTGTTTTCCTCTCTTAACTTTTTGCTACATTTCCTGTTATTAAATGTCCCTGTGATAGAATTTAGTTTCTACCCATCATCCTTTTGGCCACTGGTTGTAACTGAGGTTATTTTACATAAATGGTATTTAGAATCAATATTGTATCTCTACCCCCAAATATATGGTATCTTCATGCTCCAGCCTTATTCTTTCTGAACCTTTCATAAGGCATTTACTTTCACTTTTCATCTCAATATGTGATATATATACTTTGCATTAGTCAAATGTCCTCTCTGAAATCAGAGGAAGTTAGGACTTTCTTTGATTTCAAAGAGAACATTTGACCACTTTGCTCTGTGGAAGTAATGCTGATGTAATAATCAGTGGGCATTTTCTGTTTATGCCATTACTTCTTAAAGCACACCATTACTATAAGAATGGATGGTCAATCCTTTTCTTTCTTTAATATTCATTGCTCTTAAACAGCATCATACAATGAAGAGGAGTGGAATTTTTGTGTCCAGAAGCATCTACTTTGTTTCAGTACTGGTGCTTCCTGAAATTTCTTTGTGGTATTAGGGAATAAGATGATAAAGTAACACTATAGTTTATGTTCAAGAATCTACAGACTAAACCTGGGGCAGAGGGAAGGAATAGTAGTAGTAATAGAAGCAGTAATATTTTAAAATACAGTTTCACATAGAATTATTAGCATTTAATTGACTCCTTAGAATTCTTTGAAAAAATTTACAAAAGTCTATTTGAAAGAGGGAGAAGATAGAATTTGCTTGGCTCTAGTAAAGGTTTTTGAACAAGTCTTTGTCAAGAGTAATTAGAATAGGAAAATATAAAGCAAGTGCACAATGTTTTATAACAGATGAAAGACTGATTTAGAGGAAAGAAATACAGTCACAGTAATACAGAAAATACAGTCTGTTCCTTTGGAAGAGGAAAAAGTTAAGGATGAGCTATTTTAAGGGGTAGTGTAGAATCTGTCAATTAGAATTCACTCTAATGATAGCATTCAATGATAGGAAGTGATTCAAATTCCAAAATTACCTGTCTACATGATAAGAATTAAGGAAGATTGAGAGAGATTCATGTAAGAACAAGACACACAGAAGAACAGTCTAGATAAATGAAGGGTGAAGTGGATTGATAATGGTCTGATATGGCAGGTTCAAAGGGCTGATATGGCAGCCCAAAGTGCATCTGGAGTCCAATCACTAGGAGTTACTCTCCGTGGTTGATACAGGATACAATATTCTCTTATCTCTTCATTAATGGCCTGGCTGGTGGAACAGAGTGCACTCACAGCCAGTTTGCAAATGACACAAAACTGGAGTAATGGCTGACACATAAGGCTGACGTGTTGACAACCAGAAGGATCTCAACAGGTTGAAGAGGTGGGTGAACAGGAAATCTTGTGAAGACAGATTTAACAACAGGAAAAGCAAATTCTAGCATTTAGAGAGGATGCACCAGTTCACATGGAGAGCCAACTGGGAGGTGGGAAGCTTTTGAAAGAAAGATGTGGAAATCCCGGTGGATGAAAGCTGAACGTGAGCCAGTGATGTACCCTTGTGGCAAAGGAGGCCAATGCCATTCGGCACTGTGCGAGAAAGCGTCTTGTCAGCAGGCTGAGAGAGGTGATCCTTCCTCTCTATACAGCCCTGGTGAGGCCATCTGGAATGCTTCCAGATCTGGGCTTCCCAGTACGAAAGAGACATGGACATACTGGAGTAGGTCCAATGCAGGGGCATGAAATCATTAAGAAGTATCTATCATCTGAGGAGAGGCTGCAAAATCTGGAATTGTTCAGCCTGGAGATGTGAAGGCTTCTAAGGAGCTTATCAATGTGTTTAAATAACTGTTGGAGGAGTCTAAAAGGTGACTAAAGATGACCAACATGAGGAAAGACTCATCTGAGTACTATCCAGTAAAATAACAGGAAGCAATGTGCACAAATTGAAATACAGAAAATTCCATTTAAACCAAATAAGAAAATGGTTTTACTGTGGGATTGATCAAAACCTGGGACAAGTCACATTGAGAGGTTGTGGATTCTGTGTCTTAGAGACATTCAAAATCCAACTGGACATGGCCCAGACTAATGTACCCTAGTAGATCCAGCTTTGAGAAGTTGGACTTGCAGATCTATGGAGTCACCTTCAAAATAAATGATTCTGTGGTTTTTTTTTGATACTGGGAACTGTTTTGAGTGTGGAGAAGAAAATGAAAGAAGAAAATAGAGCAAAACCGCTTCTAGATATGTTTTTCAGATGATGTTAACATCAGAACTTACTGGAGTTCATAAAATACTCAACATTTAGATGGATAATAACTGTACTTCTAATTAGAAATCTGATTTTTTGAAAGCAAGATAAGCACTTATATTTCAAAGATTTTAAAGGTATTTTCTACTGGGAAATTTTCACATATTTCTCTTACCTAGCTGGTTATCATATCAGTATATAGAATGGATTGCTGAGTTTACTAGATAGATCATCAATAGTTTGGGCATGGAGTTGTGGTGCTTCTGAGTGTCTCCAAAATGCTCTGCAATTGTTTGAAAATGGAAAATCAGGTAATTTTCCACTATTTGCTTAAAGGAACAACTTCAATATAATGGATGCAAAAACTTGTGTTTAAAGGGTCAATGCAGAGTTCCTAACTTGTAAAGCTGTGGCAAGGCTGTATAGAAAAGGAGAATTGAAATAATAGTCTTCCTACCTGGTTCTGTCAGATCCCCCAGACTTAATGAAAACCTATCAAGACATAGCAGAAAACCACCATGTGAAGAATACTGTATATACAGAGCTATGATACTGTAACAGATTAGAAATCAAAATATTGAAGAGACATCATTATGCAGTTGACTTTACAGAAAATAAACCTCAGAAATCTCCAAAGTATTAGACAATATGATATATTGAGAAAAAAAAAATAAATAAAAACCAAAAAAACAGCCAAGCAAATATATTTGTCTTTGTTTATACAACTTCTGTATTTTATTTGCTATGTATATTCCTTATATGAACTTCAGGGGAAAAAATACCGAAGAGCAGTACTTCATTGAGAAAATATGCAACACCCTATGTGCTGTAGAAAGGACACCGTGAAAGTCCAGTCATTGCAAAAAACTACTCAAAGAAATAACTTTCAGATATATTATAAGAGTGACAACAAACCCTGTTCAGAATTAAAATATGTGAAAAGGCAGGATAGCTCACAAGAATAAAAGTTTGGAACAGTTATTTTACAACATTAAATTCCCTTTTCTAATTATAACATAAATAGTTTTTTAATAAGTCTTGGTAAAAACAATAACAGAAAGATATAGTTACATAATTCAGAGGAAAAATAGATTCACAGAGATAAATAATAACTTGCAGCAGTGGAATATAAAACCTTTTGAGATGTTGAAAAAAAGAAAGTCCTATAATTACATCAAATAAAGTGTGTTGTTGTAGAGAGGTGTGGTTATATCTGTTCTTTGGAATCACAGTTGCTACCTATATTACCGTCATTAAACAACAAGTTTTGAGAAGAATTTGACAGTTCTTTTTCACATTTTATGGTTGCAGAAAAGACATTACTAAGATTTTGGTAGAATATTAAAATATATTACTCCTGATAGCACTATCATATGATAGCACAGCCTGCCACATGGAAAAGGATAACTGAAGCTAGAGGGGAGATATGTATACATGGTATTTCTGTTAATGCTATTAAGAGGCATGCTGATTTATTTTATAAAAAGTGAAATGAAAAGACAAACGATTCATTTCCATTTATTTTGAAACACATGAAAGAAATATATGCATTTCCTGAAGGAAACAAGTCTTTGGAGGAATAGTATCTTGGCATAGAGCATTAAAAGAAAAGAACAACATTTTGTGACAATTTATTTTCTCATTTTAAATTTGTCCACATAACCGAGAATAAATCTAATAGTTTGTGTCAAATAATTAGTTTTTAGAAGATGTTTCCTTTACAATATTCTTAAGAAAGTAATCTAAATCAGAACAAAATGCTGTTGCAGTTTTATAATCACCCAGGACTTTATAGCTGGTGGACAGCAGAATGATTGTTTAATACCAGTGAGTTTGTTGCTAGATTCATGTCTCAGTTTTTCTTTGAAGTGAATTTTTTCTTACAATAAATGCAAAATATCCTCATAGTGATTTTCAGTCTCAGTTTTTTCTTCAAATGTAATGATTATTGTAGCAATAGAGAATAGACTTAAACAATGAAATTCACTAAATTTTTTTTAAATATCTTTAGGAGGAAACACTGTCTTTTGTATTGTTTTGCTATATCTATTATTACCTCTATAGGTGCATTACAGTAACAGAAATAAAATTGTCATCATAAACACTGCCTTCACCAAGGAAAAAAATCACGTTCATTCTTCATCCTTGACCTCACTTGCATTCGGCCTGCTACCTCAGTTTCAAAAAAGAGTTTTGGTATTGGTAACATTTACTTTATTTTTCCAAGAAACAGAATCTAACACAATTTTTTTTTCCCTAAATCTAAAACAGATTAGAGTAGATTGTAAAAACAAAACTACAGGGTCTGAATTTTGAGACTGTTTTGGTCATGGTGCAGTGACGACCTGAATATCTGCTCTCTTTTTACTGGTGAAAGCTGGACACAGTACTGGTACCCTGTCCAAACTTACCAATGATACACAGTTCACTTTACCTTGGCAAGCTGCCTACTAATGCATCACAAAAATATGAATTTATAGCATAATAGAATCATTAACGTTGGAAAAGACTTCTAGGATCATTGAATCCAAACATTTAGCCAGGAAAAAAGGAGGCTCAAGGAAGACCTTATTGCTCTCTACCACTGCCTGAGAGGACGTTGCAGCAAGGTGGGGGTTGGCCTCTTCTACCAAGTAATAACTGAAAGGACAAGAGGAAATGGTTACAATTTTACCAGGGGACATTTTATCTTGATATTAGGAAAAATTCCTCCATTGACAGGGTGGTCAGGCTTTGGAACAAGCTGCCCAGAGAAATGGTGGAATAACAGTTCCTGCAAGTGTTCAAAAATCATGTGAACCAGCATCTACTGTTCTTTTAAATGTGCTTATCAATGCAATAAGGAAAGCCTACAAAAAAAGTATTTAAAAAATCCAACACTTGTTTAAAGGCTGTTAGGTCTCCATCCAATTCAAGAAATGATGCTTCTAATTCTAATTTCAATGCTTATTCCCTGTTTATATTGGTTTAGTCATTGGCTTCTAGGCATGCTGGATTTTCTTCTCCTGTTTCTTTGGGAAAAGCTATGATGAAGATACTCCTAAATTATCATCTAAAAATGGGGTAGGATATAGCTCTTCCTAGCTACCTAGGTGAGGCCCCAGAAAAAGGATAGAACTTGGAATCATATGGCATTTATTTCCTCATGTGAAGCTTTGTGACAGAAATCTCAAAATGGAGATTCCCAGCCACAGCGCTGGTATGTTTTGTGGTGCCCTGTTCTAATCAGGCAGTCAACACCAATGTCATCTGTGAAAATTTTGCTTGCATTAAGGCAAGAGGGAGTTTCCAGCTTGAAAGCTCTAAATGTTTTCAGTCTAGTGCAGTGCTGTAGTTATTACTATTGCTTCTGTAGCTGCTACTGCTATCACTACTACTGTGATCCAAGAGAATTAAGTAGTACCTTCAGGTTTGTGTTCATTGGTGAAAAGTTAAATTTTGTTACAAGAAAAAAATAAAACATTTGCTATCCGGATTAAGATAAAATTATTTAGAGATACCCCGTTCCTTAGAAAAAAGCAGACGGGAACACTGCACTTATTCCTAGATTCTGCATAACTTTCTTCTTGCCAGAAAATTTAGTTTATCACATATACCATATACACCATCCTGAATTAAACCCAGTATTATATGAATATTGCCACTCTCATTTGCATATGACATTCTTTTGTCACTTTAGCTTTGTTTCAGTAGTATATTTTATTCTTTCTAGATCTATGTTTATTCTTCTAATATGTTGAAACTAATCTTTAATAGAGAAGTGTGTTGTGTGCTTTGTACTTCTCTTTAAAAAGTACCATTATAGACAGCTAGTTTAATTTCTTAAGTATTGGTTTCCATTGTAAGGTCTTGAAAAGATGTCAAAATGGGCTTATACAGTAAAACAGTTATGAAAGACTCTACAATTAGCTACCAGTCTAACTTTAAGAAAAAGTTGAAAAAAAAAAAAAAAAAAAACAAGAAAACAAAACAAGCAAAAAGAAAATAAACCTACAAAAGATTGTTGATTTCAGGACTTCTATTCTGAAAGCCATTCAGGTAGAATTTATTTTCATAAAGCCTTTGGGAATTTTCTTAGTTTGAAAAGGAAGTCTCAGACATCAGTAAATGTATTTAAAAAACTTTCTTCTTAAATGGGGGTTTTAAAGTTTGCCCACAGAAACTAATCAAAGAGAAGATTCAAGGCTTCACATTGGCTATTAATTGGGTCTTCTCTAAATTTACAGTGGACATGCCAATAGAGGATCTAATAACGAAATTGATTCACTTTACAGATGTTTAGTATTCTAGAAAAAGAACTGTTTATTCTGGGAAAATCTCAAGCATAAGAAAGCAAGTCCCTAGCATAGGTGAATCAGAGCAATGTTTCTGCTTCAGTTACCCTTTAAAACAGAGCATTCACTTTGAAAAATCTGCTCTTGAGGCATAATGCTAATAGGACACAGAATATTTTGTAATGCACAGGCCTGAAATGTATGTCAGCACTGATTATTTTAAAACTGGAAATCTGCCAAAAAGATGCAAGAAATTTGTCTAATTAAGAAAAGTGTACTATTAAAAGTGCCAGTTACTAGATTGGTTTGGGAATTGCAGGTGAATTGTATTCTTGAAAAAGACTGGAGTTTAGGTTAGTTCTTAAAATCAAAATTTAAATAAAGAAAAAGGAAAAAAACCTTGTATTTCCTTCAATTCCTTCTCATTCTCTCCCCCCATTATAAACTTTTCTGTCACCTTACATGCAAATCTATGCTGTATGCACACTCTTCAAGACTGAGTAAGTGGTGTTAATACTGTACCTATTAGCATTTTTTAGTGAGTAGCCTGTCAGTATGGAAATTTTCCTGCAAATATCAGTGATCCCATGAGGTACCTGCTTCCAGAGAGTTACTAATATTACCATGTGCATAAAAAGCACTTTCAAACTGATGAGGTATTTATAAATTGTTTGTACTGCAAAACAGCTGTAAAAGAAATAAAGGCAATTTTTATGAATCTCCATAAGCCCTCTATGTAAAACTACTGCAAATCTAACTTACTCGAGTAAGAGTGCTCTGGGTAGTAGTGACAGGCATACAAGAGGACACATTCAAGGTGGGACAAAGAGGTCTGCAACACTGTACTGAAACAAAAGTATTTAACTCTTTTTGTCACACGCTGGACTAAAAAGTTTGATTTTTCCTTCCCCAGTAGCTATTCCAAACATGCCAGGCCTACAGAGAAGTCCTTTATCTGTGGTACCCTCTGCCCTGTGCTCTCCCTGCTTTTTTGCTCCCTTCCTCTTAGATATATTATGACCCCTTATACNCTAATCAATGTTTTCCAGAATTCTGAGCAGAGATCATTAAAGCTGTGACAAGTATAAGGCATTTTACAAATGACCCTTTTTAACAGAAACATGGTGGGATTCATTACAAACAAAATACCCATGGTGAATGAAGTCTGAACTACTGATGTTTCTCTTTTTTTTTTTTCCTTTTCTTCTCATGAACACACACAGGGACATGAACTTTTAAAATGTCAGTCTATTCTACCCCATTCTTCCATTTCATGCATTTGAAACATTGACTTTAATGTCTTCTACTTTCTACTGATAGTCTCATTTAGTTGGTGAACATAAGATAAATTTTATCCTCTAACTGATTGATACTGGTATGAACTCCAGAAGCCATATAGTAGTTAATTATAAAAAGTTTAAATATGTAATTCTTTCAACAAAATAAAATTGCCTTACTACTTAGAAGTAAAAAAAAGGGTGTTATGAATTGAAAAGAATTGTGGCTTTTTTTTTTTCATTTTATCATGGAAAGTGTATTCTTGTTGAAAGGATTCAATTTATTGTGCATTTTTGAGGGTGTAATCTTTGTGAGGGTGAACTCTCATGAAAGTACAGATCACAGCCTAAGGCATTGTTACTTAAACATTGTTTTCTTCCTGCAAGTGCCAGACTCACTTCTGCTAAACTTTCTTTTCTTCTGCTAAAGCCACACTCACTAATTACTATGTGAAGTACCATAGTAACTTGTGAGAAACCTGAACTCAAGCTTGGGAAAGGTTTATATGTACTTATGCATTCCTATTTTGTTATTATAGTTGCATTTGATTTTCTAAACTCTTTAAGGAACTGTGAAAAAGAAAAATGCTTTAATATGTTTTGTATTAGATTTAATTTAATATGCTGATGACACTTTACCATTCATTACCAAGCAATTAATCATTTCTTAGCATACAGTGTGACATGTAAGTCCAGTAGCTTCCTCCTACTTCATTTCCAGAATGACTTGTATTTGATATGACTTAAGACTCATATGATACTTCCCACTCTTTTTAATAGCTATTTTTTCAAAACAGTTAATGAAGCACAACCAAAATCTTTTAGTAAGTTGTTACCTAAATTTCTGTAACTGCATCCAGTTTTCATCAAGTTATTGTCTTAATAAACCACTTTGAAATTGAAGATGACATGCAATATTGAGTATTTCAAAAGGCTTAATACCATCCTGTGTGTTTTGCAGACAATCCTAGGCTAGTGAGCCATGTTCCAGTTGGTGTAAGAATCCTGGATGTCAATGACAATCCTCCAGAGCTTGCCAGAGATTATGATATCATCGTCTGTGAAAACACGAAGCCTGGTCAGGTAACTCTCACAGCTGTATTTCTCCCAATGATAACAATTACTTTTTTAATGATACGTATGTCAGAAGTTTGGGATATGTCATAAATCTTTCTGATTTCATTTTAGCATTTTGCATTTGATGGAAATTTTAATTGTATTAGGCAGAAGCGAGAAAATTTTAGTATTTTTCAATATCTCTTTCTTGCTGCTGCAAAAAATATACTCAAACTATCTTCTGTAAGGATGGGTAAAACTTTAATCCTGTCAGATAAGGGATAGAATTTGACAAGCCACTATCCTGAACAAAGTGAATGAAGCAGATTTAACATCTCTCATCTGTGTGCCACATAGTAGCACTGTTTCAAATACAGCTCACGGAAATGGCTGTTGAGCACGGCTCACATCCTTGCTCTTTGCATGTTGGTTGCCCTTGTCTGTGAAGGTCATTACATGAAAGATCTTGAATGGGTTTTTCACAACTATGAGCATGGGGAGGGCCAGAACTGAGACTGAATAGCTGAATCATATTTCAACCACTGCTCCTCTGATTGATGCACTTCATTGCAGTCCAGGGTTTGACAATTTTGACAAGTGCTTTTGCTTTTCTGCATAGATTGAATTTTTATCCACAACACTATGCTTTTTTTGCATTATTGCACAGGTTGTATATTTCAATTATGAACTCATATCTTTCCTGAGGAATATATTACTAGTAATAATATCATTTTCATCAAATCCTTCAAAGCAGTGCACACAAATGCATAGTGACATATTTCTGTTTTAAAGCTGAGACTATAAAAATGCCATACTTCATCTGACTATAGCCTGACCAAAGTTGTCTTCACTCTGACAGTAGCCAAAAGCTGGCACCTAAAGGATGGTATAAGAACATGGCAAGTGTGTATGACTTTCCACAAATACTTCCCTGGTATCAGATCATTTGCAGGTCATTTCCTGATCCAAATGTGGTTTGTGTATTTTCAGTAATCCTTTAATAACCGTCTCATATGAACCTGTCTAACTTTTCCTATAACAAACATAAATTTTTGATATCTGCTACCTCATGCATCAAGGAATTTTGCTGTTTAATTGCATGCTTCAAGAAGAACTAACTTTTTTTTTTAAATCTTTCCATACTGTCTTCAATTTATATTTACCAGTTCTCTTGGGAGATAAAGAGGGAGTGCAACTGATCCCTCTTTATTATCACTGTGACAGGCATAAAACTCTAGAATATTGTCCCTTAGCTGTCTCTTGTCCAGAATGAGTTAATCCTGCTTAACTGGGATAATCCATGATAAAGCCCTTCTAGACTTTTGATCACTCATCTTTTACTCCTTTACACTTTCTCCAATTTCTCTCTATTCACCTTGAGATAGAATCAAGATCAAGATGCAGGTATACAGTGAAAGTATCTTATTAAATGCTTATTTAATGTCTTATTAAATGCTTATTAAAGCAAAAATAATGTTCTGAAAACCTCAAATAAAGGCAGATATAGAAGAATTAGAATTCTTTTAAAGCTAATGTTAGAAAACCTCTTTTAAGCATTAATTGCAATTGCTTTCAACTTTTTCTTATATTTTTAATTACATAATTGAACAATAAATATTAATTTTTTATAGCCAATAATAAAGTAAAGCATGCAGTGAAACTATCTCAGAAATGTTCTTTGCTGAGAATATCTCAGAAATGATCCTTTTGAGTAGCTAATGTTTCATAGCAAGGTTTTAATACTCCAGTTGTAGTTTCACAAATTATAATTTATAGGTGAGATCTTTAAGGGATATGATAGCATTGACTCACCGTTTGGGTCAGCCTTGTATTTTCCCCTGAGCTAGTGTTGCAAGTGTGAATGACTCCTTGGCAACACTGCAGTTTAACACCCAAGATTAGTGCTGCCATGAGGGACTCTACAAGCAGTAGTTCAATGCCAAAGGCTGGACTCCTTTACATATTTGTAATGAACTTTTTTTATTTGCATTTCACATCAAGGTTTCAGAAAAAATGTAACACTAAACAAAATCCAAAACAAAGCAAGAAAGTACGTGTCTTTTTCTCAGATGTTTCCATCTAGTCTAAGGAAAGAAAAAAGTAAGATGGTGTTCAACAAATATTAGGGAGGGGCAAATAAACATTGCAAAACACCACAAGTGTTCTATATGCTAAAAAGTGTTCCCAACTAGGTGGCTCTGAATCACTGGAAAGACAGTATAACTTTGAGTTATCTATCATCCTGTGAGAATGTTTCATAATATTTAAAGAACAAATTCTGTGCTGCTGAGGACATCTGCTTTGCTTGGGCTTCCAGGTTGCCCTGTCCTGCAACATTAATTATTTCTTTCCTCAGCACATCTATTTTGAAATTATTATGTGTGAGATAAACTAAGCAGTAGATTGTCATTGGAAGTCTTTTTGTTATTGCTTGTTTGTTATCAGAAGACCCTTCTATGGAGTGAAATCACAGTATCTTCTAATTGCAAAGCCTTGTCTCCTGCTTCTTTCTTTCTCCCTCCACTGCTCTACTTTTTGCAATTAAAAAACAAAAAAAAAAAGCTTCAAGTGCTTAATGCTTAAGGCTTAAGCTTAAATGACCAACCCTAAGGCATGTGAAAACAAAAATGCTTGTGAGGAGATGATAATTTCAATGCTGAAGAGACATCTTTAGTCACTTAGTAATCATATAGTCGAGAAGACAAAGTATCTACAATAGATTCCAAGTGAAGCTTGGTTGATATTATATATTAAAGTAGATAAAGTAGCTGTGTTTTGATCTTAGATGACATTCAGACTTGGAGGATACTGACTACTAGACATATACTGATTTTGTAAATGACTTTGAATTCTAGTCAATGTAGGAAAATGACATTTTGCCATCTTCCACAAAAGAAATCAATGTTAGCTGGCAAGGAATGCCTCTATTTTGTGTTTGTCATGTGTATATTTACTTGTTTATTGATTCAGTTCTAAAAAGATTCTGAGTAGCATTTAGCACCTGCTCTCTGTCCTCTTCAATTAGTTCTCCTCAGTTCTTGAAATTCTCTTTCCTTGTCATGTCTTGCCTTTAAAAGAATAGCATGACCCATAGGTTTCATCCTATTGGTGTTGTCAGCTGGGCTTTACTGAAGCTGAGGTTATGTGTCTACTTTTTTATTTTAATCAGGCTTTGCAAGGTACTTTCTGCTAACAGGCTATTAAGTACTTTGTCAATTAATTAGAAAAGAGTTAATAGTACATTTGGGTGTCAAGATGACAAATACTTTTGTCTCTCACCACTGAATGAACGTCTAAGAAATCTTTTATCAAAGTGCATGAACTTTCTGTTTAAAAACAGGTCTCTGAAAATGCTTTGACCTGTCCTAGTAAACATACAATATTTATTTTCTATTTGAAAAAACATAACTTCCATATCATGTGGTGCTATACTTTTTACATACATTCGTGAATTCAGGGAATACTTGAATTTCTGTGTGTGAAATCAGGGAATATAGGCAGTATATTTTGAGTTATAAAGTTAGTCTTAAAAAATAATTTTCATACTAGTCATGTGTCACTGAGGCCTTGATCAAAGGTATTTTTGTTGCAAAATGGCATGCTCTTGAAGCAGCATTCTGTAAAATGTCACTGAATGTTTTATGTATCATAGGGCAACAGCATGAAAATTTATCCACCAGGCTGTCAAATGAAAGCTGAAGCTGCACGGCAAATTGACTTATATTTCATTGAGAAACAACACTGAAGATTTACAAAAAAATATTTAACAAAAATAACATCTTTTTCTTATCTGAAATTTTTACAGATGCATATGGTATTTAACAGTATTTTTAGTATTTGAATAATAACAGAAATTGATTATTTTGAACATATTCTATCCCCCCTTTTTTTGTCTTGCTGTGTCACATACCATTTCAACATTATGAACTAAATATATATAGCTACGAAAATCTTATATTTCTGGTTTTACATGGTTGTTTCACTAACAGTTGTGCCACCTTTGCAAAATTCAGTGGTGAGAAATTAGCTTTTGCTAAAATTTTCAACCAATATTGCCATGACTTTGATAAAACCCCTGTGCATGATTACAGATATTTCAGATTGTTTAAGATTGATCTTACTCCGCTCCACTTCAGCAGAAAAGTATTAAGACAAACTTGTAAAATATTCTTGGCAACCATCATAAGTACTGTTAATTGTCTCAAATGTGTCTGGTCAATGCAATATATTTTATTGTATATAGTAAGAGGAGTAAGCATTATAGCCTATTGAGACGTCATGGCTTAACCCTTGCTGGCAGCTCATCCCCAGGCAGCCACTCGTTCATTCCCCCACCAGTGGGATGGGGAAGAGAACCAGGAAAGTAAAAGTGAGAGAACTTGTGGGTTGAGATAATGATAGTCTAATAGTATAACCAAAGCTGCACATCCAAGTAAAGAAAAGCAAGGAATCATTGCTTCTTACAGGCAGGTGTTCAGCTATCTCCAGGAGAGCAGGGCAGCATCACATGTAGCAATGTTGACTTTGGAAGACAAACACCATCACTCCAAACATCCCCTCTTCCATTCTTCTTTCCCCAGCTTTATAAATGAGGATGACATCATACAGTATGGAAAATCCTTTTGGTCAGTTGGGGTCAGCTGTCCTGGCTGTGTCCCCTCACAACTTTCCCTGCACCCCCACACCCTCTCTGGCAGGGCGGTACATGAAACAGAAAATACCTTGACACTGTGCAAGCCCTGCTCAGCAATGAAAGAAACATCTCTGTGTTACCAACAATTTTTTCCAGCACAAATCAAAACCACAGCCCCATAAAATTGATTCCACCCCACCCCAAAAGCAGAACATGGTTTAAAAATATATTTGTTTTGCTTCCCTTAGGTGAATGGAGGTGGAGAATTGTGTGGTGTTTTTCAGTTTTAAAACAGATCAAACCACCGGAGTCTGCACTGTTTATGTTTCAGGTTCAGTCCAGACAGACTGTAGCTGAACACTGAACAGAAAAATTCTTGTGAAAAGAACATTTTCCCTCCCCCTTTTATGCTTCCCTCAGGATATCTATCAGGTCTGCACAGCAGTCTGTGTGGGCTTCACTGACTATATCATAAGAACAACTTTTATTGGATTCCACTTTAGCACTTGAGTTTCAAGACCCAGCATGAAAATGAAAGCAGAGGTAGAAATACTGTTTGTTCCCACATTCCAAGAGCTTAGATCAATTTTAGTTGAAAGTAAATTTTAAAAACCACCAGGGCTTTCGAAGGCAAAGGTCCTACCTTTCAAAAATACCTCTCTCATACATGGTTGCTACATCCAGTTCTGTTCCTTTTTGGGCAAACTAAATTAAAGCCAGCAGTGGCTGCTGTTCTTCCTGTTCTGTTCTCTGGAGGTTTAAAACTGATTCTTCACAGGAATTTTAAGCAGAAATATGGTAATATATACATGCTATTTTAGTTAATTATTTTTCCTTACCAATATTGAAGTACATCTAATTATCAGGACAGCAAGCAGATGACACTTCACATTGACCATCCTGGTTCAGCTTGTCTATTGCCTCCATAAAACCAGACATTTAGCTAAAACTGTAATTCGGTAAGTCAGAAGGATACGATGCTGATGGTGATAATCTGTATACTGGGTCTTGACTGTATCAAAACATCAGAAAGTATAGATCCTTTAGATGCTTTTTCCTGGCTCTGAAGTGTTGTTCCTAAAAAATTTCCTGCTAGAGAAATAGAGTTAATGACCCAGTCATTTCATCTGTTGAATTCAGCAGCAGTCAAGTAGAAAATTAAAATAAGGTAAACTTGAGCATCCTGCTGAGGTCAGGTACTATATGGGTCAAGTTCAAATTTCAACACAGTCACTGTTAATTTTTATTTCAGGTAATTCAGACTATCACTGCTACTGACAAAGATAACTCTGCAAATGGTGCAAGATTCCATTTTTCTCTTGATGGAGGGCTTTCTTTGAATCCCAACTTTACTCTAAGGAACAATGAAGGTAAATCAAATACATAAATCTCAGAGAAATGGGCTTCTGTTTTGTCTGGGATGTCTCAATTGAACAGAACAATTTCCATGCATTTCCTGACAGAAAGGGAAAACTGTAATATGTCATCTCTAAGCTGTTGGATATCAAGGACATGTGTACACAGAATATTGTAAACTATGAATAATCAGATATTTCATTTTGGATTTATATTCCATTTTATTTTAGCATTTATAATTCATACATTCAGTAATGTTTTTGAAAAGTGGATTAATGAAAAATATGTAAATTTGGCCTTAGGAGAATAGCACTGATGGGTACTGTCAAGGTTATTGCCAATTATTGCTTAAAGGAGAAAAAAAAAATAAGGGACATAAAAATTGGAATTCAAGCTTACATTTTCAGATGTGACACCAAGAGCAGGTCCTTCTGTGGTTTCTGGATGATAGTCTTTTGCTTCATGCCATCCCTAAGAAAGTGTGCCTGAATATTAAAATCAGAAATTCATAACAGATAGGCCCAGAAGGAAAACATCTGTCAGAATCTCCCAACTAAGTGTTTCAGAACATTTCTTGAGTGAAAGAACTGTCTAACCTTTCCAAAACCCAAACCTAAATCAGTCTTGATCTTGGTCAAGTATTACCTTGTGGTCTCCATTTTGCAATTTGATGACAATAAGAGTAAACATTAAATGTTTGTCTAAATTTTCCTCTTGAGATTTTGTGTATGTGCATGTTGTGGGGTTTTCTTTGCATGCCCCTGTGGAAGCATGTGGAATTTCCTTTATTTCACAGTTATATATTTGTAGTACTGCTAATGCATTCTGAGATCTATCAGTTCACTAGTCCTCTGTAATGGATTAACTCCATCACTGGTATATTTGGTACATAAAGTGATATTGAAACAATTCTTTACAGACTTTTTTATCTGTTTGCAAAATCAATCAGGGAAGGAGACTGAATAATCTTTCTACATAATCTCTTCCAATGTTTAACTATACCTACAGCAGAAAAAAAAAAAAAATCATGCTATTTGCTCGGACTACATCAATGGATTTCATAATCTATTTCCAAAAGAGATCAATAAATATAAATCAATATTAATAAATAACAATAAAAATTGAACAGCTAATTCATGTATTAGAAATATTCCCTGAGTGAGACTCCAGCACTTTTCCAGATTAATATATCATCCCACTCAGATTGTGATGGAACTTTATAGCAAAAGCCAGACTGTTGTTCCTGAAATGAAGGAGATGTACCATTATGCATTTTGGTATTTTAGTCTATGTTTCCAACAAACTCATTTAGCATTGGACTGTGATCTCACGTGAAAGACCACAGGTATGGCCATCTCGCTGGCTCTGTAGCTTCTGTGCCAGAGCTCAAGGTGCAGCGATCTCTAAAAGGCGCCTCCAAAGCGAAGCCGCTCAGCAGGATCAGCCACACGCTCTCACACACGTGTGCACACAAACACACGGATAGCTTCAGTAATATGGTCGGCAGCAAAGAGGAAGGAAGGGTCTGCATAGATTTCCACAGGAGCTGTTTATTGCTTCCACACTGCCAAGGGTTCTAGAGGCAAAAGATGGAGAGCACTCCGGGGTCTAGGTTTAAGTACAGGAGCAGAGGGGGCATCAGGGACCAATAGGGAAACTTTGGGGGAGTGATGGGGGGCAAAGGCCAATGGGGGGAAAAGGGAGGGGAGAACCTTCTAAGGCATGGGACATATAAGGTAACGAGGAGGTGGAGGGGCCATGGGCCAACCAGGGAAGCAGAACTGGGGTGGATTACCATAACAGAATTAAGTGTTCTGGGAGAGGCTTGTTTTCTCACTGTGAGCTAGGGAGAACTCTCTGGTACTAGGGACTGTTTTACCAAGCAGTCTCTCTGTTCCTTGTAGTGCAGGGTTACTGGTGACCAAACACAAGCATGTTCATTTCAACACAAAATGCTTATATCAAGAAGTATTTTTGAACAGCTCTACTAAAATTGTGGTTTGTGACAAAGTTGATATTTAATGGTTTTGAACATATTTAAAGTTGGATCTGTATTGTGTGTTTGTTACTACATAAATTATTTAGCTACACAGATTTATAAGATGACACAAATTTCTAACAAGCTTTTGATACAGCAATGTCATGCTTTGGATAGAAGCACTTGCTGCTTTCTTGTGACTTCCCCAAGATCAACAAGCAGTGACTTAGCAATCAACAGTTGAAATCAGTGTTTGGAATGTCCTAGATTGAATTTTATGTGAGGAAGTAGATGAAAACACTGAAAAAGTGTTTTTTAAGGTAAAAGCCTATTGTGCATTATGTTTTTATTTCACATAAAGAAGTAAAAAAGTGTGCACTTCCTATAGTATCTTGCATAAATCTTCTCACACATACAGAGACTACAATAATGGAAGTTCCAAACCATCCATTTAATTAACAAAATGACTGCTTAACTCAAATCATAACAAGAAATTTATCTTAAAAACAAATGCAGAGTCATGATTTTGCTTGGTACAAGGCACTTGGAGTGTGTTGTTTAAACACTGTCCTTTATTGGGACCTTTTCTTTGTGACACAATCTATACATAAAATATCAGTGAAACACCTATGAAGTACATGCACAATATGCAGTTATCTAGCATTTACAACTATCATATTTCTCATCTATTTCTATTCAGAAACAGATATTCTGTTGCTTTTTATTCTAGGAAATAGCCGAAAGAAGGTGGGCAGAAAAGGCTTTTCTTATGTCTGTGACAAGTTTGCACTTTTAAAAACTCATGTTTTCGAACATCAGGCATTAAAAATAATCTGAATCTTAACAGAAGACAGCTGCTATTTTTACATCGGGATTTCTGAATTCTATAAAGGCTGACAGTCTTGAAGGGTTTTGTTTGTTTGTTTGTTTGTTATGTTATGTTATGTTTTTAAAGAAAAAGTAAAAATTGCCCAAAGATAATTTTTGATAATGTTTTGCAGAATGATAAAACCCAAGTTCTTGATGTCACATGGTAGACATGGTACTCAGCAGTTATCTGTATCTATCTGTACAAAACTGAATTCCTCCTTCTAATCCAGTCATCCTCTCTTTTTATTTCTTCGGGAAAAAGGTTTCATTTCATAAAAATACCAGTAGACATTTTCCTCCCTTGTTTTCATAACCAAAACCAACAGAGATTTGTTCTTTGACCCCAAATAGACTTTTGCATGGATGTACCCTTACTCATTAATTATCAGTATACTCCAGAGCAGTGAGCTGGATCTTCAAATATTTATGCTTGTATCTATGCACTTTGACTGAAATCTAGGGTTTGTACAAGCATACAATTCTGTAGTTTGTCCCTATCTACTTGTATAGATTGCAGCAATACATAATCCCAGTGTGGGTATGATTCAGGTCAATAATATTCTATGGCTTCAGCAGACTAAATAGGTATTAAAGCCTCAGTCCAGATAATTGATCTGACCAGTTAAATTTTTATCTCCTGGGCCTGAAGTTGTGCATTTTCTAAATGAAAATCTCCACAATATTAAATCTCCATTTGTAGAATATTCACCCTCAAAATGCAGAGCTTAAAAACTCCAGGGAAATGTAGGTGAGGAGAGAGTCACGGGGCTATACCAAATATACCATCCAGCAAAATTAAGAATTCCTTGGATCACATTCTGGATTCTGTTTGTACTACAATATTCATTTGGAAGGAAAAAAAGAAAGGAAAATACAGAATATTATACTTTTACTCTACTGTATTCTTAAGGTGCAAGAGATTCTTTGTTGCTATTTGAGTTTTATTACATACTGAAGAAGTACTATTCAGAGAGAATGAAGACTTACAAGTATAAACAAGAGGACAGGCAACAAAATTATTCAGTATCTGTGCTTATGTAAGCAAGGCAGAACAAGAGCTGGAATAGAATTTCTTTGTTATACTAAGAAAATACATTAAGTTGTAATAATTTTCTGCATCTTTAGAGAGCAAACCCAAAGAAGATGTCTTTTTTTTTTTTCTTTGGGAATTGTACTTATGAAGGCCTTTTGATGTAAACAGGGTTGTTTTACAATTTATTCTGCCTAGAAAATTTTTACAATTTCTATTAAAACCTGAGAAGCCAAGTACTTTTTTGGCTATGCTTTTGAATTGTAGATCAGATTCTACATAACTCATTTCATTGTTGTCTGTGTTCTACTCACTTTCTTTTTTAGGATGTTGTCATAGATAATTTTGTAATCCTTTTTCTAATATCACAAAGTTACACTTTTTTGCCTAATCTGAAATATTGGCTTTTGCATTCTCATTAAAAATTTCCCAGAGCAATATGGGACTAAAACCATCTTCTGTTGGGAAATCACAATAAAGATGACAGAAATGCTTCACAGTAAGTCTTTTTCTATGTATTGAATTCTAGACTTGTACTTTTTTTTTCTTACCTAAAAAATAAAAATATTTATCCAGACAATTAAAGCATTTTGGATATATTTGTCAGGTTTGGGTTTTTTTTTTTTTTTTTTGTTTTGGTTTGGTTTGGTTTGGTTTTTTTTGTTTTTGTTTTTTTTTTATTTTTTATTTTGATGGAAAATGCATGTGAACATGTTATTATCATATTTCAAAGCATTAATATGTAGACACACTTTGCTTTCAGAACTTACATAATGTTTTCAGGAGATGAAAAAAGATTTAACTCTCAGAGAACAGTTCTCTTAGAACATTTAAGAATGTTCTGCACTGTAAAGCACTGTTTTGCTGGTGCTATTTTTTATCATAGATATACAGCTTACCATTGGATGCTTCAGTGGTATTTTAAATTTCCTGGACAAAAAGAGTTTATGCAGATAATGGACACACTCACTCAACACTGCCAATAAGGTCTGTGCATTCTCTTACTTCAATAAATTGAGATTGCTGACTTCTGATAGCAGACTAAGTTTAGCTTACTTTCAATGAAGAACAACTCCCCAGAGAATGCTTAGCATTTATTCTCCTCTTCTTTTATTTCTTCGAGACAAAGGTTTCATATCAAAAAAGTATTTGCAATTTATTTCTCCCCTCTGTCCACTTATTTCAAAGATCTGGCCCTTTGATTATTGCCCCATGATGGAGAATATTCTGGAATTGGAATAAAGGTATGCCATTTTTCTGGCACTTAATTCTGGAGATTCCATTTTCTTAATTTTATGTCAGAAGATCCATTAGCACCCACAGAAATTGAGATGTGATTTTCTGTAAAATCCAAAGCAGAATGATTTCAATGGCATCTGTGTAAAATGAAATTTATAATGTGTTCATCCACACATGCCTGTGATATATATTAGCATTTTTCCCTGTGTCACAGATCCAATAATAGGAAAAAAAATATAAATTTTACTCATCATTGATGTTATCTAGAAAGAGAACAACCTCCATAGAGTAAGTGATCCCATCCCAGTGTGAATTTCTTTCAGTACCTTCTATTTATCATTCTGCCCTTCTTATTTCCTACTATATTGGACAATGTGTCTGTGAACTGACTTCAGGGCTTGCAAGTTGCAGATGAGCTTGCCGGGTACCAGACCGCATCTTAGTTGTTCTAGAACATCTGAAGTGGCATTTAAAAAGGTTGGATTGAAACCCTGCCTTTGCAACCCAACATGAGAGGAAAACAGATGCATAGTTCTGCTTTCACTTACATCACAGTGTCGCGCTTGTTCTGGTTGTGTGGTACCATGAGTTGCTGCTGACCTTCTGTGAAATATCATCCTACAAAGAAGACAAGTTGTATCTCTAGAGAAATGATATCTGAGAAAGTGCAAAGTTAAGTTCACACATGGGGACTTTTCTGGGACTGTAAGTACAGTCCACAGAAGTGCTGCTACTGTAGATGGACTGAACGTCTGAGTAGGTACTATCAAGAATCAACATATGGAAGTTAAAAAGGAACTCTGCCATGAGTACAACAGACAGAAAACCAGAACCTACTACTGTAGAGGGAAGACATTTTCCTTCTTCAGACCTCTGAACCTCTTTGAAACTTCTTTGATTTTAAAAAGTTAACTCTAAGATTGATCATAAAGGTAGGTTAGTCCATAGTGTAGAGGTTCTTGCATTTCTTTTCTGGATTGCAACCTGTTGGTCATTCACAAACCAAGCATAAGCAAATAACTATATTTCAGGTCAAAAATGTGTTCTATGTTAATTTTCGTTTTTGCTACCCACTGAACTAGAAACTTGTAATAGCTTTTCACCCATTGGCAATAGCTTTGAAGCCAGCAAAAAAGAAAAATATTTACAAGAGTTATCAGTAAAGAAATGAAACAGAAATGCCTATCAGTGTAGTCCACATAAACAAATTAACTGCTCCAACTTTAGAAATGTAAGAAATGCAAATCATTCCAATATATCTTCTTTGGCTTTAATTAGTTTATGACTTCTCAGAAAATTTATAGTAGTTGAACTGCTGATATAAGCAGAACTGAAAACTGAAATGTGCCTTAAGATATAAACAGGATTTTACTTTTTTTTTTTTTTTTTTAACTTCCATTTCTCTTGTCTCTGCTTTTAATGCATAATGCGTCAAAGGAATTCTCAAATTATGAATAATAAATCAGCATCTTCTGATGTGCTTCTGGATGTGCTTCCATGGTGTTCCCATTGTATTTCTGCTTCCTTGATTTTCCTATGCCCTCCTTTATTTTCTTAGTTCAGAAGCTCAATGTAAAAAGGCAGAGATGATGGAAAAAAGACTGTGATTACAGCCTTGTACACAGTGTGCAGTCTAGCTTAGTAAACTACCACATCTTCAGAGTGTGAAGGGTTGCTGCATTACAGCCATGCAGAATTTCCCATGGATAACCTCAAACTCACTTGAGATGAATCTTAAGTTCTAGTTGGCATATTTGAAAAGAACAGCCCAAATAGAAGTAATTTTAGATCATTAGAAAGTTTAGATCATTAAATAGGACAATATACAACATAAGGAATCAGATAAATATTTCTTTCCCTATGTGGGAGTTGTTAATTTCCCTTAGCAGTCAGTCCTTCAATCTCCAGTGAGTCCTGGTTCTTATCATACTCCTCTGGGGTGAAGTTCACCATTTAAATCTATTGAGATAAAAATGTCTTTTCTTCCAGGCCTAGAACAAATGAGATCTGCAGTTGTCATCATCCTATTGCTATTGCTGCTATCCTATATGCTTGACTTCAGTGACTATTTGGTGTATCTGTTTTCAGATATCAAAGAAATTTCTCAATACATAACCCCTGGCTCACTTTCAAACTACTGCTGTTGATATATCTTTTTTCCCCTTTTCAATAAACTCTTTTTAGGTCACCAGTGTCTGTTTTTATACTTGGTTTCCTGTAGCTTTTACAGATGATGAGATTTTTTTTTGTTCTGTGCAAAGCTCTTAAAAGTTTTTGTCTTTCTAGCTCTTCCCTCAACATGTTCCTATAATGGTGTTTGATAAGGAACAAAACCAAATAATATTTGGAAGCTCAGAACACTAGAAGAGTTGTCAGGATGCAGTCAATACTGCAGTTTGGCTAAACATTTTTCTATCAGTTCATTTATTTGGCACACCTTTACATATGATTGTCCTCAGAAACAGAGCTCTGACTAGAGCATCAGAGATGTAATTTCTGTATTATGGCAATATGGTTAGCTTTGATCCTCTGTTATCCTAGTTTCTCAGGGATCTTTGGAAAACCAGACATAGTTTCTTTTTTTGAAAAAAAAAGTTAGATATCTTATTTGTAAAATATTTTAAGAAATTAATGAGAAATAGATAGTATGCCAGAGCTCAGATATTTTGCAGTATTTTACTTATATGTGAAAACAATGCACTAAGTTACCATACCTAAATCTGTGATAGATTTATAGTGAGATTTAACACCTCTGACAATATTGGGAACAGAAAATTTCCAAGCTAGTGTCTGAAAGATCATACTTTTTAGTTGTATTAAAATTTGTGAAATTTCATTGAAGGAAAAGCTTTACACTGCTTCTTCGGGAGTGCTTTTCACTGGGTATGTTATTACAGAAACTCCTGGTTGTGAGATGTAATTGTTCCTACAGAAATCTACTTACTAATCAAGAGAATACAATCAACACAATTCCACCATGGCAATTCTTTGAAATTAAAAATTTTGTACCGGTTTCCTCTTTTCCTTTAATTGTGTCTTGTACTAATATCTCCTTGTATCTTATACTAATATTTAGTTGTATAATTTAACAGTAATGCCTTTTTCTGGTCTTAAAATCAAGAGTCAAACACAGTGAGAAGGGGAAAAAGGAATTTTACCTTGATATTTATTTTAAGGATCCTTAGATGCACACGTCCATATTGAATGCCCAGAAATGCACACTGCAATGCACACCCACAATAGATAGAGTATAACCTTGTAGGTCTTACTAATTAGCATATCTATCAAAAATTCCACAATGAGAGGCTTGAATGAGCTCCCCCTTCCCCCAGGAACCTTCTTGTGGATGGTTCTATCTTAGTTTACAGAATGTGTTCTGGAGGGGACCTTGGGGTCTGGGGCACAATGATCCCTAACTACGAAGCTTCTAAAATGCTGAGTCTCCTAGCTGAACAAACAAGTCCAAGAATGTAGGCAAAAGCACTAAGAATACAGAAGTTGTGTAACAGGGGTATAAAAGAAAAGACAAAAAATCATCATGGCATCAACAGTACAAGAAAAACAATTTAATAATGAATGAATGAATACAACATTGATAGAAAAAAACACTTATTTTCTTGAATTTGTATTTATTTTGTACCGTATAAAAATATCAGTTCCTTGTTTGGCAAAACCTTTCTCCCATAGAAGCATGGTTTAATTATAGCTTTTTCCACATTTTTTTACTGTAACATCAACTTATATAATTGGCCCATTTCTTAATTCTTTTTATCTTCTTTTTTCTCTTAGCTTTATTTTCTTTTTCCTCACAATTTCCCCCCATCTGTCCACAGTTACCCTCATAGCATACATTCTCACATCTCAATGTTCTTTCCTTTATGTCTTTGCCAATACTCTCTGTGCAAAAATTCTATGGTAACTGCAAGATTTCTGATCATGAATCCTCAGTTTTTCTTCATTATATTCAGTCTCTGATGCTTTTGTTGTCAGCTAGAATTTTCATCACTGCCTCTGGAGCTGTGCAGTTGTACTGGATCATTCACTCTTTAAAATTTATGTCATAGGCAACATGCACAGCTCTTGGCCTTGTACCTCCTCTCTATTCTTTGTAGAACCCAATGGAACCCAGATTTCATTATCATGGGGGTTTTTTTCTCTTTTGAATTTACAGAATATTGTGAAAGTTATATTGCAGCTCAGCTGCATACTGTTATCATATTGAAAAGGAATTTACATGCCACAGTGCTTGAGGCTGTTTAGGATGCTTAAGGATCTGCAGGCTGTTGGAATAATATTGAGGCAGGAAACAAACCTGGTGTACTCTTGTCCATACTGCCCAAGAAGGGTCACTGGTGTATGCTAGTAACAGTGACTGTGCTTGGGTATTCTGTAAGAGTCCTAGCTGGCCCAGAACAACAAAATACAGAATATTTTGGGGAAGGATGTATGTGTAACAAATAACTTTGTAAAGTATGCTATATCATAAACATTTTATAACCTTTATGGAAATATAATTTCCACAACATGATGTTCTTATGTTCTGTCACAATCTATCCGATTAAAGAATTATCTGTTTGCCTCATTCTGGTTCCATTAAGGTTCTGTAAACTGAATGAAAATAAACAGTATAATAAGTAACTGGTGTCATCAGTCATCAAAACATAAACTTGTAGAAGCAAACCTGACATAAACCAGTAGAAGCAGGACTCGAAGGCATACAGCAAATAAATAAATAAATCAAAAAATATCTTCTGAGCCCACTCCAAGTGAAAATAACAGCACTTAATGAGTTTATAAGAAACTCACCATGCTGGTTATTTCCAAAATGGGGGGGAGTGTGGAGGTATGTTGTGGGGTCTTGTGGGTGTTTCTCTTGTGAAGAAGTAAAGCTAAAGGACTCCAGGGCTTGGCTTAGAAACGAGAGTATCACTTCCCAGCTCATAAATGTATTTCTTGCGTGAAACCTGTTACCAAATATCTTGTGATATTATGTTGATGTGGGATGATATTACCAGTTTTTCTAAATATCACTGTCAGATGATATGCAAAACAAAATGTTGAGAAAAGCGGGTTAAAATTAATGTTTTAAAATTTTGCACAAATATTGGTAGAAAGTGTAACATGGAGAGTAGTCACCTGAAACAGATCTTGAATCCAGTTTAAACAGAAGCTTAACTCTTTCACTCAAATGTGTGTGCATCAGTTCAATGGGCTAATATAGGCCACACTGGCTATATTGTTGCACTAGATTTTCACAGAGTGACATGGATTTCATTTTTCCATAGCTTATGATAAAGCCATTTAATGCTACAGTGGTAAGGAAAAATAAGAAAAATTCTTGTTTGTGTGTTTGTTTGCTTGTAATAGAAAGAGAAACCTGGCAGATGTATTTTTTACTTATTACCCTTCTGTTGTTTGTTAAAAAATTCAAATCTCATGACAGCACAATTTGGAACCCATGTGACAAGGAATACAAGAAAGCTCTCTTCTTCTAATATCTCTTTCCATTTATCAGTCTCCATCTCTCTCTCTCCATTACTCCTTGAGTCTCAAATTCTAACTGTCCTCAATTTCTTTTTTAATTTATCTTGGACTTCTATTCCGGGGCTAGTACTTTCATAGTGGTGGCAACAAACTGAAAATAAACTTTACACCTATGAATATTAGCTATAACTATGTATTGCTGTAACATTTCTTCCCCTGCATTCTCTTTATGCCTTTTCATTTCTTGGACTTAAAGGGAAATGGATGACAACTTCCTATTCTCCTTAATGCCTACAAATGCACTTGCAATGTGTGATTATTACACAGTAGATTTTCTTTGACTGTAAATTATACCAGATGGACCTATAGGAAACAGAAGGGTGACAAAGGCTTATGTCACTGTCTCCCCTTTTCATACTTATCTTTAAACTCTACTAGTTTAGAACATGTAATACCCACTCTTTTCTCTTCCTTTGCCACCTTCTCTCTTCCTCCCAACCTCTCCATAGCATGTGTCTTTGCTCACTGTCCTTTCAGATGCTTTCTGAAAGCTCACTTAAACTTTAAAACCTTTTGCAAACACTAAAAAATGAAAGTCTTATTTTAGATTTACTTAAGAATTATAATATTCTTCTAAGAATCAAGAGGATTTTTTTTTGAGCAAAAATTTCACAACAAATATCTTCATAATTCCAGGTATTCAAATTGACAAGGGTCCATATACAACCAACAGCATAACATGGGATGAAAACACTTGCAAACTGGGCCCAAAATGTTTGTCAAAGTTCACTTAGATTCCAATAAAAATACAAGAGTTTTAAATACTCTTATTTACATAATGTTAGTTACTTTCTACCACCTCCTCTTTTTCCTCTATTGGCCAAAAATGCTTCCTGACAAATTTTAATTCTAGATTGTGCATTTTCACAGATTGGGACTGTCTAGTTTTAAGATGCTCCATGCTTCCATTTGATGGGGAAACATGCAATAAGCAACTTTTTTTTTTTTTCCATTTTTTACTTCACTGAAAGTCTATTCTGGTTTTGCTATTGTAGATAATACAGCCAGTATCCTGACAAGACGAAGGAGATACAGTCGGACCACCCAGGATATCTATTACCTCCCAGTTTTGATTTCTGATGGAGGAGTGCCCCCTCTCAGCAGCAGCAGTACCCTCACCATCCGGGTTTGTGCCTGTGAGAGAGACGGACGAGTGAGAACTTGCCATGCTGAAGCTTTCCTCTCCTCTGCTGGCTTGAGCACAGGAGCTTTAATCGCGATCCTGCTCTGTATTGTCATTCTTCTTGGTAAGCTATTTGCAATATTAAGTGATGCTATCCCTCCAATCCCTCTTGGAATTTGACAGGGCACAAGGTATTAATAGTGTATGCTTTTGAACCAGTGGTTGCCTGGTAGTAGGAGGCAATTAGAAGCACATAGCTGTGATTAGAGGGGAAAGGTTTAGCTAAAATTAATAGGGAAAAATGCTTTTAAAGTACATTTATGAATATCTGGAATCCAGTAGAATTTTTTTTCAGAGGTTATCAAGTAATTAGCACTGCAGATCTTTTTTTCTGCAATTTGGAAAGATTTCAAAAAGCGACTGACTCTAATTCTATGTCTTGAACAGTGTGAAAAATGATAGAAAATAGATGGGCAAAGCTTTTTGAAATACATTATGCTGTAAGAAGCACCATTAGCACTCTACAAAAGCCATTTCTTAATTACCTTTGTGGAATAAACTGATAGCAATGCACAACATAATCCACAGGGGCAAGGGACGTAGGAGAATATAAGCAGACTCATAAGATTTATGCCACTGCAAGTGCATTTCCTCTTGAATTTTTTAGGTTTTTTATTTTCCCAGACCAATTTAAATGTTACCCATTAGTTAATATTATTGGTTTGGTTTGGTTTTTTTTTTTTTTTCTGTCAGAGGCACAACTTGCTGCATACATGAATCTGTGCTATTCATGTGACTTTCTGCATTCTTATAGAGTGGCAAGAAATAATAGTAATTGCCGTGTGACCGACAGGATATTTTGAGGATTTTCTTTCCCAAAAGACTACATTTTCTAAGAACTGATTTCCTCACAGCTTACTTCAGTATTTTCTCATCAGAAGGCTGGTTTAAAATATATAGTTATACATTTAACTTGCAATGCTCTATTTTATTACACAAAATTGAATATTCATAAGAAAAAAATAAACCTTTTACATATTAATTCAATTTATATGCTAAACATTGGTTTTAATGAAGCACTGAGAGCCCTGGACTATGCTTCTGAAAAACGCCAACTATAGTAACTAATTTCTCATTTATCTGAAAGAATGTTATCTCCATTTATCTCCCTTATGAGATCCCTAATAAACTAAGTAGCAAATGATCCCAAATACCAGTACTGAAAATAGCAGCCTGAAAATATTACACCTCTGTATTTTTGACTTAGTGTCTGCTATTTCTGTAGCATATTAAGATGTAAATTTTAAACCTACTCTAATATCTGCAGTTTTCTCTTTAGCAATTGTGGTCCTTTTCATCACCCTAAGACGTAGCAAGAAGGAGCCTTTGATCATTTCAGAAGAAGATGTCCGAGAAAATGTTGTGACATATGATGATGAGGGCGGTGGAGAGGAAGACACAGAAGCATTTGACATCACAGCACTGCGGAATCCTTCTGCTGCTGAAGAGCTAAAATACCGGAGGGATGTTCGTCCTGAAGTGAAGCCTCAGTCCAGGCATCATCCCTCCTCAAGCCTTGACAGTATAGATGTTCAGGAGTTCATTAAACAAAGACTGGCAGAGGCTGATCTGGACCCCAGTGTGCCCCCATATGACTCCCTGCAGACATATGCCTATGAGGGTCATAGGTCGGAAGCTGGGTCTATCAGCTCCCTGGATTCAGCAACAACACACTCTGACCAGGATTATAATTACCTTGGAGACTGGGGACCTGAGTTCAAGAAGCTAGCTGAACTCTATGGGGAAATAGAATCAGAAAGAACAACTTAGCTGTAATTCCCAGAACAGAAAAGTTCCCAAACAACTGGACAGATAATGACAGCAACGGTAACAAAAAAAGTTGGAACTGAGTAAGTGTATGCAGTTACTGTAGAACAAGTGCCCTTTTCATATTTGAAACTGGGTTCTCCAATTGGAAGAAAGTCAAATTTTGAAAAATACTGAAAAAAGGATCTACTGTCCCTTGCGTACTTTTTCTTAATCGCTCAATAAAGTCCCTGTTACCTTATCTGCAACAATACCTAAAGGCAAGCAACATTTTTATTGCAATATGCATAACATCTCCAAGCTACAATAAGTTTATGGTCATGCCTATTTAAGAAGAGAGCTAACAGAGGATCAAATCTCTTGCAGGAGGTTGTGCTGTTGCATTTATAGCTGTGCTCTAGGCCTTGTGATCCCAACGTGAGGTAGCCAACGGGGTTTACTATCAGTGTGAGAAGTGCTACCAGTCTGTTTCCTTTACAGAGGCGATAAGCCACACCTGTCCTCTTAAATAAATGGTCCTTTGATGATTTAATCTTATTGATTTAGCAGGTTGCATTGAGAAGCTGTCATTTCATTATGTCCTTCATAATCGTGTCATCCATAACCAGCTAACAGATGGAGGGCGTCTTTATCTGTAGCTCAAACACAGCTCTAGCCCTTAACCCCAGACCTGCTCTGTTTCTGCATGCTAGAGGGACTGTGTTGTTTCCAGTGTTGTGCTTATTCTTTTTATCTCTTCAAAGGAACATCATTCATTTAAATGGAAGAGGCCCAAAGTACTTTTTATGCAACGAAGCAGATGAAGCATAGGCTTTTTCAATAAAAACAATGGCAGCACCATTAAACTATGCAGTTGTTCGGTTCACTGTGCTTCACTTGTGTTAAGAGCTGAAGCTTTTTAAATCTGTTGCTGGTCTGAGTCCAGAAGCTACAACAGTCTGTTTAAAACACAGTGTTTTTAATCATAATGTTTCTCTATTTCTGTGTGTGACTAAAAGCAAAATAGAGCTGCTGGTAAGACATTGGGATGGCGAAAATTGAAACAAGGAGAATAAGATGATGACACTGATGTATTTTTCTTTTAAGTTCAATCTACTGATATTTATTTATCTTAGAGTAATTGCCACCTAAGCATAAAAAGATAGTTTTTTGCCTATTTCAAGTATTATGGAAACAGGAACATTTTAAGTCAGTGGAGGAAATATACCATTTCCGTGGTTCCTGTGGATTAAGTAAATTGATTTCTTACATTAGTAACTTTATAGCATTACAAAACTGATAGTTCTCCTTAACACTGCAGACTGCTTAACACCTAATCCAGCAATTTTTTTTTTCTTTTTTTAGCATTGCAGCTTTAGAACTGCTTAACAATTCTGCTTAACATTGCAGCCTGCTTATCACCTCATCTAGCAGATTCTGATTTTTCCTTTGCTTTCTTTGAACTTTTCTTTGTCTTTCTGGTGATAATACTGTGAGAAGACCAGGAACTCATAATATCCCATAAAAGATTATATATAATGCTCACGATTGCTATTAACAGTCCTCTGCTTCTAACTGTAACTCCACTTAGAGAAATGGACTTCTTCCAGTGTGAATTAGATATGACAACTGTCAGAGTAGAAGCTGTGTCCTCTTTTCTTACTGTCCGGTCTGGCGTGCAGAGCGATACAGATTTGTATGTTTCACTAGATGCCTCCCTCTGCATTTTAGCTGCCACTTACATTCAGCTTAGTAAAGAAGGGTCTATATTTATTGCTGATCTACTCTGAGGCACACAGGTGAACTGGATAATTAAGCCTTCTTTTCTTTACTCTATAGCTCCTAGACATTTCTGATCAGTTTATTTTGAAGAGATTTTTCTTCTTTTTTTTTTTTCTTCCTGAGGTGTAGTTGACTGCTTTTGGTTTAAACAGCCTTCTGGTAAAAATAGCAAGCAGTTTTGCAAGAAACTTTTAACTTTTTACACTCTAGAAAGTCTTAGGTGCATTGCAGTTCCAGAATTGGGTTTTAGTACACTATTTTGTTTAAAATTTGTAGTCTTCTTTCTTTCAGAATCTGAACCCACAGGAAAAATTTAATAGGAATTCCTGAACCCTAAGATATTCTGCTGATGACTTGAAAGTAGTTTAATAATTTGTGTTCATTATCTTTTTAAAACTTTTTTCTGAAATACAGAGTCTTTTAGAAATGCATTTAAAGAAATGATCTTACTGTTGAGTGAAGTTAAACAGATGCAGTAAGAGGTACACACAAGCTGAGAATGGTTTATATATTGTCTTTTTTGGGGGGGTAGATGTAGGATATGTTTCAGCTTTGTCCCAAATAAAGCAAATAGCAGTGTGAAATTTTTTTAGGAGGTTTTTTTTTTTTTTTTTTTTAATTTAGGTCACACTTGCTTTATGCCACTATCTAAATTTTTATACTGTATGAGTAGAATGGTAAAAACAAAATGTTTCAGCATTACTACTACCATAATACTTTATATCACAGCTGCATGAAAATTGCATTCATTGTTGTATTATAGTTTTGAGAACTAGGTATTAGTTATCTTTATGTCTATTCCCTCTGGCCCTACACCAAAGCTGGGGAAATCAATTGTATTTTCTGTTTTAAGCACTGTTCTTGCCATTTTTTTTTTTTTTTTATTTGCATCACAGAACGTTCAGGCTTAAAGGCAACAGAAGTGTAGTGACATAAGCAAGTAGTCACTCCTTATGCTAGTGGTCTTTTGAAGTTAATAATATCTGAGAGACATAAGAATCCCCTTTTCACCATCCCTGATGCTTTCTTTGCTGCTATAGAGCACGTGCATCATACCCCAGGAAACCTGAATCCTTTAAAACTCTGCAGGGTTATTGAGAGGCTGCTTCTGTGATGCTGTGGTGTGTCCTGTTTGGTACATCCTGTCCACAGTGATCGCCAAATGTGCTTCTCTATCATGATATGTTTGCATGCTTGCTATGCTTACTGTGTTTTATTCAAATATACATCACAGTGTTGTGTTGTCTGCATGACAAATACCAGAATATTAAATCTTCAGGGCCACAGAAGAAGGCCTCACAGTGCAGAAAAAACAGGTTTACAGATTTATTATCTTGATCTCACAATTTTTTCCTTTGAGTCTTTGTGTCCTAAAACCAAATTTAAACTATATATAAGAAAGTCTATATTGACCTAGATTGAAGTGAAAGAAAATTAACACTGTATGCCATGGATGGCACAATTATTTCATAGCATTGCTGATTTAAACAAAGCATACATTCAGTGAAAGTATTGTGGGAAACTCTTTCCAAGTTTATGTTAAAATCTGATTATATAGGCTATGCTTAAAGTTTTCATGGATCTTTTGTGTACTCATATTCTCAAATATTTTCCTATTAGCCTAAATAGTAATCCTGTTGCTGCTTAACAACTGAATGCTGAAAACTGCCAGTTTGACTTAAACTGGAAATACTGAGTAAAGTTAAATGGCACATAGAAAGTGATACTTAAGGGCTTTTCTATTTACAGTTTGGTTTCTACAACAACCATTCAAATAGTAGTACATTTCCACCAAAATAATTAGTTGCATTCCTTCAAATAAACTGTCTTTCTTGTAATGGTGAGGGCACTCGGCATGCTGTAATCTTGACAAGTCAAAATTGTCTGAAAAAATGGTCAGTATAAGAATTTTAAAATGTAAAACTGTATTTTCAAACTGAAACCTGTCAAAAATGTATTTAAAGCACTTTAGAGACAGGGAAGACTTTGAATTCAGCTGGTGTTAGACTAAGATTCATACATTGAGAACAAATTAATTTGTTTATCAGTGTTTTATTAAATAGACATAGAATACTGTAAAAATTGAAAGTACATTCACTCTTATGCACTTTATTTTTTTTTGCATTCTTCTTAGAAAACCAAAATAACTGCTAACATTTTTGAGTTTTAATTCCAGTTGATGCAGTTGTTTAAATTGTGAATACTGAAAGAAAATGTCTGTGTGAAAGTATTCTTTCTGGTATTTAAAAGGAATTACATTTCTGTGGTCTAAGAATTTTCAAAATCATCTTTTAGAAAATATAAGTATTGGACCAGTCTGGAATTAACCAAAATCACATGCTCACACAAGGGTAACAAAGGGAATATTCTAAATGCAAAGAAGGATATAAAATTATGCTGCCTAGCGTTACTTTGTGGATTATAAAGTGCTAAGACCTTGTACTTGCAGTACATATAAATGGCACAGTGCATTCTAAGGAACATTAGAAGTGTGTTGCAAGTTTTGGGCCATTCTTATTTTTCCAAAGTCTCCAAAAATATATATATTTTTTTTAACAAAAGAGTAATGTAAAGTATACCTCCTTATGCAAGTGTTACTGATAGAAATTGTTACATTTTCTTTTAATAAACAAAAGGGACAAAATCTTTTATTCGTATTTTTCAAATAAAATGTGCTCTTTGCTATGGTGATGGGTTATTGTTTTCCTCACTGCAACCAGAATGTGTTATTTTGTCTTCACTCCTGTATTCTATACTCACCAAGGAACCAGAAAACCTAAAGACTGTCTGTCTTTACAACTCAGGTGTGACACAGTTACACAGTTTCACAGTTACAATAATGAAGCCAATGTCAGAAACAGCATGGGAACTTGAACTGGATCTGTAATTCCTGATATAGCCCCTTGGTTGTGCCACTATTTGAAAGACTCTCTCACATGATCATCGCTCCAGATGGATAGGGATGGAGAGAGACACCATAAGGTACTTTACAACAGACTGCAGCATAGCTGCTAAATGGTTCATTGCTTTTACTTGTGGCAACTGTTCCTCTCCAACCATCACTGTCCTGAAACTGAAATACAGTGTCATAGGATGAATACATTATCCACATGAGTGAATTGGGGAATTGCACATCTATGAATCCAGATTGGTGGTAAAAGCCGTGGTTATTATCCTAAGTTCACATAGAAGACAAAAACAGGCAAGGACATTTATAATGATCAAGCTCAGGCACAGGGAATGGAAGTGCACAGGAATCACTCATTCTTTCTCAAAGGAATTAAAAGGCTTTATCAACAAATTCCATGTTAGAAATAATGATACCATGGCTCACAACAAACTTGCTGCATGCAAGTCTGTCTTTCCCAGACTGAAATAAAAAACAATGCTAGGGTAGACAGGAAACAAAAGTAGAATTTTCTTGTTGAACCCTACTTACTCTACTTTACTGTTTGTGGGCCAACTTAGATTGTGTACCACCATACTATGCAATTTTCACATGTGCCTCACCACAGATCCAGAAAAAAAAATATGGTAAGATAATATTTGCAAGATAAATATTGTCAGCCTGAATTTGAATGCAAGTT
Organism: Lanius collurio; assembly: GCA_020086605.1. Lineage (NCBI taxonomy): Eukaryota > Metazoa > Chordata > Aves > Passeriformes > Laniidae > Lanius > Lanius collurio. The sequence goes on along the minus strand of JACBWW010000011.1, from coordinate 8,751,887 downwards.
AAGGAAGGTTTTGTGGTACTTGTTTTGGCCTTCAGTTGACATGTTAAACTTTCAAAAGAATTTTTAGAAATATTTTAGATAATATTTTCTATTTCAGATTGAATTTTCTTTTTCTTTTATTGTCTTAGAAAGGCTTGCTATCATCTTATATTATCCTGAAATTGATTTTTAGTTTATTTGGAGTCCACACTACTTCTATATATGTGGCAAATGTATTATTTATACTTAGGTGCTGAGAGTCTTCAAAAGCTAGAGAATTTTGCTTGTGAGTTTAACAGACTTTTTCTGTGGGCTTCATGATTCCATGTAACATCTTTGTGTCCTTGCAACTCCTCACAAGTTCATCAAGGAAGTCCCAAAGATCCAACAAACTTTCCATTCTAGCTGTCTCTTAATCTGGTTTGTTCTGGAAGTACGTGCAACAGAGCATATTACAGCTGACAGACAGTCAGCACCTGCAGAAGCAGACTCATCCAGCAGAGATACCCTCAAAGCAAATATGGACATTGGCATTAGCCCTCTTAGAGGATCATCGGGCACACAGACCTTGGAGGGTGTTAGAGTCCTAGCCAAACCTGAATAAAATCAGGATCCACAGGAACTTCCACCATAGTGGGCTTTGTCATCATGCATGTTCAATGTGCAAATACCCAGTGAGATCAATGGAAATCTCTGTAAAAGTACATGTAAATAAGTGAACTGCTCATTTATCAGAACTGCCACATCTTCTGCGAGAGTTCTGGGTGGCAATTAGTCTTAATGTGTTCTTCAGTCTAACAGTGTGAACAATTCTGACGCAGTCTGCAGTTCTAACACAAAACTTTACCCACCACATTAACTATCTTGGAACAAATTTGATTGCTCTCAACCTTATTCCTAAGACTATATACTGTTTCTTTAAATCTGAATTAATATCCTTCGTTTAAGAGCAGTTCTTCCCTTTATCTTCCGGAATTGATCTGGGGACAGAGCACCTAAAATTAAAATTCAGCCCTGTTTTGAAGTCTTGAGCACACATCTCACAGCCAGTTTCATTATTGGATTTGGGCCAGGCAAAATCAAACACCGCTTGTGTATGAAAAGTAGAGCTCACTCTTACTAAGCAAACTATTTTTTTTTTTCTGCTAGTGTAGGTCTATTGATTTGAAACTATGCTTGTAGTGAAAAAGTCTGTGACAGTACACACATACTCATTATGTCATATAAACCACATTTGGATTTTTCAAAAAGAAGTAAACACAGCTCATAATCCGTACTATTTAAAAACTATATTAACATTTTTAAAATCAAACTTGCATTTTCCAGATAGTTTCAATGCTTTGTGGTACATAAATTTTCATCTGAGAAATGGTAACATGGAGAAGAATAGTTACAAGATCCAAATCTTTTTAATCTCTAGCTGCTCTAACTATTAAAAAGGAGAAAACATGAAAATATTTTTCTTTATGGTACGAACTGGATTATCAGTTGTGAAAAACAAGTCTTTTGCATATGATGTTGGTAACAATAAAAATAATTATGTTATTGTTCTTTCTTACTTGTTTTTAGCATAATTTTTTTTAATGCAGGCTGCCAAAGTATGCCTTAAGTGTTGACTAAATGAGTTATATAACTGCAATTTTCTGAAAGAAGGAAGTGAAATGTAAAGTAAAACACTCAAATCTCGTAAATGAAACAGAAGCTCAGACTCTTTAGGTGTATCAGAAACCACCACCTCATAACCATACTCTATTCCATGTAGTGCTATTTAAAAAAAAAAAAAAAAAAACCTCTAATGCTCACTTGATGTTGTGTCCTTTCCAAATGACCATTTCATGTATCTTTATCCATAGGTTTTCTTACTTTTTCAGTAAGACTCATTACACTTTTTTTTGACAAACTCTCTTCTTTGGATTTCCTCAGAAGATTAAGAAGTCACTTCTGTTGAATTTGATGGAAGCTTTGTCAGAAGGACAGGGTTTTTTTACCAAGTCCAGGATAGAACTTCCCACCAAAATCTGCAAGGACTAATCAATAGCTAACTGGTCAAAGCACATGGATGTGCAAGAGTGACTTCAGAGCAGGCTGTTAGATGGGGATCTCCCACTTCAGCTATTCCTTTATATAATCTCACATTAGAAGTTTCACTGAATATTAACTATTTGTTTAATGCATATTTTGGGTAAAACAACATTCTTGTTTTCTTTCAAGCTCTGTGGGGCTGAGTGATCATGAAAACATGAGTTATATATTTTTCACTTTGTACCTTGCTTTACTGTTAATCTTTTTCTTTACTTTTTTTTATTTTTTTTTTTTTATTTTATTTTTCTACCCCCACAGGCCCCCTTTTACACTGAATGCTTGAAGAACTGCAGTATAGTAACAGGTTAAGAATATCAAGGGAATCTAGGAATAAAGCTTCATCTCTCTGCAAAAATGGAAATACTTTTCAGTGGTAACTGATGCCACATGTACTAATCTTCATTTTTGTACCCTGGGGAAAACATTTAAATTGGACTTTATCACAGTTGAATTCCTTAACTTTTTTGCCCTGCATGATATTACAAAATTCAAATCACTTTCTATTGTAACTTGAAAAGTGGTTTTAAGCATTCATATTTTCCCTAGAAGACCCTAATGTCTGAGGTCACATAGAAAATTACATTATTTGCCTAAGTAATTACATAAAAGCCAAGATTTCTGATTTCAGTGTTACAAAGAAAAGACTTTTAAGAGAGAGAAGGGAATTATAGGAAGCATGAAGAGCAATGGAGGGGTAGTAGAGTAGACAACAAACACCACAGGACAGATGTGATTACACAGAAATGATCAGAAATACATCACAAAATAAAATAAGTAGTGATAAAGGACAGATTTTTCAGTGAGATATTACAACTGTTATTGCAAATCTTATGAAATAAAATTACAATATTTTATGACTAGTCTCCTTCAAGGTAATAAAAACCTGAGTTATATGTGATATATAATGGGGATAGATTAAGAAATCCAAAAAAAATACTGTGGAAAATGGACATAATTAAAAGCTATTTATTTGTTTCTTACTGTGTTTATATTATTCGGGCTATGCTATTTTCTATTGCTGGTATTGCAAATAACCCACACTGCTGGATCAGTCATATACACACAGATTCCCACTGGTATGTCTAGGTTTTTTGACTGGTTGATTTGACATGGATTTTGAAAGTATTTTGTTTGTTTTGCAGGAAGTGTTGGACTATACTTTTCTAATGAAAAACTGCTACAAATTCCTCACTTCTGGAGCAGAATTTTAATTTTTATGATAAAGATTATAGTTTGCAAGAACAGCGACAAAAGGTAGCACTCAGATGGCTGGAGGTGAAAACAGTTATGTGCCCTCTTACTTATAGGAATCTATATTTTTTTGCCTGATTTGTATCCACACAAAATATTTTCAGAGCTCACAAGGCATTGTAGAAAGCTGTGGTCATGATGTACATAAAACCAGTGCATACTCTGTTCTATTTCTTTCACATCTAACCAAATTTCAGGTTAGGTGAGCCTAATATGACTTCATTGCTCACACTTTGTTTAGCTTGTGTGAAAAAAAAAAAAAAAAGGCACAAAAATATAGACATTACATAAAACAGAGAACATAAATGCACGATATGTGCCCCTTATGTTATATTCAGCTTACCGGCTAAGCTTTGTCCCTCCAGGAACAAAGTGAAGAGGGGTAAAATCTTAGGATATCTTTGACATTCGACCTCCACACTGGATTCTCAACTGTTAGTCAAAGAAATAATGGTTTTAACATGTACATGCAAAGATACAGAGTGTCAATTGAAAAGTCAGTGACTTTGGACAGCAGTTTAGACTTGAACTCAAGCTATCTGTTCCAAAGTTATATTTTAGAAGGAAAGAATAATTTTTGAGAAAATGAGTCAGATGATAGAAACATTCTAATTCAAGTGAGTGGAAAGAGTACTTGGTGTCTTGTAAAGTTCTACATGATTCTAACATCCAGGAAGATGTGTTACTGTGGAAAAGAAAACTTTTGGCCTGTGAAAGTGAAAAGACTCTCCTTGTTTTCTAGGTGTTTTGTGGCAGTCATTACCACAGCTTGAAAGGATTTATCCTGAATGTGAGAGGTTGTGATGGTCAATCTGTCTTTTTGCACTTGAGGTAGTTCCCATTGATGGTGCAGTCAGTATGGTCCCTGGTATTGATCAGGACCATCCCATGCTGGACAGAATTTTTAATAAGAGTATGGTGGTAAATGTACTTGGTTCAAAAAATTAATATAAAACTCTGAGCATTTCAGTTCAAGGTTACTAGTTCATATTTGACATGAAAATGTGAAATGAAAATATGGTTAGCACTAAAGGACTACTTCTTTACAGGAAATTTGTTTCTAATCTTACTTCAGTGTTGGCACAGAAATTCTGCATGATTGCACAGCCAGCAGAATAGTCACTCAATATGATCACCATACGTCTGCTTTTAATTATATTCTGAATCACTTGTTTGACTATGGGGATTTCACAAGTAATCCTATCACAGACATATCCAAATTTTAAGTAAAATCACCGTGGCTGTACTCAGCACAACATTCCATCTGCAGCTTCCACTCTTGCTACATCACTGCTGTTGTTCCCAGATTGCAGTGGAACTAAAGAATTTCTGGATGATAAGGAACTGAACTTCTTGCTGCTACCTCAGGAACCTCAACACCTACAAGAGGCTGACAAATGCTCTCATCCAAATGTTGACAGAAACAACATGAATAAAAATAAAATAAAAGATATTTTGTAATTGAAGTCCAAGAGATAGACAAACTAAGGAAAAGATAAGATTGAAACATTTCTGAGAGAAGTGGAACAAATAACGATGCTTCTAGGTGACTTCATATATGTGGTTATTTACAATGGAAAATTTATGGATGAGCAAAAGTCCTTACGTTTTTTTGAAACTGATAAAGGATAGCTACACAATGTACACAGGAAAGAGGAATAGCCATATGGGATCCAGGAATAAAGGACATGAAACTGCAGTTCACTTAGTGATAAGAAAGCTCTTTGTATGTGCAGTTATATAGAATCAAGGTCAAATATTTTGTATATAAGAACAGTACAGTAAAAGAAAACTTTTTCCTTGAGCTTAGTATACAAAAACCAAAATTCTGTTCCATGAAAAAAAATGATGATGCATCCATAAACAAAAATACTTTTCTTGTCTCTGTCATTGATTCCCTATCTGTCCTTCAGAAAATACCCTAATATATGCCTATTAGCAAGGGATTAATACTTTTTTCCAGTCTGGAATTAATTAGACCCCATTGTTCATACATGCTTTCTTTAAATCAATATTCTCCTTATATAAATGTACTCTAAACAGAAGATGCTAAAACAAAAGGTACTGAAGCTTCCTAGTCATAATTTCTTCTAAAAACCTAGAACCTTAAATCTAAGTGATTTAAATTCTCAGCTTTAATATGCAGCTTTGAAAGTCCCTTTTTGTTAGATACTTCAAGAAACTGGGGTGAAAGTGTTGAAAAAGTTCAAAACTTACACATTCGATTCTGAAAATATTCTTAGGAAATGTCTAGGAACTTCCACAAAGAGAAAAATCAAGTGAACACAGCAATTCCTAGGATATGCAAGATAAAAGTAAACCTAGTTTCTATAGAAGGCTAATCTAGGTATTCTTGAAGGTGTCAACAAGCCTTTGAATAAAGGTAATATGATTTAGTCACTTGGATTTCCAGTAAGATTTTGATAAAGTCTTTCATCAAACTTTTGACAGAAGGGCATGATCTTAAAGACAGATTTAAGAACAGGAAGAAACATACAGGGCTAATCTGTAAGGCTTTTCAGTGTAAAGAGTACTATTAGGCATTATTGCAGGATTGGAATTGTTTGATAGAGCCAAAGATAATCTAGAAAAGCAAACTGGGACTACTTGCAAAGCAATAAATGGATCATTACTGCATGAACTGAAGTTGTAGTTGAAACTGAAAAAATACAAGGTAATGGACACAGGCAAGACCTACCCAAAATGCACCTGTGCTATCAGCTCAGAATAAATTTATTACTCAGGGAGAATACTTTGAATTGCTGTTTCTGACTAAATATCTGCTAGGTAGTGGCCAAAACTGACCTGCACTATTGTCCTGGTTTTTTGCCTACTGACAAGGAAAAAAAAAAAACAAAACCTGGCTTCTGACAAAGACAAGAGCTTCTCAAAATGAGACCAAGTATCAACAGCATTAAAACTGGTACCAGTGTTTTATGCCTAACAGTTTGGAATACAAAGAAACCATCAACTTATTTCCAGCCCTTCACTTCTTACCTCCATCCTGTTCTGTATCTTTTAAATCTGCCAGTCACCCAGTTACAGATGTAGTTCATGAAACTCCCACAGCTGACTTGGTTCATCCTTAGATAACACCAGTCAGGAAAATGAACTCACAAGTTCATTTAAAGTCCAATGAATTATGAAATGGAAGTCAAGAACTACTGGCCTCTACTCATCATGTACTGTCCACAGGCTTCTATTATCCCATTCAAAATGCTCTGAAGTGAGTCATTACTTAATTAAATTACTGAGACCTGCGATGACAGAGAAACCGCATAAAATATTCAGATAATCAGTTTTAAAGACAAATAGAAATGTGAACCACTACGTTTCTCAACTATTAATCACATCACCTGTGACACTCAGGGAGTTCTTTCCTTTTATGCATGAGACTGCAGCTGACAAAATACCTGTTGAGAAACTAACTCAGGTACGTGTTTTATTCAGCATTAGGATAGCTCAAAGACAACTTTGAAAGCAATGATTCCAATTATATATGTTAAAACTTGAGACATTCAAAGTAAACCATTTAAATCCATCCATTGCCGAAAGTGGTAATTTAGAAGAATACTTTGAACTGGCACATCTTTTTCTTCAAATGTGATAAATTAAAAGAAATTAATATTTTAAGCATATGAACTTATAAATTTTACATTGCCCATGTAGTAAGAAAATAAATTATTCACATTATGCAGAAGAAAAAGAAACGTGTGGCCAAAACACATTTACTTCTTACCTGCAAATTAGTGAGTGGTTTTATTATAATTATTCCTCTTCTTTCCAGTGCTTTGTTATACTCTCTGATAAAATTTTTTACTGTCCATGTAAAAATACACTGTGTTTTAGGGAAAAAAAAAGATGCTGCTTACTGAGAAAAAAATAATCATGCATTTAATTTAACAAAAGACAGTATAACCATATTGATTATAGGAAAATATATGTATAGGACTAGGTCTATAAATCGCTCTATGGAGGTCTTTCTGTGTGTAAGCATATCAAGTAAATACATTAAAACTTAAAATTCTCACTTCCTCTTGCAGAATGAAGACTGCATTCTTTGCTTACTAAGAGTTTATTGCTAATACACAAAAATTCTGTGGGGTATTGATTGTTTTGCAGTGAGCTATTTCTTCCTTCCTTCTTCATAATTGGAACATTTTTTTTTCTTCTTTAAAATTCATTATTCCACCCAAGCTTGTATCTAGCTTGCAGCATTTTATTAGCTCTGTCAATGTCATTTGCAAATGTGACAGCTACCACCCATGGTTAACAGTTTATTTATTTATATAGAATTGCACCAGTATGCTGGCCAAAATATTCATAAAATCCATTTAGGTATGGGCATTTAATGTTCTTCTGCATAAAATGCAGGAGAAAATATTGATCATATAAATAAACAACTGCCTATTTAATTTAGAATATTTTGAATATTCTAAGGTAACAGGCTTATATTACAAAGGTCTGCTTATAAATCCATTTTTACTCAGTAGATCAGATCCCCCACTTCCACAGAGTCACACCACACATACATTCCCCTGATATAGTTTCATTTTAAGCATGTTAAATATATGGTAAAATTACAGACTTGGTTTGAATAAAGAGTAAGAAACAGTGTCCTAAAGAGAGAAGCAGAAAGTCATGACAGAGCAACAAATTTCATGCACTCGTGTCAAACTAGACAGATTTTATTCTTGTACTAAAATGTTTCAATACATCATCTTTATTGTTTTGTTTATTTTATAGAAGCAAAGGGGTTTTTTTCCCATCAACCTAAAAAAAAAAAAAATCTTTCTGACTGGTGAGGTATTCTAACTGACTGGGATATTCTTTTTTATTCATTTGGGATAACATTGGACCTAGATTATCTCTTTATGATGTGTTTATATTTATGTGTCTGTTTTTAGGATAACCACAAGACAGAAGGGACCACTTAATTCTGGGATGGCTCCCCTTCTCTGTAGCTTCCATTTGAAATAAGCTCAAATTTTCTTTTTTTTTCAAAGATGCCACCCTGATAGCCTTCCTGGGGGAAAACTGTTTTGCATTCCAAGATGTTGGGGACATATTAGGGGTAGAAATGGCAGTGGGAAGTGTGTGCTTAGAGGCATTTAATTTTCTGTTTCAAAAAGACTTACAGAACACACAGAATATTATGTATGGGAAAAATATGACTGATGAGTGAGATTCAAATATATTTTATTCAAAAATTTTCTATTTTAACCATTCTATATGAGACAAAATGTAGATAACTGCCTATAAATCAAGGCTATGGTGTTAAAAGAGCTAATGACAGGTTTTGTCCTTCTGTCCTGCAGAAGCAAATTGGTAGGCTGACCTACATCAGAATAATGCTTCTCCTGAAGCCTAAATTTTATGTAGCTGGGCACAATGAGTTTTCTTTTGTATATTGTTGGATGTAATGAAACTGCTTTCTAAATGAATTTTTGCTGTAAGTCACACATCCAACTGCAGTGTATTCACACTGTTGTCAGAGACACAACACTAAGAAAGAGGTTACTGTACGAAGAAGTCACACAGTTCAGCCCTCGGGAGTCGTGGCTGTTGATGTCTTATCATGGAATATAGACATGACGGAATAAGAAACTCTGCTTTTCCATACTCCTGGGAGCTGAAGTATTCATTTATGTTGATTGGCACTTAGACCTCTGTATAATAGGTGACTTGATTTCATTTGTTAGCCTCAAGACTACGTGGACAAGGTCCAGACTCCCCTAATACAATTCCACTGGCTAGTTTTTCTTTTTATTTGTAAGTAAATTTGATTTTAACTTAATGTATGATTTGGCTCTCTGGCATGGTAGAAATACAATCAAATAGGACATCTAGAGCAGAAAAATATTTTCTGAACTTCTCTCTTTTTCTTACATTTTCCAGTTAGTGGAAAATAAAGCATTAGCAACTCAAATGCTTCCAAAAACTTAATGTTTAATTTTTGCTATCAAATCTGGGCAGACAATTGTTTAATGATTTACATTAATGTGTTCTTGTGCATTTAACTTTCCAACCATAACCTGGGGTCACCCCTATGCCAGTGATGCTGCAACAGGGCTGGTCTCCATCTCCCCACAGCCCCATGCTTCCTGGCCATAGACACCACTAAGCACCCACTCTCAGGCCCAAATCCTGGCCATTCCACCCAGGGGTCACCCCCACAGCCCACCCTTGCTGTCAAAGTCTGGACATCTAGACACAACACAGCCATGATTCATCCATGATTTTAAGATGCCTGGCATTCCTTTTTCAGAGACTCCTATGTGATTTCCAAAAGGCTTCTTCATCTCATCCCTATCTTGTCCAGTCTAACTTCTATAAAAGCCAATAAGAATATTGTTGCCCTTTGAATTAACTGTTCCTACAACCTGAATTCCATAAACTTAAGAGTAGACCCTCAGGTTTACTGGTCAGACAAGAAATGGCATTTACACAGTATACTGGGTCTGCATGGGCAGGTTTTGGTAGTGGAGGCCACAGTGGTGGCTTCTGTGAGAAGCTTCTAGAAGCTTCTTCCTTGTCCAGCAGAGCCAATGCCAGCCGGTTCCATGACAGACACACTTCTGGCCAAGGCTGGACCAACTGGAAATGGTGGTAACATCTCCATAGTAACATATTAAAGAAGAAGAAAAAAAAATTGTGCAGTTGTAATTGCAGTTGGAGAAGAGTTGGATCAGAACATGTCAGAACTCTGCCAACACCAAGGTCAGTGGAGAAGGAGGGGGAAGAGGTGCTGCAGGTGCAGGAGCTGAGACTCCTCTGCAACCTGAGGTGCAGATTATATTGAAGAAGCTGTGCCACTCCATCCCACGGAGGAGCATGTGGATGCAGAGATCCAACTGCAGTCCATGGAAGAAACCCACACTGGAACAGGGGGACTCCTGAGAGGAGACTGTGAACATGTGGGAGGCCTGTGCTGGAGCAGGCTATTCAGAGGGACCTGTGGACCCTGGAGAGAGGAGCCCACTCTGGAGCAGGTTTCCTGGTAGGACTTGTGACCCCACAGTCCTGAAGGATCTGAAGGACTGTGCCTTAAGAACTGCATCCCATGGAAGTGTGAACCATATTGCAGCAGTTTGTGGAGAACTGTTGCCCATGGAATGGACTTGTTGGAAATGTTCATGGAGAACTTCCAGAACAGAAGGACTTGTCTCCCTCAGCAGCAGCACGAACAATATGCAATGAAGTGACTGTAACCCCCCTTCCCTGTCTTCCTGTGTCACTGAGGGGAGGAGCTCAAGCTGGGATGGAGCAAGGGGTAGGGAGAAGGTGTTTTACAGCCTTATTTTGCTTCTCATTATCCTGATTATTTCTAGTAATAATTTCAGTTAATATCTCTAATGCAAGTTGATTTTTTTCTGTGATGGTATTTGATGAGTGATCTTTCTCTCTCCTTATTTCAACTTATGAATCCTTCATTATATTTTCTCTCCCCTGTCCAGCTGCAGAGGGGAGTGATAAAGATGCTTTGGTGGGTGTCTGGCATCCACCACCTAGCTATTCTTATTTTGTTGTTTTTCATAGCTTGAGGGCAGCCGAGCTGATTTAATACATCTAGCTCAGAGAATATATTAGATGGTTTTCTGCTTGGCAGGAAAACATAGTTACCACACAGGACTGCAAAAAGGAAAAGTCATTCTCTCCTTGCCATTAGATTTTGCTACTCCTATAAACTTCAAACTGAATCTGAAGTAGCACAAACAGAAGTGTGATCAATTCCTCAGTGTGAATGAAGATAGAGGAGCCTCTAAAGCATAATATGATAAAAGCTATGACCTACCAAAAAAACCCCTCTGTATGGAAAAAAACTCCCTCCAGTCCTTGTACAGCACTGCCACAGTATGTGCAGGAATAAATCATGAATATTACATAATATATGTTTGGAGTGTAGTACATGGTGTAATTCCTGAGTAAGTTGTTGCTGTACATCACCACTTGTAATGCTATTTGCCATAAGACAATATAAATTTTATTTCAGGCATAGGAAAAAATACTATTTTCTTGTGCCTTTAAATCTCATTACTTAGAATATTCTATAAAATTCCATGTAGTTTTGTACAGAGAACAAGACAACAAGAAATTCTTTCTATAGTCTATTTTAAACATTGCTTTCTCTACCTCTCATTTTCCACAGCAGTGATCAAGGCTCAGAAAAGCTCTTGCAACACTTTTCAGATAGTTTTCAGTCATTTTTGTTTCACTTGATGGAGATTACTATTCCCATGGGTTATGTTAGCAAAGTAGTCATGCAACACATTTGAAGCTTGAATTAAAAGTCCATTTTTATCCCTGAACAAGAGTCATAAATAAAAAATATCTTCTCTGAATAAAATTCAGGTATTTTACTGAAGGAAGAAGGCTTTACATGTGAACACTGTCAAGACTCAACGATGCATAGTAAAATGGCTACACAACTGATGAAACTCAGATTTCAAGCTTTATTCTCCAACTTTAATTTAAAAAAAAATGCTCCAGTTTACTCAGTTTTCTTAGGATTTCCATCAGGATCAGTTCAATTTTATTATGCACATGTGCTAAATAAAAGCCTTGGACATATAGGGTACCTTTCTGTGCCTTAAATCATCACTCATAAGGTTGTCCCACATCCCTAGAGGAGATGACATTCAGAACATTATAACTCAAAGACAGTGTTAGGTGACATCCAGATGCATCCATTTATCACTAACACACTTTTCCTCCCCCTGACTCTCAAGTTCATTCAGCAGGTTGTATCCTACTTCATCCTCATACACTCAGCTGACTGTCAGTGATAAAGAAGTGAAAACTGTTACCTATCTTTGGGATCTCTTTAAAATGATCTGTTGAATGCTTCAAATCACATCTGTCTCTTCAGCTGTCTAGATTACGTTCTTTCCAAGAGCTGGTGGTTCTGTTAGTTCCCTTGAAAAAAAACACTGACAATTGTAAACATTCAGTTCACATCAGTTCACCATTTTAAGGAAGGTGTCCACACACTATTCAAAAGACCACTATAAAAAGTAGAGTTGAAGACAAAAGTAGGTTAGAAAGAATTGTCTTGGTTACAGATATAGGCCTGTTAAAAAAAAAAAAAAATAAAAATAACCTGCTATAGAAGTTCAGAACTTGCTTTATATTTCTTAGACAATTTTCTTATCAAATGTCAGCCTTCATATTCTGGAAAATACAGCCACTTTCAGAAATTACAAATGTGTCAAATGTAGTTTTTGAAATAATTAACTGTACAGATTTGCACAAAACAAATTGAAAAAGTCCTCTGTCCTGCTATATTCATCTTTGGTACTGTTAACTGATTACATATCAGATAGACACATAGAACACTCAAAAAAAGTTACAGCTCCTTAAATATGTTTCTGTGCTGAAACAACAGTTGATTTCCTTGCTATTTTACTAATGTGTTTACCAAGAAAAAACACGGTGTTTTTGCTCATTGTGTCAATAGAGTTGAAACTCTGTTTCTGTGCAGTTGGTGACCTCTCATGTATTTGAAAGCAGCTGAAAGCTTTAAAATCCTTTAGCTGGCTTGATTAGACAGCGACCCTTTGTCTGTCATTGATTTCAGGATCTAGAGTTTATTAGCAGGTCACCAGGGTACTTTTTTCCTTGAGAATTGTTGGTCGTTACCCAATTTAAACAACCAATGTTGTTCTCTTTTAAAAGGTTTCAGCATTTATTTTTGTTTTGTATAGTTACGGAATTTTCATGTATATACTATTTCTTTAATGTATTTTTTTAATGTATTTGACATGCTTTTGTGCTAATTCTAGAATTTTTATTGATTTTTTTTAACATAGGAATGCAAGTAAAAAATAAATGGTGACTCAGTATGGATTTCAGTTAAAGGTTAATCCATTTTAAAGGCTTTTAATGAAAAAAACAAAACAAAACAACAAAACAAAACCACACCAAAAAATAAACCAAAGGGGAAAAGCAAACATGGTATTACTAAAGTAAAAGCTCACAGAGTGATTTGCAGCATTCCATATAACTCCTTTCTGAAAACAGAACCAGAATGACAGGTTTTCTGTGTAGTACTTACATGGAAAGCACATTCAGTGAATAAAGCACAGAGGAAAAAGAAAGGTTACATTCTGCAGATGGTGGCTGTAGTGATGCCTTGAGAGGCCTCCTAGAACCAGAGACGAGACAGGAGTAAGGGAATAAAGGTAGGTATTTGTTTGAAAGGCCTTCAGAGGTGCCCCCTGGGGAGCCAGAGGCTGTTGCCAAAATGGACCCCAAGATGGACGGCAGGTCAGGAGTTCTTCACACTTTTGTAGGTTTTGTTCATTTGCATATCAGGGTTAATTCTGCAATTAAAGCTTTGGTTTAATGATGTAATTCCCCCAGTCCACTCTCCCTCTCCAGAGGCCCCCTGGTAGGCCTAGGATGGTCTGGGTGTCCTTGAAGAGCAGACCCAGAGAGGCTTTGTTATGTCTGCCTAGCACAAGTGAGCAGAAATTAACACGCTACAAGAAACTTCAGAGTTATACTCTAAGCAATACAGAACCTGAAAAACATAAAAGTTAAAACCTAAGGCATCATTTCCTCCCCTTTAGAGGCTTGACAAGGCCTCTATCTTGTCTAGATTCCTTTCTAAATATTCTAAATATCTACTAAGAATATGTGTTTAACAGCAGTATATATCTATAAAAAAGAATTATAATTACAATCATTATAAACAATCTTTGATCCAGGGTCAGTTTGATAACCATGAAACTAGAGTGTTGAAGATACAATCACTTTTGAATGTTATCCAATGCAATATCTAAGTTAATTCTCAAATTGTAAACAATTTTTTTTGATCTTTCCACTTCAGTTCATATGTCAATTATTAGTTTTGTATCCAAATGAGTGTGTTTGGATATACTTTGGACTAGAATCATATGCAAAATTTAGTTCCAAACCTGAGTCAGGGTTACCAACTGTGTAGATAATAAGCACAGGAAAAAAATCATTTAAACTACATCATCTCCCTTTGTATCAGTCATGCTGGGTCATGTAATTTCTCCCTAAGGCATCAGTAGCATGGCTGTGCATAAGGCATTGATTAAAGGCAATGGAAGCAGAGTGCTGTGTAGAGCACCTAAAAACTGTGAAAACAAGAGAATAAAATGGATATTGTCCAACAAAGCTTGCAACACTTCCTGGTTTGGTGTAGTTTGCACACTTGGTAAGTGCTATGCCATCGTTACAGAGCTTGAAAATAGCGGATAGCAAAAGATTGCTGTCCAATTTCCATATAAAAGCACTCAAGCCATTATTTGTACTTTTGACTGTGAGGTTCAGCTGGCTATTACCTGAACAGCTTCCTGATCAGTCCTGCACTCATTTGATTGAGGCTGCAATCAGGTTATGTTCCCCTAACCTGCCCAGAAGGTAACATTAAAGAGCATCCCAGTCTTTACTTGTGTCTACACATGTGAAATATTTTCTTTATTCGAAAGAGTCAATGCATTGTAGATGGTATAATATTGGATAGACAGAGAAATATCTTCACCAACTGGGTTTTGGATGATACGAATAAATTGCAGAACTATTTTCTTCAAAATTCTGCTGTGAATTGGACCTCAACTGATTGATACATATTATTTTGAGTCTTTTTGTTTGATTGTTTCAGAGAGGCAAAATCATAGAAAAATAGAATGGTTTGGGTTGGAAGGGACCTTTAAAGGCCATCTAGTTGCAGCACTCTTCCAATGGTCTTCCACTAGATCAGGTTGCTCAGAACCCGGTCCGACCTGCCCATGAACACCTCCAGGGATAAGGCACCTACCACATTTATGGGCAAAGTATGCCAGTGTCTCCCCACCCTCAATATCTAATTTAAATTGACCTTATTTCAGTTTAAAACCATTACCTCTTGTCCTATCACAACAAGCCTGTTGCAACGGGGAATAACTTGCAACAAGAACTTTTCAGCAAGATGAGTAGGAAGGAAATATGAAGCAATATTTTGTGGATGTTTATGGATGTTTATTTCCCTCCAGCCTTCTCAGGGCCGAGGTCCCATGGCTGACTGACCTCACAATCACGAGACTGCCCCCTTCTTCCCGAGCCTGGGGAGCCCCCAACAACCAATCAGAAGACAGGCACAGGCCACACATGACATAGGGACAGGGACAGGGGCAGACTTGTACACTGCAGGGTCCCTCCCCTGGGATCTAGGGAGAGAGGTACCTCAACACAAGCCCTGCTAAAATTTTGTCCCTGTGCTTCTTAAAAGCCCGCTTTCAGATCTGAAAGGCCACAATAAGGTCTCCTTTCTCATCTTCTCCAGGATGAGAAACCCCAACCATCCCAGCCTGTCCTCACAGGAAATTTTCCATTCCCATTATAATTTTTGTCACTCTCCTCTGGACCAGCTGCAACAGGTCCTAGTGCTGAGGACCCCAAGCTGGATGCAGCGTTCCAGGTGAGGTCATATGAGAATGGAGCAGAGGAGCAGAATCCCCTCCCTCACCCTGCTGCCCACGCTGCTTTGGATGCAGCCCAGGACACATTTGGCTTTCTGGGTTGGGAGTGCACAGTGCTGGGTCATGTCCAGCCTCTCACCCACCAGCACCCCCAAGACCTTCTCAACAGGACTACTCTGAATTTGTTTATCTCCCAGTTGAACTAGAACTATTTCTAGTTTCCTGAAATATTAAATATTTTTCATTAGTTTCAAAATAGAAATTAATGTTTAGAACCCTTCGTTATGGAAGAGCTTTTGCTCGTAACAGCAGTCACTTAATTTCCCAGTGAATTTTCTGGCAAATGAAGGAAACAAAGTGAGGAAGGGAACTGTGGGGAGAGATAAGATAGAATTGTGTTGTGAGCTGTAAAACCTGCTTGCAGAAGCACATGGCAGCACAAAGGAGCACATGGCAGCACAGACCTGTCTCCCTCAGACCCTGGGGGGAGGAGGTGTCACAGGGCAGACCCCTACAGAGAGGAGCCTGTGGGAGCTGAAGGATGGGTGAACAGCGAGTGACCATCCCACAGAAGGACACTGAGAAAGTGGGTTGCTGATGTGGCAGCGTGGGATAGGCCATGTAGTGAGAATTACCATGTAAGGAAATACTGCGCATTGAAAAACGTGATGAAACCAGCTCATTTTTTTGAATAAACAATTCAGATTCCCTGCCGCTCTGGGTCTGTGTCTCAGTCACTCACAAATGGCACCCAACATAAAAAACTAAAAAACTACAAACAGTTACTCCAATAAAAAAAATCCACTAAACTTTACAAAAAAACTAAAAAAAAAAAAAAACAAACCCAAAATTAAAAAAAATACCTCAAAAACTAAACCAAAACACCAATGTTTCCACAAGACAAAAAATAACAACCAAAAACTATGAAAAATTGTGTTTTCCAAAAACAAACAAAAAAATTCATAAAAAGGTTAATAAAAAATTTTACAAAATTGCAACAAATAATTAGATCTACAAATTTAAATAAACTCTTATTCTAAACAAAAATCTATAATCCAACTCTAAATACTACTATTTTTAACCCTCAAACATAAAACACTTTAAAAAATAGATTATAAAACCAAATTACACACAACACTAACAAAACTTTTATATCGTAAAAATCAATACACAAAACACTAATAACACATACAACCACAAATAACTGAAAAAGAAAACCACTTAATCACCTCAACAACCACACCAACCCCTTCTACACCACTAAACAAAACACAAAACTCTAATTACAAACTCATCAAAACTAGTAAAAAAACCCAAAACATAACCTCTAATTCCCCAATCCATTTAATCCTAAAAAACAATCACAGGTTACTTTGATTTTTGGTCCTTATGTGCATGTTACACTACAGAATTTTTTCCCAGTAGGTGTGATCATCTCCTTTGTATGTTGTCTGTAGTTATTTGAAGTTTATGAAAAAAATATCCCCATTAGGACTCCCATCTTTCTTTCAAAATGGGTGTTTTGAAGCTGAGCTTTTAATATAGATTTTTTTAATTTTTTTTTTCTGATAATTTTTCACTCTAGAGTAGTTGTATTTATTCTGAAGAACTTTTCAAAAACTCTCCTTTTTTATCCTGGACCTTCATGCTAAAGGGTACCTAAGCAGCTATAACTACCACCCCTGCAGCCTCTGTTCAGCTACCAAAGTCTTGCAACATAAGATAAATACACTGATTCTTGTCTGTTGCTTTTCATGAATAAGCTGACAACAATGATCTCTGTGCCTTTTTTTTTCTGGTTTAAATTTTCTATCTCTAAATAGCAGAAAACAAGAATCTCATTTAATTTTTATGACAATTCATGCAATATTTTCACTATGCATTGAATATGATTTTAATTTGGAATCAATAACAAAAAAAGTTTTAACAGCTACATTTTTTTCTATATTCTAATTCTGTTTATCTTTCCTATTATAGAGAAATACAGATTGTATTTTCCTCCACTCAGTTCAAAACACAATCTTTTTCATGTACTGAGGGAAATGTAACAAACTCAGTAATTGTTTTGACACATACATTAAATTATGAGGTAAGAACTGTAATTTAGAAACATACTCCTTTTTTTTCCATTTGTTAAATGACCTCAGACAAGAATGAAAATTAAGTACTTTATCAAAAATGACTACATTTTTTTATAATTCCTCTGATAAAAGAGCGTTTGTCATACCTCCCTGTTCTCCCCCATCTTTTCATCCTGAGATATAATTCCATCATTTGCTTGACTGACTTTCTTGCACTTTGACCTTTGGTTTAGTCATGCAGTGTAAAAAGTATTAATGTGGCATATGCATCCAGGTGTGATCTGTTTGACTATAGAGTCATGGCTTCTCTGCCTCTCACTTGTCTTAATAATACAGCTACAAGGATTAAGAAGCCCAGTCAGGTCACATCAGCTAATGGACTGTTCTTGTCACAGCCCAAATTTTCTTGTTAGAGGCAGAAGGCAATAATTAAATGTTAGATCTCTTCTGGACATTATCTATCTGTACACTTTCCCCCTCCCTTACAGCTCTCCTGTCTAAACCATCACTGGTTTTAATTAATATCCCCTCTTTCTTTCTTTGAGTCAGTGAGCCAGCAGAAACCTCTGATGTGTCATTATCTGTTATACTATTTGTACGCTAGTATCTTGAGCATGGCATTAGATCCCATTCTGCAGCTGAAGATCTACTGTTTATTGTTATAGACCATTGAAGAGAAATTCAAAGTGTTGTTTTTTAAATATTTTTGGCGTTTTGGCATATTTGGCATGTTTTGTTGAAGAAAATGCCAATTACTAGGTAATTTATTATTTATATTAGCACTGAATTCACAGTATAAAATAATACACTTAGACCACTAACGACAGGATATGATCCCTAATTTCACTACAAAAAATGAATTTCAGCTGAGTTTCTGTCTTTACCTTAGTAGAATGGGAATGCATTCTTTAATTTTGTTAAGATTCAGAATAAAATCTAAGGTGTCTTGGAAAGAAACACAATTGAAATTGGATGAGACATCTGTTCCAGCACTGCTCACTCTTCTTATCATTTAAATGGTGTCCTTTTTTTTTCTTTCCCCTACATTTTTTAAAGCTTATAGCCTGCTTCCAACCTTTTTTTCAGGACACATAACTTTATATCCTTTAAATCCTGTCCTGGTTTTGGCCCATATCAGCAGGAGGGGGCATGGCTAAGACAGTAATGTTATTCAATAGAGAGGATGTTCAGAATGATGTAAAATCCTTGCTTCCTCAGAGATTTAATATGGGACACTAAATCTAAAAAAAACGATTAAAAATCTTAACAATGGTTGACTTCAAGACAAATTATAAAAGCTTCTTTATAATTCAATAATTGAATAAAATTAAAACCTGATATTTACTTAATAAACAAGAGAGTTAGCAAATTAGTTGTCATATTGTAAATAAAATATTTAAATTTTGAGTTATTCTTTCTATAACTCTGATTTATAAAGTCAAGAATTATTTTTGAAGCCTTTGCTGATTTCAGGTGTGTCCCTGGCATATGACTGGTTTTGTTTAGCTATTTCTATTGTTTCATGTTTTAAAAAGTCTGAATGTGTCTATTCTACTTAAGGGTGCCTTTCCACATCAGGTTAAGAATCTGTGTAAAAGCATCATTCAGTCACAAATCTATCCAAAATATTAGTGCTATTCTATTTC
Organism: Lanius collurio; assembly: GCA_020086605.1. Classification (NCBI taxonomy): domain Eukaryota; kingdom Metazoa; phylum Chordata; class Aves; order Passeriformes; family Laniidae; genus Lanius; species Lanius collurio. The sequence goes on along the minus strand of JACBWW010000011.1, from coordinate 8,732,420 downwards.
TCAGGATGAGGAAAGTAGTGTAAGTTTAGAAAACTACGAACTTCAATGAACACAGCAAATGTCTGATTGATCCAGTCTCACCATGACTGCACTTTTGTTCACATCCAAAACAACAAAAGACAGCTCTGTAGCAACAGAGTACCAAATTGTGTCTAACAGATCTCGTCCATAAAAGCAGTCAGACTTCTAGAAATTAGATTTTTATCTGAAGACAGAATTTTCATGCAGGTAGGCAGAGAATTCTCATTTCACTTTTAATGGTGAAGAACTAATAGGTCACTTTTTTGGTAAATGCAAGAATTATGGGCTTCTGCAGCTAATTATGGATGAACAAGTAATATAATTTTAAAAATTCATTTATATGTTTTACAGAATGTTCTTACATTTAAAAACTATAATGCATGGGTAAAAAAACTACTTGTAGGACTGAACTAATATGTTTTGAATTTACTTCTTGAAATACTATATGTTGCACAGCCTGAATAATTTGAAACTTACATAAAAGTAGTGAAACCAAAAAATGCTTGTGATTGACAGCATTATATTAACTCATTAATCCTATCATCTTTTTTTTTTTTTTAAATGAAATTAATTGCCAAAGTATTTTTTTTTCTCTTTTTTTCTGCTGGTAATGATAGTCGTCTGTTCATTTCGTGTTACAAAAAAAACCCCAAACCCAAAAAACCTCATGGAGTTCTTCCTTTCAACTTCTGTGATTACATGTATCTTCATACTCAGAATTCATATTGAAGCAAACCCAGCTGAAACAACTGGAGTCTATATCAGCTCTCTATAAATACTATTTATCATATTAATTTCTATTTTAACCATCAACTAAGGAGAAACAAAATGATGTGCAAGTGATATTTTGCACAATATTATGCAAAACATTAATGAACAAATCAAACAGAAGCCTCAGTGGATGAGCAAACACCCCAAAAACCCCCTGCTAACTGTTCTTTAAAAGCAGACCCTTCAGTGGAGTGGGAGGGTATGGGGGAACACACACAGATAGCTCTTACTTCCCTCCCAGCTGGACAATTAATTCACTTAACCTCCTGAATGGCCAGCTGTTCTTGAAAGGTTTCTTGCATAAAGGAAATTTGTTTGATTTGTAGAAAATAACTCTCATCCTTTATTTATTTTCCATCAACACCTTGAAGCTTCTGTATTCCACCATCATGCCCCCCAAATCTGAGATGACAAATTAGAGCTCCAGGTCACAAGAGAGAAACTGCCTACATCGTGATGAAAATCCTTCCAGAGTAATTTAAGAATATTATTAAAAAACAGTTGCTTATAAGATTTGTTGAAACATTTGATATCTACCTGATCCAAATTCTTCTTCAATGGGTCGCAGCCAGGATAACAAATACAAATTTTTTCCTGGAAATTCATAAAATGTTCGCTTGACTATCCAAATCAAGTTTGAAATTGGTTGTTGTTTCAAAACTGAGGAACAAATAAGCCAGCTGAATAGATGGATATTTTCATGTAAATATGTAACCCCAGAAGCTCTCTTTGAAGCTGATATTTTTGAATGTTTTGCTGATTTTTCTTCTTCATGATAGTGAACTGCTTTTCATATTGCTATCTAAAGCTGCAAATATCACATGTGAAATACATGCACATATATATGCATATAGGCTATACTACCATGTCATTCTTTTCACTTTAAGAACTGAAAGTGAATACAAATACTGTAATTTTATACACAATGCAGCATACTTCTGAGGGGTTAAAGTTCTTAGCTTGCCAGTCATCTGCTCTTTTCTAGGAACACACTTCTGGGTGAAATATATTAGCTTAAATACTTTGCCGTAGCCCAGAATTCATAATAAAATAGAAATAAATCCACCAATTTACACATATTCACTAGAGATTAGTGTTCTAATCTATGACAACTTTCCAGTGTTGATACTATTAACTGGAGTAATGACCTGAACCTATGGGCAATGAGAATCTAAATATAGAAATGTAGACATTGCTGGCACCATTCTTTCCTTAAGAACTGGTTTCAGTGTAAAAATAAATAAAAAGGCTGTGGTTGTAGTTCATCAATAGAAAAGGAATTTTACCCTTCTGTAGTTCTCACTCTCACTACTGCTTCTTCATTATTCAAGCCTTTATAAGTTCTCTGCCCCCAGTGTTTTTGCTGACTTATCTGCCCTGGATGCCTGGTGCTTCGTGGCTTGTTAGCAGTCTGTCATCTTGCATTTCACAAAACTGTTTCCCAAAAGCCCAGGTAGATTTTGTCACATGAACTGTTTTTACCAAACTTGTTTGGATTGAGACCTCCATAAAAAGCACAGAGCAGTTAAGCAGCATCTTAAGATTTTTGGAAATACTTTGTGTTCTTATTTTGTCTTCCATCTCTTCACTGCTTTTAGAACTAAAGATACAAACTTCAATTTTTCAAAACAAAACAAAATAAAAAACAAACTAATCAGAAAAACCACCCTGTGGAAATTCCATATATTTTCAGATTGAAGAAATTTAAGAAATTAAGAAATGCATATCTCAACAATGGCTGCTTTCTAAGACCCATAAAGACAGAGAAAGAACATATTTAGAGAGTTCAAACTGAAGTTATTCCAGAGCTGCAATATGTATAGATAAACCCAAGGCACAGGCAAACTTTCCATTTAGTCCTTCCAATCTTTTCTTCTCTTAGAGAGAGATCTGTTTTTTATTAGATTCTCAGATACCATGTTATGTCTACATTAGTCACTAAGAAAGATTTCTAAATGTATATAGGCAAAAGAGATGAGCAAATGGTCTTGGCGCTTTGGTTGTCACTATTAATTTTCCTGAACCTGTTTGCTTACTATTAATTATGCATGCACTAGCGAGAATGCCAGACCAGCTTTGCTAAAATTGTAAGTAAAGTTGCAACAAACTCAGTGGAATGAAAACACTGAATAAGTAAAAGGTTGTTATTTATAATAGATGGGCTTTCTTAAGTGATATTGATTTAGAAAAGGCTCATTTTACAAGAAATATCACTATGTTTTTAACAGGCATTAATCACCAGATGGTAGTGGCCTTTCAGAAAAAAATGTTTATTTGATTATATTATTACTTAAGTCCAGATCATGATACAATTTATCACATTCAAGTGAAAAATTTGCAGAAACTTTCCAGAACACCAATGCTTCCTCTATAATTCCTTTATAATTCCTTCTGGTAATTCCTACCAAAGACTATGGGCAAATCTTGATTTCTTTAGACAGTTTCATCCACTTGGTTTTTATTTTTAGGACAGAATATCAAGTATTACTAGCAGAACACAAGCCCAAGTGAATTCAAATGAAATCTGTTCCCTGAAACTCTGTACTCTCATGGGAAGGTGACAAACATATTCAAGTAAATTTGAAGTCTGGAATTGTCTTGATTTTTCTTAAACAGTTTATTGCACTAGCTATGAAACAATTGGGTGGCTGGCTAAAGTCAACTAGAAAAATTAAATGGTGGCTGTTGTTAAACTATAGATCTTGTTCACTATTATTAATTTCTGCACTTATTCAAACTTGTTTTATTAAACAGCTTTCTCTAATGCTTAATTATTTGAGTTAATGCTTATCAGTAGCATACATGACAGTACTTCCCTGCACCATTTCTATCAAGGGTCCAGCAAGCTATTATAAGAAAAGCATTTTTACAATAGAGAATTGCAGACAAAATGGAAAAGACACATATTGACAAACACTAACATAAAAAAAAAAAGAAAAAAAAATGGAAAAAAAATTGAAGATGACCTGGAGAAGTTTCCACCGTAAACACTGAGTTAATAGACCTTTATGGTTACTATTCACCTGCACTTGCCTAAGGGATCACGAAACCATTTACGACCAAACTGTGAGAAAGAATTTCAGGTAACAGTGAATCTGTAAAGTACACTACTAAAAATTTAACAGAGTGACTAATTTCCCCTTTTATTTTGGTTGAGCAATTTTGCTTACTCATGTGCTGTGTGGGTATAACTTTGCTGGAAAAGTAATGACTTCTGCTATATGTCAGTATGAGCCATAATAATGGCACCAGTATCGCTGGTAAATCCATTGGTCTGTATATGAGATATGCTTTCTTTTTGCTCATTCCACACTTCTGAACATAAATCCAGGGAGCATGGATGATGCACGTAGTGTTTTGAAGGTTTGGAATGCCTGAGAAGACTAGGATGAGGAAGAGGAGGTATGATGCTTTCTCTAAACTACCTGGCAGAATTAAACTTAACCCCCTTAACTGTATGAACCTTCAGAAGTCAGATATGAATATGTCATTACGTATTTTTATCTATGTGTGCTAATATGTAACAATTGCATTCTGGTCTTACCGTTCTTATCTTGTTGAGAAAAAGATCCAAAGTTTGACATTCCCCACAATGCAATATATATGCAAAAGTGATGTTTTCCACTTAAAAGAAACAGACAGTATCTGGGAATACTCTCCTCTTTAGAATATGGAGGCCAGCGGGCCTACGGACCAAAGGGACTCCATTGGTGGGACCATCCCTAAATCCAGAGAGTCTCCTCAGGTTAGGGTGACCAAAAGGGCTTCCCCCAGGATAGTTTGCTCGATTATGTTAATGTACCCCAGTACTGTTTCTCCAGTTGGCCAGTTGGACTCTTTACCCCGCGTTACCTAATATGTCCCCACTCCAGAAGGTTCCCCACTCCAGGTTCCCCCATTGGCCCTTGCCCCATCACCACTCCCTCAGAATTTCCCATTGGCTCCCACATCCTAATCCCACCTATGTACTGTCCCTGTGCCCTCAGATCATTGGTCTCTGATGCTTTCTCTGCTCCCTTATATAAACCCGGACCCTCCCCTGTTCATTGTCTTTGTTCCTGGAGCCCTTTGGCAGCCTGGCTGGAATAAACCTTCCCCCTGGAGCCCTGTACAGAGACCCTTCCTGCCTTCTTTGTTGTCAGTTCATCCTTTGCTATCCGGTGCGGTGTGCATACGGGTAGTGGCCTTTCCCAGCGGCTTCACAAGGAGACACTTTTGGGAAGGTTGGGCACTTTACCATTGTAAAGCCCATGCTGTAACATTAAGATTTTTAATAACAGAAATTTTGTTAGGATTATAGCCTCCTTGAAGATGGATTTTCATTGTTGTTTAGCTTTTATCCAAAAATCATCTCGTCCAAGGTTTGTGCATGGATTCTAATTCTGTATAAACAGAGATGGAGGATGACTGCTCCTTCCTTTCTTTCTCCTTTCTCTGTTTTATTTTTTATTCTCTTTTATCAATTCTTTACTGTACTAAGACTCACCTGAACAAACCCTAATCTTTGTTGCTTTCTCTAATTATTAAAATTGCTTCCATATATTTCTTCTCACATTATGCTTCCAAGCTTTTACTAACAGGTGAACTTTTTACTAACTGAAAAAATAATCTTTTTTCAGATTGTTCTACTATACACTTGCATACACACAAGATATATATATATATATATATATATACAGACACATACATACATAGTTGCAGAAAATCACAAATGCTTCTAGACAAAGGTCACCCAAAATGGTAAATATTCATAAGCTCTGCCTGGCAATGAAAAAATGAATCGGCAGCTTTGCTAATGATGAACACCGATGCAGCTTAGAATTTAGTTTCGCTCATTTGTCACTGCTTTAGACTTACTTGAGCGGAGAAACATCAGCTGAGAGATGTCTGTGTCATCTAAGACAGTAACATTGTTTTAGCCTAATGTTTCTGCACTATAATTTAATGGGTTTGACTCACCTTTTTGCTGGCTGGCAGTGGGCGTTTTAGTTTGCCTTTCCTTCTGGACTGACTTTTTGCTAGACCACAACTTTGGCTTGCAGGCATATTGGAAGTGAAAGCAATGAAATTCCCATCACTCTCCATGTGCCCCTAATTTGTACCTCTAATAGCTGCACAAGACCTAAGTTTTAAGTAAGATGGCAGGATAAAAGAAAATGACATCCCTTGATTTCAGTCATGGGTTCACAGGTTCAAAGATAGAAACCAACACAAAATTCTTAATAGCTGCATCTGCATCATGTAACCACCTGCAAATGAATGCACTAATAGGAGCAGATCAAACAGGATAAAAGAAAAAAAATATGCTTGAGGGAAAGTCTGACCCTAAAATACTTCTGTGTTTAAATTTTTCATGATTACTGGCCACAAAAATTGAACCTACCTTTTCTTTTAAAGACATAAGGCTTCTAGGTACTACATTTGGGAAACTAAATTTTTATGGTGTCATAACACATCTAAATTCATAAAAAGTGTTGTGTTCCAATACTATGATGTGGTGAAGAAGCTCCAGAAAGATCAACTTCTGCATACTCTCTAGAGCTGTAGCTGCAAACCCTTCTGTTTCTGTGTCACAGAATTCAGTTGTACCTTTTACTATGCAACTCAGTTGCATCTCAGAAATTTGATGAGTTATATGGATTTTTTGAGAAAATTTCCAAATAGAAGAAAATGTACTATAATTTGCTTCTTTTATTTCTGGCAGTTTCATTTGTTGTTTTTATCTGGGTTTTTGTCTACGTGTTTTGTAGTGTTGTGTTACAATATTTTGTTATGTTGTGGGATCCTGCATTAAATATAAAAGACTACTTGTGTCATAACTATGTATCCCACTGCTTTTCCCAATGAAGGAAAATTTGTGGACCTTTTATAACACTGTAAAACTCTTCCATTTAGGAGACTTCCTAAAAACTCAATGTGAAGATTGAAATAATGATAGGGGACAAAACTACTATATTATTTTCTTAATTTTATTGAGCAAATGACATTCATGCTTGTCATAGTCAGCAGACATAACAAAGAATAATGATACAAGGAACTATGTGACATAAGGAACACAGCTATGAATTATAGAAAATATCAGCAATTATTGATTAAACTACATATTCTTTCTATGTAAAGTAACGAATACAGAGAATTCTAATAAACTATTTTTTTTTTAAGAAATTCAATGTTCTTTCAGCATGTCTGGATAAATATATTGAAATATTAATGCAGAAGGTAAAGAAATGCATTTACTTTATAAGAGCTGACCACTGTTTCTAGGCAAAGGATTTAAAATAGTTGGGACAAATTAAGCAGCAACATGTAATTGACAGAGAGGTCCGAGTCTCATGTTCAAATGCCTAAGTAGCTGAGAGCACCTAAATATTTGGATTTGGCCTAGCTGGAATTGCAAATATTGGCCTGTGACATGTTTACTAATTAATCAATTGGACTATTCACCATTAGATACGCAGAGCATACGCGAGTCATTTGAGCTGCATGTCATCTTCCTGGAGAGATATTATACCGCTTTAAAACAGGAGAAGTAAGTAATATACCATACATTTTCTATGAGATTTCTGGTTTAGAGCAGCATGAACTAGGTTCTGAACTCCTATAGACAAAACACAGATGCACATGTGACAAAGTATTTTCAGAAATCAGTGAAAAGACACAAAAATTTTCATTTCCTTTCTAGAAGATTAACAATACAATATTAACAATCTCAGAATGTATTTCTTTAAAATTACTTTTATGTGCAAGTTGTACCTAGATTGTTTTTAGCCTGACTTAATGTTATCTAGAAAAACTATATGAGAAATATGCCCAACAGTTTTGCTTGACTAAACCCATTGACTTTCGCAAGGAGAAAGACAATAAACATATAGTAAAGAAAATGTAGGCTGACAGATCCAGTCAGTCTAAAAGATTGCAAATCTTAAATTTTAAAATCCTTTAATTTTTCTTTAAAAGGAAAACTAACAAACAAACAAAACCCCCATATCTATCACTAACTTCAAAAATTCAAACCTATTCTTTCCCTAATTATGCCAGTTTTCAATGGACAGACTCTTGAAGCTGAAAGGGTAAACATGACTAACCTTTGTGCATTACTAATGCAGTATGGGAGGCACTCAGGCATTAAAATGATTCTCATGTGATAAGACTACATGTAGAAGCAATTGATCTGACCCCCAAATACCCTGCACTATCCTAGTTTTCTTTACTTAGTCTTGATAATAGCAAAACTCTTGCATCTGAAATAAACTATATCCACAATCTGTGGCAGAGATAGAATAATACTTTCTTGCAGTCAAACAAAAAATGTTTAAGAAACAAGTAGGCTGACAAGGACCTTAATATTTGAAAGTGTCACTTACATACTGGTTTGAAAGGCCAGACACTAGGAATGCTTGACAGAAGCTTCACTGTGTGTGGAGAGGCAGAGATTCTGAGGATATAACATATTTGCCAGTGGAGCATTAAATGTGAGCAGAAGTGAAACTTTACAGGAGCCAGAAAATTAAAATGCATTTTTCTCTTTTCTTCCCAGCTTTCTTTTCCTGTTCTTCCTGTTATTCCCAGCATCCCCAAGCAGTACTTGTTTGTACTATTTGGTTAGTACTAAAGGCAGTAGGAAAAAGGAAAAAAAATAACAAAAAAGCAAAATACTTTTAGTATTTTGAAACAAAACAATAAAAATAAGAGAGCATCTAAATGGATAAGCAGGAAATGAGGATACATTGGAATTATATGATACCAAGAAATCAATTACTCAGAAGAAACAAGAGATTGAGCCAAAAGCCTAGATAGAAAACAATGACAGCAACAGCAAGGAAAGGAGACAGGTAAAGGAACAAAAGTTCTGTACTCTGTCTGCATAACGATTTTTTCCTTATGTAAAAACTATGGCTTATGTAAAAACTTCCATACACCTTTTCATTTTCTGTATGAGGCCACAGTATGACTGTAGTACATCAAGGAAGAAGGCAGCGTTTCTCTGTCAATGCACAAAACAGTTCTTCAATAATTAAATATCTGTGACCTGAAACTCATCAGGCATTTAGTCTTAGAAGTAACTGCTGCAGTGATAGGTTAAATGTCTGTGGGTGAGTGAAGACCTCACAAAAAAGGGTTCAAGTGCAATTCTCCTTTGAAATTGGTTCTTTAAATATTGACAGCAGGAATGCAGGGTTTGCTTCTAGTGCTTTTTTGCAACATATCTTGTGGAGGTAATATACTGATACCATTTGGTTACTCTTGGCCTAGCAGCATTATGCAACCACCAGGTCATACTGCATCAGCTGTTGGACAAAATACCCCAAAATATCTCCCCTGCCTCATTCTTAAACCTAAAATGTCACTAATCAAAAATCAGAAAACATATATTTGAAGCTGAACTGCAGAGTTAAGATTACATTCATGCATTCCTTTAAAACATGGGGGAGTTTCATACCAGCTCACTTTAATCATTGTGAGATTGGAGCCTGGCATGCACAGATACTGCTGAAAGGCAGAGAGGCTCCCCTATGGAGTAATTTTAGATAGGAGCTGAGGTTATGTGTCCCAAATCATTCACTAGATGATGCTCTTTCTCTTATTTATACATAGGTCCTAGACAGACTACCCACTAGGCATATTAATTGGTTGAGTTGTTATGCTTCCTGATGCCTTTATTTATGAAGTAGAATGAGCTACTCTTACAAAGCAAGCAGAAAATATGTTAATACAAAGGAAAAGAGAGCAGGTTCACTGCACCACTCAATGAGCAGAGAAAAAATTCTAACAAAAACCCAGCCAGTATTGTTAATATTGCTAGAGTTCTTAATTGAAGCAAATTGATTTCTATAGTGTTATTTATTTTTTTTTTCCTTTTTGATCAATTGATATTGGTGAGTTATTGACAAAGGAGTCCAGGTATTTCTAAACAAGATACCTTGAAGATAACTGGCCCTCAAGCCAACCCTCATGACCCAGGTGTATGCAATTTTTGATTCAAGAACTTGACCTTTTTTTATATTAGATTCCATATACTGAATTCCTCCTTACTCAAAGACAACTATACTCTGTGCTGCGTAGTAGTGTAGGTTTTCTTGTTTGCACTTGCACACCTCCAGGTGTCTGAGTAATTGCAATTCAGGTTCTGGTTGCTACTATGAAGGAATCATGATCAGGCATAAGGAACAACACAAGTCTGTGCATGGCAGCCAAATAGAATTGAAGACTCTAGATTTTTAGGACTGTGTATATGACTGCCTTGGGACATACACTACCTCAAACTGTAAAGCAGCAAAAACTTACTTTCTAATACAACTGTGTGGAGGGGAAAATTCAGGGCTCTGCTACACCACTTGGAGTTACATAAATTAAGAAATATTTCCTCTGTGGCTCTAAAGGTCTTTAGAATTATTTTATTTGGTACAGTTTGCTCAATGTGAAACCTCCAGAAGCAGCTGCATTATGGTTGGGAAGATGAGTTAGAGCAAATAATATTAAGAAACTGGATTGCTACCGTGTACCTTTTCCATTCACATTTGTTCTCTTTTTCTCAATCATTCTATGCTGACTTATTTAGTCAAGAAGGAAAGTCTGGCAAGGGCATAAGGGAGGAACCAACTATTTTCAAAGCAATCAAACTTTAAAAAAATCAGCTTGATGAATTTTTATATTTTTTGTGTGTGTGTGAAATATTATTCTTTACATATTTTTTTCATTGTGGTACATTGTTTTATTCAGCCCCTAGATCCTGAAATTCTACCCTTAATGCAGCAGATTTCTTAGTCTGATTAGAAAATGTTAGGCAGTTCTGTTGTTACAGGAGCTTTTTTCTCCAATGAAGTTGAATTATTATATATTCAGAATATATTTAAAGATGGCAAAAGTTTAGGCTTTTGCAAAGAAAAATCTTCAGTTTCACATGAATTTAGCTCTTTGCTCTGCTTGGATTTCACTTTATTGATCTTTCAGAATGTTCCTGTCAAACAGTATTTTTTACAGTCTGTAAGGAGCAGAGGTAGCCTTTAAGCAGATGTGTTGCAATTCCTTCCTGAGTGGCTCACAAAGGATTCCATTTGGTCCCAAATACTCCAAATTGAAGTCTCTTAAGTGATTAGGGGACTACTACCTGGGAGTGTGGAATAGAAGGCAGTGATAATGCATGAGTTTAATTAAGGGAAAGTAAAGTTACTAAGACTTTATCTTTTTATATATACATATATATTTTTTGCAGCTGATAAAATATACACCATGTTTTCTTGGGGGACTGCATCTCATTCTTGTCAGCTGTAGCAAATACAGTCTGTTGGGGGAAAGATCAGAATTTGTTCTGCAGTCAAGGACTATATAGATCACTCACTTTCTGAGATTTCTCTGTTGAGTCTAAATCTTAATTTTCCAACTTGTGTAGAAAAGACAGCATACTATTTTGCAATTCCCACTGGAGTTTGGAAGCCCCAGGTAGCCTTTCTCCAATGACTCTACTGTAAAAAAAGTAGCTGTGAGTAGAAGATACCTTTTCTGTCTGCTGCCTCTCATTAGATAAATAAGGGCATAGTTCAAGGCACTAAAAGTATATGAAAAAAGGCTTCTTAATATGAAAGTGCTTCTTATGCTAGATTCTTGGTCTTATACAGAGCTAAATTAACCTCCTGGGACCATGACAAATCCGTTCCTCATCTGCAATTCCTCTTTTAACTTTATTGTGCTACATGAACTTGCTTGTAAAACATTTCTTCGAAAAAGCCACTAGGGGAAATATCAAATAACTCAATTCACCTTTTAAAATGAAGCTATACCATCAAGAACTGTCCTTCTGCTACAAATAATTCTGACAGGCAATTAGTCAGAACTCCCAATTTTGTATCTGTTTTATCTCAACATTAAACTCCTGAATTCAAGAGAGATAGACTAATGGAAAAAAAAATAAATACGGTATAAAAAGGCAAAGAATCCATTTGTAATATTTTTGTGAGTTCTGGAAAGAGATACCTTCACTAAATACATGTGTCATGAAGTCTTGGCAGCTGATTTGTGAGTGAGAATAAAAAGATTAAGGTTGTCTGCTTTAACTGAGGTGGATCACAGAGTAGTCAGAACTTGATGCTCTAGTGGGAACACATTAAAGCTGCCTTCTGTCTCAACTAATCATTGCTTAAGAGATAATTGTTGAGACCCGAAATCAGTGACAAAACAACCACTGAAAATAATAATGCTCCTCTTCTATTTATTGTCTTCAAATGGGATCTTAGTAGCTGAAGATGACATGTCTGGAGCTCAAAGAAATAGTGTATGTATATTACACATGTTTCTGTTTTAAATTGTAATTTAAAATTAAAAGCAGAAATTCTGTGCATATGGTTTTTAAACGAACTGTGCAGAGTTTCTGGTTGTTTTTTTATATTATTATACTGGTAGTAAATCTTTAAAAAGACACTTTTTATTAATGAATGTGCTTATGCTACTAGCATTGTACATATAAAATGGTGCTATTCTCTTGGGTTTTGTCTTTTTGGTTTTGGTTGTTTCCTTCTTTTTTTAACCTTGTAAATCATTGCAAAATCAAAAAAGGAGGAAGATTTTTCAAAAAAAAAAGGTTACTTTTACACTTCTGCTGCTAAGGCTGGAAATCTGATGATATCATGAGAAAGAAGTTGCAGAGGAGAGTAGGAAGACCAAAGATTTTTTTAATGGAAGAGACTACTCATATATATAATCATATTTCTCTGTTAATTTACTAGGAAGGTCAATGGATTATTTTCATGTACAATGATATTTGCACTGAATACTTTAATGCTGTCATGCATCACTCAAATCTTCAATAACTTCAGAAAATCTTATTATTTTGTCTTACTAATGAAAAATATTTTGATGCATCAGAAAAATATGGGGTTTGGTAATTTTTATTGTTAAAATATTGAGCGGTGTATGAAACATTACCAAAAAGAAGTAGGGTTCTATTATATATATTAATATATGCATGCCTGTACTTGCCATATTTTACAAATTACATTCTCATTCATTTATTCTTCATACTAATCTGGAACAAGCAGTTGTTGCTGGAAGAAAGCCTTCTCTGAAAGATAGGATTTTTTTTTTTGCCTTGTAACACTGATGTTTTTCCTCCTAAGATTTCAAAGAGGGGGTGGATGTACTTCATAAAAGCAGAAAGGATTCTTCTCTCCTATGATGATTATGTTTCTTTGCAAAGGTGAATATCAGTGAAGAAAAATCATAAAGAAGATATCATCAGCTAGAAACAGAAAAATTTGAATATTTGGTCATAATGTTAAGATTGGGGAAAAATAAGAAAAAAGACTATTATCATTACTACCATTGGGTAATTAATATCATTAATTTTCTTATCTTGCAGTGCTTAAAGGCACAGGGATAATACTAGTAGGAGCAGAAAAGATAGATCTTTAAAAGAATGAAAAAATTTACACCAAGCAGTTCAGACTAAGCAGCTAATCTATAATATCCTGTTGAAACACTATTTTTTAAAGGTTTTGAAAAATATTTATGGTACACCTAAATCTATACAATATAGTAAATGGTAGCTGGAGGCTCATTTTTGTGATGTAATTTAAACTGGAAAAATAATAGGAAGTTGCATTTAAAACCCTAATTTTGCTCAAAAGATTTGGTAACAACAGAGTAAATATGAGTTTATGGATCCTCTCTATTTACTGGGTAGAGAGTAAAACCTCTAAACCATGGATTGACTATTCTTAAGTTAACATGTGGGCAGGCAACACAGTATTGACACTACAAATATAAGATTGCTTATTTTTTTGTCAATAGCTCTTTGTTCAATTGTCTAAAGGCACTGTCTTCCAAGTACCCCTATGTTCCCTCACAAACTGCAAACTAATTTTCTTCTCTCCACCTGAGAAATCAAGAGTTCAGAGATGGTCGGAGTGATCTTCTTGCTCTTTCTCTCTTTCCTGATTTATCAATATTTTTCCTGATAATGTTTATAAAACTCCTCATGGTTCAATTTCTAACTGCATAGCATATTTTGACGGGTGTAATGAAGCTATTTCTAACTCTGTAGGAAGAGTTAAGATGCAATTAGGCTCCTTCTGTCTTGTTTTCCTGCATAAAGCTATACATTTTCTTATAATCTGAATTTTTAGAATGGGCTTGGATGCAATGATACAATAAAAATAGTAAGATGGAATAGGAGAATGAATTCACAGTATATGTATCATACAGCATAGAACAGGTAAGAAGAAAAGAGTGAGAAAACTCACTCAAATGTATTAAACTCAGAGAAGCAGGGAAAATTCCAAATTTCATATTTACTAAGCTATTTTGTGGCTTTTGGAAAGAATAACTTAAAAACGAAGATAAGCTTGGAATATCTTCTTCATTTCAGAGACTTTATATTGTAGTATAGTAGCAAAGCACCAATTTCAGATTAAGTTGCACTCATCACACTACATCCTGAAGGACTAGTTGAGCTCTTTGACTGGAAACTCCTTAGAAGTCTCTGCTTTGGTGTTCTCTGGCAGACAGGACCTTTGACAGATTTCCACAAGCAAGCATACTGTTCTGTTCTGATGTACTTTTGGTACCCATTAACTGCAAGCAGGACAAGTAGATTTTAATGGTTTTTCCTACTACTACTAACATTAAGCAGTCATTCCAATTATATCACATTCTCCAATTTTTTTGCCAATCTTTTTGGGTATTTTTTTCTACCTGGCTTCAGCATCCATTCTTTCACCTCAAGAAACACAGTGTACCAAATTACCACCACCAGGCCTGTTCCCAGATCATGTCTGGCCTATTGTGTGCACAGCCGAAAAGGCTTACGCAGGAGCAAGCACAAATAAGAGATGTGCACTGCTCATCTCTTAACACAGGGCTCTGCCAGGACCCAGGGAGAAGAGCAAGTTTTTACATTCCAAGGAAAGATCCTCCCTGTTTCTCCCTGTCTGACAGAAATTACTTTCAGAAATGTGTGATTTCACCATATATAATAATATTTTTAAAGAAATTTCCAAATGTTAATGAAAATACCCACACAGACCTTGTAAACTGACACTTCACCATCAGCGAGTGGGCAAGTATTCCTCCCACTGCCCACCTATAGTGTCTACCTGTCGGCTTTCCTTTGTGCCACAGTTTCTCCCCCCTACTAGAAATTGAATCTCAGTGTAATCCTATTATAATATTTTCTGTGTTACGTCTGGTATTTTGTTGCCACGTACCAAGGATATTGCTTACTTATTTCTTCCCTTTGATTGTTTTATCATGGCCCTCTCCTTGCTTGGACTGTTCTTTGTGCTTTTGAAGTCTACTCACAAGAAAGGCATTAAGGACATGTCTAAATGTTGTATTTCAAAAATGTCTGAACAAACTCTGTGTGAGTTTCAAAAGCCATGTAGAGTGGCATTAAATCTAAGGCAATATTGCTGAGAGGCAAGGTATGTTAGCATGAGTGTCTTATCATATTCAGAAACTGAATGGTTTGTGTCCCATCTTTTTCAATGTGAGCAGAAAGAGTTCAAGTTGCCTGCAGTATATTGAGCTGATATATTTTTGCTCTACCCCCTGAAAGATGTAGTCATTGTTGATAACATTACATTTATCAACACTTCCATTCTCAATCTGCACTGGCAGTTTTTCTTGATTTTATTTTATCTTTTTTTTTTTTTTTTTTTTTTGTCTAATCAAAAGCCTCTAGCAACTTTTGTCCTGAGACAGTTGCTATTCTCACTATGCCAAACTATCTGTATACAGTATTTGACAATCTTAGTTTTTTGTGGTTTTTACACATAATATTGGTCTGATGATATCCTGTATGCCCCTTAAAGGTTTTGTCACAGGTTGAAACAGCAGCTAGAATGTGCTGAACAACTTAAAGGGTGTCTGGCATTTTAGCCTTTATCGGACAGCTGAGTAGGAATTTTATAATCCAAAAACACAGTTGCAATACAAAATGAAAGAAAAAAATGCTTTAAACTCTTAAAGTCAGGATATGAAAGATCTTTCCCACATTTATTTGATTTGTACAGATACATTCCCAACCCACTGGTGCAGGGACTCTGCACCCTATACTTGCTGAGTTATTTCTCCATGCAAACAACACAGTTTTAAGAGAAAACTTTTAGTGGACAGAGAACATAGGATAGCCCTCTCTCTCTCACATACAGCTATGCAGATGAATTCTCCTAAATGAATGCAATCTGACTAATTCAAGAGCTGAGTTGTGAGAAATATTTAACTGAACTGACAACTTCCTCTCTCATTTGGGAATTGCTAGAAAACCAATTTTGTAAATGGTGATTTGGCAGAAGAGTTATCTTCTCCTCTAGTCTCCCAAAATAATTTACCTTGATCTCTGCTCTAAATCCCATTCAAAGCATGGTCACCTATAAAGCTGAGCAACTGTTCAACATCCACTTAGAAACTTCCTAGTGAGAAAATGAGATATCCTTTAATGTATACTCTTATGAAGTATTTTTATTTATTGAATCAATACCATAGGCTATTTTTTGAAAAGGTCCGGAATAGATGCCATACAAAGGGCTAAACCTTGTAAGACTTATTCCAACCTTGTAGCTTATTCCAACCATAAAGACCAAACACAAGAATCATCAGCTACTCTGGATTAACAGTATCTTTAAGACAATCCATAATAGTTTTTAAGATTTTTTTTTTCTGTAAGCACTATTGAACTTTCCTACACATCATCCACTACACAAGAAGAAACTCAGCCTATGAGAAATTTCTCTGCTTCTTGTCTTTGTCCATTTGCTCACTAGTATACCTTTCTTTTGACATCGTGCTCACAGAACAGAAAAAGCATTTAAAAAGAAATTGACTTCTAGCATTTCTTTATGCTAATGACAACTGACTTCAGAGTGGATTCAACCAGAGCATCAGGGTGGTATCTTCAGGTCAGTTGTTTCGGCCCCAGCTCATGGACAGCTCCAGTTTGTGGATAGCTCCAGCTTTTTTCAGCTTCAGTTTGATTTTGCCTACAGCTCATTTGCACATGTTTCTTCTCTGATTTGTTTCAGGTCCAGCTTGTAGACAGCTCCAGTAATTTTTTTCTCAGTTTGTCCACAGTTCCTCTTCAATTTCAGTTCATTTCAGCACCCGTTTAATTTAATTTCTTCTTGTTCAAACAACTGTGGGTTTTGACAAGGTTTTAAATCCCTAGCCCTGCCTGGGGAGCCAGGTCTAGCTTGCTAGGCTGACTGTCATGGCAGGATGGGTCAGTGAGAGGAGAGCAGTGGATACTTTTACTACTTATCTACTTTAACTTCATCAAGGCTTTTGATACTGTCTCCCATGACCTCCCCATAGGTAAGGCCTGGAAAGGGAGGTTAGATGAATGAACAGTGGGGTGGATCAAGAACTAATGGAATGCAGAGCTCAGAGGGTCATGATCAGCTGGGTAGAATCCAGTTGGAGGTCCTTGCGGCCAGGACACTCAATGATATCTTGGGCTGCATTGGGGAGAACGTGAGCAGCAGGTCAAGGGAGGTGATCCTGCCCCTCTCAGCCTGGTGAGACCACATCTGGAGTGCTGTGTCCAGTTCTGGGCTCCTCAATATTAGAAAGACAACAAACTGCTGGAGAGGGTCCAAGGGCGGTGAAGGGCTACAAACATGATGAGGCATCTGAAGTATTTCTTTGACGAGGAGGGACTGAGGGAGTGAGGCCTGTTTAGTCCTCACTGAGAAGACTGAGAGCATATCAGTATAAATTTCAAAAGCATGTGCCAAGAGAATGGTGTCAGATCCTTTTCAGTGCCCAGTGACAGGACAAGAAGTAATGGCCATAAACTAAAACACAAGAAGTTTTGCCTCAACATGAGGAAGAACTATTTTTTTGAGGGTAGCAGAGCACTGGAATAGGCTGGCCAGGGAGATCATGGAGTCTCCTGCTCTACAGACATGCAAAACCAACCTGAACATATTCTTTTGTAACCTGCCCTAGATGACTCTGCCTTGGCAGAAGGATTGGATTAGATGATCTCTAGAGGTCCCTTCCAACCCTAGTGATTCTGTGATTCTGTCTTACTGATGATGTGCATGTCAGTTCCCTGTTCATATATATTCATTGCAATTCTGCATGGAAAAAGGAAGTAGCAAAAAAATAATAAAATTTGTATGAGCATTTCTTTGTGGAAAGCCTGCAATGGCTATGTGTTGTCAGTGTGAAAGGTGGATGTGGATAATTTGTTAGATATAAAAAAAGGCAACATCATAGAGAAGATCAGTAAGGAATACTTTATGAGCATATAAAAGAAAAATCTGTAAAGTTTGTTTCTACACTAAGCAACTTAGTCTAAATTGGTTTGAAAAAATACTAAACACATATGTGGAGGTGAGATCAACCAGTGACTTTTTCAAATAAGACCCTAGGTTAAATTCAGAGCTCTAGGGACCCCAAACTAGAAGTCAGGAACATAAAGTCAGAGAAGGCTCTTTCCTTAACTAACTGTAGTTGTTCACTCTCACAGGTATAAAATTGGGTAAGATGCAAATTTTAGTCTGATTATGCAGAATTATCATCTGCCACGTACTGTCTATTAAGGTGAGACCAAATAACTTGTCTTGCTTAATACATACTCAGCAAGCATAAAGTTAAAAAAAAACAAACTGGGAAAATATACTTGTTTTTTCTTTTATATTTTAGCACTTTCGTTTTATGTTTACAGTATCAGTGTCACTGACAAAAAAGATTGCAGTTAAACCAGAAGAGAAGTTATTTCAGATACAGCAAACAAACTATTTCCACTAATCAGAAATATTTGGTAAAATAATCCCAAATTTTATGTTGGAATGAAACTGGAGGATTTTAGTATTTTGTAAGAGTACATTTTGTTAGGTGAATAAACTATAGCAGAGAGTAATATTTGCTCAACAGTTTGCAATTATTAGTTGAAATAAAAGAACAAGCTCTTGTTGAATTTGGCTTTCTCAGCCCTCTTGAGGAAATACAGATTAGAACAGACATAACATAAAAATAATGAGATATTTCTTAAGATTTATATCAGATGTTTATGGGAAATGGAGTGCAACTTTCATAATACTTAATAAGCAAATGAGATTAAAATAAATTCTAGCATTCTAAAAAATTCTTCATTGGTATTTGTAGTAATAATAATGTTTCCAATTTGAAGAATAAGTCTGATACATTTAGCCTGCTTTATTAGGAGGTCATGTGGAAGGGGAAATAAAAGTTGTAGAAAATCCACCCAACTGTTGTTTCTCCCCTTACTTATTTTTCCTGTGTAACCTTTTTCCCACATAAAAAATCCACACCTTCCATCTTAAAGACGTGGTAATTTACTGATTTTTCCTCATGAGTGTGATTCATCCATTTCAGAACACATTTATATTCCTGAACTTTACAGCCTTTGCTATAAGGCAAAAGTGATTAAGGGACATTGAGATATAGTGACTGCATTTTAAATTTAAAGGAGCTATGTATTCCTGCTCTTGACTGCTTATTGGATGGAATGGGAAGCAGAGCTTTTTTGCACATGCAAAAGAGTATTGCCAAAAATATTAGTTGGCCAAATAGCTTAGCGTTTCGAAAACCAGTTTTCTTACACTGCATCTGTAGAAGAGAGACGGCTGTGTGAAGCTCTTATTCCCTGATCTAATGTTTTTAATACAATCTGTCACTTAAGAATGCTTTTTTGTAACATTTCTTTTGGGATGCAGTATTTTTTATAAAATGTTAAGTTCAAATGCTTCAGAAAATCTGTCTGCACAGTCTCCTCTAATGAAAGCCTGAGAAGCTTCTGAAAAAAGTTTAACTAAGCTAAGGATGTGAAATTTTGTCTCCTGAAGAAAGAAATAAAGAAATTTTCCTTAAAGAAATAAGGATAACTGCTGACATTCATGCAGAGAACTGCTTATGAGGAAAAATACAGAACCCAAACAGAAAATAAAAAGAAAGTTAATGAAATAAGAATTTAAATGGATTACTTATTCTGCAGTGAATACTTGAATAATAACAACATTCAAAGCAAGTTAGTCAAAGGAATGTTGGAAATACTCCCGTATTGAAATTGGAATTTCCAGTTCTAAGTTTACATATTTTGCTTCAAAATCACCTCCACAGAGTTGTGGCTTTTTTTAGTTTGGTTTGGTTTTCTTTCTTTGCAACTTAGGGGCAGAAGCTGGCAGAGCAATCATATTGTCCAGTCAGAAACATGTTTCTTAAAATGGTTGATGCAACATTTGTTTTTTAATTGCAACTTCTACTTCTTAGAGAAGATGAGAAATTGGGGATAAAGGGCTGGAGTAAATTCATTTATATCAAATAGTAGCTGGATTATAAAGTCGTATGATGAAATGAATGGGAATTACAGTGTAAAGCAATATTCTTCAGAAGGGTACCAGAATCTGTTTTGCATAGTAAGATATCTGGATGGTTTGGGCAAAAAACCTGGCAGCTGAGATCTGGCATAATGACAAATAATGAAAAAACAGCCTAAACAGCTAGCTCTGTGCATTTGGTTGAAAAATTGTCAATTCCTTATTTTTTCTATCTCTGAGCATGTCTTGCAGATGAAATCTTGAGGATGTATATACTGCAAAATTTTTAGTTAAATTTGTAATTAAGTTAGAGAAACCTGACAACAGTGTCTATGTGTTCTATATTTTTATTGAACTGAAAATCAGTATTTTGCAACATAATAGAAATGAGGTACATTTCTATTTGCTTTACATTACATTTGCTTTTTTCTCTGAATGTCACAATAAGGAAATTAGATCTCAGATTGTTAGACATGAGGTTTAGTATTGATTTTATCTTAAGGAGTTGCTTGCTTGATCCATTTAACAGTGCAAAATTTTGATTCAGGGATTTGGAAGATTTGTTATTCCTTTGTTCAGCTCCAGGAAATCTTTGAATAAGACCTCAAAAGAAAATTTTAAAAAAATGAAGCATTATATATTTTTAAAAATTCAATTTATTGGTAGAGAAATGTTTAAAGATTATTTTAGCAAGGTAATTTTTCTGTATCCTATTAGCTGCTTTGTCACTGCTAGATAGTGAAAGCTGGCATGTCTAAGAAAGCAAGAGAGCTTTCTGAGCAAGCTAGAGAGACTGTACCCCTTGCTTGAGACATGTGTTTATGAATATTTTCCTACCTCACAACAACTTTCATTCCAGGTATCAGAGATCTGAGATGTTGATTTTTTACCCAAATTTGACAAGTGAATAAATGGAGTTAGAAATTCCTTTATCAAACTGTATGCCTGGATACAAGACAATACCCTAATAGAGCTAAGATCTCCCTATTCTGGAAATAATCCATCCCAACTCACCAAAGAATAACACTGGAGCATAAGGCCATTTTGTGACACACAGTAGAGACTCTATAGAAGAGAGATGCTCTAAGTGTAAGAAAATCCTTTGAACCATAAATTTAAATTGAGTCATGCTTCATTAGTCCTGCTATTCATAGAAATTCGTGTTTGTTTCTATAACCACTGGCTAATGTGCCAGTAAAAACATCCCAGCACACTGACCAAGAGATTCTTATCCATCAAGCCTGATGAGAGTCTGGCACATATCATTCTTTCCCTAGAGAAAAATTAAAAAGTCAGGAAGTTGAACTTTAACATGACACTTTCTTCAAATTTCACAACTCTTTCTGAAGCAAATATATTAATGATGAGGAGACTCTTAATAGAGTCTATCACATTAATAGACACCAGGCACTGAACTCTGAATGAATTTTTAAGCCTAATTAAAAAAAATAAAAGGGCAGAGGTACTATGGGGTTATTTCTTTGTCCACCACTTTGTGATTTACAACGTTCCTTAATACTTCAAGTAATTGAGCATCAACATTAGGCCAGATCCTATTTAAGAATAATTCGGTCAAATGTTATCATTAACAAAACCACTCATTTTGTATGCTTGCAGAACAGAATCTAAGGCCCAATAAAGATGTAACACTTTCTCTAAAACATTACATCTGCATTTCTTGCACCCATTTTATGGTAATGAAAACAAATTTGCTGATTTACACTGGGGAAATAACAGGGAAAGAAAAGGCAATATTGCCTAGTCAATCCTCCACATTAGGATGTGCGCTATCTTTTGCAGTATATATTATTTTAATTGATTGTGTCTTGCACTGTTTAAACAATTCTGTCTCTCTTGATCTTTTGACTGAAAAAAAATAGGTTCTTTTATACTCTAAATAGTGCTAATTGTCCAAAGCCCTATTGGAATTTTCTGAAGAGATTTAAAAGGAGACCTACAGAATGGAAGCTTTTCTTGTAGTTGATCTTGTGCATGTAGACAACAGGGATCCTGTCCTGCTTTTGCACTCCTCTCTTTATGCTTTCATTTTTTCCACCAGTTTTGGAAATAAGGGACTCGCAGTGTTACATATCTGGCTTCAAACATAGAAAAAAAGGATGTAATGGATGTAAAACTAGATCTCATGTGAAAGAATCAGTATCAGGGTGAACTTAAATTCCATAGTTTCAAGACTCAAAAACCTGTGGTTCCTGTTATAGATGTAACTCAAACACCAAATATAACTCAAAACACCAAGAATTACTTTCAATTTCCAATATTGTAGGGGTATAAACATAAGTCTAAACTTGTATCAACCCTTCAAGGAAAGCAAAGTGTCAGAAACATCATCAGTGTTTTAGTTGAAACTTAACTTGATACACGTTTTTTACATGCATAGGGAAATTAGTCTTTTTAAATTTTCTTTCTTTCATAACCCAAAATAATAAACCACCAAGAGCTCTTCTAATTGTGAATCTGATGATAAAAATGAAAATTATATGAGCTTGGGTCCCAGAAAGATTCACTGGCTGACCTTTTGGTCAATGCCATTCTAAGAGCTTTGTTTAAGCTCTGGGAGTCTGCAGTGATTGTTCTGATTTTTCTAATATTTTGAAGTCTACTTATTACTTCAGTAAAGAGGGAAAAGTAAAAGCATTGTGCAGAGGAGCACTGAGATATGGGAATTATATTTCTGATTTTAGATATTTAACTTGTATATCTAAACTGAAACCTTTTTTTGTTGTAAACTCTTAATGTAAGTAATGAAGTTAAACATAAATGTACTCCTGTCTCTTTTCTGAGGAAGTCTGCAGTGTTTAAAAACCTAATTTAAGTATCTTATTTACATGAAAATAAGCAGCTAAATCTGGGCTTCAGTACTGTTCTCTTACAGCTCTTCCCATCACCTCTGATGGCCAGGCATAATGAAAATTCACCCTGATGCTGGTGGCTGACCTTCTGAGTTACCTGTACTGAAGCTCAGAGTAGGGTTTTGAACAGGAGGTGAAGTGCATCTTACTGTGAAAAGCTGTCAAAGACCTCTGCAGCACAGGAATTCAGACAGATCTGATCTGAGACTCCCAGCAGTACCTGTCTGTATGCTTGATGATGAAAAGACTCCTGGCTTGTATCCCTCTGGAAAAGACTTGGATGGAAAGAGTCAGGATGTATGTAAAAAAAAACAAAACAAAACAAAACAAAACAAAACAAAACAAAACAAAACAAAAAAAAAAAAAAAAAAAAAAACAATCAAAAAAAGAACCTACAACCAAACCCAAATAAATTAATAAAAAAATACAAACTATATAAGGATATATTTGTTCAAATGTGCAAAATGAATTGATGAGATGAGAGACACGGGCTATCTTTAAGGCATATAGATTTGTTAGTCAATGTGGTTATTGAAGACCTAAGTTCTGCCTCAGCCTCAGATCTTCTCAGATGACAGAGGTTACTTTCATTATTTTTGTGGGTTGGTTTTTTGGTTTTTTTTTTTTTTTCCTAGCATGAGAGATTGAGAATGACCTAATTCTGACTGATCAATAGATAAAAGACTCAGATGAAATGTGAGAGAACTTCAAAATACAATCATCCCTCAGGGTCTTCCACATTTCCAACTAGGAGTCCTTGTACAGATATTGTCTTTCTACTTCTAGGAGGGGAAAAAAGGGAAAAAGAACAGCTTAGTGTTATCAATTTTTTTATCAGGTCTGTAGAAAAAGCTTCTTAGAGCACAAGAGGATGATCTACAGTGAAAAAATAGGCTACAGTTTTGCTGCAAACTAAACAGACCAACTAATAGCTGGTGTTTTAGTGTGCAGAGGAGATACTTTGAGGGTCTTGTGAGAGCCCAGTGTCAAGTCTGGGGTGTGCTGCCCCAGTGATACCCCTGCTGTCAGTTATCACTGACCTCATGACTGCAACTTTGTTAGCACTGGGCCTTGCTCTAGAAAAGGCACAGGAATGGCTAATCCATCAGCACCTCTTTGAAGTACTGTGAAATAAGTGAGAACACTGAAATATAAACTAAATGTTAACTGCATGATGTCAGAAGAAATTAATCTCCCGGCATGACCTGAATGGTACTTGGATTGTCTAGTGAAATAATTTGGCATTATAAGGAGTCTCTAACAGTAATTAAAATATTCATGCAAGTAAAAATATTCTCACACAGATCTTGAAATAACAGCTCTGGAAATGTGTAACCCAAATCACTTAAATGTTTAATTCTTTAGATACAGAGAGAAGTAAATTTTCACAATACACCTTCTTTCTAATCTCTATGTACTGACACTTCAAGAGTCTGAGCTCTGGGAAATTTTATTGAAGAGCCTATTGTTTTTACCAGTGTTCAGAGTGAAAAGAACAAAGCCAAGGACGTAGTTTACATTCTGCATTTAAACACCAGCTGATTAGGTGATAACAGCATTAATTACTCATTGGCAGGCAAACAGCCTAGGTAATCAAAAATGTATTTTCTGCAGTGAGATTTGTATTGTCATGAGAAAATAGGTGTCAGACACAGCATTTTGGAGAAGGAATCTGCACAAACTCGGGTTCCTCTCTCTCTAGGTGTAGCAGCAGTACTGCCAGCTGGTAGATTGATTGAAGCACAGCAACATCACTGAGCACTGGGCTTAGGCTGCACCCTCCTACTAGAGGAAATGGCATTATTGTGTAAGTACTAATAAAACATTTGCATAGACAAATGAGTAAATAATAGATAATACTTCCTAAAAATTAAAAAAAAAAATTATATTGAAGCTGCTATTTAACTATATATTCCTAAACTTTTTTGGGGGGGGATGAGAATATGCTTTTCTATTTTCTTTTAAGTTTGTAAGATGTAGCTTGTGGCATTGATACAGTTTGAAAATGAAGTAAAGTGCAATGAAGCAAAATCAATCAAAGTAAAATTGTAGTTGAATACCACAAATATTTACTAGGAAATCTATGACCAATAATAATTAATATTATGTGTTAGCTACATCCCAGATGTTATCTCTGGAGGGACTCTCCAGCTCATTCATTGTCACTGTTTTTTTTTTTTGTTGGCATTTGATTCAATTCTTCTTTATTTTCTTTAATCCCTCTTTTCTTTTATGTTAAAAAAGTTCCAATTATGATGTAATCATAAAAATGTGTTCATTTAGAATCATAATCTGAAAATCAGATAATATATCTTTATAAACAGTATGTATATTTAGTTTTTATTGTATTTCAGTTACTACTTTCAGAATTTTTATTCAAAATAAACCTAAGCTCTCATTATAACAAGGCTGTCAAGAAAATCGATAATGAAGAGTGTTCTGAAAGTTATCTACCATTATTTTTAGCAAGGAGCTATTGATTGCTTCTCCATTAAGATGGGTGAGGTTTGGTGAACTCACATATCTAGCATTTGACTTGGCCTCTTTTGAGAACAGTTCCAGAAGGTAGAGGAATTCTACTTACGATTTTCAAATTTTGAAAGAAATACAACACTCATTCAAAAAGATGGGAGGGTACTCTAAAGCTCAGGAGACTGAAGAAAATTCTAATCTTTTATGATGCTGCTAGCAGAAACTTGTTTTTTTTTTAGTGCCTTGCATGTGGTATTTCTCTTTTGTTTGGTGTGTTATTTGATTGCAGTTTTTGTTTCAGTTTGTCCTGCCAGAGGGAACTCCTCGTTTATATTTCATTGGTATGTCCAGTTATTACAATCATTGCATTAATGCCAGGTCTTGTCACAAATTCAATTACAACAGCTGTTGCATACAAGCAATTAGACATCTGTGCAGCAGCTCCCTCATTGCTGTTGCCTTTTATCATTCTGTTGCTGCAACTAGACTCATAATTTATATCTGTACTGTGCCTTCCGTGCATGGGATCTTGAACAATTAACTGCTCGTAACCTCTTCCAAGGCAGGTAAAATGCCAATATATTCACCTTCCCTTGTGGAACAGCTGGCAGAGCACTTGGAGCCTGATTTGCCTGTAGAAGGACAAAGGACTAAAGGCAAATTGCCAAGACCAGTTGCACCAAACCTTGTTTTAAATTGAAAAGAACAGAGGGTCAAAGATAGCCACTCTGAAGCACATCTTTGCTAACCAAGAAGGTACAAAAATTAGTTGAGAGGAAGATGAAAGGACTGGTAGATTTGCTGTTGGAAAACTGAACAGAATTGTTTTACAAGTAAGTGATATATTCCTCCTTTCCCTGCAGGAATATGGTGGCATAAAAAAACTCTTTGTACTGCTATTTGTATTCTACACAAAAAAAAAAAAAAAAAAAAAAAAAAAAAAAAAAAGAAAGAAAGAAATCACTGTTCATCATGGTTACACAGCCTCACTGTATACATATGGGAGTTTATTAGTGCAGATGTTTGTCTGAAAAGAAATCACGGGTTAGATTGAAGTAGCTCTTCTTAAAACTATTAAGCTATTTAGCTGAGAGTTGTTTAAGATGGAATGAGGGAAATGAAGCATTCTTTCTTCTCATAAAATTCAGATTTGTCTAAATGTTTTGGTGTACAATCCCCCCTCCCTCTCCAATTTGTGCCATCAGTCACTGCAGGACGGGATGAACAGGTGTGTTACACAACCATACTGTGAATGATGCTGAATTCCAGCAGTGTTGCCTTGGATCAAGACTTCACAAAGTGCAAAATGAGCATCCCCTGACTCTCACCTGAAGCTGCAGTTCTATCAGCCAAGGATCTTGACAGCAACACCAAATAAAGAAATTCTTGCCACTTCTCAGTCCTGACTCTGCACTGGAGCTTGCCCTCTATTATTTCTTGGCAGAGGTCAAACAGATACCTAAGAAATGCTAATATTATAGTGAGCATACCACAGTAATATTAACCCTCCTCAATCCTTGGTTCTTCAGAGTTTGTTTTTTGATGAAAATCAATTCAGGTGTCTGGATTACAGTTATTTTAGCAAAATGAGGGGAACTTTAAATGTAAGCACAAGCAAGCACAAGAAGTAAGGGAAACTCTTAAGGTGAATGTGCTGCCAAACTCCAGTCACATGTTATAAATTACTGTCAGACACCTTATTTGTTTTGATAATGAATTTTGAGGAATGAATTGGATATTTGTCTTCTCTGACAGACAAGGAGACTGCTGCAGTATAAAATAATTTATTATTCCTGATGCACTTTTGGGAGAGAAACAAGATTGGCAATTACACTAATATTTTCCTTTGAAGAGGAAGTGATTTTTATGTTCTTGTCATTTAATCTTCTAAACATATCAGGGATAGGTCCCTATTGAAGTTTATGGTTGTAGAAATATGGTAGAATTTTGAGGAATATTTTCATACACATTTCCAGAAATTGAATGTACCACAGTTCTGCATCTCCAGAAATAAAGATCTATTGCAACAAAGGATTTCACTTTTGTAAACAAAGAGACCAATTAGTGGGAAGACCAACAGGAAAATGAGTTGAAAGTAACTATTCTGTCTCCTCACTGCATTCTTGATATGAAGGTCCTTTTAACTAATCATATATTCAGTTAATCAATTTATCTGAGTTTCAGCAAAAATCAAACCCTTTGTCTGGTTCTCTAACATTTTTTTCATTCTGTCACTCTGAAATTTCCCTATTTATTTGTTCCATTATTCTTCAAAGTATTTCTTTTGGTCTTACAGTTTCTTATGCTGGTTTTCAGTTCTTGCCTGTACCCTGTATGTGTAGGAGAGTCGCCCAATTGAGCAGTGTCAGGCATGCTCTGGAGAGGTATTACCCACCCTTGCCCTCTAGAGGGTTTTGCTGGATGTGGAAGTTAGCAGGCAGAACATGGAAAACAGGAGTTCTTCTGCCCAGCCATGCTCTTCAATAGAAAAGTTTAACTGTGAGCAAATCAGATACCCATCACAGAGCAACATTTGCAATTGGCTTTTGAAGGGAAATTAAGTGTGTAATTTACAAAATCTTACTTGTTCTGTGCACTTAGAATTGTGGCCATTCATTGAGATAGCTCTTTCTGTGGTGAATTTTGTTTTTGAGGAGTAGGAGGAAAATACATCTATCTTCCTTTGGATTTAAAACCGCAGTACAGTCTGATTGCAGCAATTTCAAATCTAAATATATGATTTCTATGGCAGCAGCCTGTGAAAGGTTCGTTTTATGAATAGTGTAATTATGTTTAACATAGGAGATGCTTGTGCTGCTTAGTAGGCAATGTTTCAAAGTAAAGAAAGTTTAGACAAGAAAAAAAAAAACCTCAGGAAACAAGACCTGTTATAGAGCTTCTTCAATTTGTGTAGAGTTGATGTGAAGAAGGAGCTTCATCACATCGTGTGATGGTTCATTTATTGGTAAATGAGCCATAAATGTACTCACTTGTACATCCAGCTCATGCTGCTCTCAAAATCACAGCAAGATTTTTTCTTGATGAGCCTCATGGGCAGTTATTTTATCTTCCTTGCCCTAACTCCAGTTCCACGTACTGTGGGATTTTTCTTGCCGCATGTTTTATGATAAAAATGAGAGCCAGCTGGAAGCAACAGCAAATCTGGCACCAGAGGTCAAGCACCAAGGTTCTCTTTACCAAATATCCTGTTATTTCTCTTGTTTTAGCCAAGTGACTCCATTTATAACTATTACCCGCCAGAAGGGACAAAACACTGTTCTTTGCTATGGAGTAGGTAACTTCAAATACACAGAGCTTTGCATAGGAACATGAAACCACCTCAGTGCCAGGTTTGCTATGCTTTCCCTGCTGGATCTCCCTGCTCCTAAGCATCATTTCCAGCAGGGATTTTATCCTTATTGGCAGACACCAACAGTTGCCAATAGTTGTGATGACAGGATACTGCATACCAGCTGCTTTGGAAAGAAGTCTTCCAATATGGAGCAACATGTCTACCTGTGCTGGTACCTAGAATGTGATATCTATACACTAATATCTGGGGGTGTTTTTTGCTTTTCCTTTGTTTTCTCTGTTGGTTTGGTCTTTTTTTTTTTTTTTTTTTTTT
>JACBWW010000011.1:8678067-8703380 GCA_020086605.1 Lanius collurio | reverse complement strand
ATATCCCACATATACTTTACTGTACCAATGTTTATATGATAAGCTATTATCTATACTGTATTGAAAACTTAAATTGGAATTATATATATATTGAGTGTGTAACTTCTAGCAATCTGCCTCAGATCAAGTTGGACAGAAGAAAAAGAGCACAATTTAATGTATATTTTTTATGTTTGAAAAAGACATTATCACTCTCTGCAACTTCCTGAAATAAGATTGTAGTAAGGTGAATGTCAGTTTCTTCCAAAAAACAAGAAATATGACAAGAGGAAACAGACTCAAATTGTGCCAGGGGAGGTTTAGGTTGGATACTAGGAAAAATTTCATCAAAAAAGTTGATCTTTGGCAGGGACTGTCTAGGGAAGTGGTTGAGTCACCAACCTTGAAGGTATTTAAAAGACAAGACTGTAGATACAGCAGTTAGGGCTGTGGCTTAGCAGTAGACTTGGCAGTGCTAACATCAGACTTAGTGCTCTTAGAAGTCTTTACTAACCTAAATGATTCTATGCATCTGTGACTGAAAGGTATGACATGTGAAAATTTCCTTTGATACCATTAAAAGATACCATTTCATTAGCAAAATAATTGTCATGCATGTGTCCTCAAACCAATCCTTACAGATATCACCTTTCCAAAAGGTCTATTTTTCCTGTCAATTTTCATTTAGAAACAATTTTCTTTATTTTTTTATATCTGAGAGAAGCTTCATTAGTGGCCTCGAGATGACAAAGCTACATGTATGTTCTGAATTGGAAGAAAAAAGTGCTTTTTCTTTATAACTCTTCAGTGACATTCATTAGTGTAAGCAGCTTTTTTGTGTCCTTTGTAAAGTTAATGGATTGCTGCAGAGGAAATCGTTTACTTTGTTAAAATCCACTTCTCAGCACTATTTGTGAGGGAAAGACCTAACACAGTACAGACTTTAAATGAAGGTCAGCATTAGATATTAGATACAAAGCTGAGAACAAAAAGATGAAGAAGATAAACTATACAAAAGGGTGAGATTTGTTAGGAAGTTAAGCCAGTGAAGGGAAGGAAGAAATAAGCAGATTTTTTAACTTTTAAGAAGAGAAAATGAAGAATGCTCTCAGTGAGTCCTAAGGCAAGTGTTTATTTCTCTAATGCTGAATAAATAATTATATGCTCTTCCTCTATTGCTCATAAATCTTGCTAATATGATAGATCCACTGAAATAAGAAAAGCACTAGACAAAAGTAGAATAGTGGTGTGGATTTCTACACCCACGTGAAGGGCATACTAGAGATACAGGGAATTTTTTACCTCTTGTGTCTAAAATTAGTGTATTATCTGAAATAAGAATATGAAAATCCTATATTTTGTGTTCTTCCATACTTTTAATTTCACTGGATAGAAACCTTTCATAATGGTGCCTGCTACTGCTATTGTTCCTGACGTGTTGCTGTTGACCAGGATTTTCTTGGAGTTCTTTCTTCACCTCAATAATTTCTTCAATTTCCTTCATTTTGAAGCTACCAGATCTGAAAAATGACTGTGTGGGTACTGTAGGTGTGCATATGGAAGAGAACCTCTGCTTCTTAGAAAGAAACTCATGTGCAATTTATTCAATGTCTCAAATTGTACAGAAGGAACAAAGGCAACCACAGGTTACTTACAGGTATATGTATTTTTAAAAGGTTTTTAAAATTAGATTGTACTCAATATATAATATTCAATGTATAATAAAAACACAGGATGATACAGTGGCTGCTAATAAATGAAAAAGGGAAATAGAAGGAAAACCTACAGAGAGAAACAAAGTCATAGAAAAATAATATACATGGAGATGCCTGCCTAATTACAAATATTTCAAAATTAGCTATATCCAAACAAATTATCAGCCAGACTTACTATCAGAGTTGTGGCTACTTCTCTGTTGTCTAGTATTCAAACATTTTGAGATGAAAATGAGAAAATATACACACTGTCACTAGCATAAGTCTGACAGAATATAAAATATCAAAACTGGAAACTCAATAGAAAGTTTCAAGAAAGAACAATGGGCTGTACAATGTACTGCTTAACAATCAGAATGAGCCACTTGGCTAAAATTGAAAAAGATTAAACTATTCCTATTTTCTAGCAAAGATAATGGATTTTCTTGTTTCCCTTAGGAATAGGAAGTCAATTTTTCCTATTGGAGATTGAAATACAAACCCTAGGGACCCCTAGAAGTAAAAAGGAAAAGGCATTTTCCTTCTTTTTAGTATTTTTCCTCAGCCCATATCTTTTGTACAGTTCTCATTATTTAAATATACCATATAGAGAAGATAGAATAGTAGCTATGCTTTATTAAAAAAATAAATCATGACAGAAAAAGTACTGGTTACATAGAACAATCAGCTGATTTTATGGAAGTTTTAGATAGTTAACTTGCAGAAGTGAAGGCAGATTTGTTGAAGTTTGTCTCTATTTTCACCTCTTCAGCACACAAACCGAATGCTAATATTTAAGAAACTGTAGGCTAACGCTGCAGGGTCCAAAATAAAGATCATTTATCCACACGGGTTTTCTTCTACCACTTGGACTTTCACTTAATTAAGTTTTAGAAAACTCTGCATGGTTTCAGTCTCAAGGTATGTTTATCTTGTAATCATGCACCTTTGGGAAAAAGAGTTCATTTGCTCTGGTTTTTGTACTGCTGGATTTTAAATCAGTTTTTCCTTCTCAGCAGCAGCAATGAATCTTGTATACTAATCACATCCTACGAACTGCTGAGTCCTAGTTCCTCTGAACTAGACTGCAATAATATTCTCTGTTTCCACGTAATGACAGAATGGTTGGGATTGAAAAGGACATCTGGACATCATCTAGTGTAAAGTCCCTGCTAAAGTAGGTTCACCCAGAACAGGTTTCACAGGATCGCATCCTGGCAGGTTTTGAGTATCTCCAGAGAAGACTCCACAGCCTCTTTGAGAAACCTGTTTCAACTCTCTCTCACCTCACAGTGAAGAAGTTTTTCCTCATATTCAGATGTGACTTTCTGTGTTTCAGTTTTTTGCCCATTGCCCCTTGTCCTGTCACTGGGCACCACCATCCTCTTGACACCTGCCTTAAGATATGTCTATGTGCTTTTAAAAGCTTCTCTTAATCTTTTCTTCTTGAGACTAGAATGTATTTGTAATCAGGGATTAACCCATGCATCAGACCTTGGTGAACTTCTAAGAATTTAATATTCCACAGATAAACAGCTAGTGTATTATTCCACTATTCCAATCTCAGAGGTCTGAAAACTAGACTGAGCGGTTCATAATGAGTTCATTGCTAAAGGTGCAACATCCAAAGAGCAGTGCATATTTTATCTAATCACACTTAGAATAAATTTCTTTCAGATTGCAAATTTTGTGTCTGGTAACAGAACCTGCATGTAGTGAAGTGGCTCTGGCTTGAGCAAAGTATTTAAAAGCCAAATCTGAACTTGGCTTTCCCACGGAATGCTTTTGAGTCTTTGGCATCCTCCAGAGTCTTTCCGGTTGAGGTGCCTTGGAAGATCATGACACTTTTTCCAGAATAGACCATCACTATATTTTCCTGCTTGCAGTAACACCTGCCCATCACTGAGCCCAACCCTGTTGATGCCACACAGAGTACTATATACAGGACACAGTGTGACTCATGCTGTTATCTCCCAGAATACTACAGCAAAAGACAGGAAAAAAGAGGCAGTTTTGATTGGGAAGGAACTTAAAAAAATTCTTTCAATACTGAGCTGTAAGACTTCTTTTTTTGAGGGATTATCAGTTGCCATATGTTGGAACTCATTTCACTGGGATACAAAGACTTGACCCAACTAAATGGAAAGCAGAAAAGTCTGTCTCTCCCTTACACTGTAAAAGTTCAGGTAAATACATGTCATAGGGTTAATCCATTGTCTCTTTGGAATTTGATGGTGTTTGTTTGGATACTAGTAAAAGAAATATGATCATGCAATCTGGGAAATGCTTTATAGGCACAGAATGCAAGTTCTATCTGTGCTTTCTGCTTGTTTGTATATATGTTAATTGTACATTTTTCTATCCAAAACCAGCACAGCTAGTTGAGATGGTCTCTCTGATGGAAGGGAGCATGGGGGTCATGGAGGCAAGGAGGAAGAAGTCATGCAGAGCAAGAGTTGTGAGCAGTGAGTGCTGAAGCATAAAATTACTTCAGACTGTATGCACATGTGCAGGCTGACCATCCAGGTATCACTATGTGCTGCTTATTCATGAGTTTATGGTGGCAAGGCAGTAGTATTTCAGTTTGCTCAGGCTGCAGGTTCCCCTAATAATAGAAGCTGAAGACAAGTTTCCCACTAACAAGCAAAGAGCACTGTTCTGTCAAGAGTAAGCTGACAACCGGAGATGCAGAGTTTTGTTTAAGCACTCCCTGCATGGCCAAAATGTGTTTCTGCCATCCTGTGGGCTTAAGAGAAGAATAATACAAGACAATTGCATAAAAAGGTACTGTGAAGATGTGAGACTGGGGAGCATATTGCTAGTATTTCAGTGGAGAGTTATGATCTTGATGTTCAGAACAGTCAAGGAGAAAAGTTACAGAGTAATGCTTCATCACTACCAACAAAATGAGTTTTACTTCTCTAGATCTGCACGTCCTGACCCTGACTTGCTGACTCAGCTTCCTGGCTTGACCTGAAAGCTGCCCCATGGGGATGGACATGCCTAGTGATGTAGACTCTTGGATAAACCTGACTGCTATTAGCAGAGTGGTTCTCTTCACCCTGTTCATATGCTGCAAGACTGCTGCACATCACTCAGTGAGGAATTGATTCTATACCAACTCTATTCCTATATCAGCTGTGCTTCTGCCTCCTACAATAATGACTCTACAGTGGACAGTCATTGTGTGAAATGTGAATGTTCCCCAGGTTCACACTAATGTAATATCTCCGCAATATTTCAGCCAGTAGAATACATAGGCAGAGGAAAAGAACCAGTCAGAAGAATAATGGTTTAAATGCATGAAAAAGTGAAGACCTTCATGTCAGGCAAACCTTACTGTAAGAATATTCATTGTCTTGAGACCTCAGGAAGTTTCTGCCTACTGCTGTAACCATTTTCTGTCTTAATCAACTTGCCTATGTTTGGATCAATAGCACTCCCTGAGGACAATGCAGTGAATTGACTAACTTTGTTAATGCCAGTCTTACTTTGCCAGCAGATTTCTCATTGGCTTAGGGAATGTATGTAGCAACAGTTGATGTGTGTACTGTTTCAATTACATTGGATACACTCCAGTGGTATTTCCAAAATAAAGACTATTTTGCTAAAAGTGTCACAGAAGGTAGACACATACTGTCACACAAATATCATACAGGTTTTTTCATAAATAGCAATGTAGTGTTCACGCACTGGAAACATCAAGATTGCTGATACTATTAAACTATGCCATATATCTCTAAGAAGTGCAAACAAATAATCTTCCATTGCATGTAAAAAATGGGAAAATCATAGAAACTATGTCAGGCTCTGAGAAGTAAATTAATTTTAGCAAAAGGGGAACTTCAATGAACATCAAAATTACATACCTTCATGTGGATAATAACTGTTAAGACTATTGTTTTAATCATTCAAATCTAAAATGTCTGTGTAAATTAAGAATTGATAACAAAGTATATTTAATAAGAAATTAAACACTCAGAGTCCATATAAACAGAATACCAACTTGGCTTCCTCACCATTAATGTCATGGACTGACTATAACAAGAAAATAAAGAGAAACTTAATTTTATCTGTAGTAGAAGGTTTAGCATTTCTCATTTTCTTTAATTTACAAGTTTATTGGTCAAATAGTTTGAGAGGAATATTTTTCTGGACTAAAATGGCACATCCTAATGGCTCATTGATTCAGCAGTAGGATTTTCTTTTACTAAATAGTTGTTGTCTATATATGAATCTTTCTAACTTGTGGAGATGTTATTATCTCCAACAGTTCACAGTACTTTTCTTTTTACAGGTAGCCCAGGTGACTTGCTCAGTGAAATCCAGGAAGTGTGCAGAAAATCTTGCAACCTGTCATGTTTTAATCGCTACATGAGGGTGTTAAATTATTTTATTTAATATATTGATGCAGACCCACTCGAGTCTGTAAGACTGTGTTGCATCTACATTAGGGGTTCCTAATCTCTCTAGCCATTGTGAAGTCTAACTGATAAATAGTTCTAAGTAATGTAATATTAAAACTTTTAAGGGCTCTTTTTCCTACTGTTGCGTGTGCTTTGCTGTAGATATTATTTGTACTCATCTCTCTTAAGTGTTATGGTAGCAACAAAATACATGAAAACATTATGGAACACTATGGGAAGTTCTTTTCTTCTTTCTGCCTCTATGGTACAGTTACCATTAATTTTTGAAAATGGTTAAAGAATATCAAGCATTTTGTTGCAAATATTTGAGTATAATATATAGAACATATGCATATAAGAATTGGACAGTGTTGTCCTGACATCTATCTGCTATTGCTTTAAATTTTATGGCAAGTTGTCTGTGAAGCACCGAATGATGCACACAAACAAATGTGCAAAAATAATTAAACCTTCAGGTGAAACAAGTCAGTTCTATTCTCAGCAGAGAAAGAAATAAAAAAGCATAAGATGTGATGTCCTACCTCAATCCTGAGCTGCAGCTAAACTGTTAAAAGGATAAGATTATAAAAAAAAGACAGAAATTGAGGCTGTCTCTGGAGAGAGTGACTTCACTTAATCAGGATGCATATTAGTTTGAAAGCCATTTAACTGAGAGATCTTTCTGGGGAACAGATTTAAACTTAATAATACTGACAGTAATGGTGATTTAATGTCAGATGTTACTGCTTGGTAGGTTGTCTAGGGGCATGATAGTAAACATTACACCTTTTGGCAGTCTCATGTATGTTCTCACCTTCTTGCCAATTTATTAGCTCTGAAGCCTTCCTTTGAAAGCACACACTGTGGGTAGGGTTTATGTTCCAGCTACTGAGCTTGCAATGAGAAAACCAGCTTTTATAAGTACCTGTAGTCAGGCCAAACTCAGCTGTCTGAAAGTTTTAGAAAAAGATGAACAAAACAATATACTAGAGCAACATTTGCTTGGTATTTCCTACATATTACTGATATTCAATTTTTAAGATTTTTTTTTTCTGAAAATATTGAGTATGTTTTCCATTTGTTAGCACTGGTAGTAGAATTTGCCAGGGCATTGGTAAATGCACACATCACTGACATGCATTATTAATACTAGAAATGTTCTTGGCACAGGGCAGGCTTTAGTTCCATACCAGCTGCTGAACAAGTTTCAACGTACTTTTATTTCACAGCTGCCTTTCTTACTCTCCAGAGTCAAAGAACAAGATATGTCTCTGTTCAAGTGCATATTCTTGCCTACCCTGCTAGTATGTTTATGTCCTGGGACTGTCCAGATGATCAGCTATCCAAGCTTTGAGACTGAGCACAGGTCCGGGTATGCCCTGTATAGACCTCCCAGGTCATGCAGGACACTGTGTGCAGAAACACATCCAATGGGTTTGCTAACTCTAAAAATGCCCTCCTGTACTGTGACTGCCCCTACACACACTGTTCAGGTGTAGCTCTGCAGATGGATCACAGTTATCAGGTGGGACACTCTAGAACACATTTTATCAATGTATGAACTGGCTTCTCAGCAGGTCATAGTACAAATTTCTTACTACTGTTACAAGGGAATTGGAGTTGAAGAGTGTAAAAGGGGGTTACAATTCAGAAATTTCTAGAGAATGCAAATGTTTCAGAATGGATGCAATAATTAACATCAATGTGGAATGATACCAAGGTGTTCATTAAAATTGGCTAATTCTGATTCACTTTCAACTTGTTCACCAGCACATGCCACGAAAAAGGGCAAAACAGTGGTGAATGAATCTTTTGTCGTGTAGCTTTTTTGGATGTTAGATGATTTAAATCTAATACCATTATATTTCAAAGTATTATTATTTTTCTTTAATTAATATTAAATGTGGTTTTAATTATGTATTTTTATAATCTCTGCCTTTTATCAGTTGAGAACTATCAAGTCACAGTAATGCCTGTCATCCTCAAACAGGGTATAGGTGGCCGCAAAAAAGGAAAATAATTGAATGGCTGAACAATGACTGTATATACAGAATATAAAATGTTCCATCCCATTTCAGGAAATGCTGTTCTTTACCTCTTTGTTACGCTGATTTTTTGTAGTCCTACATTTATATTCTGCTATATTCTCAATAAAAGAAGACTTAAGAGGAAGATGAAGTAAGAAAAATTAAGGAACTTAAAACATGCCAGAAACTGAAAGTTAACCCAGTTTTCACAGAGATAGGTAATTAACATGTCAACTATAGTATTTGTGATGTAAAATTTGAAATATTCTTCAAAGATTACAAATATATATTTTTCTTCAGTACTTCTTATAATGTTTTGATGTTGCCATTAATACATCAAAATATGCTGGAAGTCAGTTATCTGCTTTTGAGGCAATTTGCAGAGGGAATATATTTTATAAAAATATTAGTAGTTGAGCAATTCATCTTGCAGTTATATTCAAAGGCTAGGACCAGGGTATTAAACAAAGAAGGGAAGCAATTGGGTCTCACTATCCATCTGTAATCTATGGATAAAGATGTTTATCTCTTTAGTAATGTGTGTACAGATCTACTAAAGGGAAGGTCACTGTATATACATGAAGTTCTCCTAGAGTTGTGTAAAACAGTTATTTGCTGAGATGTCAGATAACTCTATTCTCACAGTGAAAAAATATTGAATAAAAAGGCCACTTTCTATTTTATTTTTTTTTATTTCCTTTTTAAACCCCCTATTTCAATATGACAGGGTTTTTTATGTTCTCCCAGTTGGACACTTGTTGTGTTTTCTAAAATTCTTGACATTTTTAAGGTGACTGAGTTCAAAGCAATTATCCTTATGTTAGTTAGAGTTAGTAAAATATTAAAAATACTAAGAAATTTTTGAAAGTAATGTATTTTCCAAAATTTCCATGAATATTTTCTGAAAATGCAGTGCCTGCCATGAATGAAGAGTTTTGGTGCTTCTTTCATTTTCCAGAGTCATGATTGTGCTGAGGGTCCAATGTTGCCATTTGTATTTGGTAAGCATAGAGTTCCACTGAAGTGTCTGCTGTTGATAAGTGGAAAAAACAGAGCTGTGTGACTACAGGCCATACCTAGAGAAAGGCTATGGGATCACACTGTCACATCAAACACACTAGGACTGTTTCATCACAGGATGCACATTCTGGAGTGATATACACTTGTGAGAAGAGTGAATGAAACTCCATCATTGTGTTGTGGCAGGTTGTTGCAATGAGCACACAAGTGTCACGCACCTCAGTAAACCTGTGGAGACTAGAACATCTAAATTTAAAACTTTTTCTGGTCAGTAAAGAACTACTAGAAAAAAAAACTCTGTCTGGAGTGCAACACAACGAGTTTTATGCATCCTATAAGCCCCATGAAATGTTCTGACATCTTATACAATATTTATTTAGAAAAAAAATCATTTTGCACAATGTTTATGAT
Organism: Lanius collurio; assembly: GCA_020086605.1. NCBI lineage: Eukaryota > Metazoa > Chordata > Aves > Passeriformes > Laniidae > Lanius > Lanius collurio. The sequence continues at coordinate 8,693,843 of JACBWW010000011.1, read as the reverse complement.
AGGAAAATCTGTTTGGATTTTGACTTGAGACAGCCTGCTTATTTATGACAATAATGCTACAAAAAATGGAATAGATTTTAACACACTTTTTCACATGTTTAACGGGAATTGCCAGTAATATTCTATCAGTGAAATTATTGCAATTAGAATGTTAGTCTAAGATTCTAGGTTTCAAGGGTTTAACTCAGGTACTGTCCATATTGTCAGCATTTAAAAACAGTAAATGCTTAGCTATAAATATTTATCCATCTGAAGTTTGTTTAATCTTGTGTAAAAAAGTAAAATACATATTTTTAAATAGTTTGAAAAACCTCAAAACCCTGTTGCTATTGTTGTTTTCTTTAACACAAATGACAAATGTATTTGCAATTTTGTGATTTTTTTTTTTAGAGCTGTTTGCCCTAATCAATCAATTAAATATTTTTACATTAAGATTCAAAAGGCAATGAGTATGCAACAGAATGCAACAGACATGATTCAATTAACATTGTACTTTGGTGGGTATGGACATATTTGGCCTAAGTAGAAATTGAGCAGGAAGTGATCTAGAAAACTTGAGCAGGAAAATCCAATTTAACAAAAGATAGAAGAGTAGGTATATATTTACTCTGTTGATACATTGGCTAGAGAAAAAAAAGACATCTAATATACATAATGAGAGGTTTAAAGGATGAAATTAATTGCACTCCCTCATAGGTCTAAGTATGAGAAATATCAGATGATTTTAAGAGTTCCCAAACTGTTGAATGCTAGTACAGAAATTAAGGAGAAGGGCAACAAAAAGGACACAAAGGTGGGAGAGAAAGATGTATGACTAAATAAGATTTGCTTATATTAATAACATTTAAAACTGCAACAAACAAAAGCCGGGGAGCTAGAGGTAGCAAGCAGCTAGGGGCATAGCTCCTGTAGAACTTATCTACTGAAGGGATCAGTGGAGTGTTTGCCATGTGGACAGGTCAGTGGTGTTATGCCTGGAATGTGTAAAGTGTGGTAAAAAGGAAGAGTACTTTGGAAGACCATGTGCAAAGAGTCTCAGGTCTCCAGGAACAAGCAGACATTTTTAGTTGAAATTATCTGTCCCCATCTGTAACAAGGGCGTAGTAAATACCAACCCTTAATCTCACAGGGATGTAGTGAAAATGTTTCATACCTGTGAAACACTTAAATACAGTGTAATGATTAGTCTTATACAAAACCTAGATGTAAATAAATATTTCTGAGTTTATAAAGCAGTTGAAAACTGCAATAATTACAGTATAGAACAACAAAATGCACGACCAAAAAAAATCTTGAACAGCTGTTCTCTAAGTAACCATTATCCTTCCAGTGCACAGAACTGAACACAGGGGAACAGATCATTGCAATCATATAATTAAGACTGAATCAAGATGCATATCTAATAAGTCTCTGAGTTAAGACTATATAGAAGTTTAAATCTTATATTTCTTCCCCTCTGCGTGGTGAATGCTACAGCATGAACAATGTGTGTGCCATTTCATAAGCTTTTCTGTAAAAACTCTCACTGAGAAAAGAGTTTTCATTTTGTAACTTTGCATTGATATTTAACAGGAAACCAGCAATGCTGTACTCTTTGGCTCCATGCAGAATGTTTGTACTTGGCCTCATAAGGAACCCGGTAACAAGAGTTTAGCTTTTATGGAGACCAGAACAAGAGCAGGACCAAAAGCAATGCTTTGCTGGCAGATTTCACAGAATTTGACCATTAGAGCAGGGTTTGGAGTAGGGGATTTTCTGGACAGAACTATCCTCTGCTAGACACAAATGCTTCTTCCATACCTCTTCAAGTATGATCCCAGTTTGTCCTAGGGGCTGGGAAAGGGTGCTACAAAACCAAATGTGAGGGGTACATGTCCTTCCCTTGGCTTCCTCCACCAGCCAAGCAGGGTTGAGGCCAAACCTAGGGCCACGGGGATGTCCACCGGCCAGATCAGGAAGACCCTAACAAAGCCCTACCCAAAAAATACTTAACTCACTCCTGTAGCTGCTGAAGAATAGGCAGTACTGGGTATTTAGAAAGAGCACAACAAAAGCGCTTATTAACGTGATCCTTCCTGTTTTTTGTATTTCTATCAGTCAGCTCCTCAGGAATTCCCTGCGCTAGAGAAAGCATGTTTTACAGAGAGATAATATCCCCATGAAACATCCCTGTCCTTCCTTGCCCTTAAAACACATACCCGTATCCAAACTTAATTTGTATTTCTCTGCTTCTTTGCTCTCTGATACTGCATTTGTTCTGCTTTAGCCTCCAAAGTTTTCCTCAACAACACAGGAAAGATGGATGCCTACTCTCAGATAAGCATCCTGGAACCAACTTAAACTGTGGAACTCACTCACAATGACATTAAATATAAATAAACCCAGGCTTGAGTGGAAGTAGGGCCAAGACTAAGAGGAAAACTTAAGTTTTTAACTTCAAAAGTCCTTTTTTTTGTTTACTGAGGTTATGATTTTCATTTCAAACAGATGTCAATAGAGTTTTCCCCACAAAAAAATGCAAAAAACTTACTTAATAAAAACAAAAAAATTCTTCTGATTTTCTTTATTATTGTTCTCTAAAATAACTAAACAATTCACAATAATAGATGAAAAAGAAAAAATCAGCCTATGAGGCATACTCCCAAACAAATAAGATTTTTCAGGCTTTCTGCAAAATGTCTTTCAGCCTTTCCAACATGGTGATGAGGAGCAACAAATCTTGAGATGAAATGCATTCTGAGGAAGCAGAGTCCTTGAGACAAGTCCCTGATAAAGGTTGCAGCTTGAAGTTTCTTCTAAATTTCCAGGTCTATTTACAAGGCAAGGTAAATTAAATGTAAGATGGGATATTCTGGGATGATCACTAGGACTTTAAAAAAAAAAAAAAATGTCTTTCAGGTCTGATTAAAAGAATAAACCTTTAATTAATGGTAGACAACTGTGAGGATTTATCCTGTATTATGGTGAGTGCATATTTTTCTATGAAAGACACTTGAAATTCTAAGAAAACAAGAAGAAGACAGTTTTCATGCAAGAATTACTTCTGTTCACTATCCAACAAAAATCAGATGTCATGTTTTTGCCTCTTAGGAATGTCACAATTAGCAGATGTATGAGCAGTCAGAGAAAGGCCATTCTACAAAGGTGAAAGAAAAAGATATAACCTCCATAATGTCTTCTCTGGAGACCTTGTAGCAATTTAGTAGCCTAAACAATCAAGAGTGATATAGAGCAGAAATGACTAAATCAAAGTTATCCTGACTTTGGAAAGAATTTATAGTTAAGAGTTTGAATTGTATAATTGGGTATTGTTGGAACGTTGCAAGTAAAGTTTTTATCTTCTTATTGAAAACTCTAGGGAAAATGCATTATTGAAAGAAACCAATGATTTCTGTGACCTAATTAAAAATCATAAATATTAAAGAAATGGAACTGACAAGTTTTTATAAAAGAACTGAACAAATAGCAAAAACAATGTAACAGTACAAAGAATTTCTGTTGAGCTAATCTTACATTAAAAACCTGTCAGGAGCATGATAACTGGCCCAGATTTGCATAAACTATTTTAGCATGCAAATGCATTGTGCATATGTTATTTTGAATGAAAGTCTCAACATTTTTCTGTTTTTTAAAACTTCTTTATTTTTACAGAAAGCACTTTACCTTTGTCTCCTACTTCTTAAATATTATGCTTTATCTGATTTCCTAAGAATCTTCTTTGGTGCTTTAATCCAAAAAAAAAAAAAAAAACAAAAACAAAACAAAACAGCCAACCAACTAAAATTGTTATTTTCATTTTCCCAGCTGCTTAAAAAAATATTTGCATAATACAATGTTTTAGGTTACATAAGAGCTCATCTGTGTGTGTGAGAGCACCTGTGTGTCTCTAAGGCTGAGAGCAGAGGGGCTCAGGTGTGGGACCAGGGGAGTGCCTGGCAGGTTTAGGTAAGTGTTTATGTGTGCCTGTGTGCATACAAGCATCCATACCAGCAAGCAGAGAGGGACTTCTTATGCCCAGGGTCAGCACATGGCGGGAGACTGGGGTCCTGGGCAGACTCAGAAAGTCCAGCTGCTGGAGAGATCCTCCTCATACATATGCATATAAATATATTTTAACCAGTGAACTTTATTCCTGTTTAGACAGAGAGGAGAGCAAAATGAAACCCTCGCTTATATCTGAGGTCATGCAAGTCTTGCTATTAGTTGAACCTGGAGACATGGAGATGCAGCAGCCTCACCTCTCTCATGCCTTGGATTGAGGCCAAATTTATCTTCCTTGAAGATGACGATTCTTCTCTCTCCCTTTTTGGTCAAATATAAACCACTTGTGATGATGTGTGATATTTACATTAGCAGATATCTTCCAGTTTCCCTTCTCTACCCACAGTCATATTGTATCAAAAATACAAGGAAAATACGGGAACTAGATGTTAAAATTGAGCAGCAACTTTGTCCTGCTTTACATACTTCTCTTTTGTATGAAGGTATTTTTTTCTAGATTCCTGGTTGAGGCAGTGGCCTCATCTGTGTTTGTTTAAAGAAAGTGTGTTTCACCGGGCCTTAATTTACATTTTTGCTCCAGTGAGTTCACCACAGAAAAAGTGATGAAAGCCTTTGCTATCTTACCTGCCCAAGGTAGTTATCTCTTAGTCTCAAATGAAATTATGACTCTTCTTCTGGTATAGTGTTCTTCACAGAAACAGTGGTGACTTTTGTACAGGAGTTCTGACTAGAGACTGCTTCTGTACTCTTCTACAACTTGTATGATGCCTGATCAGTAACAATATTTCCACTATTCCTAGTTTTGAAGCTAAAAAGTTCAGTTCATAAAAAGTTCTGTTTGAAAATAAAAGCATCAGAATCAATGCTACTATTAATCACTTCCCTATCCACAGCTTCCATATGATGATGACACACTTCTGTATTCAGGTTTTCAAATCACATTATTTGTGTGCTAAAAGGTAATAAGTCTTTGTGAGAGTTTTAACTCTGGTGTTGGCACACCTGAGGATGTGACTTATGCAGTGGCCACTTCTGTTCTTGGTGCTCTTCCCAAAAGAGAAAGTTACAGAAAGAGTTACAAAGAGAAAGATGAGAAATGGAGAAGTATTAATTAAAATGCAACACTCAGTTTGGTGAAGTGCATATTTTGGTTGGACTATGTTGTGATCATGGAATTAACTGGGTTGGAAAAGACCTTTGAGATCATCAAGTCCAACCTATAATCTAACACCACCTTATCAACCAAACCATGGCCCTGAGTGCCACATCCAGTCTTATTTTAAATGCCTCCATGGTCAGGGCCTCCACCACCTCCCTGGGCAGCCCATTCCAGTGCTCAACCACTCTTACTGTGAAGAATTCTTTCCTGATCTCCAGCCTAGCTGCTCCGCAGGTGCTGCTTTAGTCTGTGTCCTCTGGTTACTTGGGAGAAGAGACCAACCCTCACCTGGGCTACATCCTCTTTTCAGGTAGTTTTAGAGAGCAATAAAGTCTCCCCCGAGCCTCCTTTTCTCCAGGCTAAGCAACCCCAGCTCCCTCAACCGTTCTTCATAGAGCCTGTGTTCCAGACCCTTCACCAGCCTTGTTGCCCTTCTCTGGACTTGTTCGAGCATCTCAACATCCTTCCTAAACTGGGAAGCCCAGAACTGGACACCAAGTGATATTGATCTACTCGGTGTTTGTTTAACCTGCTTATGAATAAAGAACAATAGCATTGCATTATTTGTGCAAGTAATCTATCAGTTTTTGTTGCATGGCCATGTTTGCAGATATTTCCAATATTTTCTAAATCACACTAGCTAGTGCTGAAGAATGAGCAACAGATTGTTCCACATGCCCAAAAGTGAAATGACAAGGATTGAAAATCCAGGTAATTTTGTTTCTTTTAGGACAATAAAAATTTTGAAACAGCTCCCATGGGAGGAGGAAAATATGCATTCTGAAAAGACTTCCAAGATCTGAGCTTTCAAAATAAACTAGAAGATGCTTATATGTTCTTCTGAATGGTTTGTAAGAACTATGGACTTTCCAAGAATTTTAATCTTCTGCAGATGGATGGAATACAAGAGAGTTCATTGGTCTCTCAAATTAAACATACATGTTGGATTCTAAAAAAATTTCCCTTGCCTTTGATAACTGGAAAAAATAAAATAATGCAGTTCATTATTTCAAGTAGTATGCAACAACATCAGAAAACATTAAACAAGGGATCTTAGTACAACTATCTCAAAAAGTACCCTAAAACTATAAGCTTTTCTGTGTTGTCATTTCAGTCATCTATAATTAGTAGTTTGGTAAACTACTCAGCTACAAATTATTAAAGTATACTTTATAAAATATTAAAGAGATGGTGATAGTACCTCTTAGCAATAATATTGGGGCTCACAAAAAAATAAAAAACAAAAAACACAAACCAAACAAAAAACAAACACAAAAACAACCAACCAACCAACCAACCAACCAAACAAACAAAACCAGCTAGGGTACTTCCACTTTCTGGAAATGGACATAAATCTTTGGATCAGTTGATGGAAAGAAGCAGACGGGCCAGTCCATGTGACTTGATAATTGTCTAACTGTCCTTCTTAAGTAGAGATTAAAGGTGAGCCACACTTGCCAGTCATTTTTATTTAGATGAGGGAAAGGGAACAGTAATATTACCTCAGCAATGACTGTAACTAACAAAAAGAGGCAGGCCCTTCTGATCAGCAGGTATCTACCAAAAGCAGAGGGACAGCTGGGAAGACAAATTTGGGCTGCCTTCTGTTGGCTGAATAAGGGGGTTTAAGGCCTTTTTTCCTATTATTTCACTGCATTTTTTAAAATATCTTTCAACACAAGAGACAAAAATCCCAGTTGAAAAATTGCAACAATGCACAGCATACTGTCCTTTCAAGTTCAATCATATTTGTAGTCATGTGACTTTCTTTAATTTGCAAGAAGATGTCTGAGAAATAAACTTTCACTACTACTTATCTTCTAGTAAATAAATTTTTAAAAAGTGCTAAATTATTTTTGAAAAGACTTATTGTGTTCCCTTACAATAATTTTCTAATTCTTTTTCCAAATAGTCTCAGGCATGTTCTGAGCCCCAGTAGAGTTGGTTCAGCAATCAGGAATAGTGTTTGATATTTTGTCTGAATTGAGAGAGCCATCAAGGCTTTTGTAATGAAAGAATATTACCTTGCCAGAGGCTCAATCCTTAATGTCTAGACAGATTTTGGATGGTTTGTATTACTGGTTGGCAAACTTTTGATATTACAGCGAGAAAAGTAAGCAGATAGTATATCCTTTAGAAATATCTCACTCTATCGGCACAGATACTTTGTAATTAATGCTGGATCACTTTCCAGGAGCCCAGTAAGTAACATGGAAAACTAGCATACCAGAATATGGATAACAAAGTAAATGTAATTGGAGAAATCAATACGTTATGTGTTTCTATGATTCTTCATCCATGTTTATGAATAAGGAGACGAGAGAAAAATGTTCCCCAAATATTGAAAAATCTTGCTCTAGATCAGATCAGTTCAGATCATTCATCTAATTTTGATTTCTCATGTAAGTTTTTTATTAGTGAATTGTAAGTCTTAACCTCAAATTCTGCTATTCCATATGAAATACTAAATGAAATCTCAGTTGTATTAGTAACAAGTAGGGATAGTTACACTGTAGTCATTGGATTGCTTCAAACTACTCAGTGTCTAGAGTATGGAAAATGAGACAATAATTTTTCAGGAGTAGTGATTTCAAAAAAGGTGTTTAGCCATTAAAAATATTCCAAAAAGTGTCTCTTCATGACATCAAGAAAAACTTAGAATAGAATGAAATATATTACATGAAAAAAAAGTTATTCATACTGCTGAGAACATATTTGAAGCTGTATTATATTGAAGGCATGGACTAGATCTGGTGACTCTGTCATCTGGATTATATATAATTTATATTTCATTTAAGTTTAAATTTTAGTGAAATATACATATTATATATAACTTAAATTCCACTGCATCCTGTGAAGAGAAAACAACGGTAAGTATTGTCTTATTTTACCCCTTCTGAAACAAGAGGAAACCGGAGGGATCACTCCTCTACTGTTTTCAAGGGCAAACAGTCATGTTTTCTTTCTTACTGAATATAATTTGGGATTTAAAAAATGTAAAGACTGCTGCACTAAACCAGATCATCTCCCCATTATTCTACTCCCTACAGAGTATATTAGGGAGAGAAGCACCAGCCTTACTTATCCCCGGAAACTCTCAGAACAAAGTGTGCTGAACAAAGTTCTGCACTTAAAGAGGTAGTGAAGAATAATTACAGATTCATACACCAGCTGGATACTTGTCTGTGTAAAATGAATTGTGGAGTACAGTATTTTTTCAACTCAGCTCTTACACCACGGCTACTATCATGAGGAACATTCCAACAAAAAAGGTTATACACTGACAGCATTAACTTGACCAGTAGTACTTAAACTGTGTTAAAAGCATGCTAACAATTAGAAAGAATAATTTATACACTGCTAAGTTCAATAATTTCAGAAGAAAGGAATTCTTTTCAGAAAAAAAATCAAATTACTTTTCTTTGCAAGGTGAAGTTGATTTACACTTGATCTTTACTCTAAGGCATTTCAGGCAGCATATTAGGATAGCAAATAGCAGTGGATGGTATTCAAAATTGTCAACATCCATTTTCGGGGTTCTACACTGGGCATTTAAGGAAGAATTATATGAAGACAGAATCACATTCTCAGGAACTAATACACTTTCAGGCAAATTACAAGCAAGCCCCTTGACAGGTTCATTATAAGCCTTTTTGTACCTTAGATTTATTAAACTCTTTTAACTCATACTGTGAAAATTATATGAGAAAAAGGAAGAAAAAAAAATAAGTCTCAGAGAATTCTATTACTGATCTGACAAACAAGTGAGTCAGTTTTTAGAAATAGATCTTGATCTGGATGTCTTGGCCTCCAGTAAAGGAGCTTCTATCTATTTCTTCACAGGAGTTAGAGCTGATTTTTTTTCTTCTGCTAAAGAGATAAAAGACAAAAATGTGTCATGATTTCTGTGTAATGAAAAGTGTTTTTAAAAAAATGGAATTGAAGTAACAAGGTATTGAGAATTCTGGACATGTTACTTGTCAGATCTCCAACATTGCAAAGACTTATGAAAAGTGATGCCTTTTTCTTTTTCTGTTAACTATTACTGCTGGGTGGCTTATGGTACTCATATGGTATTTTAGGTTTCTTTTGTAAAGTCCTGGTACATTATTTTGAACAGTTCAAGTTTAACTCAGGGAAATACAAGTTATTGTCTTCAACTAAGGCCAAACTGAATTCAGAATCTGTATAAAACAGGTCATCTGTATCATCATATATTGATGCTGTGTTGGAATTTATAAGGGAGGATGTCTATAGCTCCAACATCTCCTTCCTTCTTCTTCTTCTCCTTCCTTGCTCAATAGATCACCAGTGATCATCAATGAGGTTGCAGAAACTACCCTTGTCTCCCACTGACACATGCAACACTTACTTGTTAAAGTTCATTTTTGATCTGAAAATCCAAATAACAGCTACTGGTACAGAAAAGAGCAAAGCATGTATGTCAATTCCTCATGTAGCATGGCAGTATCTTTATTTTCAGTAAGACTGTGCAATTCTATCAGATGTCTGAATTTTCAAAAATGTCATGGCTTAACTGAAGAAAATAATAGCTCACTTACTTGAATTACTTTTTTATATTTGTTATACCTTTGGGTTGTTTTGGAGGAGTTGCATTCACAAGCACATGCATGTGTATATATATTTATATATATAAAGATATGTGTGTGTGTGTGTGTGTGTGTGTGTGTGTGCATATGTATATGAAGTGAGTTGGGTGGGGTGTCCTACTGGTACTCCATAATTTTCTTTGTCTCACTAAACATTTTTGCAGGTAGATATTATATGCTTAATCTAAAATAATGGAAGGGAACATTTACAGTATAGCTGGAGGAAGGATTTTTGATGACAATTTCATAAATTAATTTTACAGGGAACAAATATGATTAATAATGCACAGGTTGCTATCTAGAGTGATGTATATTTATGTACAATTTTTGATATTGATTGAGAGGCTAAAAGCATAAATCTACTAATAAAAAGTATCAATGCAAAGATTCAGAACACAGATCTGTGTAGTGTAATACAATTTAAAGCATATAAAAGAAATTAAAATCCTGGACTTCTTAGTGCCTGGGAAAAGGGGATTTATTACCTATTTTTTATATATTACCACAGAGTACTAATATGTTTGGGTTTTTTCTCACTTCTTTTATGCAAGCAGGGAACTAAGTCCTTTTGTGGATGAGGGAAATATTTGAAATTTAAACTCTGGAGAATACAGTAACTGTATACAGCTATATTCCTTGTTTAAATAATTAATTTTAATAAACTGATTTCTGATCATTATTTGTTCTGTGGTAATCCTAAAATATCCTTATCAGGACTTTAGGAATGAGGTTTCCAGTGTTCTAGGAAATATGTACAGAAAAAATTTCTGAGATGGGCAAAAAATTACTTAAGAGGAATACTCACTGTTAAATGAATACCACAGAATAACATAGATTTTAATGAAGTAAATAGGCAAGTTAAGTGGGGAGGTTGTTAGACAAATGCTTTTTAAATCAATGGAGCATTTACTACCGTATTTTGCAGATGTGACATGAGATGAATTTTAAGGCAGAACTAGCAGGGTTGTTGCTTTGTAATATTTATTTTGCACTCTTGAAGATCAGTAGTACCAGTGAGAAACATTTGAAGATTCTTGATACATTAGTAGCAAGGGTAAACAGAATTTCACAGATCCATTTTTTCCAAAAAAATATCCTGCATATACGTTTCAAGAAATGCCACAGAAAGTTTATATGTAAATAAGTGGCTGCAATATTTGAAGGATATTAGATTTTATTCCAGGTGTTAGTACAAGTCCAAAAAGGGCCAATATGTGTTCTCACTCACATGTGACCTAAGTGTTAACTCTATTTGCATAATCTGTAGAAATAAATTATTAATTTTAACACCTAAGATCCTTTTGCTCTTACCCAAAGTCTGGTATATTCATCTAGTAGTCTTCAAGGTAAATACTTTACTTTTCTTTACCAAAAAATGCATGTGTACTGGCTTAATACATTACTGCTTCATGACAAGATGCTTGATTTTGTGAAGGTTCTTTTGTGAGCTTTTGAATCTGCTGACATAATCCAGAAAGACCAAGTCAATACTGTCTCCTGCATCCTCTCTTGCTGATGATAGGACATAAAAGGCAGTAAACTGCTATGAAACTATTTTGTCATGAGACTGAAATGCTATCATCTTCAGAAAGAAGTACAGATAGAAAGAAAATAGTAACACACCTTTTTTTAAAGCCTAAATTCACATGAGAATATCTCCAAAAATAAATATTGCAAAACTTCCAAGAATTTGACTCTCACAGATATGTGATGCAGCCCAATTTACGTTCATCATCTTCTTACATTGAAGTAAAGGAATTAAACAGAGGAGAAATCATATTAATGATTCTTAGTCGTTTTCTTGGTAAACCTTATCTCTTCTGCATATTCTCAGTTTTCCCACAGCATAGATGTCATGCATGAAATCCATAATTATGCTTGGTCTTTGCATATTAAGTGCTTTAATGAGTTAATTTTGAGTTAAATGTTTTTTTTATTGAATGTTAAAAATTAACCCCTCAGCCCAGGTACAAAAATCAGGTTCTATTGTTGGTGTCTTAACTGTTCTAGTAGTTTATTTGCACTATCCCAAGTTAAAAATTCCAAGTTAAAAATTCCCCAGTTGAAAAAAATCCCTTTTTAAAACTTGAACCACTTGTACCCTGTGAGAGTTACTTTTCCTATGTTCATTGTCTACTTTTACAATTGTTTTAAGATGTGTTAGATGTATTTTAAGATGTTTTAGGAATTTTTACTTTGCACTTTAGTCCAGGGACCAACTCCAACCCCCAGTTTTTAACAGCCAACAGCTATTTTTATCCCCATAGCCCTTATCCTGCATGTAAGCTCCATGGCAACCTGAATTTTAATGAGGGCATGTTACCGTCCTTACTCCAGCTGATACCACCCCCCTAACAACGACGAGCCATTGGTGGACAGAGATGGTCTGTCAAAGGAGAAATTACCACTCACCTTGGGCCAAAGGGGCGGGCTGTGGGCGGGCTGGGGCGGAGCGAAGGCAGCAGAAAACACTGATGAAGTCTGGGGGCGGGGCAGAGACCCTGCAGGTTTGCTGGAGTGGATGCCGGTGCTGGGCATATTAAGCCTTACTCCTTTTAAGGAGCCTTTAATAATTTTTATTAGCTAAGAGCCAGCCCAGCACTACAAGTTCTTTTTTTTCCACCAAAAGTCCAGTGCTGTCTCAGCCATAGGATCTCTAATCCCTGCGCTACTGGGGCATGCCACCAACGAGCCAAAGGATCCCAAATTTTTACCTTTTGCTAACTTTTGTAATTTTTATTTTTTTTTGTTTTTCAATAAATTATTTTAATTTTTTAATAAATAATAAGAGTTGTCTCATTCCTCACAATAGATGAAGATTTAAGAAACAATAAAATAAACTAAAAAGAAAGTTTTGCTTTCTCCTTAACAATTTCTGTATTCTTATCAGATATCAGAGTATTTGCAAAAATCAAGGGTTTGAGCTGCTGTCAGGATATTTTAAATTTACTATTTGAATAGTACAGAAAGAAATTTATAATGAATATATTTCTAGTTCCTTCAGGGAAAATTTTCCTAAAAATCTGATCAATTATTAGGTGAACTATGCCTACTGAAATTCTTACTAGGTGATTTGTATTTAAAAATAAATTGCAGGTTTGTGGCATTCAACTTATTTCTGACAATGTTCTTTTTTCTTTCTAAAGCAGAGATAATAAAAATTTATTAACTACACTTGACACAAAACTATAAATCTCATTTTGCTTATCTGTTCGATTTCTGCACATAACTGTATTAATTTAAGTAGTTCTGTATTTATTTATGTATATGCTTTCAAAAAAATAAAGATGACTTGTGCTCTTCGATGACCTACAAATGCAGCATCCAGATCTATGTCTCTGGCAGTACTACTCTTAGAAAAAAAGAAGCAAAACTGTAGTTAAATCAGATAAATTTATCTTGGCACAATGCTGTGCAAGTTCATAAACCTAGGGTGACTATGATCTGTAAGAAGTCCCTTTCTCTTGACATTGAGAAAATCCACAAGAAGAAAAGTACAAACAGGAAAAAATAAGCCAACATAACTATAGCATTGACTGTCTTATTTTCAGGGTTATAGGAAGATCAAGATTTAAATTCCTATTCTGAACCTGTGGGTCACAAATCATAAGGGAGGGCTCACAGTTAGAGACACAGGCTCTCCTTATCCTTACAGCTGCCTGCAGGAGAAAATACAGAGTTGCTGCTTTGATTGCACACCTCAAAGAGGAAAGGGAAAAGCATCCATGAGTGAAAAGAAGCTATGTTAACAAAGCAGTGAAAAAGGTGCTGAGAAGCTCCAGACTCCAGAAAGAAGTCAGCTTTTAGTGATCAGGTTTAAACATAAAGACTGACTTGTTTCACAAGCAGTAGAGGGGAAGGTGGGTCAGGCAGCTGAAAATATGCTTGTTGTCCCTGAGAGGGCTTCCAAATGTTGTGCTGCCCAGTGATGCTGCCTTGTCCTGGAATCATCTCAGAACGACTTCATGGCTGCCCTTCAGCCACGCTTTGGTTGTCTTCTGGAAGTACGGCTGTCTGCATGGGTCGGTGTTCCGCTGCCACAGTCATACTGGGGGATGACAAGGAGCTGAAGCAGGGTGTGGGGCTCTACACAAGTTTGGTTCATACACACAGCATGATGTTCTCATGCATGAATTGTTTCTTTAACATACCAACTGCTTCAGTCAGTTTCAGTCAACAGGAAAGGAAAGCAGCTAAGAGAGCAAGAGAACCATAAATTCTGAATGAGGCCCCAGGAAAGCAAAGCAATCCACAGTTGTAATTTTCAGCTGTCCTCTCAGTCTGGAAGAGATCTTATTGTTTTCTTAACCTACTTTGAAAGATCAGGCTTTACAATTCTGGAAACAGAATTGCTATAACAGAGCATCCTATCGAGTCGAGTGTCCTCCATTAACTACTTTTAATTTACTGTGGCTGTAGTTAGTTAATAATTCTTTTTATTTATCTGACCTGTTTCCACCTAAATCTGGAAAACTTTCATGTATAAAACTTTATGAATGGCTTATCCCATTTTCTATGTTTCTATTTGCTTTTAGATTGTTATTTTTAAAAGAAAATGCTGTTAGTGAGAGTATAGATAAAGTAAATTTCCAAAGTCAGACATAGCAGTATAGTCAATTCCTTTTCAAGTCCTGTCTCTTTAATGATGAGATAGAGAGGTCAGAATCATTATTAAATAGGGCATATGTGTAAATGAATTGGTGTATCATAAATTAAAGAATAAAACTTGATATTATATAAAGAGTTCATGTGTAAAGTTCAGATTTAAATTTATGTAAACATATTTAGACTTGCCCATGGAGAAGATTTTCATGTCATAACTTTAAAAAAATTAGGCTCTAAGTACCACATGTCTCCTAAAAAACCCATTTATTGCAGAAACAGAATATTCCTCAGAATAGTCATGCTGCTTACTTCCTATTAAAAATACATGTTAAGGAAGAGGTTTTAATACTCTTATCTGTGAGCTTCAGAAAGTTGTTTTGAGTTATCTGGCAATATTCCTCACTTTTAAGTTCTGTGAAGAACATGATTTGACATAAAACACCATGCAGCATGTGTTGTCAAACTGAGCTTTCTCAGGCAATTATTTTCTGAAACTAACAGGTTGAATGCTGAGGATTGTTCTAATGATGCTCACTGCTGTCAAGAAATACAATAAAAAATTTCCAAATTTAGCATTTCAATTAGAAGCAACTGCCAAAAATCCCCATGACCTAGTCCAACATGCCTTTCTGCATGATTTTGCTTAATTCTTATTTTTGGGCTTCTCCAGTGAGGAGTTCTGCCATTCAAAACTGGCTGGAAGCAGTAGGTGAAATTCAAAACTCACTTTAAAATTAATATCATACTGTTGAACCTTAGTATTATAAAAACTCAGGAGAAAATATAATCAGAACTGAAAAGTGGTATGATATTTGATAGTAATTTTTGTTCCAAATATTTTGTTTATTTTCCCAATCAGGGTACCTCTAATACCTCCCAGATACTTTATGGTCTTAAGTTTTTCAAATTTTATCTGAGTGTATTTTAGAATAAAGGTCATTCTATCATTCAGAGTGCTTTGCAAATAATCTATTTCTAGTGTTTGTCATTTCAGATGATAGAACTGATTTTAAGACAAATCTTTCTTTTGAAAAAAGGTAATAACCTGACATATTTCATCATGTGCTCCAACAAAGGCTAATATTTAGATAAAAGAGAGGTTTTGTCTGCTCCTTTTTGCATCTGCTTTTAAAAGTTCTGGTATGATAATAACTATGATTAACAGTAATAATAATTTACTTCTTTTTATACCAGGATTCTCTTTTGCTGTTTTGCAATAGCTCAAAAGCATCACTTTCATATTCTGTCCAGTTCCCAAAAGAAAAATGTGAAACATTCAGTACTGAATCAGTGCTAACACCACAGATTTGAATACCTAATTTAACCTACTGGGCCTTTAGAAGGGAGGTGGTGTTGCTCTCATGATGACTATAAAACTAGGAATATAAAAAGAGAAGATG
>JACBWW010000011.1:8491047-8678057 GCA_020086605.1 Lanius collurio | reverse complement strand
TGCTGCCATTTAAAAAGTAAGATTGCTCTACATCCCCTTCTTACAAAGTAATCAATGAATGTATTTGATGGTGTACTTTAGGTATATTAAAAAATATGTGAATTCTTTAAGATACTGTGTGATTGCTGTGTACTCTTTGTACACAGATAGTGTACAAATGAGAAAAAGAAATGTATTTTCTGTAGGGAATACCTCCAGGAAAACAAATTTTAAATCACTATTATAAAGGATGAAAATTGCCTTAAAATCTGGAAAAGAAATTTTTCAGATCAAATGATTGCCTGTATCAGTATCATGTCATATGTTGATTTTTGTGTGTCAGAATATGTTTTTACTAACAAGAAGTAAGAAATCTGAATTACTTAAGTGAATATATTTGAAGTTTATAATCTCTATTCACTATCTTGCTTTAGCTGTTGAATATTATAGGCAAAGAAAGGATGCAGAAAACTCAGATAAAATCCTATTAAAATGCAAATTACATGAATTTCTAGATAATGAAGTATGCATTAAGCTTGGAACACTAATGACTATAATAGTAAAAAGTATATGGCATATTTTATGTACCTCTACTTTGTGTTCAACTTAGATGAATGTATTGACATAATTATACAGATTTTATATTCTTTTTGCTACAAAACTAATTAAGAGTTTTAGACTCCCATTTTCTTTTCTGCATATTTGTTTTATTTTTCAATTTATGCAAACAAAAGACTTCTGACCAACATAAAGGTTCTCAGATATCAGCAGCCACTTTTGGAGCCTTTTAGGAATCCTAAAAACTGTTTGGTTTTTTTTTTACAGAGTCAAATGCAAATAACTCCATTTGCACTAGACACATAGTTTGACTCTGTATTTGACTCACGTTTCAAGTGATCACTGCTGTTACTTTCTTTAAATTAAAAGGAGGCAACCGTTAAGACACGATGAAAACATAATTTCCTCTCTGTCAGCTTTTCTGAATTTTGTAATTTCTATTGTCTTTCAACTGGTTTTGATCCCTAGTTAATCTGAACTCTCCTACCTGTAACCATTTCCTCAATAATGAGCTTGTTCTTTACAAAAGAGACTTTTCCTTTCATTTCAGTCCATTAGTAAAGCATTAACCAAGGCAGAATTTCTCTTTGTTAAGCTGGCGAAATTTTTGAAATGGAAGTATAAAGCTACTCTCATGATTGTATATTTAGAAACCTGTAAAATTCTTTTCATACAGCATTTTTGATGATTGTCACATGAATCCCACCCAAAAATGAATCAAATAATCATAAACTTAATGGATTTAACTGTGAAATATTTACTTAATAACGAAATTATAACCTTGTGTAGCCGTTACCTGTGAGGGCACCTTGTGAAATGCAAACTTGAAGGGCCAGTCATAGGGGTCTCTCAGGGGTACGTGAGGTAAGATCATAGAAAAAAAAACATTCTGATCATACCTGTTTTGGGATTATCTTGAGGCAGAGGATGATCTGTCAAGAAGAACAAAAGTAGGAGAGCAGCATGAGAATTTAGTTTAACAAATGCCTTTTTTAACAAGCAGCTTGGGAGCTAGCATTAGTTGGAGCTGCCAATTCTTTTAAATTTTGTTGAATTACTTTTGGCAGAGTCCTACATTTCTCTAAGCAGTCATACTTTAAAAAAACCAAAACAATAACTTTGAAGCATTAAGATTGGCTATGTCATACTGATTTTCATAAGTCACTAAAACTTATTTTGAAATATTTTATGACTACTTTCTTCTTTTGTTCAACATAATTTATTATTGCAACCATTAGAGGAATAAAAAAGTGCTCAACTACACCCTGCTCAGGATGATTCATAGATACAGCAGATTGCTACTGCCACTACTGCATAGAGTCAGAGAATGGTTTGGGTTAGAAGGAACCTTAAATCCATCTATTCCCAACTTCCTGCTATGGATAGGGACACTTTTCACTAGACAAATAGTTCAAAGACCCATCCAGCCTGGCCTTGAACCCTTCCAGGGACAGAGTATCCACAATATCTCTGGGCAACCTGTTCCAGGACCTCAGCACTCTCACAATAAAGACTTTCGTCCTAATATCTAATCTAAATAGAAAAATGGAATTGGAGACATTAACTTGCTTAGAAGGTAGGAATGGTAGTTGGTTAGTAAATGGAAGAAGTTCTTCGCCGAAACTGCCCTTTGAAAATAGAATTATGTCATTTAGTTAACTTGATGCTCAGAATACCAGGAGAGTAATTGTGAAGTAAAAATTCCAAATGATTAAAGGATTTTGAATATATTTTATATGGCCAGTAAGCACAACCTTAAAAATTTTAAATAAATATAAACACAACAAATATGGATGTAAACACTAGCTAGCCAGTGTTTTCTTTGCAGACAACTGAATCCATATATCAAACAGTATCAATTTTCTAGTAACCTGCTTCCTTATCTGACTCATCCTTTGCTGTAACTTAGAGCACCATGATGCAGAATCCTGCAGGTCTCCTGTGTCTAGTAAATTGATCTTATTTAAGCAGAATTAATGTGGTTTTTCTGTCAAAGAATCTAGCTCTTATTAACTAAAAATTATTTTGCTTGCGTTATCATTAAATGCTTAACCTGTTCAGGTTTTAAGTTCACAAGTTCTGCATGAAAGATATTTAGATTTTAAAGCAGATCTAAATCATTGTATTGAAGATTCTATTGTGTTATGTAAAAGATCATTAAAGAGTAATAATTGAATAATTCTTGACAAGCAGCAACTAACTCCTTATTTTAAATCATTTACTCAGTTTTGTATCAAACAACCAAAAAGAAAGTCAAATGAATGAATAAAACTTATTTTGAAATGATAGGCAGCAACATTTGATTACATCTCCTTTTTTTTTTCCATATACATTTCTGTATAGTTTTTTACCAAAAAAAAAAAAAAAAAGAAAAAGAAATCCAAACATAACAATTTAAGAAGGTAGGAGTACAGGGGTTTTTGTGTTATTCCAGCATCATCCCAGAAAAAAATTCCATTGATGCAGCTATATATTTGTGACTTTACATTTTAAAAATAAGATTATCCAAGTGAAACATGGAAACTACAAGGAAAGAATAAAACCTGTCAAAAAACTTGTTAATGGCTATGCAAACAGAAACTTGAGTATTACTATGTTCTATTGCAAAAGTCCAGGGAAGTCTGTATAGAGGTTAGGTCTTTGAAACAAGATAATCATCCAGCACCTACTGTGAGCATCTGGCCTTTTCTAGATAGGGGGCATGACTGGAGTTCCTCAGAAATTTGTCTCAGCTACTTATAAATAGAAAAAGTTTCCATTCCCTAATAGGCTACATTATTATGTGCTGTGAGTGTGTACTGAGCTACTGGGGAGACTGAAGGAGATTTGGAAGTTATTTGGTAGAAAACTGAAAGATAAATTGACTTTAGGACAAAAATAGGGTTGAGAAATTCAGAGAAAATGTCTGAACTTTGAATGACTGAGGAAACTGGGGCAGGGGCTCTCAGTGAGTCACTTGCTCCATCTGTCACATTGCTCCTACCTCCAACTTACATGTCTAATTTAATAGCAACCTCTCATATTTAATTGTGTTGATTTGTTTCTGGAAACAGGAGAATCAGAAACCATTTCACCAAGGAGTGGTGAGGGCAGCTGTTTATGATGTCAACAGGGATACCAAAATGTTAATTAGAAAATACTAATCAAGACTAAATCCAGTAAGAGGTATTTAATCCTCTGACTACTGTTTTCACAGCTTTCTCTATTAATCTTTATACCAGATGTACTAAAGGCTTAAATGTGAAAGGTGAAATACAGAGCTGCCAGGAAAACCACATGAAAAAGACAAGCATTCACTTCATAACCTTTCAGGTCAGAAGTCCCCTAAACCACATAGCACACTGAATATCTTCAAAATATTCTAAAGGTTAGGAGTGCTGAGATTAAAGCTGGTAAAAATATTTCCCTTTTTTTGTTTTTTACTATTTCTATTAAATGGATTTCTGTTATTTACACAGCTGATGAACTAGTTAAATAGCCTGTGAATCTTTTAATTAAACATTCCCTATGTGCTGCAAAATTTAAATACAGCTTTCAAATATGCTTTTTTGGTCTTTATTATTAATTTAATTTTCAGTGACACATTTTAATTGTATGATAATTTATATGATTTCCACAGTAGCCAGGGAAATATGAAGCATTTCTATGAATCTTAAACATCACTGTCCTGCTATTCTTATTATCAGATTCAGATACTGCAAATATAAAGGGGAACAGAAAGCAATTAGGGACTCTCTCAGAAAAAGAGAAGGTTGACAATTTCTGGTGGTAGCAAGTCAAGATGTTGTCTCTAGAGTCTACCTGGAATGAACAGAAGCAGTGGTTGAGGTTCTGGAAGCTGATGATTTTTTGGTTTTCATCTTGTCCTCTGAACTTTTCTGACTGGTATCAAACACTTCCTCCTTGTATTCAATGGAAAAAAAAGACAATTCCAGGACAGACACTATAAAGGAACAGGGGTTTGCTGGGGAAGGTGAGATGGATTTTCTTCAACATTAGAAAAAAAAGGTGATTTTAATTTTTGAATTCATGTATATGCATATGAATACCATACACACACACACATATATATATATATATATGTATGGATACTTCCAAAATTTGTCTGTCCAAAGCTGGACTTGTAATGCTGTCTTCTTCTACTTTTATCCTCTCAGAGTCAATGAAACCAACCACCATCCTTCTTTACCAATGGAGTTTTATAATTATAAGCAATTCAATCCTTTTAATTCTTCTTACAGGGTTATAGCAATGTTTGCAATCAAATGCTTCAGACTCTCTGATTTGTAGAGAAGTTATAGGTCTATAAATGAAACCTTAATACACACTTAATATGAGCCTTAATATGAGCTTCATACTCCCTATGATCCGCTTTTCTTATGTGTATATAATTTGATATGTAAATAAAATTACATTATCTGTCTGTGCATCAATACACAAAAATATAGTTTCTACTTCAAGATAAATTTTGCTTTTACTACTTTTGATGAATTTTGTCTTTTATAAGTCCAAATGTATTAAATCACTTCAGTTTTATCTGATACAACATTACAATCATTTGAATGTTTGAGATTCATAATAGAGAGAATGTTCACACATGTAAACACCTCACAAGAAGTAGAAATTTTTGCAAAATGTAAAAGCACCTTTCTAATCCAGCGATCATCATCGTGCTTACTGAATGAGATTCACGATTTTCTTCATGACATTAAGACTTTGTTAAATCTAACCCTATGCATTAACAGTCAGGACCAGAAAATAATTTTGTTCTGAATTTCTTCCTGTTCTCTTGAATAGGTTAAGGAAAAATGCCTTTTTGAAGTATCTGTAGTGTCTTGATCAAACTATTTTGGTGGGGTTAGTGAGTCAAAGCAAAAACTGAGATTGTTGATGAATTCTCAATTGACAATTGATGATTTCCATCATCATTGAGATGGTTTTTGTCGTGTTTTTTTCTCTTTCTGTTCTACAAATTACCTATATTTCCACTGATCTATAAACAAGAGTGAAAAGTACATTTTGATGTAAAAGTGATGAGTGCATATTAATGTGAAATATGATATTTAAAACATCTCATATCTTTTAATATCAAATTCATTTATTCTGTTGTAAGTAGAGATGAAATGAAGCATTGACATTTCAATCTGTGTGACGTTTGGACTTCTGATTTTAACTCTGACACATAGCTGAGAGCACAAAAAGGATTTGCATTGAGAAATTTGAATTTAACCTTCACCTAAAGTTCTGAGTATTTAGATTTACTGCCCTGGAGTTGTGCTTTTTCTAGTTCTCAATGAGATCATGTATTACTAACAAATATGTCAGTAAATCTGATGAGCAGATGTCATCACATCTTAGTCATTCTGAAATGAAAAACTTAAAAAAAAAATACACACCTATAATCTTAACCTAATTACACTTTGTGTAAGTTACCTGGCTTTAACTCTTACCACGGTTTTCTTTCTTGTATATATGGGTTTTACATCTGAAAAAAAAAAAAAAAAAATTACAGTAAATAGACTCAGCTATGGTCCTGGCTAAGCTAATATTTTAAACCAAGCTGTAACTTTTATTGGATGGATGCACATGGTCCACTGGAAATGGATTTTCTCCTTGAAAACAGAAATTAATCATAATACTCTGGCTAATTTACGACCACATGTATTCTTATATACAAGCCCCAAAGATATATAAGAATTTCTGCAAAACAGCAGTCTCTTTCTTGCTATATGAAAGCACAAAGAACTATGGAAATGGAAGACATCAAAAGGATCTTCTTGTATGCGTTAGGATTTTAAATTGGAATTGAAGCTAGAATATGAAATGTTTTACCTCAAAGAGAACACATTATTTCATCACAGCATAATGAAACCATACACTTTTGAATGTGTGAAACTCTTAGACTGAGTTCATACAGTAGGCAATGCACTTCAGTATGACATGCCCTAGAAAATGTTTGTAAAGATGGGCTGAATTCGTACCACGTGGTTTGAGGCAGCTGTGAGTTCAAAATGATGTGTCATTAATCATTACAGTGACTAAAGTGCTTCTGCTAATGCTGAAAGGATATGAATGTGTCCAAAGTTTGTTTTGTGCATATGTGACCATGAATGAAAACATAAATTGATCTTTTGATTTGGTTTCAGATGGTATCTTTTTTTCTGATTATGAGATCTTTGATATTTCTTCTGGATCCTGTTCATTCCAAATGAAAGAACTTTTGAAGACAAGACCGTGCTAGGAGAATTCAATTTTCTGGTTTACTTGTTTTAAGGGATAGTGTAGGAAATATTGGTTTGTTGGTTTTGAGGTGCTTATTTTTTTCTTTCTATTGTTGAGCAAGCATCCCCTAGAGTTACTAAATTTTAGATGATTAAAAAAGAACACTGTAGTCAACAGCTTATAGCATTCTCTTGTTTTTATCTAATAACATTTTACACTAAAAAGTTTCTGTTGACAAGTAGCTTGCCTTGATATCCCTGCTGCCTTTCTCCTTGCTTACCACCATTGCCATGACACACAATATACATGTTCTATAATCACGCTGTCTACCAACTGACTCATTATTGCACTGTCATAGAGTTTTTCAAACAACCACTTGTGTACATTAATGGAGGGTTTTTAGAATAGTTAAACAATCGGGGGTGCTGGCTTACATTCACTCAATTTGCAGGTTTGTAGCCATTGCTCTATCAGGTCCTGGTGCTATGAGGAAAGTCCCTGTTGTATTGTTGTCACCTTAACAGCATGTGTATTTTGTCTCCATAGCATTTAAATCCATAGGCATAGGCATCTTGGACTTGACAACTAGCAAAAGAATGACAGTGTTCACGCTGAACATTCACACTGAACAATCAGAACACCACAGATTAACTGATCCATCTCCAGCAGATGAGAAGCAGGAGTTGTGATAAATTTGCCAATGCTGAACAATTTTACAAGGAAGAAACAAATCATCCCACATTGCAAGGCTATTCAAATGCTCTTTTTTCCCATATTAACTCTGATAGTGAAGTTGGTACTCATGAAGATTTGCAGTTATGTATTTTCTCAAGGCTGGAACAGCACATCAGATTTCTCATTTTAAGTATTTTTTAGAGAAACAAATCCGT
Source organism: Lanius collurio (assembly GCA_020086605.1). Classification (NCBI taxonomy): domain Eukaryota; kingdom Metazoa; phylum Chordata; class Aves; order Passeriformes; family Laniidae; genus Lanius; species Lanius collurio. Next base: position 8,670,408 of record JACBWW010000011.1, on the reverse strand, counting down.
GCAAAGGTTTTGATGTAATGACTGTCACAGCTGTTTCTAAAAACATAGAGGAAAAAGTCTTTAAGAATTAAAATCGATTTCACTTGTTCATATGTCTAGTTATGTAATTGCACAAAGAAAACAAATGATGAGTTTAATGCTCATCAATCAGGAAAAAAAATAGTTCAGTTACATGTATTTTAATACATATGTGGAAGTAGACAGGGATGGGAAGAGGTGGTCTTTTTTAAGAAAGACACTGATGTCGGTTCTGTTCTGCTTTTGCCATAAACTTTCTACATTATATCTGAGTTATGGCCTTCAAAGCATTGTCTTCCTGTCTCTGGGGTTTTGTGAGGGTAAATGCATTAGTGTCTGAGTCATCAAGATGCTCTGATGGTAAGACACAAAATAACTTAAAGTCAAAATTAATAGACTTTTTCTTCCTTCTTGTACCCAAAGATTGCCTTTGTTTCCTATTGAATTAATCTGGTATTAATCAGTCCTATCTTTGCTTCTGTACATTGATCTGCGGCTTTTCTTTTCCTCTGCACAATCTCCTTATGGGACTCCACAGCACCAGCATGTCAGGTAAAATATTCCTGCCTGGGTTCTTACTGAATAATTTATACGATGTTGGTAATTCTGATGCTCTGTCAGATTCTCCATCATGTAAATAATTACACATGCACAGTGTGACTTCAACCAGACAAAAGAAGAAGTGAGTGTTTTAGTGAGATGTAGGTGTATTATGAGTGAAAATCACTGTGGAAGTCAGTGCTTAGGTATTTTAAACTTTCTTTAATGATAATATTTCTCAAAAATTAAGTCTGGGAAAATTCCACCAACACCACTGTCTTTTCTTTATTGCAAGTTTTTCTTCTAATGGCATGCGAAAATGGCCTTGATTTAAGACTGTTGATTACAGATTAAGTAGGATTTCTCTACTTTATTTATGACAGCTGTTACAAGCTAACAGCCTGATGACCCTGTTCCAAAGAGAAGTGCAGATCATCATCTAACAGAAGAATTCTAAAAGAAAAAAATCCTGACAACACTTTTGTTGGCCCATGTTTTTGTAAATATTCCATTAAATTGAAAGACAACCACCTTGAAATATATCAGGGAAATGTCTGAATTGTCAACAGCATGACTGAGAAAAGAAAAATGGTAGACATGAAAAACTGTAAAGAGTAATTTGAAAGGAGCTTCAACTTGGTAGCAAAGATATTTTTCCTCTTTCTAGGTTCTAGGATTTTAGATACTCTATTTGTTAAAAAGGAGATTTATATAAGATATACCATATCCTTTCAAAGTCTTTGTAGAAAAACAATGTGTGGGTCTCTGAATTTTGGCTAACTGCTTGTTTAGGATATAGTGATAGTTACCTCTGAAGCACACTGATTTACTTCACCAGCACTGACTTCAAATATTTGCTTTAACTTTTATCATGCTGCCTCTGTATGTTTCTTTTGTCTGATTAACATGGTGTTAATTGCTTCAAAAAGAGTTTAAAATAATTCCATTTCTAATAATAGTACAACATAATGCCCACTTAAATGCTTTCCTCAGGGATCTCTACACTCTGCAATACAACAAGTTCTGTGGATTTAAACATATTTTTGTAACCCTGGCAACATGGTACCTGAGGCTTTTAAAGGGTCTTGTGTTTTACAAAAAGCAGAATGAATTATTAAGTATGTCATTCCTATATGGACAGTGTTGAGGAATACACATAGGGCAGGTAGTTTGGGGTGCAGCTGCAGTGGAGCTGCAGGTTGAGCTCTGGATGGGAGCCCCAGGCAAGGAGACCAACCCAGGGACCTGTGGCCTGGCCAAGTGACAGGACACAGGGAGGAGCCAATAGCCCCCAGAATTTCCCAAGTTTAGATTGTAATAGAATAATAGCCCAGGAGTTCTTTTGTTCAGAGTCCCTCCTTGGTGTAATTCAGTTTGAGCTGTTGTTTTGTTATTGGACCAAGATTAAATCATCTGAAGGATCAGGGTGTCTGAGACTCAGCTATTGGAAACCCACGGTTGAGCCATTAAGGAGAACCTGGTGCGACTCTGAGTGTGGGGTGTGTAGCTGGGAAGGGGCCTCACACCCAGCTCAGGTGGTGTGAATGTGTCTGCCAGCATGGCTCCTGGATGGTCAGACTGGGAAGCTTCCCTAACATAAGAGTTACGAAGAACAATTGCTGATTTCCTTAACCAGAAAAATTCTACCTGCCTCATTGGTAATGGTTCAGTTTCCTCAGAGTACAGATGCACTTCTGTGGATTGAGCTTATGCTGACTTGGGGTTTTAACAAACAGATGATAAAAATAAGGTAACATTCTCAGAAATTTGAAGATGCACTCCTTAATGGAAATACAGCAAAGAAGTCTTTGTCAATGTTAATATCACTCGTACACATCCTTCCAATTCTGTTGCCAATTTACAAAGCATATCCTGTTTCCGAATACGCACACTACATTTCCAGTTATGTCTGATAAAATGACTGGAGTATGGCCTCCTCACAGAAATTTTATGTAAGCAGTTATCCTGGGAGCTCTTAGTGTAAAACATAACCTAAATATTAATAAGGACAAATGTTCAGAACTCAGAACAGGTGTTAATGCATGCACCTTGCAGATAAAGCCAGTAGTAACTGCTAAGCTAAATCCTCTTAAACATCTCTGAAATGTTAGCTCTTTGCTGTTATGTTTGACTGCTGAAGAAGATGCCAAGAATTTAGTGCTGTTTCTGTGACCACTGTTGACTTTTCTCAAAAAGAGCAAGAAAATTACATTGGACTACTGCTAAATTGTACTGGAAAATAGTGATTAATTTTATAATAATATTGGAGGAAAAAAAACCCTTGGCAATAATATTAACAGCAGTTAATATTTTAGTGTCAGGGTGATGCAAGGGCTGGATGTTCCCTACAGGCTGGTAGCCACAGGGTGTCCCCTGGGCTGGCACTGCAGGGGCCTTATCAGACAGGGCCTGTCCCATTGTCCCTAGTGAGGTCATCAATTCAGCTACAGAGCTGATGGTATGAAACTGTAAAATCTGCATAATTTTGAGATAATATTGTGCTAAACTTTGAACTAAAAATCAATCTCTTTGAAGGCTTTTGTTATATTTACAATCTGGACCCAAGTACACTGAGGAGAATTTTCTAGTCACATAAAAAAAATTATAATCTTTGGGATTGAAATAAAAGCACTGAGTGCATAGTCAAATTATGTAATTTGCTGGTTAACAAAACTGTTCTTTTTTTTTCCTTGTATACTTCCAGGAAAATTGGAAAATCTTTCCTTATTGGAAGATGTATTTATGAGATGATTACAACTGGGAGAACTATCTATTGATCAATCCTATGATCCTTTTGTCTTTTTCAAGAGGAGGCAAGTTTCCACAACTAACTCTCACTTTCAGGGTCTTTAGAATCTGGAAAAGCACACTGCATAAGGAGTGGAGCAAAGAAAGAAGAGTAGGGAAGGGAAGGGAGAGAAAGGAAGGGGAAGCTAAACTGTGTTGGTTATTTTTTTTTTTTTTTCCAAATCATTTTATAGTGGGGCTTAACAGTATTACACCATAAAGTAATATCAATCAAGTCCTAATTTTTATAAACTTAGTAGTTATAGAAAACCAAATAGAGCACTGACAAGGCAATATGATGTTAAACTTGAATGCATTTGATGAATAATATTCAACAATATGAAATATTAATTGTACATTCTCCTGGAGCTGTTAGCAAGGGAAGCACTTTTAAACTTGACTTTCCCATGTAATAAAGGCAGAAAGAAAAATCTTGCCCTGATGTCCCTAATTCAACCTGAGCTCTCTACTCAGTTCATGTACTCCTTTTCTGTTCTGCATCCTGTATTCCACTTGAAACCATGCACAAAAGCAAAGTAATATCGTACACTGGAGGAAAAAGATCTTTTGGTATTCTTAAAAGCTCATAAATACCCACAGAGTGGGATGACATTTATTTCTAAAAACATACTAAGTGATTGCAGTCGATAAATCATCTGGAAGTTACAAGTGAAATTGCCAGTCAGTTTACCACTGGTTAAGTAGGCTGACATGACAGCAATGTACAACACATTGTGCCTTACTGGACTATGAAGTCACTGAGAATACTTATTGAAGAAGCTTTTTAAAGGTGTCTTACAGATGCAGCAAAACATAAAAATCCTCCTATTTAAATAGTTGTTGGTCATATGTGTTTTCTTCTCTGCTTTGAGGCATTTACCAGGTAAAGTCTTTAACAGTTCCTGAATGAACATAGTTTTTATCTTGGTGCACCACAAGTGATGGATCTTTATTTAAATTTCATAATCTAGAAGAAAACTGGGATTTTTCAGGGGCTGCTTCATGATCTATTCAGACTTCCTTTTACAAACATCCATAAGAGGTGAAGAAGTGGCCTGGGTGAGGCCAGAAAATACAGTTTTCTGATGGAACTGTAGGTGAAGCAGAGCTTGCTGATGTAGATTTAGTGCTCAGTCAGTCAGTCAGTCATTCCTTCACACATAGGTGGACACTGCCATCTGGAGAATTAGACTCTCAGAACATCTTTGTGACAGCAAGGTAGAAGAAAGAGATGGAGGTCCTTTGTAAACAATAATCATCCACACATTACAAATGGAGTGAGAATAAAAGCACTGTCTTTTCATCTTCACTGTGTGAATTCTCTCTCCCCATTTCCTTTAAAATAGTTTTGAAATTTCCACATAATTGACCAAATATCCAGTTAGGGTATCTGATGTTATAATGTTGTTGCAAGTGCTCTCAGTTCAATCTGCTGAACTTTCACAAAAGCTCTCCAAGACCTCTACTGAAATCCTTTCATTAACCAGAGGCATAATGCAGTGCTTCCTTCTTACCATCATCTTTCACTTAACAAGGAGCAATTAAGTATGTTCTTCTCAGCTTCCCTTAAGAATATAACAGTCTGTGAGATGTCTGTTCCAGTCTGTGCCTTTTAACATCAGTAAAATGTTCAGAACTAACACTTCTATTTCTAAAAAAAATAATAATGACAGTTTGTTTCTTTCTCCCTTTTCATCCCTGCAATGAGACAGTTTTAGATATGTCCCAGCTTTTTTCCTTTCTGGCTTGAAATATTCAATTTTATAGATACCATGTATCTTTAATATTAGTTAAAGTAATGTCTTGGTAAACCTGTGTGTTATTATGTGTGCAGAACATATAAAGGACCTATGGTTTGAACATTTAGTATTCAATGTGTTGCCATGGAGGTTTTGAAATGTGGAGATAATCTATTACAGAAAATGTAAACACCAAAGCCACTCTGATTACTTTCTTTTCATGCCTGCTTGTCTTTAAGGTGAAGAAGCAAGAGCATGCTTTCAAAAGAAAGACTTCCATGACAACAAAAGAGAGTGAGGGAAAGAAGAGATAGTTGATTCACATGTGTCCTTTTAGCCAAGAGAGATCCTGAGATGCTTTTACTTCATTTGTTTACGCAAAAAGAATGCAAACAAAAATCGAGGGTATTTTTGAACCACTATGCATGATGGAGCCTTGCTCTCCTGGAGATGGCTGAACACCTGCCTGCCCATTGGAAGGGGTGAATTAACTCCCTGTTTTGCTTTGCTTGTGTGCACGGCTTTTGTTTTCCCTATGAAACTGTTTTTATATCAACCCATGAATTTTTTACCTTTTACCCTTCCAATCCTCTCCCCACTGGTGGGGGAATGAGCAAGTGACTGTGCGGTGCTTGGCAGCTGACTGGGTTTAAAGAGCAACAAATCAGACTCCTGGTCAGGTTAAACATGCCAGAAATCCAGCTGGGCTGTTGCAAAACCTGCTGGAACCTCCTGATCCCATTCTGGGGCTGTGCAAAGTGCAGAAGATGTCTCTGCCAATCTTTTGGTGTGGCTCTACTGAGTAGGAATACACTGAACACAGGGTTATATTGTATCAAGGAAATGAAAAGTAGTAAAAGATAAATCACAGCAGATAAATCATAGCATTTGAACAGATATGACTCTTGAACATTCATCATACTTCTAACAGGTGCTGTTAAGTAACACTGAGATTAGTGGAGCTTCTTTATGCCATAGCTTCAGCCCTTTCTATTCTCATCATGCTAGATAAAATCGGCACCTAAAATATGCTGATAGTTAGAAAGAGCAAGTTTGGGGCTGGGTGGGAGGGAGGAAAGAAAAGGAGAACCTCCATCTTCACACTGAAGCAATCCTATTCAGTAGAACAATTACAGTGCAACTGCCTAAACTGCTACTGTAAACACTATATTTTACCAAAAAGAACCTCAGCAAATAAGTCTTAAATATAGTATAAGATACCTAAAACTGTATGTATACATATAACCTCATAAAAGTAAGTTCAACAGATGTTTAAATGGATCCATATAATTCTATGATAATTGAAGTAAGTCACAAGGCTAGCAAAACTTTTTTCAACAGACAGTGTGCTTACTGCAAAGAGAGGAATATAACTGTAACACATTTGTGTGTGTTTTTTCATAACTAGGACACAGAATATTTTGAATTATGGTTCCAGTGTTTTCTGTCAAGAATTTCAGTCCTTGTATTCCTCTAGAGATAGATATATAGAAGCACATAGAAGTAGTGTATAAAAGCACAAAATTTCTTACTTCAACTGACAGGACTAATGGAAATGTGTAGAACTTTGGTGGTCCCTGGAGACAAATATCAATATCATATTCAAAAATATTTTATCTATTTAGATATTCAGCCCATGGATACTGGTCTTTGAAATATTACATATTGTCTCCAAACTTCAAATTCTGAACTTTGGTGTTGCACTGTACCTTGTGTACACTGTCTTAAAATCCATCATTTTAATGTAACACACTGCTTGTGGCAGTAAGAGATGGGCTCAAGGAAGGAAATCTACCAAATATATTTCATTTTTCTTCCCTCTCTAATATACATCTGTGTATATGCTGAGTCAAGAACACACTTTTTTTCATCACTTATCTCAGTGAAGATAAGCTATACATCAGTTGAGGAAGAAAAAGAAAAAAAAAACCTTACCGAAGTGCTGAACTTGCTTTCACTTTAAGCAGAGCTACTTCTCTGGTTTCCACAGACATAGAAAAGGTTTTTTTAAGCTAGAGAAGGTTTTGTAATACAGGCACTAGCTGTTCCTTCTTGCAGGTTTTCATCATCTCTGGCATTGTGATTTCTTGGTCATAAATGTGTCTTGCTAACAAAGATGCTGCAGGAAGTTGTGGAAAGGAGGAAAATATGTTGGTTGCAACATGTAAATGTATGTGTTGAGTAATAATTCATTAAAGAAAAGTGATGCTAAGAATAGAGAAAAAAATAAGTTTTTATAATGATAGGGTATTCTTCTTAGTGGAAAATAATGTAAAACAAAAGCTCCATTGTCATCTTTGACTGAAATGTTCCCTTCCACATCCAATCATGTACAGATATTTTCCTTGCCCCTCTTTTTGCTGTTGATGTATTTATAAAAACACATTTTATTATCTTTCACAGCAGGGACCAGATTGAGTTGTAACTGAGCTTTAGCCTTTCTAATTTTCTCTCTATATGACCTAACCAATACCTTGTACACTTTAAGAATACTATGGCAACTTAAAACTAGTTTCTCTAGGAAATGATAATAAATAACTGTATGATTATAACATACCTGATATAAAATTTTCAGATTTCTATAATTTTATAAGGCTGTTACTATATCTATCAATGGACACCTATAAGAACAGAATCAAGAAGTTTCCAATAGGAAGACATAATTTAAAGAAGTACTCGTGTAGGACCACTGAATCAAAATTCCTGATAAATCAGAATAACCACAAGGGATGGTTATGTTTACCATGGTTTTTTACCAAAATTGTTTCAAATATGTTAATTAAGCATCAGCAAATAGATTAATAAATGCCAGTTGGTATTGCTGCCCTGGGATGTGATTTGCCTAACTGTAGGCTATTTGTTGAGTATTAATTAAATTAACTAAAAACTTGCTGTAAGTTTAAGGCCCTAATAAAAACTGAATTCATTTATTTATTGCATTAACTGCCTGCAGGCAGACAATTATTTCCATGTCATCACAGTTTATTTCATCCTGTTATTTTGTGCATTAAGAAGCACTCTACTGAATATTAAATATATGATGATATTCCCATCTACGTCATTTAGGAAATTGTTTCACTCAGCCCCATGGCTGTCAATATATACCAATGTGTCTGAGAAAGAATATAAATCCAAATCTATTTATTTTGCCATATTTGATGCAGTATGTGATTTATACCTGAAAACAGTGCTAAGAAAGTGAAAGGTCCATCTACCTGGAGCTGCAGCTACAAGGGGGCTGTAGCCTCATTTCCCACTTCCCTGTAGGAGAAGTGCCTTTACTTGTCTCTGCCTCGCCACTTCCATTTTTCTTCAGCTCTCCAAGGCATGTTGCACAAAGGAGCACAGGAGCTAAAACTCGGCTCTGAGGCAGAAAGGAGGAGATTTCAGTGAAAAGGGAGGTTACACTAAAACTCATCAGCCAAGTTCTGTGCACATGAAAGAAGAAACAGAAATGCATACACAGATATTTATTTACAATGCAGTCAATGCAGACAGGAAAGAAGAGACACTAATAGTATCAAAAATGGCTTTCAAGATCCAGGTGCCAGCAAGGCCATGTTTTCCAACAAAAATGCCTAAATTAAAGATGTAGCTACTATCTCTCTCTTATTCTCCATTTTTTAAAGGAAATTTATTTCATGTTTATTTTAGGTATGTACAATTACCCCTTGCTGAATATTTATGTCTCATCTGAGGTCTGTGATATTTTTTGCTTTACAAGTGAGTATTCATGGGAGTGGTGTGGAAATGCTAGTGGATTATGTGCAAAAGAAAACAGAGAGAACATCTGAAACAATGAATAACTTTAGTAATTAGTGGCTGCACCTACAATAGCACTACAGTTAGGACTGGGAGAAATAAATATTCCAGTTATTCCTGTGAACCATACTTTGGACACGACAATGAAATAGACTTCATGAATATGGACTTATTTCCCATGTGGAAAAAATAAACTGGCAGATGAATCACAGGAATGCACCTGGTGAACTCCCACTTCTATGGGGCGTTTTATCCCCAGGTTTAGGCTGGTGTGAGGTAGGTTTAAATCACATAAAACACAGGCAATGTTAAGTCCTGAGTGCCAGTTCCTCAGGTCTCAGATGTACATATACCCTTCCATATTATTTAATAATGTAGACATAGTAAGAGTCATTTGATGGATATGGTCTCTTCCAGGAGGGTAAGATCTCAAGTTTCCATATAATTACTATGATTTGCTAACATGGATGAATTCTTTTTAAGTCATTATCTGGTTAAATTACAAACTGCATCAAATTAATAGTTCATTCAGCTCTTTTTTAAGAAAAAGAAAAGCTCTTCTCAGATTGCTTTAAAATTCAGATTTAGTTCCTCTAATCTGCCAAGTTGTTGGAAATAAAATATGCCTCATCCAATTTAGCCAATGCTGCTCTATAGAAAAGTATTGGTTTTGTTCAAAGTAAATTATTCTTACCTTCAGACAAGGAATTTTTCTTGTACAAGGTACTACATGATTAGATGGTTTAAATTCAAAGTAATACTTTAGGTTCAGCTATTAGTCTAGGTAGGAAAACTCAAAATGGATTTTTGTTTGAGTTCCAGATGACTTCCTGGTTTGATGAAGGGTCTCTTGTGTCAAAAACCCTAAAGAAAGGAAAGCAGTAGAGTGTCTTTGGTTTATGTAAGGAGGCAGCGCTCTCCAGGAAAGCATAACAAAAGCACCCGAACAACTCACCCTGCCAGTTGCTGTTAAGTATTAGGTCCCTCTTTCAAGCAGGCTGTGGTGTCAGTAGCTTCCATGACTCAGTCAGGCTGTCACTTCTAAAGAGAGGCTGCAGCAACCAAGGAAGCCTGTTGACTTCACATAATCCTGATGAGTCACACTGTGACACGCTGTGAACCTGAGATGCAAAATCCTGCAGTACTACATCGTAAGAGTTCATGCAAACCCTTTGTCAATTTTTATCTACATGAATTTGTAGACTTAGAGTTCTGCTTTGATTGGAATACAATAATTTGCTTACAGGCAAAACAATCCCCTAAACAATAGTTTTCTTTTATTCCATGTTTAAGCCTAACAAAGGTGAGATTTGCCAGTGGTTTTGATGATAATATAAAAATACGATTGCATTTGATTCTGGGTTCTTTTAAAAGGTCACTGAGTCATGAACAATTCTACATTGAACAGGAGTCATAACTGAGGTTTTTCATGATACATTGGAGCATTAGTTAAAGGGACTGGGGTTTTGTACTGAAGCTTTGTTAGAACTGGTCTGAAGCTCAGAGAAAGAACTGTTTGATTTTTACTGATTTTTACACAGATGTTGAAAACAGTGTAGTTTTTATCTGAGAAGGAATTGTGATTCAAATCAAGACATTTGTTTAGTGTCTCTGTTTTGAAACCAGAGACTGAAGCTCATGATATTGCTAGACTCATTAATGAGAACAGGTGGAAGCAGTGAGAATATGTTGTATATTTCACTGTAAAGGGAGCAAAAATCTGAAAAAGAAGTTTCTTATGTCTGGGTGAACTTTTAGGTGCCCTAGTCTCTAGAAAGAAAACTTTTGTATTTTTAAACACGTATAAAAATGGTGCTATGAAACAGGAGGGAGTTTGTTAGCCTTCTTTAATGTATTCAACAATACAAAAGTCTCAGTACTTGAGCTATAGTATAAATCAGCAATGAAATATATGACATGAAACCATTATGCATATTAAACAACATCTGATGAGCTTTTATTGGTAGGCATGCCCTTGCATGAAGTGGAATTTGAGGTCAAATTTGTTGTGCATACACAAAGTTAAACCCTGACTTCTGGTCTGGTACTCCTGAAAGCATCTCAAACTCTTGCAAGACAAGGTGTGAGATGACTCGGGGTGGAAAGCTGAAAAAGGATGCAACCTTTGAAGGGGCTGGTATTGACTGTATGAATACTTGTGTTTCAAAGCTTAGTCAAGCAGATGATCTTTAACAACTTGAGGGCTCTGCACTGGGACAACCTGCTGAATAAGAGCTTGTGCTATTTTCAGTTGAGAGGTGGCAGCAAGGATAATTTTATGGCTAAATCTGGTGTGTACCACCCCAAGGGGAGGAACATGCCCAACTGGAACTTATTTTTTTAGATAATAGTAGCCCACAAGATTATTAAGTAAAGGTAAATGCTCAGCCTAAGAACAAATGTGTGATGAAATCATATATACTTGTTGCGATCTTTTGGGAAATACGAGAAACATCTGAAATAATTACACTTTAGCTATGAATGCAATGAAATCTAAAGGTGTAGCTGAAGCATGTGCAGGTATATGGGATTTAATGTTAAGCTAACTGCATGAAGGAATTTTAAAAATAGTTTTTACCACTAGGGGATTCCAAGTAATATGTCAAATCTATCCGATGTCCTGCTGAGCTTGTTTAACCAAATTTAGAAATATACTCCCTCAGAGAAGGTAGGCTATAAACCACCCCTCCCCCTTGCCAGGTTAAGGAAAAATTAATTTTTTTCCTCGAAAGAAAGTGAAAGTGATAAATGCTATTTATTCAACAAACACACAGGTAAAGGATAATAAAGATAAACAATAAGCCCCCCTCACTACAGAGGAAAAGAAACCTGGGAAAAGAAAATCCAAGTCCTTCTGTAGGTTTTCTCTCTCCTCCTCCTCAGAGTGGGGATGAGGTGGGCCCTCCCCCAGGCCTTCCCCCAGGCCCTCCACCTCAATGAAAGAAGTCCTGATGTTCTGATGTAAAGCAATCCAGGAAAAAGGAGGAAAAAACCCAAACTTCCAGGGAAAAATTCAACCCTTTGGAAGAAAACAAGCTGAAGACCCGAAAAAAAAAAACAACCCAGCACTTAAAAAAAAACAAAAACAAAACTCCTCCCCCACCCCCGCTGCTGCAGGGAAAGGCAAAAATAACTGAGAGAGAGAGTTTCTTATCTCTGTCCTTGAGCCACTGTTTAGAAGTTTGCCCAGTTCTCTCTCTCTCCACTCAGCCTCAGTCCAAAAGCACAGAAAGGCATACAACCAATTTCTGGGCATGGAGCAGCAAATAGGGAATATAACATCTATTCACCCCAAGACACCTGCATAAACCCTCAGGAAGCTATGCTATACTTTAATATTCCTTTTTCTGACTTGTTAGGAAGACCCAAGACAGATTTATTAAATTTAACTGAGACAAATCTTTGATTTTAATGCTAACATAACCAGAGTGTAGTGTATTTTTTCTATTAGTATATTCAGCTTGTTATAATTTATATGCTATGAATGACAAGAACTTGGGTTTTTTTTTAAATTTCCCTTAGCTTATTGTAAATAATTTAATAATAGGGCAAAGGCTTTCCTCTTCTTTCTTTTAAAAAGTACCTGTCCAACTGTATTTCTTCATTTTGATCAAAGACTAATAATAATTAATAATATCACTACCTTGACTATAGTTAAACATGCAATTATTCAGATCTTGGATCATGTCTGAATACATAAAAACTTTAAAAAGCAGGCAGCAGAGTAATATAGATGACATGACATGTCAGGTTCAGGACAGAATTAATTTTGACCGTGATATTGAAGTAGCATGTTTTCTCTTTATCACAGAATTACTGCACTTAAATACATAGTGCTAATAAATTAAATATCATGTAAGGTCAGGAATTATTTAATCTGTGGCAATTATAAAGCGAGTAATTATTATAGTCTATATTTCCATTGCTTTTGCAGGCAAGTGATATTTGCCTTTTTTTGGCATGTAAATGAGCATATTTTATCAACATAATTTTAGAAGTTTTACAGTGCTATATTTCTCTCATTAAGATTATGTAAGAATTGCCAGGACTGCTTGGGGATTTTGGTGACCAAATGCACTGATTCATGGACTTGACAATGCTCTCAGTCTAGAGTAATGGCACCTGCTTTGCCTGTCATCATTCCTTCTTTTCCTTACTTCCCTTGAAAGAACATAAATAGATATACAAGCAAAATATAACCATGATTCATGTTTATACCCTGTTTCTTTCTTTGTTGTCTTCTTTGCATTGTGAAATCACAAAAAAAATGGACCTATAACTAAAGCACGCTAATGATGTCTGATTTGGCATTATTCTTTTTTTTAACAGTCTGTAAGTGACTTCTTTGATACATCAGCTTAGAATTATTAAGGCTGGAAAAGACTCCCAAGATCATCAAGTCCAGCCTTTGAGTGAACACCATTAGACCAACTAAATCACAGTTCTAAGTGGCAAGTCCAATTGTGTCTGGAACACTTCCAGGGATGGTGCCTCCACCACCTCTCTGGGCTGCTCATTCCAATGCTCAACAACCCTTTCCAAAAAAGAGAAATTCTTCCTGATCTCCAACCTGAACCTCCCGTGATGTAGCTTGAGGATATATACTCCTGTCCTGTTGGTATTTCCCTAGAAGATTGATCCTGACCCTGCTACAGCCTCCTTTCAGGTAGCTGTATAGAGCAGCCATCCTTGAGCCTCCTTTATTCCAGGCTAAACAACCCCAGCTCCCTCAGCTGCTCCTCACATGACTCACTCTATGGGTCTTTCACCAGCTTTGTTGCCCTTTTCTGTACATGCTTGAACTGAGGATCCCAAAACAACACTAGATTTGAGATGTGGCCTCACCAGTGCCAGATAGAGGGAAAATCACGTTCCTGAACCTGCTGGCTGCACTATTGCTGATACAGGCCATGATGCCATCGGCTTTCTTGGCCACCTGGGCACATGCTGGCTCATGTTCAGCCACTGTCAACCAGCACCCTCCTTTTCCACGTGGTTGCTTCCCAGCCACTCTTGTCCCCAGCCTGTAGCACTGCATGGGGGTGTTGTGACCCAAGGGCAGAACCTGCTGTCTCATCTTATTGAAAAGCAGGCTGCTGTTCAGGTCCTTCAGCAGAGCCTTTGTGCTCTTCAGCAGATCAACGTTCCCGCCCAACTTAGTGTCATCTGTGAACTTCCTGCGGGTGCAGTCAACACCCTTGTCCAGATCCTCCATAAGTATACTGAACAGGACTGGGCCAAATACGGAGCCTTGGGGAACACCATCAGCAGCTGGATGCCAGCTAGATGGAATTCCTTTTACCATCACTGGGCCAGGCCACCCAGTCTGTTTTTACTCCAGTGAACAGTATACCTGTCCAAACCATGGGCTGACAGCTTTTCCTGAGAATGCTGTGAGAGACAGTATTGAAGGTTTTACTGAAGTCCAGGTAGGCAACATCCACAACCTTTCTCTTATCCATTACACAGGCCACCTGGCCAAAAAAAGAGATCAGTCTGGTCAAGCAGGACCCGACTTTCCTAAACCCATGCTGGTTGGGCCTGATCCCTTGGTTGTCCTGTATGTGCTGTGTGACTGCACTCAAGATGATCTGTTATGTAACCTTCCCTGCCACCAGGGTCAAACTGACAGATCTGTAGTCCCCTAGATCCTCCTGGCCCTTCTTGTAGATGGGCATCACATTGACCAACCTCCAGTCATCTGGGACCTCCCTACTTAACCAGGACTATGATCAATAATGGAGAATGACTTGAGCTATTCCGACAGCTCCCTCAGTACCCTCAAGTAAATCCCATCCAGTCTCATACATTTGTCAGTATCTGTGGCACAGCAGGTCACTAACAACTTCCTCCTGGATTACAAGGGGTCTGTTCTTCTCCCTGTGTCTGTCTCCCAGCTCAGGGAGCTTGTTTTCCTGAGGATAACTGATGTGTCTTTTGAAGACTGAGGCAAAGAAGTTATCAAGTAGCTCAGCCTTTTCCTCATCTTTGGCTGAAATGTTCCCTTCCACATTCAATCAGGTATGAATATTTTTCTTGGCCCTCTTTTTGCTGTTAATGTATTTATAAAAACACTTTTTATTATCTTTCACAGCAGGGACCAGATTGAGTTGTAACTGAGCTTTAGCCATTCTGATTTTCTCTATATATGTCCTGACTACAACCTTGTATTCTTCCTGATTTGCCTGCTCCTTCTTCCAAAGATCATAAACTCTCTTTTTTCACCTGAGTTCCAATGAAAGCTCACTTTTTAGCCAGGCTGGTCTTCTTTGCAGGCTCATCTTTCAGTAAAGAGTTGTAGCCGGCTCCTGTGCCTTTAAGATTTCCTTCTTAAAGTATACTTGGCTTTCTTGGACTCCTCTGTTTTATAGAAATGTTTCCCAAGGTATTCTCTGAACCATTGTCTTGAACAGGCCAAAGTCTGACCTTCAAAAGACCAAGATAGAGGTTTTGTTGACACTTTTCCTTACCTCACCAAGAACCAAAACTCTATGGTCACTATGCACAAGAAAGCCTCTGACCACCACATTTCCTACCAGTCCTTCTCTGTTTGCAAATAGCAGGACTAGCAGGATGTTGCCCTTGAGAAAACTGACAATTTGTTTTCATTTCTCTTGTAATAGACATCATCTGTCTTATATTTTTTTTTAATTAAAAAATACATTAATATATTACTGAAATGCAGAAGTTCGGCTTTTGATCAACAATTTTTCAAATAACTCTGCATTTTATGAAACATCATTATGGTGCTCTAGATTGGTGTTGACCTTGCTGCTTGTAACTTTCTATATAAAAGGGTTGAAATTAGAAAAATTTTTACCAATTATCTTTAGTGTACTGCAGAAATAAGCAATATAATGTTTGATTTTTATCAAGCGGTGTTTTGAGTTGGTTTTATTGCTGATCCAGTTTAGCTTGTTTAGTCTTTTATTAAAAAATGTTTTTGGTACACTTTGCTACCATTTATTCATTAAATGCAATTTAGATATGAACCTTAATAATTTAGTAGACAGGTTGCATTAGTTGTTCATTTGCTTTAATTCTTTCGATTCATGCTTTCTTAGCAGATCAACAGCTGTGTTACTTCTTAATGAGGGTTACTGTGTGATTGCAGGACAGAAAATTGCCTCCCTCACTTTACTGGAAAAGCAAGTACATTCTCATAACGGCAGAAATTTTTGCCAGCCCTACATCTCCCCCTCTCTCTCCAAATAAATATTGTATATGAAGAATTTTATTTATTTTATTGGTGTCATGATTTAGGAAAGGTGCTCCCCAAGTTAGTGTTCCCACTGAAACATTCTTAACCATGATCTGCTCGCTCACTCTCCCCTTCTCCACCTCCCTGGGAATGGTGGAGAACTGAAGGCACAAAAAGAAAAGATCACAGATTAATATAAGAACAATTTACTGCATTAAAGTAATAATTAAGATTAATACATAAGAGTAAGAGATAAGAAAACAAATATTAAGAGCAATAATGCAAGTGACAGAGGGTACAAGAAAGAGGCAAATGATTCTGATAGAAACCCCCAACAATACCCAACCACTCCCTCCACAACACTCCATAATCCAGAAGCGACGGCTTGCCCCCATCCCCACAGAAGAAGATGAAGGGTACAGAATAACCTCAGGGTCCTGGCCATGCTCCCTTCTGGCTACTGCAAAAATTAACTCTATCTTGCCTAGAACCAGGACAATTGTCCTACATTTATTTACTACAGATAACTTAAGGAATTAAAAACGAAAATCAGTATATAACTTTGTTTACAACTCTATGGAACATTTCAGTGTACTACAGATAATTGAAATGCCATTTAAACATTTATTCTAGCAATGTAAGTTATATTGGGTAGATGTGATTGGCCTACTGAAATTGTCAAGAAAATTCTTGCAAAGTGTTATAATTAGAAAATAATTATTTAAAGCATTTATCAATCTCTAGCCAAAATTAGCCATATGAGTGTTTTAGATTTACTTGGAAGATACCTGATAATGTTTGTACAGGCCAAGACAAACAAAGAAACTATCTTGTAATGCCATTTTTATTTCTGTTTTAGGGAAAAAAAAATCTGAGCATCCTTCTTACTCTGCTGAGATGTTTAGTGTGCTTAAGAATCATTCTTGAAGACAGCAGTTATTTCTGCAGCTTAAATATTTTCAACCACCTTTTATGCTCACTAAGCTGCATTACGTAGCCTCTAGCAAATGAGACCTGAAGAATACTATAATCAATGATATATCAGGACTCTATCCAAAGGGTTCCTCTATTGTTACACTTTTACACAAAACAAAGCACAGTAGTGCATTTGAAACCATTAATGCTCTATGACTGATAACACTAGCAGTAGTTTGCTTAAATTTAAAAAGACAAATTCAGACTGTAGATATTAGTATGAAAGCCTACTCACACTGGTACATTATAATAATTTACTAAGTACAAAACTGTGCTAATAATTCTCATTCTTCCCATACTTCAGTTAGAATATATGTGTGGTGCTTTAGTAGAAAATACTTTCACACTTAGGAGACAAATCCAGAATATAGTTTCTTTGTTTAAAATTATAGCAGTTATAATTCCAATTGACTGGAGAAGGGCAGCTTTCTCATGTATATTCAGCCATTCACTGTTGGTTCACAGTGAACCA
Organism: Lanius collurio; assembly: GCA_020086605.1. NCBI lineage: Eukaryota > Metazoa > Chordata > Aves > Passeriformes > Laniidae > Lanius > Lanius collurio. The sequence goes on along the minus strand of JACBWW010000011.1, from coordinate 8,652,914 downwards.
ACAAAAAAACCAGTGAACAAGGGACTGCTATGGCAAAGTCATAGCTGAAAGAAACAAGAAAACCTTTCCTCAAATTGGACTATTTTCAAGTGAAATGCTATATTGTATAACAAAATGTCTGAAAGCCTTCTTTTATATGCTCAGTTTTCAAACTTAAAATTTAAAAGAACGTTTATGCTTGAACCTGCTGCAAAGTAGATGTTCAGACACGCAGGTTCAGGAAAAGACTGAACAGGCTCAACTCTCCCAGCCTGCCTTCCTAAATTACATGTTCCAGTCCTTTAATTGTCTTCATCACCTTCTGCTGGACCCACTCTAGGAGTTCCATGTCTCTCTTGCTCTGAGGAACCCAGAACAGCACACAGTTCTCCAAACATGGCCTCACCAGGGCTGCGTAGAGGCACTGAATCATCTTCCTAGACCTGCTGGCAGTGCTCTTCCTAATGTACCTCAGGATACCTTTGGCCTTCTTGGCCACACTTCTGGCTCATGGTGCCCAGGTCCCTCTCTGCAGAGCTGCTTTCCAGCAGGTTGACCTCCCAGCCTGTCTTGGTGCATGGGGATATTCTACACTATAGGTGCAGGACCCTGCATTTGCCGTTGTTGAATTTCAGATAATTCTTCTCTGCCCATCTCTCCACTTTTATGATGTCCTTCTGAAGTTATGCAGCTGTTTTCCACTCTGCTTAAACATGTTATCCCAGAGGCTCTATCACTGTGACTGATAGGCTTAGTCTTGACCAGCAGTGGGTCCATCTTAGGGCTGGCAACTGGCTCTGTTGGACATGGAGGAAGCTTCTATCATCTCCTCACAGAAGTCACTCCTGCTGCCCCTGCCCCAGATACCAAAACCTTGCCACACAAATCCACTGCAGTTATGAAAATATATTGGAGGAAAATATTGCTTGAATTACTGCTTGAGTGCTGAAAATGAGCATGTGATTCAGAGACTGGAGTATTCTTTCTCCTAAGAAGTTATAATTAGTCATTTTTTCAACATTAATTTTGTCTCTGGAAGTAAATTCAGCACTATTTTAAACAGAAACAGAGTATTGGCTATTACAACTTGATTTTGTTTTGGGATTTAAAGGGACTGAACCATTTTTTTTTTTTTTTATTTCTGAGGCCTGGGTATTTGCTGAGCTAGTAACTAAGTGTATGAGTGACTAGAGCAGATATTTTCTGAATCTTTTAGGGCAATATATCCTGTCCTAGGCAACAATTAATGTATTGAAACCTTGTTGTGTGACTGGGCTATGGTATTAGACTGGAATGGATCTGTAGCTTGGCTTATTATTTTTAAGCTTTATAGTTCAAAACATGCTTGAATTATGTGAAATAACACCATAGCCAGATGAAGACAGAGTATCTCTTTGCTAGCCTTAACAAAGGATTTCTACTTAATTGATGCTGTACAGCACAGCCATTTTTTTCACTGCATGAAAGTTTTGCAACCTTTAAAGACAGTTCCCAACAATTGTAAAGATATTTCAGGAGATTTCTTGGGGTATTCCTGGTAATTCAGGACACATTTGGATGAATAGTCTGAATTATACTGCAGCAAGCAAGGATGACTGAACAGCTCTTATCTCAGATAATTGCTTTAGCTTTTCAGTTGCTTCTTTCTTGGGTGAGGTTGAACACTGTTGGGGCAAGTGAACCTGTACTCATAGGTTCTACTTCAGGCTTCTGACATGTTTGCTCCTTATCTTTCCTGGGAGCATGTGTTTCTGCTTACAACTCAAAATCACAACATTTATACCCTGAATTACATTCTGAAATGACTGCATAATGGATATCTCCACTGAAAATAGTTTGGCCACCGTAGTCTTTGCCTTCTCTCTAAAATAAAAATATTAGTCATTTTCCTCCTCTCATGCTCCTCTATGACTGGGATATTAAAAAGGAGGCCTGTCAATTCTGAATGCAAACCTCCCCCATAATAGAGTTTATAACCCATGTTACTATTCTTGTGTAGTGAAAATTAAGTACATTTGATTGGGGGTTTTGTGGCACATAGAGACTCTCATTTTTTACTTTAAGGAGTATTGATTTCTAATTTATTAACTGCTATATATGAAGTGAGTACTTTGTTTCTCCTTTTAAGGTTAAAAAACAGATGGGTTTTTAGAGGTGCTGCATGATTGCAGCTCCTACTGAAACTGAAAACAATTTTCATAATATCATGCTGGCACAGAAGCATGTGTTATTAAGATCACAGAATGGATGTTGCTGTTCAGAAATAACTTCTGTTGCCAAAGAGGGAAGAATTTGGAAAAGGGAAATGAAACTGTTATTTCTTTGTGGCTTATTGTGTGGTATCTCTTCCTAGCAAAATAACAGTTCATAAAGAGGTGAAAAATTGCGGAGAGATAGTTTGCTTTTCTAGCTTTCCTGAACTTTACAATTGATATAATTGTATTTATCTTTTCTAGGCTAAATCACAAAAATTGAGTGAAATGTGCTTCACACGAACATTATTTTCATATTCTGCCCCCAACGACAGGGCCCCTACCTCAACCCCAAAAGCTCCCAGTTCAAATTACCCTCAGAAACTTGCATCATTAGAAATTCAGATATCTTTCCTGATTATTGTTTAAAGAAAACTAGTCTCTTTACACAAATTTCTCTCTGATTTCAAAATAAGGATGTGCCCTTCATCTATTTTTACTATCAATGCCAAAATCCAGGAATCTTCAATTCAACATAAGATACCCATGTGGGCAGTAGGAGCTAATAGAAAGAGTGGACCTTTACTGTATAACCTGCTGTCAATATCTTGTCTGTGCCTCCTCTTCTTTCATCCACCTCACTCTCTTTACTCTGTGGAAACGATAGCTGGGTAACCATCTGAAAGTGTATTTCTCTCCTGGTTGCTCTGACCCTAAATGATGAGAACAACCACTCTCAAGAGTACATTTGCTTCAGATTTTTGATGTTATCGCCAACAGCCTTTTTGCAACATCTGTAAGATAATGAGATAGCCTTGAGAAAATAGAAATATATATAATACTTCAAAGCACCCAGATGCTGTGGGAGATGTAACTTTTCCAGTGGTGTTGAATGAAACACCAAGTGAAGCCTCAGAACAGCCCTTACTAGGAGCAGAAGCTACAAAGAGAACACTGCTTCTGCAGTGCTTCTCCAGTCTCCCCTCTTATTTTGATAGATGGGGAGATTTGTCTAATTTTTGGTCATTAGGGACAGTACCATAATTGCTGTTTACATAGAGATTGTGCCTTTCTTTTACACTTTTATTTTTTCTCACCACATAATTTGCAAACTTTCAGGCTTTTTTTCTTGGTATTCATGTTTCTTTTTCTTTCTTCTGTTATCCCAGCTTCTATTTTTTTCAATCAATTTTGTTTTAGCTTCAGCGGAAATAAACACAGTAGGAAGTAAATTCTCTGAGACAATTACCATCCCTTCTACTTGTTCAAAAAGCCTAGCACTTATTATACTTTATGTAACTTAGCAAGACTGATTTTCTGGAAGTATAAGTGAAAGGTGTGCTGAATTATATTAAGGAAGAAATGGCAATCCTACTTCTGGCATTATTATTACATTGCATGACAAAAGTAAAATATGCAGTTACACAGCTCCACTTTCTCCTTTTCCCCTACTTCCCACACCACCAAAAATGGAACTGACATTGCAAACAGTATTGTGAATTATTATTATACTTATTTTCACCACTAGGACTACCTTCAGATATAAAATATTAATATCACTTTAAAAATAAAAGAAATCCTTAATGTTTTTGTAAATATGACTCCCTCCTCATATTTAGACAAAGATATTTAGCTAAGAATTGTGGATGAACAGTATCAAAAGAATTAATAATCTACCCACTTGAGAATCAATTATCAAGCTTACATCAAAAGAGCAAAACAGAATCTGAGTTTTGAAAATATTAATTCCAAACGTAATTAACATCACTGAGGTATGCTCAGCTGTAAGAGATCATAAAGATTGCTGTATTTTTAGGCTAAACCAAAAATAGTCCCTTCCTCTGAGATAAAACATATTAACACTAATGTTGTTGTCATTCCAAAGAGTTGAAAATTCTGGAGCTTCAAACAAGTATTTTGAAATATTCATACAAATGCTCTCAAAGTCAACAGGCATTTTTCTATTTGCTTTAATGATGTGAAACCTGGTCCCTAGTTTTCTGATAAGACATATTTTCAGGTGATATAAAAAGCCTGATAATTTCATAGACTTATAACTAACTTTATGGGACTAATATAATACACTGAACAGATGTTTTAGCATAGTAGAGTCTGCATTATCTTAATCTGTATTGCTTTCCTAATGTTGAATACAATGTACATCTATATTTAAATGTGCTAAATAGCATCGTATAGTTTTAAGAATAACTTGAAAATGTGTACTATTGCTGGATACAAGCCATCTCAGCAATAACACCCTGTTGTTTCGTTCTCCACATGATCACACATTGTTCTATTTCTGACTTAATTTTCATAATCATCCTTCACATCTGTAAAAATAGATGTGGAGGATATCTTTGTGAAGGCTGCTGTTACATTTGGTTGCAATGAAAGCTGTATAACAGTCTACTGTATAACTGCCCTAACAGAGTGCAAAATCTAACTCTGTAAGAGTTCAGCTTTATGAATCACACTGCATTATTTGGCACTCCATTGCAATAGACCAAAAAGCATAGTCCCTTTTATTGCTCTCATCTTCCAGACAGCATAATCTAAGAAGTGAGCAGGAAACCTTAATGGAAAGAAATGATGCATATATTGACCCCTTACTTTTAAAACAGGAAATAAAGATGTTTTTGTGTAACCTACAGAGTTTTCCACATCTTCAGGAAACTTGCTAGAACCATGGAGAGGGAAGAATTACATTTAGCCACCTTGGTCTCCAAGACAGGAAAAACTACAACGCTGATTAAAAAATTCTTATTACTGCTGTTCTTTGATGTTTTCAGTCTTGAGGGACTTTGTAGATGCAATGCAACAGTTGTCTCTCCTCCTACTCTATGTAGGTTGCTCATGAGAACAACTCATGAGGTTATGCTTCTATTTCTAGAAGTCTGTCTGTGAAATGTTTCCTTTCTTGAGACAGGACATTGCCAAGGATCTTTGGTACATGGTTTTCATAGAAAGTTATTTCAAACTTGAATGATAGATATTTTTATTGGGTTTATGTGGAAAGCTTTTAGTAGCAAGAGGCTGCAGAGGTGGATTTTGTGGCAAGATAGAGCTGCGCCTGTGTTGTACATATCCAGTTCCACCTGGCTCCAAAATAGACCTGCTGGTAGCAGAAGCTGAGCCCATGAACAAGGCTGGTGGCACTTCTATCATAATATATAAATAAGGGTGAAAAACTCTGTGCAGCAATTGTGAGAGAGAGGAGTTTAGATATTGTTTCATAGTCCATAATTTACTCTTGTTCCAGGGTGTGTGCAAATCCCTATGTTATTTGCCTAAGAAAGTATGTTTCTGATATTGAAATTTTTAATAAGATTTTTAGCTTTCTTCAAATCAGGTTTTACTTACAGGAATTGTGTCTTTTACTGCCTATGTAGCTATTTCCAAGTGCTTCCTAATTACCTTATTATTTCTCCTGAGAATGCCTTGAATTTCACTCATTTGACTCAAGTATTAGGAAGAAAATATTAGCCTGGGATACAGACTGAATTTTTTGTTTAGTCTTGGAAGAGAAATGTTAAATTACTTATATTGCAGTATAGACTGCACTTTACAAAATAAGACTATGATGTTCACACATGACTTTTTTTTCTCCATCCTGCTATCTGGAAGAATTTCAGAAAATGCTGAGATTTCAAGAGTAAATTGTAATTACCATGAACCTTTCCATCAACATGAAAAATATCCCTGCATAGCATGCATGCCATGAACCATTATCATAACAGTGTAAGCCAGGCCCATGAAAATCAAATTTCTTGGGTTTGTGGTTTTTTTGATACCTTGGAATGTCTCTGTCTTAAATTTTGGGATAGTCATTTCCACAAGAATTCTATATTGTCATAATTTTCCTTGTGCTACATCAATGTCACTAACTTCAGTGGGAGGAGATCTGTGTGCCAAGTAGCTGAGGGAAAAACGTTCCTCTTCCTTCCTTCCTTCCTTCCTCTTTTCTTTTTCTTTCATTATAAAACCTTCTTTTTTGAAGATATGGAATGAAATGCTTTGCCATATTTATCACTGATCATCATTAGCAAACTTGAACACAAACCCAAGAAAACCTTGCTATAAAGTAAAATAACTAACATCAAAAAGTAAAATAGGATTGGATTTAGGTTGTGTTTTATTGATCAGTTTAGCCTGAAGCTAGAAATCACTCCTTTTTTCAGTACACACTTCCAAGACAAGTGTGTGTGCCTTTATTTAGAAAGGCCAACTATTCTTAAAAAGCAGCATGAATTTGAGTGCATAGATGGAACTGAAGATAAATATAAACAGAGCACCCCAAAATGACTCATGCTTTCAAAAGTCATAAAAGTGATTTTAAAATCAATTTGGTATTTGATAAAATTCCACTTTAGGTTTTAGAAGATGGAATTGAAATGCTGAGACCACTTGGTGAGATAAAATCCTTGTAACAAAAGTTCTGCAGTTTGAATGCTACACTACGTTTTTCTTTAGATCACATAAAAATAAGTCATATGGCTCGGACATGCAGTCTGTGCACTACAGTGCTTCAACTGAGCCTGCTAAATAATTTGTGATGATTAACTTTTTAAATTTCTCTAGTGAATTTTTTTTTTTTTGTTTGATTTGTTTTATATTTTGTATTTGAAGTGCTTTATTGCAGATTTAGTTATTTAAATGTGGGTTTCAGCCTGCTATAAAAAAGGATGAACACACATCATTATTGCCATAGGAGCTTCCCTAGTAAGAGAAGTGTGACTGTGAATCCTAGATGAGGGTGCTGGTCCTGCTTTTGGCTGTGGAGAATTCTCACATCTTATACTAGCTTAGGTGGCACAGTTAATGAGATATATAAAAATTCATTCTCCAACCTTAACGGGAGAGGAGGACTCATGGCTGGTTAATAATGGTTGCTCTGTTAATATCGATTGGAGGTGTAACTTCTGCAGGGCACTTCAGTCTTATTGTATATTTCCCTGTCCAGTTTCCATATACATAGGGCAAAGACCACCCTGGTCCCAGATATTATTCAGCACTGCACAGTTCTGTTTAAGAGTAAAACTGTAGTGAAGACAGTGAGTGTGGAGGTGCCTCTCCCCTGAAGTGCCAGGGGGAGGGACCCTGCAGGGTACGGGTCTGTCCCTGTCCCTGTCCCCATGTCACGTGTGCCCCACACCTGTTCCTGGTTGGTTGGTTTGGGTGCCCAGGCCCGGGAAGAGAGCAGGGTCCCATGACTGAGAGTCTGCCTGGGAACTCCAGCCATGCAGCTGGAGGAATAAATCATCTCTGAACATCTAAAGAAATATCGCTTCATCTTTCCTTCCAAGTTCATCGCTGTCTTATACTTGTTGTAGGGATTCCCCATTACAACAGGTGAGCAAACTACAGACAGAGCCACAGCAGAGCAGAATGTAACTTGCTTTGTCAAGAGGTAGGAAGAAATGTAAGGCCTGTTGAACCCAATGTCTCACCAACCCATGGAAGATGAAGTATGTACATTGTGGGGTGCATAAATTGCATTCCTTTTTCTCTCTAGCAGAAGAGAAAAACAATGACTTCATCTCCCATTGCAGTAACTGCATCTCTACTCTCTGACTAATGTTTATGAGCTCAGAATTCTATTTTTATTTGAAATGTCTTTTCCAATTGCCAAGTGTGGTTGAACTCTGATCAATTAATTAAACAAAGAGTAAGCATCAAGGGTAGGGTTAGGGTTATTAGGATTCACAAACTGTGCAAGTGTATATGTTTAATTATTTAATGCAAATGTATAAGCTTAATTTCCTCAGAAAACCAAAGTAAAAGAATATCTACAGATATTTAAGGAGTGTACTAACCAACAGTTTTATTAGTAGGATGAACATTTGTTCATGTTAAGACAGTATGTGTGTCTGTAGAACAAACTACTCGACAAGGGCGGTTAAATTTCTATGAAATGTTATTCTGAACTAATATCATACAGAGGACACAGAAAACATATACAAAAAAAGAAAAAAAAAAAAGAGAGAAAAATCCCAGTGCTTAAACAAATGGCAAGACATGTGAAAAAGAGCCTTAAGGCTCTCACCTGAACATACACTGAATTTACTAATGACTGATTTGGAGCAATAGAACAACAAGATCGAAAGCTTGAATTTTCAGAAAGAGAAATCACTAACTTTAGATGAAGTTATTGTGTACTGGGGAAATCATACTCTATGAACATCCTTTACTTTTTTGTTTGCTAGAATGACATATTCTCATTTACAAAATAAATTACATGCAAATAGATCCCAAGACCTCTTCCATGTTTTAACAACTTTCCTACATATCCAACATATATAATAATAGTCACAACCTGACATCTTTAAAGATGTTCATGGATTTTAAATCAAAAACTTCATTGGAAATTGGAAAAGAATTTTATGTCATCTTAAAAGGCTGAAGTTTGGCAGGCTGACTGAAGCTCAGCTCTACCATTTACCTACTAGTAGGTAAATGGGATTCCTCATTGAACAGTCAGGTTGTAAAAGGAGGCAGACCTGGCTTTCTGTTTCAGTCAGAGGTCAGACAATTAGGATGAAGTGTCTCATTTAAAAACTTAGCTTCATGCCTACAAGACTAAAAACTTCATTTGTTATGGCTTGTCTAGGGACACAGACAAGGGCTGAGAAGTGCCTTCTGTGGTAAACAGTCTCCTGCTGCATAGTTACAAAATAATAGTGAAGACCACTGACTGTCTGTCCCCTGATGGATAAACTGAGACTCTTCCAAAGCAAAAAACAGAGAACTGCATATCCAAATGAGGTTGATGGATGATAGAAACTATGCAGATTGACCTCTGACCAGGAAATTAAGTTTCACATCTCTATGGTCAGAATAACTATGTCACTAGACAGATAAGAAAATAATTCTGTGTCTTGTCTTGGATAGGCTTAAACACCTGGCATAGGTATTCCCTCATTAGCAGCCCAGTGGGAATGCTGCTATCTGCTGAATTTCAATTTGAATGTTTCATAAGTGGCTTTCATCTGAGCACTGAGTCAGCCTGTTGTCACATATCTTTTCAGATCTGAACTCACAGCTTGAAGTGACAGAGGTACAAGTTTAGCAGTTGTGCTTAAGGTGTTATTTCCATTTTAAGTGGAAATATATATTTTTTATATATCTTATATAAGATATATAAGAATGCTTATATCTTATATATATGCTTATATCTTTCCAAGCCATTTACTCTTGGAAGGTGCCCAATCTCGAGCCGAAGTGCCTCAAAAGTTTGATAAAAATCCATTTGGTTGTTACTGAGATTTCTGAATGTAATAAGGCTAGAGGGGAGTGAGTAAGCACTTCCTATCACTGAGGCTGTGTATACCAGATACTTTCTTTGTCTCTGGAAATTATCAATGCAATTAATTTCCATGCTGACACACTTCAAGCTGTTATAAAGCTGTCACTTCTCTATCAGGTAATATTCACCCCATACACATTTTGTCTTACCGTGTTTTTTGGTCTCAAATTCCCCTTACGTGTTTTTATAGGGTTCTGTTGGAAAGAGCAAAGAATGTTTACTTTGGTATAGTAGATGGAAATAATTTTAGAAATTATAAAAGTACTCTAAAAAAAGAAGAACACTGGGAATATATTTTAGTCCATCCCTTAGAGAAATAGTAAAATCAATTTTGCATTAAGTTTTTGGCCTTTTCTTCCATTTTGCCAGCTGAACATGAACCCAACATATTCTAGAGTCTCAAACTAAATTTAAAAAAATTCTAGGATTTTCCTAAAACTTTTCTGAAAGAAAAATAAATGTGCAAAATCTTATTTTTACTTCCAAATTTCAGAAAGCAAGTTATTCACTGAAAACTAGACACAGCAGACCAAATCCAGGTTTGAAAAAATTAGTAATGTCCCAGGTTTGAAAAGGTGAAGGCTTCTCATGCACTACTTCTCTATCTATATAGATTCACTGCATACTCTGCACTCCATCCTGCCCCTATTTTTCTACACCTGCTTGTTCTCATACTCCTTTAATATTTTACTATCTCTCTTATTGCTCGGGAAACTGACAATTATTTTACTTGCTAGCATGGTCATGGTAGCTTTAAAATGTCCAGAATATATTTTTTTAACATTGAAAAATGTATATAGAGGAGTCACAGCTTCCCACTTCTTAGGAAGGTACTTTGAAAGGTACAGGCAGCACTTTAAAGTGTTCTGAGCAGGAGAAGCTCACAATTTTATCACAGACATATACGATGGAGAAGTTCTTTGTTGGGTTACAATGCTCCAGATTAGCTGGTATAAGGGAAGAAAAGGTGAGAGGAGTCAAGGACATAACTTCTGCTAACATCTGGAAGGTAGAAGAGTACAGAAGCAAATTGGAGACCCAGAGGAATATCAGTTCCTTTCCTGGGTTCTGTGTGTACACTCCATTCCTTCATTATGACTAAATTTGTTGATATGCAATGGAGGGGGAAAACAAATCATAAGGAATGATAAAGAATTGATGTAGAGGGAGTTCCCAGCAGCTCCCAAGAGAAAAAAGAGTGAGAGGCTATAGCTAATGAAAAGAAATAACAAAGTCCTGGTTTTAGTGGTTTAGTGGTTTAGTGGCAGTGTGCATGGGAGGAACCCTTGTTCATTGTTTTCCCATAAGGTACAAATGAAAGAAGTGATATCCTCAACTCATGAATGCTGGAAAATTTTCATCTGAAATACAGCAAGATTTATGCATGGACTATTAAAACAACTAGAAAACAAATCCCACAGAGCCACTGGCTGCAAAATCAGAAAATATTTTCGTGCTGTGAGATTTCAAAACTACTTGTATAGGAATATTATGACTTAGTTTCTTATCTTGCTACTCGGAGAAATGGGAAAGTCATATTTGACTATGCTTGGACTCTCAGCCCTTCTGTAAACTGAGCAGCAGACTGAATGAAAATGTCAAGAAACTTTTTTCTTGACTGAAGAATTTTTTACAATTCTAATGATAAAATCAGTCTTGAGAAGCACCTTAACTGGTTAGTATACAGACTGAGAAATCTTGATTACACTTGCCATGTTATCTATTTTAGTTTTTTAATGTAAATTTCTGTTGTTAGGTGAAAAAGAGAAGCAGATCTGTCCTTCCCATATTCAGTTGTAGTTCAGTATGGTCATACCTTCTTAGCTCTTTGTACTGTTCCTCATTGTCTACTGTAGCTGCCATACGCACAAGAATGCATTTGCCATCTCTCAACAGGCAGCAGATTTCATATTTTGGCAATAAGGCTGGTCCATAGAGGTTGTTTAGTTAGACTTTAAGGATCTAGATGCAAATAGTTTTATTACCTTCTGACTTGATTTTGTTCTTCCATTGCTGTTGTAGTGCGGGGAATCCTTACAACAATATGTAAGACAGTGATGAACTTGGAAGGAAAGATGAAGCGATATTTCTGTAGATGTTCAGGGATTATTTTATTCCTCCAGATGCATGGCTGGAGTTCCCAGGCAGACTCCTGGGACCCTGCTCTCTCCTCCAGCCCCAGGCACCCAAAATCACCCAGTGAGGAACAGGTATGGGGCACAAGTTACATGGGGACAGGGACAGACCTGTACCCTGCAGGGTCCCTCCCCCCGGGATTTCAGGGAGAGGCACCTCCACAATTCACCCTTTCTTTACCATTGTCTGTCTCACCAACAAACCAAGAAGCTTATTTTTCTTTCTCTTCAGGCAGACATGCCAGAAGTTGGAAGTTTTTGTCAACAAGCATGTAGTCCCTGTTCATTCTTATTATTATGAATGGTTTCTGTTCTCCTTTTTCTCAACTGTTGTCTCTGCAATTTCTAGTAAAAAATACCTTCTGACAATTTTAATTGAAAAATATTATTTCTTATTTTTAAACTCATTTGTGACTTCTTATTCTTTGGAAACCTGTATATATCATTAAGAATAAAAGAAACAAAATATACAGTTTTCTAATGGTTTAAAAAAATTGAAGTTTACATTGAAGGCATTTGTGAAGCCATGATTTATTCAACAAGGAAAACAGACAAAAAATCTTTCTGTTTTGCTTTCAAATGTCTTTAATTAGCACACATAAAAAGATGGTTGAATATTATCCTATTACTACTGATGCACATGATTTATCCCCATGTGTCTTTAAAACTCAATGGAAAAAGCAGACGTATGAATTTATTGCTTTCTTAAGTTCTTCATTACATTAATTGGAATTACTTCTATTAAAAAAAGAGACCAAAACCCAAATAAATGGATGATTAATAAACTAGCCCCAGCATATTTTTTTTTCTGTGATTAGAACTGAAAAAAGAACTTGTATGTTGTCAATAAAATTTTACAGTATATTTTAGTCCACTCATTTTTGTGAAGGGCTAAAAATTTCAGAAGATGTTCAGAACACCTGATGACTGGAAAATTACAGAATTTTCCTTTTTTGATAAAATACTCTAAAACACTGTACTCAGCCTAACAATATTACATTCAGAATTAGCATACTGTGAAATATAGGCTACAAGCTTCAGTTCCTTTCTTTTGAAGGGAAGATATTAACATAAATATCATGATAGGGCCATAGATACATTAGTTTTAAAAACTGATTGCAAGTTCCTCAGCAATTTGAATGGGACACTCTACTACAAGCTCTTCTTTAAAATTTACATTCTCCTTTTTTATGATAGTTCTTTTTTGTATATGATAGGATCAGCTATGTGTGGCACTAGGTACTTCCTTTTGAAGGAATGTAATTAAATTTTGGTCCCCTTTTGTGCCTCATCGGCTGCAGATGGGTTTGCAAGCTGAACAAGTTATTCTGGTAAATAACAATCCCTGACCTCCTCCTCTCTTGCTGAAGTGTTGAGATTCCCACTTAGCATGTGACAGAAAATATAGTTTTCATATGAGTGAGTCCTGCTACCATACTGTGTAGCAAGTCCACATATGCAATTTTTTGTCCCTTGTCTTGTCTTGTCCTGTCACTTGCATTTATTTCCCTTCTTTTCCTTTCTAATTTATCCTCCCTGAACATACATAAAGGGTCAGTCTTTTTTTTACTAGAGAGTGAAGTCAAGAGGGCTGCAGTTACAGTGGTGCAAAGCAGGGAGTAGGTAGAGCAGCTCCGTGTTTTTGAAGATAATTATGATGGCCTATACTCATAGGGTCTCCATGAACATTTGTCCAAAATTGTTACCCTTATCTTATACAGTTACCTCTCAGCGAGTATGTAGTGACCATAGTGGTGTAAAGACTGAGCAGAAAAATAATTTTACTTATATTTCTAATTCTTATATTAGTTGCTATTTCCACATGTAGAGAGCACTGTTTGCTGGAGGAAGAATTGAGGAGATAAACTCATAATGAACATTTTGGAGTCTGGAAGACACTCATGGTGAATAGTCATAATGAGAAAGTTCTCTGAGCTAACCATTGATTTTGAAATGTTGTCGACTATTAAGCATCCTGTTCCTGAAATATAGGGAGCAGCACTAAAGTTTTTCTGTCTCTAGGTAACATTTAAGAAAGACTTTCCTCCTTGGGACACATTGCTGTTATTTGGGAAATTCCATAACTAATTTTTTTCTGATGGAAATGTTTTTATGTTTGAATTGTAGTACTTACCATATAATAGATTTATTTAGTTATTTGAAGGTGACAGGACACAGTTGCACACCAAAAAGGTGTTAAAATATAATAGTATTGAAAATGGAAGACAAGAAAGTTTATTTGAATACCGTCAAACTGTTTTAAAAACTGTTTACACTTTTATCAAAGTCTCTTTTCCCCCCTGACACTTTTTGAGGTATCATTTCTTGCTGTTAATTGCCAGAGAAAAGCATGCTGGCAGTGTCAAGCTGTGGAAATTTTGGAACGTCTCTTTCTGCATTAATTGCTGCTTACAGATACATATACCACATATACTGTACAGAGCTTTTTCTCTGTGTGCCATAGGGAGATTTCAATATGACATTAAAAATTGGCTTGTTTTTATGTTTGTATTTTTGATCAAAACTACAAAGTTCTCTCTTGCTTTACTTACAGAGATGCATAGAAGGGATCCCCAATGTGTAGTCTATGTGAGACTAAAACTCCTTCAAACACATACTCTTGGGCATCTGTAGTACTGATAATAGACATTAAAGTCTATGCTTGTGTCTGAAGGGTATTTATATGCTCTGCTTGAAGTAGTTAACTAAATCTCTGTACAATTTGCTTTGCTTCGTACAAAAGTATTTTTTGAAAGATAACTACCCCAAGGTTACTTAGAAATTACTCTTACATGAAAGAATTTTATTTTCTCCCTTGCTCTTTCTATGCTGTTAATAAACGGTGGCACAAATGAAGTTAAAACTCTAATGGAAAGCCTAAGAAATTACTGTGATAACAGGCTAATATTAATTAAAAGTAAAATAATGGTCCTCGGCTACTAGGCCTATTCTAAATATTATCTCCTGTTTTAAGGTCAGATTCCAATAAAGTTTTCAAGTTCATTGCCTTTCTAACAATTGTCTTAAGGAAATAAATAGTTTCATTTTCTTCCACATGTTTTCTGGACCATTGGTATATACAATAACACTTACTGAGTTTGCTGTTAAGAATTACATATTGTTAAGAGAATGGCTAGAACCCACACAATTCAATATTCTCTGGGAAGTTTTTGTTAGTTATTTTTGTTAGTTGTACATTTCTAGCCACTTCCCTAGATTCCAGTTTCCTGGATGATAGTTATTTTTTTCAACCACTTGGAAACTACTCTTCTTTTGTGGAAATGCTATGCAAATTAGATTTCACATGATTCAAATTAATTTTGGAAGGGAGAGGACTAGTTGGAACATGAGTAAGTTCTAATAAAATTTGTTCTTAGATTAGAGTGTTCATGAAATATATTGACACCAAT
This sequence comes from Lanius collurio, assembly GCA_020086605.1. Classification (NCBI taxonomy): domain Eukaryota; kingdom Metazoa; phylum Chordata; class Aves; order Passeriformes; family Laniidae; genus Lanius; species Lanius collurio. The sequence goes on along the minus strand of JACBWW010000011.1, from coordinate 8,637,895 downwards.
TACCTGCATTAATTGATAGCTGAATTCAAAAAAGTCACAAAATATAGAGAGCATCCATCTAGCATTTATCTAAATGGCCATCTTTTCTATAGAACTTGATTAGCCTCAATGGCTGAGTGAGGTTAAATGATATTGTTTGGAACACAATGCAAAACTGTATGTTTAAATGTTATTTTTGGATTTAAAAAAAAAATCAGGAGTTAAATTTTAGCAAACTCTTTGTTACACTGAACCATATGTTTTGGGAAAAAGCTGAAAATTTATTTTCCTATATTTTCCTGCTGCAGTATATCATTTGTATCAGTCATGGCACTGGTTTTCAGGAGATGGATTTATGGCAAACTAGTTTGTGACCTGTTCCTTCCACTTATTCCTTTTCTCTTACCTCCTACTCACATTCCAGTACTGTTCTGGTAAACTAATTTATTCTATTACAATGGATTACAAACTTCCCTGTACCAAATGCATCCTCAGTGGAAAAACAAGTTCTCAAAATGAATATGAGGTTCCCATTTGTCACATTAATATATGCCTTTCTAATGTAATTAAATACACAAATAAGTAGCATACATGAATAATTAATACACAAAATGTAATGTTTTATTTCAACTTAAAGCTAATTAAATGTCTTGCAGTCAGTGTTCTTAGAATGGCATAACACTGGAGGAAAAATTATATTATTCATTCAGCAGTTACTTCTGTTATAAACTAATTAATTTGTTTTCTGTTTTTATGCAATTGATAAAAGCATCTAGAATCTACAGTCTTAACCAACAACATTCAGAGCTTAAATCTTGTAAGTTCATAGAAGGAGAATTTCTGTACTCTTTTAAATTTTGATTAAAAATCCCTTTTATCTAGACAAAGGTAAAATAATTTATTCACCCAAAATGAAAGATCAATCAAAATCTTGTGATACTGAAAAATAAATCTGTGCAAGCTTGTATGGCTGTGATGAGCTACCCATAAGAAATTTATATGTGGATGGAGTATGACAGATCAGTTTCTGCAATTTCAATTTTGGTTTAGGATTTAATTTGATTTTAGGATTTCAAGTACAGTGCCTAGGCAAGATCATGGGATTTAGTATCTAAGTCTATTGTTCCATGGAAAATCTCTCATTTACTTCACCAGTGTATGCCTGTATCCATTAATATTTCTTATATATTGTATGAATAATTGTGGAGGTGCCCTCCCCTGAAATCCTGGGGGGAGGGACCCTGCAGGTTACGGGTCTGTCCCTGTCCCCATGTCACGTGTGCCCCATACCTGTTCCTGATTGGTTGGTTTGTGTGCCAGGGGCCCAAAAAGACAGCAGGGTCCCATGACTGGGGTCTGCCTGGGAACTCCAGCCATGCATCTGGAGGAATAAAATAATCCCTGAACATCTAAAGAAATATCTCTTCATTTTTCCTTCCAAATTCATAGCTATCTTATATATTGTTCTAAGGATTCCCCTCACTACAACAAATAATAGTTAATTACACTGGCAGAGAAATACTAGGCTTTGATCCTGAGTGACCTTACATGGTGCAGGGTCCTGATGACTGAACAAAGTCCATTAATCAAATGAGTGTTAGAAAAGAGGATTATTCATATGAAATTGACAGAGACTTTGTATATAGAGACAGTAAAGAGAGTCCCCATGCTTTCAACAAGGTGAGTCGAGTTTATGTGGAATAACTAAATAGCAGATAAAAACCTCTTGCTTAAAAATTCATATTCAATTTTATTCCATTCATATTATTGGGATAAACATAGAACCATTTAAGAAGAAACTTGGAAACTTGCATATTATGTATATATTATATTTAAACACAAAGATCCACCATTTTGTGAAAAATCATCAAAGGACCATTGTTAACACAGTAAACTCTCAACACAGGATATAAAAGTTGACTTTCAGCTGTTTATAGTGACAATGCTAATCCTAGAAGCATTGAATGGTTTGGGTTGAAAGAGACCTCAAAGATCATGTCTTTCCAATCCCTCCACTGTGGACAGATACACCTTACACTAGACCAGGTTGTTCAAACACCCATCAAACCATCCTTGAACACTTCCAGGCAGAAGGCTTTCTCTGGACACCTGTATTGTTTTGGCAAGGCCTGGTTTTAGGTAGCAGGGGGGCCACAGAGATGTCTTCTGTGAGGAAGCTGCTGGAAGCATCCCACCATGTCCAGCAGAGCCAATGGCTGATGGCTCTGTAGATGGACATGCTGCTGGCCAAAACTGGGCCAATGAGAGAGGTTAGTAATGCCTCTGTGATGAAATATTTAAGAAGAAAATCAAAACAAAGTTACAAGATTTTGGAATTCTAGTCAGAGAAGAGGAGGAGGTGGGAACATGTGAGGGAAAACATGGTGACACCAAGGCCAGTGAAGAAGGAGGGGGAGGAAGTGCTCCAGGCACCAGCGCTGAGACTGACCATCCAGGGTCAACCCACTACAGCAACATCTTCCAGTGTCTCACCACCCTTATAGTAAAGAATTTCTTCCTTATATCTAATCTAGACATGCCTCCTTTCAATTTGAAGCCACTACCCCTCTTCCTATCACTACATGCCCTTAGAAAAAGTCCCTCTCCATCTCTCCTGTGAGGTCTGCTTTAGGTACCATAAAGCTGCTACAAGGCTCTTCGAGGAGCTCTTTTCTCCAGGCTGACCCAATTCACTCAACCTGCCTTCAATAGAAGAGGTGTCCAGCTGTCTCATCACCTTGGTAACCCTCCTCTGCATCTACTCCAACAGGTCCATGTCTTTTATGTGCTTAGCACTCCAGAGCTGAAGGCTGCATTCCAGGTAGGGCCTCCTGAGGAATAGAGGAGAGGAGAGGAGAGAAGAGGAGAGGAGAGGAGAGCAGGAGAATCACCTCCTTAGACCTGCTGGCCACTCTTCTTTTGGTGCAGCCAAGGATATGTTTTTGGTTTTCTGGACTGTAAGCACTGCCAGGTCATGTCAAGCTTCTCATCTACCAACATATCCAAGCCCTTCTTCTCAGAGTTCTCCTCTCTTCCCTTCCCAGCCTGTATTTGTGCTTGGGATTGCCCAGACCCATGTGCAGGACCCTACACTTGGATTTGTTGAACTTCATGAGTTTTGGCCAGGCCTACCTCTCAAGCTGGTCACTTGGAGAGCTGGATAGTGAAGACTGAGGAGAAAAAGTCATTGAGTGACCCAGCCTTCTCCATGTTTCATGTAAACAAAAAAAGGTCTTCTATTTCTTTCCAGAGTGACCCCACATTTTCCATAGTCTTCCTTTTATCACCAGCTTACCTACTGAAGCTTTTCTTGTTGACCTTAACATCTCTGGCCAGGTTTGATTCTTTCAGGGTTTACCTGATCCCCAGCTGTTCAGATAATCTCTCTCCATTCCTCCCAGGTGTAAGGACTTAAAAAATCACAGTTTTCTGTCTCAAATCACAGTTGCTGATCTCAAATCCTGTTACCACTGAAGAACTTCCACTGTGGAAAACTGTGTAAAGAAGCAAGTGCTCATCTGTGACCAGTGAAGCCTTCATCCCATGCCAAATATGCATCTAAGGATACCTGAAACTTGGACTGTAAACTAAGCCACTGTGATAAGATAAAGGTGGTACTATTGCCCAGGTGTTTTCTCAAGACTATGATGAGGTAAACAAATCTGGGAGAGAAGAATGAATCACTGATCACAGACACAAAGAATCCACAGGGGAAACCAACTCAACAACTCTGCTGAAATAATTTTAGGTAAAAGGTGACTATGTCAGGCAGATTGAGGCCCACTGACTCAAGAAACCCACTGATTAAAAAGGACTACTTAGCATTAGAATTGAGGGAATCTCTTAACCAATGGAATAAGTGTGTAGCCAATAAGCATTTATTCCTTTTCATGAAAAAATATATAAATAGTGAAAAGTTTTGAATGACCTTGGGACCCTCAGTACCAAGAAGCCCGGGGTGAAAAAAGACCAACAGCAGGCTACTGGATCCATGGGAGGTGGCTATCTTCTGCTTAATCTGTATCTCTCCCCTCCTCTCTTTTCTATTTCTTTCTATCTTTCTACCTCACATTTTACTGTTAAATGAAATCCATACTATTTACTTTGGTATATGGTCTCATCTGCAACTTAATTCAGGTAGAGGCATCTCTCAGCAGTCAGATTTTAACACCAGGCTACCTGTCCTTGCTCCCATTTTCTGTAGGCTTCCTCTTTGGGTATTTCCAGGAGTTTATAAATGCAGGCCTCCTGGTGTTTTTGCCTGACTACCTCTTTGCCAGGATGCACCATTTCTGAGGTTGGAGGAGGTGACTCTTGAATATCAACTGGTTTTCTTGAGCCTCTCTTCCCTCCAGGGCTTTATTCCATGGTACTTTACCAAGGAAACTCCTGGGGAGGCCAAAGTCTGCTTTTCTGAAGTCAGGACAGTGAGATTGCTGTGCGACTTTCTCACTGCCTTAAGAATCTTGCCACTGTTTCATTGTCACTTCAGCCAAGGCTGCCCTAACGCTTCATATTACCCATAAACTCCTCCTCGTTGCTGAAGATAAACTCCAGCACCTCTCCTTGTAGGCTTCTCTATTACTTGGAAGGAAATGGTCATCCATGCATTCCAGAAACCTACTGAATCACTTGTGTCCTGCTGTGTTCTTCCTTCAACAGATATTGGTGTGGCTGAAATCCCACATGAATTCAGGGCCTATGAACATGAGGCTGCTCCTATCTCTCTATAGAGGGCCCCAGAGACTTAGTGCTCCTACGAAGACCCCCACTATAATGTCACATGTCTCTGTCTTCCCTCTAATTCTGACCCATTAGCTCTGGTTCAACTTCTCCTCCATCCTCAGGCAGAGCTCCATGAACTTCCTCTGCTCCTTGACACAGACAGCAACAAATCCTCATCATCTTCTCTGTCTGACCTTGCTAGAGTCTGCATCCTTCTCAACACTCCAGCCACAGGAGGTATCCCACTATGTCTCAGTGATGCCAATAGGATTGTAGGCCTGCAGGTGTGCATGTCTCTAAATCCAGTAATTTTCATTGTTTCTTGGTTTATATATATTTTCCATAAATTCCTTTTATTTTGCAATGTATTAATTGACAGTATTTGTTTTACTTATAAGCACCTAGCATTAAGAGTGAGAGTAGTAACTCACCCAAATCCCTAAAAAGGAGCCATGATATTCACAGACTGGATTTTCACAGCCAGATGGCTATAAAAAAAAACCTGATTTTTTGCACCTGTATTTCAGTTTATTAACTGAACCCTGTTCATAACAATATCAAACACAAATAGCTCCCCAAACAGCAGAACTAATGAAGCTTTTTTTTTCTACAGATGTTCTTAAAGACAAAAGACACTTTGCAATGCTGTTGTTATTCGACCAGTCTTCGCAAACTTTGGGGAAAACATAACTTCTTGTGGTCCCTGTATAGGCTCTAGTAACCACTGGTCACTTCCACGTATCCAGCAATTTCAGTACCACCCTCCATTTGTTTTCCTACTCTCTGTCTTTGCATGGCTTGTCAAGTAAATGCCATGTCCTTGATGTAAAGCTACTTCCCAATTACCCAGCCTGGTAAATATATCCTGGCTGCCTACACACTGGCAGTCGAATTAGGATTACAAGTGGCCTCACAATTTAGCTGTTCCCACATAGAAGCATTACAATGATGTCTCTTTTTGGCACCAGTTTTCCTTCAGATTGTAGAGAGGGATAACATTTTGTAGACTTTTACTTCTTTTCTTCTTCTTCTGTGAGGTACCAGGTTCAAACATAGTAGGATAAATCCAGTAGATAAACACATAATCTTTACAAATTTGTAATTTACTTATTCTCAACAACATAGATGGAAAATCTATTTTTAGATTCCTTGAACTTTATATCCTCCATTTAAAACATTTTATATTGATCTGTCACTGAAAAACACCTTTTTTTTTTAACGTTTTTTTATTTCTTTGCCTCACAGTTAGAAGCTATAGCATATTCAGTTTCAAAGCCAAAGCAACTTCATTTATCTTTAAAGAAAGTCTAGGAGTTATTGACTCAAACTCCTTCATTCTGTTAGGTTTTTTGGTTTTGGTTTTGTTTTGATTTTGTGAGTTTGGGTTTGTTTTTTTTTTTTTTTAAATTCAGTAACAGATTACTGATTTCCTTTAGTGTTTTGCACATAAAATCTGCCCTATTATGGAGGCTCTATTTTTAGTGTAATATCTAGTTCTATGTGACTTTCTGTATTAGGAAGGTAATTTTTCATTTATTAAAAGGGACTGCTCTAGGAAAATCTATGAAAATCTAGAGAATAAAAACAGTATGTGTAATTTATGAATCACTGATCCATATGACTGTTGTTATACTGAAAATTTGTTTCTGATGTAGGCATTAATGCACTTTAAATTTTTAAAAACCTTATAAATATACATATTCACCCTTCCTAATTTTTAATTCTTAGATGTAGCAGTTTTACAGTATCACTCAAAGTAGTCACTTTTGAGCTATTTTGAATGAAAAGAAACACGTGATGACTCAAGAAATCCTAATTGCTGCTTCCTACTGTTTATTCAAAGTATTTTTTTTCTGCTGTTTTCAACAGGGGAAAATGATGGTATGTAAAAGACTACTCCTCACAAGATTATCTCATGACCTCATAGAGTCATATAGGTCAAAACAGTACCCTGATCCATACACAGATATCTACAGAACAAGTTTGCCCATGTCTATACTATTAGATTATCTTTTTATTTAAACAGAGTGGCCACAAACATGTTGCTAATGTTTTTTGAGGCTTTTATTTCTAAGAGTAACACTTCTGAGAAGGTGTAATGCTGGGTATCGTCTTTATATTGCATCCCCGCTTCTTTCTTAAATTATCATTTCTCTCTCTAGAGGATAAAAAACATAGCTAAAGCAAACATATTTCACTCCAAAGATTTCCATTAGAAGAGATTGGCAGAGGTGATATTGGCTCATCCAAAGGTCAGTAATAATTTCCCAAAGCTACTGCCATTTTAAATTCATAAGTATTGCCACTTTCATTTTACACAATTTTGTCAGAGACCCCATAATAATTTCTTCTTCCAACAAGTTTTCCAGTGTTGGGATCCATCAGTCATCCCATGACCACACTCATGCCATGGACCCTTTTGATAACTTCAAAACATAGAAACAATGTATTTCCTTTATTTGGGAACAGTACCTGGGATTGTTTAATTTCCTAGTATAGATACATCAATGTCCAATCAGACTTTTCAGCTGCTGCTCTCACTAACCAATTGTACATAAATTTTCAGAAGAATGTATTTTCCAGGATATGCTCTACTCCCCTTCATAGAGCTTAATATTTTCTTTAATCTGAAGAGAGCTTTGGTCAGTTACCCTTCATTAATAACTTAGTATAAATTAACCTGGCTAGAAAAGTATAAAACAGATTTCTTAGAAACCATCCAGAAAATATTTTGATCCTTTTATCCCTTTCTGGAGAGTTATAGTGCTGTCAGAAATAAGTGGCCTAGGCACACTTCTAAACTGGGGATAGGAAATCATAGATCAGTATGGTTATATAAATTTTGCATTTCATTGTTGCTCTGATCTACTGTTTTCGGTAAGGTTTTCACCTTCGGAGGTTTGGAGAAAAGGTTTGTAAGCCATCTACAGTATCAAACTGTTTTAATGCAGCATTTTCAGCCTAGTTTCTTGAAGAAAAGAGATGCATGCAGCCAAATTGTCTCTCCATCTGTATATTTGTAAGCATTTTCTAATAGTTTTAGGATCTGTTGGTCCTTTCAGCTAAACTCTCTGTCTGAGAGTAAAGTTGTCAAGAGTATTCTATTACTATTAATCCAGTAAAAATTGCTGAGTAAGTAGACATATATTAGTGGAGAAAAAGCAAATGTAAATTTGGCCTGTAATTCTTCCAGAATGAAATAAACAGCTACCTAATCAATAAACTTAAAGCTTTGAACACAACTTTTTTCCATTAAATGAAAAATGAAAAGAAATCTTCAGCAAGGGACAAGTGAAAGGAGGGACATGATGGGAAGTAGGAGAGAAACGGAGAAATTGTTAGAAAATACAGAACACGACCAAATAAAAAACTGAATGTAACTATCTCTTCTTTTCTTGAAACAATTCACTTTAATTAACCATGTGATTATAATGGCACCAGTGGATCAGAAAGTGGTAACAGCAAGACAAGGGTGCTAATACAAAGTTAATTGTTTAATTGCCTTTAACTGTAAGAGTGAGAAAGTTTTTTAAGTAGCTGACATAGCAGGGGCTGCTGACAGGCAGTCTAGGTGCCATAGAGAGCATAGAGGGATTTGTCTGAGGCGGATTTTTAAATGAAAAGCAGGAGGACCATCACTGAAGCATATCTGGAGAGTGGCATCTATGAGAAGTAGTTGTTTTTTCTGATTTCCAGGAGGTCCAAACTCAGCAAAAAAAACTTGGTACCTGCTGCCTCACCCAGAGACAAAATACAATAATTGAGATGCTTGGACTCCTTTTCCTCTGAGAGGAGGCATCTTCAGGATGTCACTGCATTCAATCTCCTATTTGAGGATGAAAAAATGCAGCCTGACCTTGAAAGATTGCTGACACTTTATTGTGGCTTTTACTTTGGATGCAAGCTAAATTAAAAATTGCTTTTTCTCTTTTCTGAGAGGTTCTAACTTTTCAAAAAGAACCATTCATTTCTTAATTTTCTCTAAGAGAATAGAAAGCCTGGAGGGAAAAAGATAAGCTTATGAAATGGACTTTTTTTTTTTTTGGTTTTTGGCTTTTACTTTGGGGTTTTGGGATTTTTTTTGTCAGGCCACCATTCTAAGGAAAATCATTGAAATCAAATCTAAACCAGGCTTAGACTTTGACTCCTCCTGAAACCTAATCTACTACTTGACGCCATTAATTTTGCATAGTTATACCAAGAAACTTAAATAACTGCCTGGAACCTTAACTTTGAAACCTTTTGGTAAATTAACTGAATAATAATTTTAAATATACTGCCCCTGAATGTGAGAGAGCTAAAGCAGATAGTTAAATGGATAGATAGACACAGAGAGACAGAGAGTTTTGGCTATCACCAAAATAGCAGGTGAAGAAGGAAGCTGTGAAAGACTATGCCTCCCCTTAAAAAATAAGCTCTGTGGAAGAATACACATTGTTTCTACTTTCTCTGCCTTCAATACCTAAGAATAAAAACTATTCACAGAGATTATAGCAGTAGACATGTGCCAAAGTAATGACACTTTTTCTTTTAAGAGGTGTAGATAAAATAAAAAATACTGTATTTATGTGGAAGATGCTCTCTTTGCAAGGAGGCATGTAAGTAATACATAAACATGCATCAACATATATATATATATAGTAAACGTAGGCAGAATTTCCTTCCTCTGATCTGCATTGCAGATATCCTATCTACATCGGGAAATTGTGCTGCATATTCTGTAGTCATTTTGCATACAGAGTAGCCTGACAAAATTTGCATTAGAGTTCCACAATTGATATGATGAGAGTATTTTTTTCCTAGATATCTAGAGTGACAGTTTTTGCATGTATAGGAACCCTGGGGATTTTATGCACCTTATTTATTTATTCATGCATTTATTCTTTCATTCCTTAATTGTAACATTTATAGGGCATGGGGTCTTTTTTAGTTAAAACTCTCAGGATAAGATCATCAAAACAAACCTTATTCATTCTGATTCATCAAAAATGAAAAAATATATATCATTTTTGCCATGTACTTCAATGATGATTTACTCTATATCTGAAAGAGTTTGCTAAATCATGACCTTAGGTTCTAATGCATCTTTTACTCCATTACCACTTTTCGAAACCACGAGAAAAATTACAGAAGTGGGATTTTTGTTTCTTTGTGATGTTGTTGTTAATACGGTATTATATTTTCATACAGAATTTAATTGCATTACTGAGGATTAATAATCTCCTTTGTCCACAACAACAATTTAAATATCTAAATGAATGATTACACATTAGCATGTTTATTAACAAACAAGATATATTAATGTCAATTGATTTCAGAGAAAGGTTATTGATTATTTAAACATACAAGATTTCAGTGAAATACTGATTGAGCCCATGTGAATAGGAAAAAACTAATGATGTCTTTGACTTTGTACCAATTATGACAAATCTTAGTGCAGGCAGAAGATTTGACACTTTTAATATTTTGATGTCTTCAAGAATCCCCAGGCAAATAATTCTTTTTCCTTCAAGGCAAACTGCAACATAATCAAGTGTAATGAGAAATGAAGGTCTCCATTTTAAGAGATGTTTAGGATATTAGTTTGAATCCTTACTGTCTTAGAGTCACTTGGAATATCTAGAAAGCCACAACTTACAGTACAGAATGAATGCAGAAATGTCTGTATTCCACATCTCATAAGGAATTTATTTTTATTTGTTCTGCTGTTTTTTAGTTCTTCAAAGAAAACATATTCTGTGAATCTATTATAAGAAGTACTCTTCTGACATGGATATCAGTCATATACATGTGCATGAATAAACATATTGGAATTTCAACAGCCATTGCCTGCCTGAAAATTGAAAAGAGATTTTTTTGCTCTAACTGAAATATTTTGCATTATGTTTTGGTTTGGTTTGTTGTTTTCTTTTTTTTTTTTTTTTTTCAGTATAAATTTCTTAATTGTGTGCTGTGCCATTTTCTTATATTTTGATTTAGCATTATGACATGAATCTGTCAACTTCTGTTGCCTATACTTTGTATGGTTTTTTTTCAAGAAGCTTCTCAGCATAAAGTTATTGTAGAAATTCGTATTGAAGATTTACATAGCTCTCCTTCACAAGATGTAAAAAAAAAAAATGCTGCCTTTAATATGCAGTATCACAAGTACTTTTTTATGATGAAAAAAGACAACAGGGAATATAGAGAAAAGAAAATGTTTTTCTCCATAACAAGGGAATATTGTTCCAAAGAGGTAAAACAATACAAAAAGTTTCTTCCACAAACTGTTGATTAAGTCTTAGAGCCCACCTAAATGGGAGTATATATACATTTTAAAGAACAGAAATGACATTCAAACTTTGCAGTCCTTCACTTGATTTATGCTGATAATTGGAGTTTTCTTGATGAATTCTTTACAAAGTTTCTCTGCCCTTAATGAATTTTTCATTTTTCTGATTAGGCTACAAAGGCAGAAGACATTAGAAGCCAGTATTGGCATACTATAAATAATAATATAATGACAAAAATTGCTCTTGAGATAGAATACTGGAAAACATGAGAAGTTTGGATTATTCATTTGTTGAAGACTTGAAGATCATGAAGAATGGCCTGCAGGTCAAGGGAAGCTATTCTTCCTCTCTATTGCATTCCCCTGAAACTCCTTCTTGAGTGCTGCATCCAGTTATGGGGCCTTCAGCATAAAAAAGACATGGATGTGCTTGAGCAGGTCCAGAGGAGGGCCATGAACATGAGCAAAGGCTGGAGTATGTCTCTTTTGAAGAAAGGCTAAGACTATTGGGGTAGTTCAGCCTGGCAAAGAGGGGGTTATGCAGGGCTGTTATTGCATCCTTTTAGTAATTAAAAGGGGGGTTATAAAAAGAGGTGGGGAGGGATCCTTTATCAGGGAGTATAGTGAAAGGATGAGGGGCAATAGTTTTCAACCAACAGATTTAGTTTAAATATAACCCTTTTCTGTGAGGGTGCAGAGGCACTGAAATAGGTTTCTAGGAGAAGTTGAGTATACCCCACTCTTGGAAAAGTCCAGGGCCAGGTCAGATGGGACTTTGAGTAACCTGGTCTAGTTGAATATGTCCCAGCCCATGACACAGGAGTTGGAGACAAATGATGTTTAAGGTCCCTTCCAAACCAAGTCACTCTATGATTCTAGACATTATTTCTGATAAATCTGTTCCCAAATAAATATTAGTAAACACAGTTTAATCCCTTTTTAATTGTGCTTAAGTTTTCCATGGTTGTTCAAACCATTTTGCCCTTTGCCACAAGCCAATATCCAGCACTTCTCAACATTAAAGAGGTACATCAACTTTTTTAGAATAGTAGTTTAAGCTCCACTTTTGATTTGTGACTTTTTCAGGAGGAAAGTCTCTGGGACTATCTGTAGTTGACCTCGCCGGGCCTGCAGCAAATTTAAACTAAGTGCAGGGTTTTCTCCAATAAGGTGGAAGTCAGTCATATCTAACTAGGTTAGATATAAGACAGAGCACAGATGCAGCATGTCTGAGAAAAAATATACTTTGTCTTCAGCTCAGGAGTGGAAGACAGCTGCTACTGCATTGGAATATCAGGTCATTTGACTTGCAAAAGAATGAGAACTCAGCTTTTTGTAGCTGTTCCTCCAAAATGTTCAAAAAAAGTCATAACCTACATTGTCTGCTGAATGGTATTTCTTTTGTCAGATGAATTCTGACATCTCAGATGGAAGGGAACACTCCTAACTAGCAAATGACAGTAATCTTACATTTGGAAAAAGTACATTAAAGTACAAGAGTATATTGAAGAGAAGTGTAAAATAAAAAACAACAGCAGAGGCTAATAACGGACTGTAGTGGGCTTGGTAGTCTCATGGTGACATCCATGATTTGAGCCCCTGCTAAGCAGAACACCTGTCCATAAATTGTAGCAGGTCAGTAAATAGGTGCCTCTGTACCTCTCAGAACAGAGTTGCCTGCTATTATTAGCTGTCACTTTTCCTTAGTTGCCCTGGTTATTATACAGGGAGAAGACTGGGCTGCCTTACTCAGCTCCAGTGGCTCTCCTGATGTGAGAGGTCTTTCATTTTCAGTCTGAAGAGTGGTGAAGAGGTTCTGCCCTCCTGAACATCCTTGCCATTATAAGCTACAATTCTGCATTACTAGTCTCCCTCCCTTCTGTGTGTTTCGGTGGAAGAGGTTTTGGCTCTTTGGCCACGGGCTGCATGTCCACTGCAGACTGCACTTGGAACCAGCTATCCAACTCCTTCTTGGCCTCCTTGATGGAGCACACTCTTCTCACTGCCTCCTGCAGCTCAGGGCCACTTGCAACAGGAGGTACCTCACTTGGTCACACCCTTTGCAGGCAGGTCTGTTGCCTGTCCCAGGAGAAATGCCTTCACACTTGCTGTAGTCTGATGGCCTCACTGCAGCCTCTCCCTTCAGCAGCTCCCTCTGGGTGGAGTCATCAGCCACCAGGGTAGATACAGACCCCCCAGTAGGAGCAGCAGCCTTAGCTCTCAGACAAGTGCTCACCATTCTGCTTTGGAGGTTGGGAGGATAATTGCCCTTGGCCTGTGCAGATCATCACAAAATGGTCACTGGTTGCAGGGTTATGTGGACTTCAAGTGGCCCCACTCAGCCAGTGGAATAACCCTCTTTTGAAGAGGCACACTCCTGCACACCCTCCCCCACAAAGTGCCACACCACACCCTGGCTAACACGCCATGCCTGGTTTGTCTGCCCTGGTCATGGTGCTCCTGGTCACTCACGCTCCCTTGGGGCTGACTTTTGTTGGTGTGGGGTGCAGCCACCTGGCCAGGCCTCCTCAGCCACTCTCATGCAAGCTGCTGTCTCCTGGCAGGGGTCAGTACCCCCTGGACTTTCCCTGGAGCAGGAAATACAACTCAAAGGTTATGATACTCTCCTCGTGGAATGCACCTGATTCAGAGCTGATCACCTTGGTGACCATGGAAAACTTTGCCACAATTATAGAGGGATTAAACTATATTTATTGGTAAAAAATTGGTAAAAATTTTAAAAATTGTTAGAAATTTACCACTATCTGAATAATACTGGTCCCGAACAGCAACCTTAATTATTTTCTCTGAGATTGTACACCCTTTCTGTGGTACTTAATTTTTCCCAGGACAGTGGAATTCATGGTTTCTGAGGGAAATTCACCTTTGTTCATAGTCTGTCTCCCAAGTTTCTCTTGACTGAGACTATTCAATCCCTACCAAAGAAGTTAACATAATTTACTATATGTTATACCAGGCTCAAGATTTCAAATCCTGTACACAATACCTATAAACATCTCAACCAAATTGATTTAGCACTGAAGACACAATTCACTATTTAAAATACCCAAAAATATTTCCAAAGCACTTAGGTCCACAAACACTGGGATAAACAGACCTTTTTTGTCTCTTGACTCACAATATAGAAACTTTCCAAGGAATTTTTGGAAACCTGTTGATCTTTGAGAGCTGTATGTCTAACAAATGTAGTGGAAACTGACTTACTAGAAGGACTAGAAACTTTAAAGTGGCAGTAGAAGAATAATATACACATACACACACACACACACACACACATGAACATATATACTAGGGAACTCTTTCCTCCACATGAATTCAGTTTGACAGTTCTTGATTCCATTGTTAAAATATTAAAATATTAAAATTATTAAATTCCTGTCTACTTTATCAGTAGTTTATATACAGATCACCTAGATTCTAAGACATCAGCTTTGCCTTCGTCAGTATATTTTCTTGTCAGAATTTGACTACTTTTTATCTTTCACTGCTATATCAAATAATTTAGAAAATGTCACTTTTTTTCTCATAATCTCAGTTTTGACAGAGCAGATTTTCTATCATGTTGGAGACAAGAACATAAAATTGCCTTTTCAGTCATTCCTTTTCATCTTTTAAATTAGATGCCACTGTTAGTTTTTTTCATTTATCCTTTCAAATTTGCTTATGAAAATGCAAATATTATGAACTCAGTTGCACAGAAAAATAATCCAGAGTACCTCAGGTTCTCTTAAGAAAACATGGGTGACTACAGATTTTAAATCATTGCATATCATAATTCTTCATCTTGTTTCTCCTTCACTTGGCTGTGACAGTTTCCATAGCTGTTCTGACATTGGCATTGCATGTCATGTATTGGCAACTCAAGCTGCCAGAAAGGTGCAAAGAATGGTGATGCCCATACCAAGTTTTTAGTAAATTCAACAGTACAAGTGCATTTAAGAGGCGTTCATTCAGGCACCGCAACAAACATCTAAGCCTCGTGGATTAAAGAGCTACATGCTAGGGATTAGCTAGCTACCATCAATATGTAAGGACTACAATCTATGAAGTCTTTTACACATATCGTATTGCACAGCTGTGAATATAATTCCTGTTTGTCTGATAGAAGTATTCTTTATTTGGAGATTGCAAATAATGTTTTGAAAAGAGAGACCATGGAAAGCTTTATGAATTTCACACATCGTATTCACTATGCAGACCTAATGACATTAGCACCGTTTGTCATTTAGCTCAGTACAAGATCTATGCTTGTTTTTATTGTACAAGCTTGCAGTCATGTAGATCTAAATGGTTACACTACAGATTTTCTTCTTTTCTTTGGTTTATTACTGTTCATGCACATGAAAGAATCCCTACAAAATCTGTAAGGCTTTGTTTTTATAAATTTCTTTCTCACAGACTCTGAAGGCATTCTAAGGAGACTACATTGCTAGCAAAAATCTATAAAACCTACTTGATAATGGGGCAAGTGTAAAAATTCTGGTAACGGGATGATACATGTTTTGCCTTGATAAAAACACAATTTCTTTTGATGAAAGTAAGACAGTGCACTTCAGTTGCTCTCTTCGTCATGAATAACCAAATAAATAAGAAATATCACCTCTATTCTTGTTTACATTTTTATTTAAATAATAATTTGTTTTATTAAGAGTATCCACAGATATGCAAAAGCAGTATTTCAAAACCCATTGTTTTATAAATACCTTTGTGCTGCATAAAGCTTTCCGCACTGTAGGACAATTGCTGAGCACAATAAAATGTTCTCTATTGATCTGTGTCATAGCCCATTGTTTGTTGCCTTGAGTATAGTGTAGCCAGCCAGAACACAATCTTTTTTCTCTAAGAAAGATAACAGCAGTGATCCAGACTTTCTAATGCAGCTACCAAGTTCAAATAAAGTATGGGTAATAAATGTTACCCACCATGTTTTGGGAGGAGATAGTAAATGCTTTTTAGCCATTTATGCTTTCCATGTCAGTTTTCAAGATTTCAAAGCTATGTAAGGCCAAATATATGAGTATTTTTTTTTTATTCAACATTGTACATGCATATTTCTTTTGTCATATATCTGTGACCATTATGCATAATTTTATTTATTACAATATATTTGCACCTATAACCATTATATTCTATTTGCAATTTAAATATATATTTTGTCCCGTACTTATTTGTGTTGGCAAATGCAAAAATCTTAACAATTTCATTTAACAATGTCCAGAAATACTGTGCAATTTTTCCAGCTTTTTCATGCTTCACCATAGATTTACTCAAACTGAAACTATTTTTCACTTAGGATTTACATATAGTGCACCCACTGCAACAGAATGAGAGAGATAAAGCAAGCCAATAACGCACTTGGTATTTAAAATTTTATGAGTGAAATAAATACTTTTTTTAAAAACAATAAAAGAAATAGCTGAATTATTTGCATTTATGCCTCACATTAAAAGAATGTGCAACATTCTTTTAAAACAGTAGATACACTGCTATCTCGAAGACCATTTCATTTGTCAGCTCATAGAATTTGATTTAGTGGGCTAAGACACGCATGTGGAAATTTACTGAGGTGAACTCTGACTGTGTGTCTCCATAAAAAGCCCAATTCCTGTTTATAAAAGAGACACACAGGAATGAAAAGTAAGTGCATGTACGGCCAAAGCTGTAGTTTTGATTAAAGTTCAGAAAAATAAGTTATGTTCCAGCAAAATTAGGATCTTCTCAACATACTTTAGAGGAAGAAAAATAAAATAACTTTAAAATTTGAAGGCTGTAAAATAAATATTTTGCATTACAATATTTAGTATTGTGCTTATCATTTGGATTATGTGCTATAGGACACAAAATGATAAAAAGAGAATAGAGGCTTTACTATTTGGTAAATTTTACCAAAGTATTCTTGATCATCTAGCTGCAATATGCAATCTTCAAAGAGACGTGAAAGTATATTAATTCAGAAGACCATATAAGACAGACCATTCATAAGACCTCAACAATTACATAGATTAGAAGACTAGCTCCTTGTCATTCAAAATATCTGCACATGAAAATTAGTTCAGTGTGGAGGTGTCTCTCCCCTGAAATCCTGGGGGGAGGGACCCTGCAGGGTATGAGTCTGTCCCTGTCCCCATGTCATGTGTGCCCCATACCTGTTCCTCATTGGGTGGTTTGGGTGCCTGGGGCCTGGGAAGAGAGAGGGTCCCGTGACTGGGGTCTGCCTGGGAACTCCAGCCATGCAGCTGGAGGAATAAAATAATCCCTGAACATCTACAGAAATATCGCTTCATCTTTCCTTCCAAGTTCATCGCTGTCTTATTCATGTTGTAAGGATTCCTCATTACAACAGGTGAGCAATCATATATTAGGAGTCTCGAGTTACCCTAAAATGCTAAAGATAGATTACTTCAGACTGATGAGATCAGTAAGATTTTTGAATGCTATGAGTGACTTCATTGGAATTTGTTTAGCTAGCAGACTAGAAACTCTATGAGGATGACAACAATTTCATGAAGGTCAACTGAACACTTTTGAATTTGCCTAACTGGAACCCTAAAAAGCTTCATCCCAGCACTGCATTGTCAAGTCCTGCAGGTAATGCTTTTAATCAGAATGTTTTTGCACATTTTTCTAAGGAATTTATTTTCTTTTACCTTTCTGATTACTTTTCATCTACAGCATGACACGACACTTAGACCACACCATGCATAAACACTACAGAGGCTTGGTTAAATGCAAATCTTCCCTTTTCTCTGTGACAGAAATACCAAGCAGATTGACCATATTTTTCAATTAACTTGAAAGCCATTCTACTGACACCACTCTGAGAGGCTTCTGTACTCCTCAGGCAAGAAAGTATGAGCAGAGCATAACAACATTTTTCCCAGTAGCTGCTGCTGAACTTCACATCTTAGAGCTTCAACAGAAACAGAAAAACCTTTTGCAAAGGCCAAAACCTGTTCTTCCTTTGCAGGCTGTACTGACATGATTCAAAATGAGAAATAAACCTAAGAATGCAGTAATGTTAAGTCTACTCTTCCATCTGTCAAGAAGTCAACTGTGTTTTATATACAATATTTTCCTTATATTTATATGCATGTGCTGGGGGAAGCTGCATTCTATTGAATGGTGAATATACATGATTTTTTTTTAAGAATACAATTTTTAATGCATTATTTTCAGTTATGAACCTTTGAAACATGATGTTTTTGCATAATCAAAGCATGAAAGATGCATGAATGTCAGTAAATATGTTTCCAGAAATGGGGAATCAGTGGCATTGTTACATATTTAGCATGTTTGACAAACAGCAAAAGACTCGTGTGTGTACCACTCTTTTCTGGTTAGTACTTGCTCTGATGGACTTCTCAAGGATGAATTAACTTAATGGGTCATGGCTAATGAAGATAGGTTTGCATTCTTGTTTATTATGAATTACGTTCCTACCACATAGGAATTACATTCCTATCAAAATTCAAGGATGCAAGGAAGACAGCCACCATTTCCTGACAGTTCCCCCTTATTGCATGGTCATTCAGACCCCCATTTAAAAAGGATTCAACAGGCAATGTGCTGTAACCCCAATGGCCTGAAGCCAGACATATCAAACTGGCAGGAGGTGACAGTGTGACATTGGCTCCGGTATCATTCCGCCAACAATGGAGAATTTGTGAATGCAGGACACTGGAACTCTCTCCTCCTGCTGGCAGCTCTACATGGTGAATATGAGCTATTTTATTTTTTTTTTTTTTAAATTAATTTTATATCAGCATATTTTACAAGGGGATCTCCCAAAGATGTTAAGGTTAATGTTTTTGCCTCTACACTACAGACACTTTCTATGCTCTTTTCTGACAAATTGTGAGTATTTCTCTCATTGCACTCTTCAAAATGTCAGATTGAAATTGAATAAATAGCTGTTAAAACAGTTAAAGTCATTAGTTACAAAAGCTTTGTTATTTTCATGCTGTATAACCTACATAGAAACAGGAGCAAGAATGTCAGAGGTATGAATCTATGAAATTTATTTAATTTTTCGACACGTAGTTTAAACTTACTTCATAACTAACATAATTATCTTTGAATATTTACTGATTACTTCAAATCTTGGTCAATGGATTACCATATATTTTACAAGTAAATAAACATCTTGGTTACATTATCTTCAAATTTCTGCTCTGAATGGAGATGGAACTACTTACAAAGGAGACGTGCTGCTTGCTCAGCAAAAGCACCAGCGGTATCCTGCCTGTGTTGACTTCCCTGGGCTGTTTTCCTCCCTAAATAATCAGGCTGCTTGTAGGATGATAAAGCTTTCATGGGTGCACT
This sequence comes from Lanius collurio, assembly GCA_020086605.1. Lineage (NCBI taxonomy): Eukaryota > Metazoa > Chordata > Aves > Passeriformes > Laniidae > Lanius > Lanius collurio. The sequence continues at coordinate 8,618,577 of JACBWW010000011.1, read as the reverse complement.
TGTAATGGGATAATGCAAATGTCAACCTGTTCTTGCATGAAAGGCTTTCAGTCACAACTTAAGGCAATCTCTGTAAGGACTTTTTAAGCAGTATATTTCCTTATCTGCCCACCTTCTCTAACAGACTGCTGTCCATGTTAGCCAGAGTTAAAACATCCACCTGGAGAAGACACAAATGACAATTCAGAATATTAGCTTGCACTGGCACTCATTTCATATTACCTTAAGATGTGGAACTGTGAGCTGTGGCAGCTGTGGAAACAGCCATTCCACCCACCCATACTGCAACTTGTGGTGCAATTGTGTAGGTGAGAGCTGGGATTAGCTAGCATGTGGCATGAATATTGCAGGAGTGTAAACCAGAACACTTAATGATACTTACATTTTGTTCAGCTGAATTAATTGCAGCTTATTCAGATCAGCTCATATTTTTCTGAAACAGTCCATTGAGTTCTAATTTTCTGATTTCAGCCTCTGTCCTAAAATTACATTCTTGGATCATTAAAGCCCAAGGAGCTCAATAAGCTCTCCAAATAATTGAACAAGATGAAATTCTCTTTGTGAAATTGAGAACTACCTTCTTTTACTAATTAATTTGTTTCAGTAATAACAACAATTACAACACAAACAAAACAGTCAAGAAAACGGCTTTGTGAAGGTAAACCTCCACAGTCACCAAATACACTTTTCCCTTTACCTTTTTCAAAGTAGTTTAAATTTTGCTAAAATCAGAGTGCACAGAGCAGTGTGACTTCAATTTTCACAAAAGTAAACAACCAAACCAATCAGACAAACCAAAATAACAGGATAAAATAGGGATATCAACTAGCCTAGTGACTCCATGGTGTCCAGGCTTAGATTTTGCTTTGGTTGGAAGAGGCCATATGTTATCTACAACAATGATTTGAAAGTGGCTTGTTTAGAAGTATCTGGAGCAGAATACATTCTTCTACAAAGAATACAATACAGTCCAGTGCGGTTTTCTGAGCACTGGAAATCTTCCTCCCTTTAATCCATTTCCTTACATATTCCAAGGTTTATAATTGAACTAATTGAGAATAAAATCAGGCTCTGGAAGGAAAAAAACATATAACTCTTATATGGAATTATTCATTGTATACACTTAAACATCAGATTCTTAAGAAGACCAAATAAGTAAAGATTTATCAGGAATAATAGGCCAAGGTCTCCTGTTGTATAACATAGATATTTATAGTATTTAAAGAAATTTCTGAATTTTACTAACAAGAATATACTAACTATTTTACCAAAAATGACCAGTTCTCTGTCCTTATTGAGAATATGCACACCTGCCAACAAAGGGGGAAACACAACAACAGATTCTTTAGAAGACAGTTAAAAACACTTGTCAATACATGACACAGTACAGTATATATTAGGAACTTGCTTCTTCTAACTTATAGTTTGAGGAGATACCATAATAATTTGATATTCAAGTACATAACTGTGAGAGCTCTGGACAAAATACATGTTGAGATTTTTTTGCAAACAGAAATTTTTATTCCCCAGGAGCCTTACAGAAGAGAAAGATATTATATCCCTATGAGTATTACACAGACACAGCTCCTTGTCTACCTACTTAAGCAGTAAACTTTCCTAAAATTCACAAGTGGCAAAAAAAAAAAAGAAAAAACTCACTGAAGAAAGTATTGTTACTACCATCTCAGAAACAGATCACGAATTCAGAAATAAATTAGTCAGGGAGTTATAAGAAATATTTTATTACCCTTGCATAATCAGGCAAGATATAGCTGTGGTGAAAATGCTTGTGAGGAGCTAATTGTCAAAATGGAGTTCTCTTGGATTGTTCTGGGGTTTTTTTAAGATAAATAGCTAAAGTATCAAGACTGTGTATATAAAGATTTTTTTTTCTTTTATTATTTGTAGACAGCAATATACTAAATACATAATTTATTGAGAATAGTTTACAAAGATGTACCTGGGAGATGTGTAAAGATTTTTTTTTTTTACAACAAAAAATATTATAGAAACTATATAGATATTATATAGAAATTATACATAGTATTTATATCTAACTATATAGATACTATATAGGAATTATAGATAATGGATTTTCAAGTAGAAGTGACAGATTTGTTTCAGACAATGCATTTTATTACCTTTTCTGGATACTTCAGGGAACTAGGGAAGTATATTTTTAGTGAAAAATGTGTAGGAAAACAAAAGAACAACATTTCAATGAAAGAAAAAGTAGAAAAAAACCCAAACCATGACCTACTCTATGAAATTGTTGTTTCTGTATATATTTTACTGTCGTATCTATTTGGTTCCCAGAATATTTTTGTATTATCAGAAATTATTCTTAACTTTAAAAATAAAATCAATAATAAACCATATACAATAGAGATTATTATACATTTTGCATTTCAACTTTTCCTTCTAACTTCAACTTTTTCACTTTTTTTGTTTGTTTGTTTTATTTTTTTAATCTCATAGGAAAAAAGAACATCAAAATAAATAGACTACACATTTGAAGAATACAGAAAGCTGCTCTTCAAGAAAAATCTGGATTTACAAGGTTCAAGACAACATCTTGTCCCGGTTCCAGCCAGGACAGGGTGAATATTTGAAGTAGCCAGAAGGGGATATTCTGTACCACCTCACATCACTAATGGGGCAAGGGGGAAAGAGTCTCTTTGGTGAGGTGGCAGCAGTTTGCTCATTACCTGTTGTGCATTTACACTTTCCGCATGGGAGCTTTTCTGGTAATGCACTTTTATTAACATTGTTGCTGTTACCTTACCCTTGGTGTCTTATCTCATTGCTGTTTCCAGTAAATTGTTCTCATCTCTAACTTTTGTGCCTCCAGTTCTCTTCTCCATCCCGCCATGGGGGAAGAGAAAGGGTAGGGTGAGTGAGCAAGCAGCGCATGGTTTGGAGTGCTTCAATAAGAATGCTAAGTTGGGGAACACCATTCCAAAACCATAAAGTTGTAAGTTCTGACACACCACACTTTTGGTACACATAAAACGTGAAAACTCAGTGTGTTTTTATAAAGATGATTTGGTATTATTTTTACCTTTGTTTTCATGTTATTGAAAAAAACATGATTTTGTAACTATATGTCCTGAATAGCTACATCATCTTTTAAAAACCTCAAAAATGGTTTCACTGTGTTATAGATAGGTCAAAATTAATAAGAAATTAAAATGCTATAAATGGAATGAGTTATTAATGTGGAATCTAAAATGTGAAATATATCTTGTAAATTGTATATATGTTTAAATTTAGTTGTGTTCAGAGTACACCTTGGCAAGTGCCATGACATCTTGCTCAAGGAAGGTACTAATTAACATAAGAAGTGCAGGCAAGCTCAGGGGAGATGACCTCAGACCCATCAACCTCCTATGATTTCGTCTTACCCAACAAGAATCTTTTTCCATCTGAAAGAAGTAAGAGATAGGATCTGCTGCTCCTTGGACATTGCTGATGAGTGGACCTATTGCTCGAGACACCTCATTGTAATCATATAAGGATTTCTCGGAAAGATCATCATACGTTGAGATGAGTTACTGGAAACCATCAACCAGAGCACAAAGAGAATCCTTGGACACATCAACATCTAAATGGACCACTGAGCACTGGACCAGAGTATCATCAGGAGTGAAAAGGACAAAGGATATCATAGCCAAGAGCAAGAAAAACAGTATAAAGACTGGACTCAAACATCTCAAAGGTGTGCGCTTACCTCTCTGAACTGCTGGTGGTCAGAGCTGTGTATGTGTCACCCAGAGTCAAGAACCTAGGCTTGGCCCTGTTTTCCTTTATAGTGGCTGATTTTGATTGTCAATTTGATTGAAATAAATTTTATTTGTTTTTATATTAATAATTTGGCTCGCGCAAATTATTAATCCGATGAAATTGACGTTTCATTTATAACAACTGTGCCTTAATTCATCCGCATGGAATATTGCTTTAGTGCTCAAAACCAGCTTTCCAAAAACCAGTGGACAAAAATCGTATTCTCAAATCTTGAAATAAAATACATAATGTTCATTTTAACACTCTTTACAATTCAAGATTCTAATGATGAACAAGAGAAGACTCATCCTCTGGTGTCAATTTCAGGATATTTGAGTCAGTTCAGGCCACAGCAGTTACTATGCTGATTTTCACTTGCAGTATATTAAAATAGGGACAGAAAACACCTCCACTGCAGTAGTCTTTCCTCCCTCCTGAGCACAGGGTGTAGGCAGGGAAGGAAGAGGCTTTTTATGCTGGTATTAATCCTGTTTGAAGACACTGTACTGATTCTAAGTCTTACTTGTCTAAGTGTTTTATTTAGCAACAGCCTGTTTGTCTGGTATCTCTTCTACTTTAAAGGGACTGTCTGATAGATTTATGGGCAATTTGTTATGTAGAGAGAAGAGAGAACTGCAGAGGAACATTTTATGTAAATCATGCTTCAATTTCTGATTAGTTTTGCTCAAAATGTCACATGGTTTTGAGGAAAACATTTTCATTTAGTTTTGGGAATAGGAAATGACTGTGTATCTACACAGGTGAAGAATTTAACTGCTCTTTATCTATGGAATACACAGATGTGGGATGCAGGTGAGGATGCAGGTTATATGTAATCTACACTAAGAAAGGCATATCTCATCTATGCATAGATCTTTAAAATAGAGATATTTGGTTGTGCTTAAGTACCACAAACAGTCTAGTTGCAATAGAACAGAACTTGATGAAGGCACTCACTTTTATTCAAGTAACCTCATGCTGCATCACCCCAAATAACTTCTGACTTCATTTAGGCATGATGTGATGAAAAGTGAAAGCGTTTTGCTGTACCTCCTTGCACATTTTTCTCTGTGAAAGTATGGGAACATCCAGTTTTGGTTTTGTTTTTCTTAATATTTTTCAAAGGTTAAAAGTTGGCGTGAGTTGTCTGCAGAGCTACATACAAATAACTGATCCATAAAATGCACAGACATCATATAGGAGGTGTCAAGTCTGGAAAAGGCAATAAGCTGCATAGCTCTCTTATTTTTTAAGATTACTTTTACTTCCACAATAAAGGTTGAAATGGAAATTGAATAGTGAGTACAAACTGAAAAAGCAATAAGTTTGCAATATTTTATCTCAAAAATAATCACTAACTTAGATAAGATAAACTTTTTGGTTCATAGTCATTGAAAGCATAAACTCATTGCCATTCAGATATAGATTATACTTTTAGACAGAAAATGTGGTCTGTAATGTAGCTCTACTGGCCCAATAAAATTTTTTGCTTCAAATTGTGCTGTAATTATGGTTTAAGGATGGTAACAACAATCCAGATTTCATTATAAAAAAGAGCTGTAGTTGTTTTTTTCATAAATAATTCAGGAATTATCTTGATCATTTTGGTCACATTTATTCAGTTGTTTCATTTGTTGCTTAGAGTAAATGACTATTTATTTTTAAATAATTTTTTGGGCACTTTGTGGTTTTGGTTGAGGTTTTTTGGGGGATTATTTTGGGGTTTTTTAATAGCACACATATTTCTACTTCTTGACAAAATAGCAGCAATATTTAAATGTGAATTTTTTATTATATATTGTCCCAGCACAGAGCAGGCTGGGAGTGCACAAGAAGTTAGGAAGGGACACAGATAGGACAGGTGACCTCAACTGACCAAAGGTACATTTCATACCCTGTGTTCAACAATACAAAGCTGGGAGCATAAGAACATGGGGGCATTAGGAGAGAAAGCATTTTCCTTCACAAGTAACTGTTATGTGCCTTGTTTCCTGGGAAAGGCTGAACACTTGCCTGTCTGTAAGAAGTAGTGAATGAATTGCATATTTTACTTTGCTTGTGTGCATGCTTGTTTTTTTCCTCTATAAACGGCCTTTTCTCAACTCATGGGTTTTTCTTACCTTTATACTTTCGATACTCTCCCTTATCTTAATATGACAAGAATGAGCAAGCAGCTGGACAGGGTTAGAATACAACAGTGTACTTGAACTATTTCAAGAAAGCCTATTCAGTAGTTAAATGACACTGACTCTCTGTTCTTGCTGCACAGTCCAGCATCTCAACTTATCAGAAGATGAGTAAAATTCAGTACCTTTCCCCAGACAAACCAAAATAACAGGATAAAATAGAGATATCAACTAGCCTAGTGACTCCATGATGTCCACGCTTAGAATTTGCTTTGGATGGAAGATGCCATATGGTATCTACAACAATGATTTGAAAGTGGCTTGTTTAGAAGTAGAATGTGTTCTTCTACAAAGAACATATAATCAAAAAAACCACACAGATATTATAACACATGAAACCACAATGGAGAGTCACAAAAAGAAGAGCGGACAAATCTGAAATACAAAGCAGATATATATGGGATATTTACATGAATAAAAAAAGAAATGCATCTCTTCAAAACCAGAAAAGTAAGTGTGTACTTTCTGCTCCATTGAGCATATGTCAAATTGTGCATTGATGGAGAATAACTGGGAAAATATAGATGTAATCTGCTGTGTATGAGAGGTCAGTAAGCTGTTTTGTCTCTTCTCCTAACATTGGATATTGTATTTTTTGATCTTTTGAGATTTGTGTTGAAATGTAGTTTTTAAAACAAATTGTGAAGAAAATCCTGGATGGATAAGGCAACTCAGCAGTATAATAGGTGCCTTCTTAAATGGATCACATCTACGGTATTTGGAAAGAAAAGTCTTTATTCACATCGTAATCTAATTTTAACTTTAAAAGCTAACAGTTACTAAGTTTTCTCTCAGTAAAATTTTATAATGCTATTTTAGTCTCTCCTCAGATATGCCTTCTGAAATCGATGTAAAAATGAAATTTTGTGTTTATATATGTGTATTTTTTGATTTTGGCATTTATCCAAAGCATATGGGCTATTTACAGTGAAGCCCACTATTGTTGTGATACTAAACAGAAATATATGAAAAAAATAACAAGAAGGTCAAAAAATCCTCCATCTATAGAACAATCAGCCTTTGGAAGAGTTCTTCATTTGGAACAAGTGTAAATCATCTCACTGGGTTAGAAGTGGAGGTGACAAATTTTGTCAACAAAAGTGCACTGGCTAAATGAGTAAGGAACTGGTGTCTGGGGTTGTCCACCTCTCATCATATCACATTCAATAATGTAGCATAGTATAGAGATATTAAATATTTCAAGTTCACAAAACTGCCATCAAATATAAAGTATTTTCAGTATGATTCTACCTGGAGTACTCATGTTTCTGCTGTGAGGGACTACAGCACAACTTGCTTCAAAAATAGAACTGTTTATCAGAAAAAGACATTAAAATGCAAAAAAATGGCCACAGGTTTTCAAGAAAGTAACTTGTCACTGAGTAAATGGATCTGTGATGAATTTCAGACTTCCCCAATTGATGACGTAAGAAGAGCACAAATAACACTTGTTGCCTAAGCACCATTGTGCGTCAGCTGAGAATAATTTTAGTCTATTCTTGGACATCTCTTGGTGGTGTCCTAGGACTACCTCACTTAAGAGGTGGGAACAGCTATCCCAACACTGAACTGACTGATGCTTTTTAAGTACACTGACGCATTATTGGCCAATTACTTAATGAATCCTTTCATAATCAACAAAGAGAATTTTCATTAAAATTGTTCCGTCATCAACTAAAAATAAGCAAGGCAACATTTAAAGTAGTTTGTTCAAGTGCAGATTCTTGCCATTCTTTGATGCTATGTCAAGACCTTCTCTGTTTTGTTCACCACAATGCTCTCCTGCCCTCACCAGTCACTTCCTGCGTTCCCAGATGCTCTCTCTTCCAGCCAAACAGAAAAATTATCTTGTCTGCCATGTGCACTCAAGCCTGTCTTCACATTTTCTCCTGATTTTTGCAGTTTTCAATGTATTTGGTCAAGTTTATGCTATTTCTGAGTTAGGTTAAATTCAAATGCTGCATCCTCATTTAGAGTTGACATCTTTCTTGCATCTAGTTTTCCAAAACCTAGAACCCAATCAGACAACAGTGCTACCTGCTGGCTTTGCAAACATGTTGCAATTCAGAGTGCATTGAGAAACCTCACCAAAATCTAGGGGTTTGCAGACTGCAATCAGAACCTGGAAACATTTTACAAGGCTGGATCTTCAATACTGACAAACAGTAATTACAGGAATGATTGCAGCGAAACTTATATCATTGTACTTGCATAAACCCGACAGATTATCCAGTCTTAAAAATATTGAACAGCATGACATTTATACTTTCAGTTGGGAACCAAACCGAGCATTTAAATTTTTACATTTTTTCTAATTTTGTATTCCATTTATTTAAGCCTTCAGTTTCTATTATCCTTGTTTCTGCTTGTGTCATCACATTAAGTCTGTATTTCATGTTTATTTAGTAGCCATGACTCAGTTGTACCCCAGACTGCTGCACAGTAAGAAGCTGTAAAATGGTTGTACCTTAAAATATGACATTTAGAGTAATGATACAAGAAAAACAGTTGTTGAAACTTCTCTGTATTATAGAAAGCCTTGTCAAATTAAAGAATTAAGACTCATTAAAGAAATTTGAAGCAGACAAAGAGTTTGATGCCTTCAGACAAATCTTTACAAGATAAAACTAAGCAACTTTGAACTGCAGAACATCACAGCAAGATTCAGACTCCATAATTATATGAGAGATGCTTCTCAGAAGCTTGGAAATTCTTGGTTTCATTCCTGATATTTCCGTCTGGTTTTGATATTATTTTTGGCCATTTAAATGATATGCATAATTGCAATTATTGTGAAACAGGATAATGCTGTGATTTGATAGTTATAAAATGTCACTGAGTTGTATTAATGATATATTGGAAAAATCACATTTAAGATATTTTTCAAAGGCTGGATACATGGCAGTATTTTTTTCTCAGTGTCTGCTCTTTGTTATGGAGCATCAAATGAGGTTTTTCATATAGAAGTCAGATACCTTGAGAACCAAGCTTTTTAGATGTTTTCAGCAAATTGAAAGAACTCTACTTCACATCAAATAAAAATTAGATTCAATTTCACTTTTCATGTTACTGACACTAGCACAAATAGAAAATAATTCATTTAATGACTGAATTAAATATCTGGCAAAATTAGATAAGGTTAATGATCTGTTTTAGCCTCATATTTAATGTGCCTCCTGAGACTATTTTTCACAGAAATTTATTGTGTGTTTACTGTGTTTGGAATAAGACATAAAACAAATTCATTAATAACATATAAGAAAAACACGTTTTCTTTGAAGTGTTAAATATAGCTACATATAGACACAATAAATTAAAGAATCTTTGAATGAAAGTGAGATCTCAAGTTTGTTTAAATAATACATTATTATTTATTTGCTTAGATCACAGTTATGGGTTCTTGTTTGCATTTTAACAAACATGGTTGCCAATAGATCAATAAATACTGAAAATATTATTCACAAAGTGCAACTAAATTATGTTTATTATGGATTTTTTAATTTCCCCCTGGAAATATGGTTTATAAAGCTGAAATATATATCTTTTCAACAGATAGGCTCATTTTATTTCTGTTTAAATTGTACAGTACATCTTTATATGTTTTAATGGATTTCATAAACATTTTATAGATTATTTATTGAAGTAAATGTGTTAAAATAATGCACAGCAGTTAACATAATTCACACTAATTTTTACAGACTTTCCTTTTCTTAGTAGTTTCTGAAGACATATTTATACTGTGATCATTTAACTATCATTAAAATATCTTAAATAAATTGTAAATTCCAATAAAAAAGATGCATATACCAATGAGATTTTCTTGTCCCCCCCTTTTTTTTTGGTGTGCATGTGAATATGCCCAGGTTCACAATTGCTGCTAACAGGAATCCAGGATTTTAAAGTCTTTATCTTCTTAAAAGTTTTAACCTGACTAATACCATCAAATACATTTTAACTGACTTGGCACTCTTAGAAATGGATTGTCATAGGGATGGGTACCCAGGAATTTATATAAAAATTGACCTGTATGGGTACCCAGGTGTGAAGGTACCCCTCCCCTGAAGTCCTGGGGGGAAGGGACCCTGCAGTGTATGGGTCTGTCCCTGTCCCTGCTCCCATGTCATGTGTGCCCAATACCTGTTCCTGACTGGTTGGGTTGGGTGCCCGGGCCTGGGAAGAGAGCAGGGTCCCATGACTGGAGAGTCTGCCTGGGAACTCCAGCCATGTGGGCTGGAGGAATAAATCATCCCTACTATCTAAAAAAATATTGCTTCATATTTCCGTCCAAGTTCATCGCTGTCTTATACTTGTTGTAAGGATTCCCCATTAAAACAAATGGTAGAGAATGCTGGCAAATGATCCCTGGGGAAGGTAATTCAGTGATTCATGAGTAAACTCTGGATATCTCTTCTTGCTTTCGTTTTGCTGTCCCATCTCTGAATGATGGAAGACTCATGGAAAGACTCATGGCTGTCTGAACCACAAAGAGACATTTACCTTAAACTTAAAAATGTTCTTGAACAGCGATATGTAGATTTTAGCTTAATTCAAGCTCAGAAAGAACTAAGACACTTTTTGGCATGGCTGTTTAAAAACTTCTTCTATGTTTCTTGGAATTTGATTCTTACCAAGGACTTTTGGAAGAATATGTGGACACAGTTAATTTCTGAGTCAAAAAATGTGCCGATGCAAGACTATTTCTGGGAATATTACCTGATTTAGAGACTGCTGAGCAATATCGATTGTGTCCGGCTGCTGTTTTAGCAGCGAACACGTGGTTGAGCAGTGCGCACATTGCAACGGGCTCCTCCATTGCCCCAGAAACTGCGCAGCCCCAGCTGCAGGTGCCCAGTGCATTGCTGGTGGTGGCAAGGGAGCTCCTGCACGTGGGAGAGCCAGGCATGGCAGGAGCGAGACCGGCGGCAAGAGCGGCAGCAGTGGGAGTGGAGCCAGGAGCAGCGCGGCAGCACGGGCCCAGCGGTGTTCACCCTGAGGCAGCGGCAAGGGCAGCAGCGGCAGAGGCGCATCCTGGCGATGGCCGCTCCGCGCTGCATGGCGAGCAATGGTCCAAGCCCGAGCCCCACACCTAGAAAGGCAGCGGCGAGTGTGGCAGTTGCTATGGTGACCACAGTGAGCCACGCCGAGCAGAACCAGAGTGGTGTGGGGGCGAGAAGGGAACCGCGCTACAGCCCAGCAGCGACACAGCTGACAGCAGCAGCGGTGGCGGCAGCACCGGCGATACAAAGCCTCACACACGCGAATGCCTTACAGGGCGCAGCCGTGCATCTGTGTTAAAGCCTGGAAAGCATGGAGCAGCTGCTCAGAGCTGCAGAGGAGAAGCGAGCACAGCGCCAAATGGCAGTGCAGAGGTTGGCAGTGCTGGCATGCAGCAGCACTGCCAGACTGGACCCGCACAGCCCCAAACACGATCCTGAGGAGTTGAAACCCTGTGACAGGAATGCGCTGGCGGCCCTGGCCCCGGTGGTCCCGGATGCGGCAGCTCCAGCACAAGAGTGAGTGAAACTGAAAGTGAAAGCAAGAACAAAAGAACTCGGAAAAATGAAAAGGTTATCGCAGCTAAGGTTTTTGGAACTGTAAAATGGTATAATGTAAAGAAAAATTACAGTTTCTTATTGAAAAATGATACAGGAGAAAGTATTTTTGTCCATAAATCAGCTATTGTGAAAAATAGCCCCAAAAGTGATGTTCCAAGCCTAAAAGGAGAAAGAGTATAATTTAAAATTGTACAGGGAAGAAAGGGCCCACAGGCCGCATGTGTTACAGGCCCTGGGGGTGCTCCTGTGAAAGGTAGTAGATATGCGAGACAACATCCCCATAATCCCTATCCTTTCCCCTATCCCACCGTCCCCATTTTTCCCATACCCCTTTATTTCACAAATTTCCCTTTCTGGTTCCACTTCCAAAACCAGGCTTTTCCATTTGCCATGAACCTCTTTGCAATGACAATGGGGGGATGAAAAGGAGGGAGGGAAGAAACTAACTATCATTTTTTAAGATTCCAACAGGTACAGAAAGAAAAAATACCCTCTCCTGACAGTTTCCATCTGAAGCATGCTGAAGTCCTGTCTCCCTTCTGATACTCCAAAGAAAATCTGTTAGGACATTTCGGGACTCTCAAGATAGTGACTTCTTTTCTTTTGAAATTGTTTTGTTGTTCATCCAGCTGTTTCCAATGTTCTTTTATTTAAAAAGAAAGGGTGAATTGTGGAGGTGCCTTCCCCTGAAATCCTGGGGGGAGGGACCCTGCAGTGTACGAGTTTGTCCCTGTCCCTTCTCCTATGTCACATGTGCCCCATACCTGTTTCTGATTGGGTTGGTTTGGGTGCCTGGGCCCGGGAAGAGAGAGGGTCCCATGGCTGGAGAGTCTGCCTGGGAACTCCAGCCATGTGAGCTGGAGGAATAAATCATCTCTGAACATCTATAAAAATATCGCTTCATCTTTCCTTCCAAGTTCATCGCTGTCTTATACTTGTTGTAAGGATTCCCTAATTACAATACCCAGGAATTTATATAAAAAATCTTATCCTTCAAAATCTAATACCAGTATCTCAGTTCACCCCTTCACATTAGCTTCACACTGCTGTGGACCTTTTGGATCATGTATATATTTGTAAATGTGTGATGCATCTGGATGTGGACAAGGGCAACTGCCTCTAGGTGTAAGAAGGGTTAGCTGAAATGAATTCCAGAGATCCTTTCCAATCTCAACCAATCTCTGGGATAATGTGGTAAAACTCCTTTTGATAGCCAGTCTTAGAACTGTGTCTTCCTCTTGATTTCAAAGTTCTCTAACTTAATGAGTTTTGGTGTAATGTTATCATTCACAGAGCCTTGAGATCAAAAGGAACAGAGGGGAATTCCTGGTGCCAGTCTTCCTCTGTAATTCTTCCACCAGAAAGGACATTGGTTCTATTAGGAATCAGTACACCTAAAAAGACAAAAAAACATTCCAGCTGGACTGGTTAAAAGGATCAACAGTTTGGAAACTATACAGAAATCTCTTTTGTTCTTTCTCTAGTTTTCTTTTACGCCGCTTTCACTCTCCTAATCCAGTTTACAAAAATAGAGTTCATTTATGGAGTTATTTAAGAGCATGCATTTACTGTACTCTATACCTGGAACAAAACCCAGCCCAAAAAATATTTCCACTTACATATAAAGAGACAATTTTTGTAAACAAGCTCCTATTAACTCTGCAGAAATACGTGTCAAGCAGTCCAGCAAGATGAAGAATGTAGTAACTACAGGAAGATTCAATTTATTGACAAAGTAAGACAACTAGGATAAATGATGAAATGAAATATTCTGCAGTGTTCCAGCTGCATAGAAATAATGTTTATTGCTTAGTATTTGTAAATGAATTTGTTTTATGATGGTGCTTATCAATGCTAAAACAAGTGCTACAAAATGGCCATAAAAGATCTAATGTTTGGAACTTTGTTAGTCTTCTCAGGCAGGCTACATTTTATATCACTTTATATTTTTTACAGTGCCCAGATATTTCAAGCTCCATGTTACAAGAGTGTTTAAATAAACATTTTTATATTAAATAATATATGATATTATATTATTTTATAATAAATAAACAATAAAATATGTTTGGTTTTTTTTTTTTAATTAAGATATGCATCAACCCAATACCTAGCAGCAAATGAAACATGAGACCTCTACCTCTCCACAGAATTATCTGTGCAATTCTCTCAGCAATTATTGATCAGTTTTAAATACTTCACCATATGCAGACTATTTTCTTGCTTCTATATTTCTATATTTCTATATTTCTATATTTTACTATATACCCATGAAATATTATTCTTAAGCACTAATTCTTCTGAGGAGTGTATTCACAGACGTGCAGTATATTATCTGGTGCTTATATACCTGTGGTTCTTAATAGCACAGTATTTCATTGTATTTATGGAAAATATCTAACTTTAACTTGTGAATTTTGGAACATTTGAACCAAGCTTTTGTCTCAGCTGTAGGATGTTGTGGAAACTTTACATAAGTTAAAAGCAAAGTGGCTTTCAACTTTCTGGAATGTAATCCTTCTCCTCAGCCTCATGCCCGTTACAAATTTTCTTACATTTTTCCTTGAAACGATACAGTAAATTAGTATTTTCAACTTTTCAACATAAATACAGCCTGTCAGTTTGAAGGGAACACTATGCACCTATAAAGAATGCTCATTTTGAAGACTTCTAAAGATAACCAGATAGCACTTCAATCACAGAGAATTTTTCTGTATTGTCTTTGATTCCAAAGGAGTACACATGTGAGTTCTAAGAGCTTTTCTGGGTGCTGATGTCAGTTTGCATAGAACATTATGTTATCTTGATGCATGGAACACTTAATATAGAACCTCTTATAGTTGTTGAGGCATGTCATACCTTTTACTGTAAATAAATTAAGTATATCACACAAGAATCATGAAGAAAAGTGGAAGCAAGTTCCTTTGTTAGTAAATACAAAGGAAAGAAGAAACTCTGTGCCAAATTCAGGATCACATCTGCACATTTGTTTAGAGCCATGCATGTCTCATTACGGTGGAGTGATCCATATCTGACACTTCATGATCATTGCTCTATGAGCAACCCAGTTAGGCAGACTTGTCCTATGAAATACAAAATAAATTTGAGGAGGATTTTAAAAATATCTTCTCTTCTTATAAGATAATTGGTCTTTCCTGTTAGTTCTGTTACAAAATCCCAAGGACATAATAAAAACTATACTAATTCTTTTTACAATTATTTTTCATAAAAATTATTAAATGGATACGTGTTATCACAGTATACCTTACAAAATATATTATTATTAATTAAATGTCATAATTTGTCTCAAAATAGAGAAAACATACAAGGGCTGAATGTAAAAACTCATTTTCCAAAAAACATTATATTGTATTTTCAGACCAGTGGTGAAAATAAATATACTTTCCTATCAAAAGAGTTTATATAAAGAGCTTTCACTACTCAAGCTATTTCCAAGACATTTTTAGAGTAATAATAATTATGAGTTTGTGGTATTTTGCATTTTATTCTACTACTCATCCATACCCAGTACTTGACTCTTCATTTTAATCCAGGAGCTAGATATCAACATTCAGTGAACACCTCAGATTTTGTATTTAATCAGTCCCAACTGTCCAATTCCAGTTCACCACCTTCTCAGGTGCCACAAATCTGAAGCACTCACTTCTATGAGGAAATAATAATCTACATCACTTTAAGAGATGGATGCCATTTGCGATCCCTGTTCACATCTTCATGGTTCAACATTTATTGTGGAAATAAATAAGAGAAGATCCTTCAGAAGTCTTCCCCTGAAAATAAAAGGGTTTAAATAATCACAAAGGAGACATTGAGGAGAGTTAATTGAAGGTCATCAAGTAATATTTAGTCTTGGTCCATCCTAGGAATCATTTCTAAATCTAGTTCTTACAATTGGTTAAGCTCAAATTAATATCATAAATTATTTTTTTTAACATAGCCCTAAAAATACTTGTAATTTAGCTTTCATTATTTTCCATAATTTGTTGATCAAGATTGTTTACAACTGAACTCAAGAATATAGATTTTTTTTTTTTAAGTATCGAATACTAACATGGAAATGTGATAATACATGTGAAAATAAATATTTTATGTGAAATTTTTCTCAGAGAAAAAATGTGTATTTCATTATGCCAGTGTAGTGCCTACCAAAAAAACCCAAAAATCATCATAAACTAATCAACTGATGATCAAATAACCTCACTATGCTGAAACCAGCTGGTAAGTATATATTGTTCTGTGATATTTGTCTCATGATAAGTCTGCTTTTTTTTCAAGTGCCTAATCTTGTAAATTGTACAAGGTCATAAATTTTTTGTCATGGTAAAGTACAAAATAAAACAGAGAATGTTTCTAAAGAGACTGTATTAGCTGGAAATCTGTAACTGAGCACAATAATGGCTTATACAAGTGAAACAATATGATGAAGAATTCCCCTGTAGGGTCACACAAATTCAGTCTCTGTTGCAAGGGCCAAATCTAAGTTATTTTGAAAGGGAAGTTTCTTTCACTTTTTTTTTTTTTTTTTTTTTTTTTTTTTTTTGTGTGTGTGGTGAGATTATCTTTAGAAAGACAGGATCTACGAAGAGTGAATAGCTCTTCAAATAGATTCCTGACAGCTTTCAGTCCTGATATTTTTTCTCCTAGTTCTTTAAATGACTTGTCAGTTCCTGACTTTTGGCAGGTGGATGCTCATACACTCATCAGCTAGCCTATAGCTACCCTGTATCATCCCAGCTCTCCCTGCCCCTGTCAATAATCACTCCAAAACTTGGCAGATACTACTGATTTCTCCTTTACTCCTTTACTGCTGATTTGCTTGCTTCAAAATAGCTGTTCACAATTCTGTGTCTGGAACGCACCAAAGTTTCTTCAGTGCTCTTCTCTTGTAGCACAGGAATCTCTTCATGTCATTCACTGCTAATGCCCCTCCTCTACTGTCTTGCTCTAACAAACTATTTGGTTTCCTCATGTGTGATGACTGCTACTATCATATTTTCAGTGTTCACCAGTTTGCCACTTGGAAAGATTCACATGACTATCAGAACTCACTATGAAATATCTGTGTTTGGCTAGTTACAGATGTGGATATGTAGTGTCTGCTTAAATGGCTGGTTGTTTGCCAAAAAAATTTAATATTAGGCACTTTGTTCTATAAGTTAAAGGTTGTAATGATCTTTGAAACATAGGTTTATGAATTTCAGAAAGATCTACATCTCTTAAGACACATAACCAAAACAGATTTTATTAGGGATCTCTGTACTTTAATAGGTTTTTAATTCTAGTTTGCAGGCTGTTCTAAAGTTGGATTTCTAATGTATCAAATGCTTCATTTATTAATTGAATTGAGGACTGATATGTTGCTCACAAAAGCAGGTAGGGGAATCTAAACTCTGTGCAAAGTGGATGGTTTTCACATTGAGAGAGATTGGACAGGGGTCTACAATCACAGAGGGATTTTTCTGGGCCTTATTAGGTTTTCTTTTACAGGTAATTTAGAAACATACTTTTTCCATAAGGCATAATTATGAGCAAGAAGCAGTATTTCCTTGTCAATAAGTCAGAGAGCTATTTTCTAAATTATCTTTCAACTTCAACAAGGCACAGTAGGTCAGAGTTCTTCTCCACATGCAAACTGTTACTAGAAATCAGAAGCATCTATCTGGTGTAATATTTGTTCCATGAGAAAAGTCAGACAAGAGGGCTGAAAATAGTGAAAAAGCAAGAAAAGAACTCATTAGGTATTGGGTGTTGCCCAGTTAACCTGTGTTAGTGAATTTCTCTCTGTAATAAAATGCTCTTCTTTAAATGAATTAATTTATATTTTAAGAGGGGAAAATTAAATCACTGATTACCCAAAGCGTTAGAACAATTTTCATTTTCTGTATGATATATGTGGTCAGTGTATTATTGTGATCCCACTAAAATGAAAACTGGCTTACCTTTCATCAGGTAAATAGCTTGCTAAGTTAAACATGTTACTAATGGCTGTGACTCAACCACTTCACTGGGCAACCTGTTTCAATGCCTGACCACTCTTTAAGTGAAGAAATTTTTCCTAGTAGGCAGGCCAAATCTCACCTGGTGCAACCTGAGGATGTTTTCTCCAAGCCTTTTACTTGTTACTTTGGAGAAGAGACTGACCCCCTACTTTCATATATCCTCCTTTCAGGTAGTTGTAGACAATGATAAGACCTCCCCTGAGCTTCCTTTTTACCAGGCTAAACAACCCCAGCTCCCTCAGCAGCTCCTGATCAGACTTGTGCTCCAGACCCTTCCCCAGCTTCACTGCCCCTCTCTGAACTCACTCCAGTCCCTCAATGTCCTTGTCATAGTGAGGGACCCAAAACTGAACACAGGACTCCAGGTGTGGCCTCACCAGTGCCAAGCACAGGGAGACAACCACACTCTGGTGCTGCTGGCCACACTATTGCTCTTACAGACCAGGATGCCATTGACCTTCTTGGCCATCTAGGCACACACTGGATCATGTTCAGCTGATGTCGACCAGCACCTCCAGGTCCTTTTCTGTCTCAACCCATTGATCCTGTCTGTCCAGATCCCTCTGCAGAAACTTTCTACCCTCAAGCAGATCAATGCTCCCAATCAACTTGATCTCATCTACAAACTTAAAAAGGGTGCACTCAGTCCCCTCATCCAGATCATTAATGATGACTGCATTCAGCAAAAGATGTAACCAAACGCTTCAGTTCAATAAATGAACATGTTCTTTTGAATTAAAAAGAAAGAAAAAAAAAAAAAAAGGAAAAAGGATAGCTTTGTGCTCAGATTGCATTTAGGAGATTTGTTAAAGACAGTATTTGAGTTTGCAGGATTATACTTCTCCTCAGAGTAAATCTGTAGCTTTTTCAGTTTTCATCCAAGACAAAAAATAGTTAGCTCTTAAGGCATCCAGACTGGTGCCATTATTGAAGTGTTGGAGACTATGATAACGCAAAAAACAAGACTTCAAGGTGAAAGAGAAACTGATTTGCCCTTGCTATTCTGTAAAATACAGCCTTTTCACCAAATCTGTATTTAATAAGGCAAGACATATTTCAATCACAAAAAAAAAAAACCTAATAAGGGAAACCTGCTCTAGAAAATGTGATTTGTTTTCAAGGATTTGGTCATGTCCCAGGGAGAAAATGCAGAGACCTATTTATTTAATGGGGAAAAATATTTCTGAAACAGTTTGGCCTCTTGTGAGACAAGAACACTGATAAGCTGACAACTTAAAACATTATTTAAATACTTAAAGTAACAGGTCCTAGCTACCTGATGATAATAATGATCATTTTGAGGATAAAATACATAATCATATTTTACTGTGGGAATCAGAAGACTGTGAGCATGATAAATGGAAAGAAGGTATTTTAAAAAACCTATATCCCTGGGCTCATAAAAATTGTGAAATCAATTTAAGGTTAAATTGCTCTTAATTGTTTATTAATATCTTCAAGACATCTTGATATATTGTTTATATATATTTTTAATACATCTTTAACTTTCAAGTCCCTTTTAATTCCAAATATATATTATAATTTTTTTTTTTTTTTACTGTGTATTTCTAAGTATTGTTATTTGTGTAGGAAAAGTACAGCTTCCACAGTAGTGTGAGCAGTAACAGAGTGTGTGTTACATACTCTGCTATGGCTGCATCCATGAGGGCTGTAAGCCAGTCTTCATTATCCATGAAAAAGATGCCTTACGTAGAGCATAGTTCTGGGCAGTATTGACTCACCTAAGCAGACCAGTTAGACCAATTAGGGACAGGTGTGAGCTTCTGCTTGCTTGAATGTGAGTCAGTTAGAGCCAAGAAGTCATTAAATTTGTCTGGTATATTGCCTAAACTAACATTGTTTTCCTGTAAAAAGAAAAAAAAAAAGACATAAATAAATCATAAAGTCAAGTCAAAAGTTGACTCCAATTTGAACTAAAAATAGTATTTCAGAAAAAAATTAAATGCATTTTTTTCTAAATTGGTTCAAAAATATGACTAATAAAACTGTTCAAGTTCCATGCAAAACAGTTTAAGCTATTATCTATGTTCTTTCATTAGAAGGTAACAAAATGAACTGTGCTCACAGGAATCATTCTCTAAAAATGATTATCCTCTCTGCTTTCTTTCCACAGCCCAAAATTTTTATCATGTGTTGAATGTCTGGTAGAATTTAATACTCATTATCTGAAAGCAAATGTGTTGAAGGGTTTCAGAAGTGATCCTAATGATATCCTGGCTCTTTAATGTAAGACGACGAATAAATGTTCTAGCCACTTTATTGTGAAGGGCAGCCATAAGTATGTATGTATATCAATATGTAGAATTTCTAAAATGCATTGAAAGATTGATTGATTGATTGATTGATTGATTGATTGATTGATGAGATATGGTGAAATTGCTATGGAAAAATACAGACAATACAGTGATATTATCTACTGATAAAGAGACTGGAAATACCAAAGGAACTGCAATCTTAGTCTAGTCCATGCCCAGATTTCTACTTTTATTGATTTTTAGAAATGATCATCTGTTCCACCTTGGGTCTGACTGTCAGCATGGGACTGAAACTGTTATCTATGATAACCTTTTGCAGAGGAAAACAGTGAACTGAAAAATGTCTCAGTCACCTTTAATCACCATTTACTCTTCAGTTCCTACACAAGAATGCATTAAGCCACAACAAGAGGTAGTTCAGGAACAGCTTTGGCCATCAAAACAGCCTGCTTTTGAAGCTGAATTCCAAAACGTTTTATTTCTCAGCCTTGTATGAGATGCCATGTTTCTTTTTCTTTTTTTTTTTTTTATGATTTGATTAATCTAAACTGTAATTTAATCAATATAATAAAAAACAATTCTGTATGTTGTCTTTAAGCGGTCAAACAAGTTACTTAGTTCATCCCCTCAAGTTTGGGTGTTGCAATGTTTTAACCTGTACAGAACTCATGAAATGTCATACAACTTTTGATTTTGCAATAATGCATTAAAAACATTTGGGCTTTTGAGAAGTTTTTTGTTTGGTTGGTTTTTTTTTAAAAAAAACAAAGAATTTGGTTTTTAAAACAAAATCTCTGTGTTTTTCTTGCTTTTTGTATTTTTTTTATTACTTATTATTGTCATGGTTTCACCCTAGCCAGCCTCCAAGCACCACACAACCACTCACTCACTTGCCCCACCAGCAGGATCAGGGAGAGAATCAGAAGGATAAAAGTTAGAAAACTTGTGGGTCATGATAAAGCAGTTTAATAGGGAAAGTAGATGCCAAACAAGAAGTTAATTCACTGCTTCCCATGGGCGGTCAGGTGCTCAGCAATCTCTAGGAAAGCAGGACCCCATCACATGTAACGGTTCTCTTGACAAACAAACACCATCACTCCAAACATTCCCCCTTCCTCCTTTTTCCCCTACTTTATATACCGAGAATGATGTCACATGATCTGGAATATCCCTTTAGTCAGTTTGGGCCGTCTGTCCTGGCTGTGTTTCCTGCCAGCCTCCCGTGCACCTCCCATGGCCTAGATGTGTGTCTGTGTCGCAAGTGTGGGAAGCAGAAAAGACCTTGGCTCTGTGTGAGCCCTGCTCAACCACACAAACATATCTGTATTATCAACCCTGTCTTCATCACAAATCCAAAACTCAGGCCCACAGCAACCACTATGAAGAAAATTAACTCTGCCCCAGTCCAAATCAGCACATTTATTTATATTTATGCTACTGATTCTGCTGAGATAAACTGACTTATTTCACTGTAATCAGCCTTAAACTTTGCCAAGGTTCAGGGAGCAGGAGATCATTCTGAAAATAGAGAATTTAACAGCCTCTTGGCAATATTCTTCCCCCTGCACTGTGCTGTTTTATCAGAAGGTCAGTGAAGAGGATTTTGACCTGATATCTGCAAAGAAAAGATTGGGTTTAGATCATTTAGAGTCAAGCAACAGTTGTATTTCACTCTGTGTAGATTTTTCTCTTTGTTTTTGAGTTTGTTCTGAGTTCCAACTGGATACCTTTCACTTCCTAAAATGTCCCTTCCTAGATGTTTTCTTTTGTTGTGGAGCATGACAGGCACACATACCAAAACCTTACTTAGTCATTTTCTACAAGCAAAACAGTTCATATATGTGGAGAAAAACCTAACCTTTGTCCTAGAAAAGAAAATAGAGAATTATCCCTCTGGGAATTCTTTAGGGACAAGGAACAGAAACTCAAGGGCTAAAGTCCTTGCTGTGAAGTAGATCTAGCAGACTGATTCCAAGGCTTCCCTATAATATTAATTTCACATTTTCATCTTACTGAGGATTTGGATACAAAAGCATTTCCAAAACTGCAGCCTTTGATTTTCAGTACATGCTATAATCCAGGTAAAGTAGACACTCTTAGAGCCCACGACATGGAAGTAATGACTAGATAAGCTGTCTTCCCCAATCTATCCTCTTCATTAACCCAAGAAGGATACTACTCTTTAAATGTGATAATGTGGGTTGAAATTTTGCCACATTTATGAAAAATATATAATTTTTCTTTAGTTGGCAAAATAGTTATGGTTTTAAATATTCACACTGTTAATGCAGCACAGAGTAGAGCTGTGTATGTATTCCCATAATAAAACCTAGATTTAAGGTTTTCTATCTCAGGTATTGGAATGGAATTTAGATGCCACCTGACATATGTGAATTTCATTTTGGAAAGCATAGTTTATATTTGTTGTGACTATGGTGTGATTTGTTTCTTTTTCTAATTATTCATAGGTTGCTGAAATGTTTCTTCTTCCTTTGCAACCACAGACACACACAATAAATTGCCACATGCTATTTCATACAATATATAAACCTTTCAGTACAGAATACTACCTTCTGTTCTTCACAGAAAGAAATAAACTCTGTGGTTTAATATAGACTGTAATTGTTTTTCCTTAGAATAAGGATTATTATTTTATTAAAGATCATCAGATGTCATTGGCATATTCATTTTGCAATCAAAAAAAAAAAAATCAATGTCTATGTCTTTTTAACAAATGAAATACTGCCAAGATGGTCTTTTCCATGCAGTTGTGGTAGTTTAACCTTGGCTGGACACCAGATGCCCACCAAGCTGCTCTATCACTTCCCTTTCCAGCTGGACAAGGGAGAGATAGAAAATGACTTGAAGGTTGAGATAAAGCAGTTTAAAAAAAAAATGAAAACAAAATTTGCATGAGCACAAACAAACAAAGAGGAAAAAAACTTAGTTTGTTCTCTACCCAACATACAGATTTATACATTTTCACTAACTACTATTACCCGTCCTTATACAGATAGATGTTATTTTAATATTTCATGGGCTTCCTCCACCTCACCACATGTTCAAAAACAGGTCATTTCATCAGGATGGGTGATCAGGACAGGAAAAGCACCACACTAGAAGGCTATGCACTGACACTGGCCTAGCTGGGGTCATCATCACACTCTTCTTGCTCCTTGAAAAATCCATTCTTTGTTGATTTACTGTCATTACTGCTACTTCATTCATGGCACATGGAGGTGGGTGCGATCAAAGGGTGGCCTGACCATGGAGGCCATTATGAAGGTTATCCATGAATGTGAAATGTTGCGATTGAGAGAGCCATGCAAGTGAAATTTCCTTGAAATAGACGATGGTGGCTGGGTTAGATAGAGCTTTGATAGATCAGCTTGGTGGAAAACTGTCATCCAGCTAAGGTCAAACCACCACACCACTTAAGTCCCCTTTTTCCATTCTGAAATGGACAGGAGACGCTGTTTGCCGTGCACTGAAGTGTTTCTTTGAATGAGTGAACAGCAAATTACAAACAATCAATAAATTTTATACCATAATTCCTGATATAGATCATCACTAAATTCCCAAGTAGTGAAGCCAACCAGTCCTCAATCACAGTGTAATTAATTTTGACCCCTACTTAAAAAGGAACACTTACCGAAAAAAGAAAAAAAGAGATTATGTATGAACAAAGAATTAGAAAATCATTACTCTGACAATTGAATATGCCCTACTGAAGCTGATCTTGGAACATCAGAACTGATCTTGAAAGGCAGAATGACATATAGATGTATTTTTTAAATTTTTTTAAATTATTTTCCCTATTTTTTTTCCCACGGAAAAAATTTGAAAGGTAGATTTTCCGGGGAAAATAAAAAACAGAAGCACAAAACCCTCCAAAATAAAACCAAACTTACCAAAACCCAGTAGTCAAGTCCCATTTTTATTTTTGATAATTGCAGTTGGGGTTCTTTTTGGTCAGCATTTTCGTGATCCAACTTGCAACAAGATTGTCACTGATGACAGGTGGTGTTTATTTATGAACACTAAGGATTCTGCAAAGTCCATGATTTTTCCATGTGAGGTGGACTGTGCTGACAAAAAGAATCCTCCAACTCAGACACTCAGAAATTCAGTTTTGAAATTCTTAAATGAAAAATATGTCCTGCCTATTAAACATAATCAAACTTTGCATTTTCTTTTAAAGCAAAAAACATCTCTCACATGCCTGAATGTGGTACTGTCAGGTGAGAATTATGTGCCTGTATTGGTTTTGGATGGGATAGTTTATTTTTTTCATAGTGGCTTGTGTGGGGCTGTATTTTGGATTGGTACTGAAAACAGTGATGATAACGCAAAGATAAAAGTATTGTTGAGCAGGGCTTACACACAGTCAAGGCCTTTTCTGCTCCTCACACCATCCACCAGTGAGGGAGCCAGGAATGCACAAGATGGTGGGAAGGGACACTGCCAAGACAGCTGACCCCAAATGCCCAAAGGGCTCTTCACAGAATCACAGAGTTAACTGGGTTGGAAAAGACCTTCGAGATCACGAAGTCCAACCTACAACCTAACACCACGTTTTCAACCAGACCATGGAACATTCATTGTAATGTATGATAGGGCCTTGCTTTCCTGGGGATGGCTGAGCACCTGCTTGCCCGTGGGAAGTGATGAATGAATTCTTTGTTTTGCTTTGTCTGCAAGTGCGGCTTTTTCTTTCCTTATTAAACTGTGTTTATTTCAACACACAACTTTTCTGTCTTTTATCCTTCCTTTTCTCTTCCCCATCCCACGGTGGGGAGAGTGACCAAGTAGCTGTTGGGACTGAGCTATCAGTCAGGGTTAAACATGAGAGCAATACCTTGCCATTTCTATAGTTTTAAAAGGATTTTCAATATAAACATTTTCTCTGGCAAATTTTAGTGCTACACATGATTTTCTAAAGAGTAAAGGAGTTACCAAAATAAACTTTTGTACATGATCAGATAAATTAGACATGTTAAATATAAACCTGGCTAATTAAATGGTCTTTTGTTCACATATATATATATATATATATATATATATATATATATACATTCAGCCTTTGAAATGTATCTCCTACAATACAATCCTCAGAGTAAATATCTAGAAAGCACAAAATGGCAAAGAGGGTGCAGATATTACTGATAAATGCATATGGATTTGGGAACAGTCAGCATTATGTATAGATAGATGCATCAGTAGATAGGTAGATAGATAGATAGATAGATAGATAGATAGATAGATAGATAGATAGATAGACAGATAGATAGACAGATGGATAAATAGATAGAAATGCAGATAACTGCCAAGTTCTAGTGCCAATATCTATATATTCTTGAACACAGATGAGGATAGGATTTATATAACTGTACCATGTGTGCATGAAATATTTAATCACATATAATTTTAAACTTAATAATGAAAGTTACATTAGCAGACAGCAGCTGACAAATGTTTATCCTTTGCATTTCTTCTATCAAAGAACTCCTCTTGCTAGCAAGAAGGATATATAACATGCATACACAAAACCTATCAAAATAGTAAAACAAAAATTCTGCTGTCAAAATAAAGCAGAATTGCTGTGGAACAGAAAGAGGGATCAGAAACAGTCAGTGTTTGTGTACCAGCTTGTGCTTTGCAAGCACTCTTGCAATTCTCACCTTACAGCTCCTCAGAAAAAAAAAAAAAACAAAACCAGAGCATCATAAACTTTTATAGTTACAAAGCAAGCCCTTGAAAAGAGTGTGAGAGACAGCAATCTGCAGTACACTTGAGCAGCAGTAGGAAAGTTTGTTTCACAAAAGTAGTAGGTTAATTTATCTACTCAATAGTTGCAATTTGAATGCTTGTAAGAACTATTATATATGGAAACTGATGCATATCAAGTGCAGCACTGTTTTGGTGTTCTAAGTGGACCAGAGAAATGCTCTCTGTGATTCTTCCTGTTAAAAAGAAGCCCTGTGGTCTTGCTCAAGCTTCACAGCCACTTATCAGCAGTATACTCTGAAGAGCTATGTGAGACTGTGTCCTGAATGAGACACCTTTGCACAGTCTACAGTGGGCAGCTCCTGATTCTGCCTGTCATGTCACCAACTACTTCCATTTTGATCAAACCCGAATGAACTTCTCATCCTATGGTCTTAACCTTCAGGATAGAAGAAAGATTTTAAACACTTTCCTAGTTATTCTAAAATGTTTTATTCAGCAAGAAATACCAAAATATCAAAGAAAATATAAGTTCAGTCTGCTAATTGTTGCTCACCTGTTGTGATGAACAGAAAGGGCTCCTCATTAACTTCTTGCCAGAATATGGACCTTTCTGCCACTAAGTGGCCTTCTCAGATCTACTTAGGCAGCAACCTTTGCATTAAAATTTAATAAGTCCTAAAAGATGAGGAAAAAAATTCAACACCCACTCACTAGATAAATTTGATAGGAACTTCTGTAAAAAAGTATCTGGTAGAAATTTGTAATGTGCCTCAAGAAGCAATCAAATTACATCCTAATCATAGGAAAAGGTATCGTTGCTATGTTATTTCTAAATTTGATGAGTGAGTTTCTTCAAATATTTTTTTAACAGGTTCAGCTGTGGCCTGCAATGGGGCCACTGGAGATGCCAGAACCAACAGTGTCTATCGTGGGTCAGCTCCAGTCTCTCTGCTCAGGGGCTGACCCTGCACCCCTCAGTGTTGCTGCTGCCTTGGGTACCTGTAAGTGGTACAATATTACTTTCCCAAATTTGGTTATTTCTCAGTGTTTGAGACTCTGGAATCTGTGCATTGCCAGAGCTCCTGTAACAGACTTTTTTGACTGAAACATGAGAGCACACCCAAAAACCTGAACCCACAATATTGACTATTACTCGGTTTTTCATTCAGCTGCGTCTCTTTCTGACCGTGAGAGTAAGTGGATGTACTGAAATGTGAGAAAAATGTTCTTTACAATTACTCTTGACCCATCCAGGAAGATTGCCCATAATTTTCTCCTGTCTCTCACTCTTCTCTTGTCCCTGTCTGAAGACAAATCTAATTTTGGGGAGATTTCTAAACCACATTTCTGGGCTCAAGGGTCTAGCGATGAGAATTAATATCTGAAGATGAATGTGAAAATTTAGTCCCTTATTTAATTAAACTGTCCTTGCTTAATTATCACAAACTATTTTATATTTCTACTTGCTTTTTAAATTATAGTCTATAAATCATAGCTCAAAATATTTTGGTCTTGTGTAATTTATCATGCTTTGTATTTTTACTGAAGTGGAAAGATACTTACTCAACAGATGAACTGGCTATGCCTTTACTGATAATGTCAGTCATGGAAGAAAAATATTACTAGGAATAGAACAAGAAGGTTAATTAGTCTAATAGTCATTATAATTATCACATTTCAATGTAGTTTTAAAAAAACATGCAGATTTATGTTACAGCAAGATTTCTTATGTTACAGTTCATTATCTTTCGATGGGCTATAAATCAGTATGAACAGGTTGGTAAAACTGCCCCAAGAAAACAAAAGAAACACAAATACAAAAATCCCTCAAAACACAAATATCACAAGTTCTTATTCATCTCTTTATATACATTAACTTCAAACATGAAAAATTTTATGTAAATATTAAAAAAAATCTTTTAGAAATAAATCAAATCAGTCTAGTAATAAAAATGTTTATTGAAACTTGTAGTAGACAATCTTTATTTTTTCTCCACAAACAGCGTGTGGCTTATTGCATTTTATTTGGGCTGAAATCCAATGGACAATAATATTTACTCAAAACAACTATGAGCTGCTCCTTTAATGAAAAACAAGTTAAATGACAGTACTGTCACTGACTTCTTATTACTCAGCTGGGTCCCCAAGCAATCTGATTCATGAAGATGATAATAATGCAATAGGATAACCTGAAATGTGATGGCCTGTGGTTATCTCATATGATCAGACATGAAGAACAGACGTTAATTTTCTTTCTCTTTTTTTGTCAATTTCCTTGATTAAAATGACTGGAATTTTATCTCCTTATCACTTTCAAGATGAACAGCCTTTGCGAACTGAAATAATCAATGATCATAAATCATACATGTAATCTTTTCAGTCTCTGGAATTGTATCTATGTAACTACAAAGTCAGCAAATAATGCCAATGAGGGCTTTATTACAAAAAGACATAATCACAGTGGATAACATGCAATAAATTCTTAAAAAAGAGTTCTCAGTATGTCTTTGATTATTCTTTCCAAGGAAAATTGAACTTCATGTACAGCCACTGGTATCTTTATATTTTTATGGAAGGGCTGGAGCAAATTGTTAACTGGAAAGAGGAGCTGAATGGTTCAACATAATGAGACTCAAACACTAGCTCTAGGGTGGATGGACAAAAGAGCTTGTGCTTATGCTGATATGTAACAGCAGCTCCAGATTTAGTGGTTGGTTACTTCAACTACTGTTGAAGAAGTAGACAGGCAAGGAACTGCACAACTCTTGCGGTTCTTATTTACACTCCAGCTTTGAAGTAAATCTTCAGTTCTCTGCTAGATTATGTAAATAGTGTCAGAAATAAATCTTTCTAAGTATTGGACATGGGAAGATTTTAACCACTAACCACTCCACTGCTACCATTTCAGTGTTAGTATAAAATTAAAATTGGAGGCTCTCCTTGTTCCTACTTAGCAAAAGACAACTCGAACTAGAATGATTCCCAAAATTACTTGTGATGCTTCTCTCAGTATAGAACAGCATCCATTCTGTGTCCACACACCACAGCCCGTATCTGTGCCCTCATCTCTCTGCTTCAGATCTCAGGTTTGGAAAGCTGCTATCAGAGCCATTCATTCACCGACAGAGCTGGCTCCTGTCCAGCAGCATGGATTTATCTTGTATATGGAAAATAATTCAGGAGTTATATAGCAGTCTTGCAGGAAGGCCTCTTTGGCTCAAATTGTCATTTAAACCAAATAACAGAAATAGCCCAAGACCCAGAGTTTTTGCTTTGAAAGATTCAGCCATTTGTGGTTCCCTTGCAGGCCACTTCTGAGACCCAGATGGTCACAGATACCATGGTAATGATACTGTGGCTTCCTTTCAGTGAAAAGTTTGGCTCAGAATTTTAGATTACAAGTATTGCAAAGTATTTGGTGACCTGTCCCAGATATTTTCTTGTTCACTTCCTCATGTTTGAAGCATCATCTTGCCATGATTCCATCAGATCTAGCAGCAGTGATTTAATAAACATTTTCTTCTTACAAACACCTCAGCATACTGGTACCTGATTCTGTGCTGCTGTAGCATCTTCCTTTTCTTTTAAGGAAGCTTCTTAGGCTATGAGGAATGTTGTGAAATGGATGGAAGTCTCTGCTCAGGAAGACAGGGACAGCACAGATG
This sequence comes from Lanius collurio, assembly GCA_020086605.1. Classification (NCBI taxonomy): domain Eukaryota; kingdom Metazoa; phylum Chordata; class Aves; order Passeriformes; family Laniidae; genus Lanius; species Lanius collurio. The sequence continues at coordinate 8,589,365 of JACBWW010000011.1, read as the reverse complement.
ACTGAGGAAGGTTCCCACAAGCATGAGAGTCTTGCCCACACCACAGTGATGTCGCACTGTGGAAGTGAATCAACTGGATGGGTTGGGCCCTGCAGGGTGAGATTCAGACATGTAGAACACCAAAGACTGCACTCCAAAATAGTGTGAACATTCCCATACCTTTTCTATGGACAACATGAGTATCTTTATCTGTGTTTCCTCATTTTACACTTAGAAGAAATGGAAACTGTATGGGAGATTTAAAAATTTATTTTGCCTACTAACTATGCTGCTTATCTATTGTATTGCTTTGTTATGATTATGAGACAGTAGAAGCAAATGAACACAAGAAAAATAAACTGTTTTTATGCACACATATTTTGCAATGACCAGAAAAAATGAAACATACAGAAAATGTCATATTGAATGAACAGCCATTTCAAGATATAACGATCTTAAAAGAAAAAATATTAATAAGATGCCAGCATTCTTTATGGAAGCAAATATTCATTTTTGATGCTGTTAGCTGTTATCCATCCCTTGATATAAAAAGCTTAATGATGCAGAGAAGTTTACACAAGCCTTTTGCAATAGGTTGTATTGGATCAATAGCATAAATGTTGACACATATGGAAACACACAGGTGAGGAAATAAATTAATTCAGATTAGAGTTGCCACAACAGAAATCTAAGAATCCATCCAATCTTTAACAAATGTAATGGGAAACATTTATTTTTTTCTTTGTGCTTTACAATATATATTAACTTTTGTTCCATTAAAAAGATTGCTTCTTTGGGTTGTTGTTTTTTCGTCATGGTTTAAAAATGACACTCCACAATTTAGTTCTCCCAAGGCTCCCCAAAGCCACGCAGCCACTCACTCACTCCCCCACTTCTCTTCTTTCCCACCCTCACCCCCTCCCCACAGGTGGCCAGAGAGGAGAATTGGAGGCACAAAAGGCAAAGACCACGGGTTTATATAAGCACAATTTACTGGAAACAGCAATGACATAAGAAAATGAACAGTAACAGCAGCAATACTAATAATAAAATGTATAAGAAAAGAAAAATTTTCACATACAAAACCCATGACAATAGAGTGATACTGGATGGCTCCTCTGCCATGTTTTCTCGACCAGAAGGAACCCCTTTTCCCTGGAAGAGAGAGAGCCCCTTTCTCCCACCCCTAACCATGATATGAGGTGGTATGGAATAACTTCAGAGTCCTGGCCATGACACCCCCCAGCTACTGCAAAATTAACCCTGTCCAGGACAGACCCAGGACTCTGCGTCCTGGTAGCTGCACACAGAGAGGGTTATAAGCATATGAAGGAACAAGAAATTGCATCTGAGAAAAAATAACAAATGTTTGAGCTGAGAAGCTTCTAGAGCATGGGGATATTCATGAAGCCGTGACATTGAGCATGTGAGAAACACAGCCAGCACTGACTTAGCATAGTAGAGAACAGGAAAATTCTCAGTAGATCAAGGTGCTCTAGCAGGACATCAGAGGAAACACAATGAAAAATACTGCAGAAAGATGTATGTAATGTCTTCTGAAAGCCATAAAGTCTCCAAAAGACTGCTGGCACACATGGGAATCTGTAAAAAAGTAGTAGCAATGAGAGAAACAGAGAAGAATGACCCTCCCTCACTGGGTCCCTTTTTCCAGCTGTCTTTTATTCCATGAAAAAGATTCTGTCAGCAGGATGCAAACAATTTAAAGCAAAGAATAATTATTTATTCACTAATATATGCAGTAGATTGGTAGGACAGCCATGTCACTCTGCCAAGCATTAACATAGTTGCTCTGAACATCTCCCCACTACATCTTGCACTCTGCTCTTCTGACTGGAGTCTCAAGTACTTTAAATTCATAGTCAATTTCCAGCCTCTTCTCAGCACTAGATCCTACTCCTTGTCTTGGATTTTCCCTTACTAAATATCCACCAGGTCTCCTAACTCCCCATTAAGGCTGCCTGTTTTAGATGTCTTCTCCAATTTTTCTGATTAGATATTTGCTGATTCTTCCCCTGTTCCACATTTGACACTTTCTTGCTCCCACTGGTTAAAGATAATTTCCTTAAATGTTTTGGTGACTACATGGCAGACTTCTGTGAAGGCAGGAAGAGAGGATGCAGACAGAAAAGAAACTGGTAGTTTTACAAGAAACTATCTGGTACTGCCCTGCTCCTGACCATTCCTTTTACAGCTGGGGCTGTAGAGCTTTCTGAGGAGACCTTAGTGAGGCTCTGGAAAATAGTGGCTGAGCTAAAACATGGGGGACTACTGAGCATATATAAAATATCAAGGACTGTTTGATGAGACCTGCATTTGCTGTAAAAGCAGCTGCTGTTTACATTGCTTATTCTGAAGAATGTAAATCCAGTCAATGCGATTAGATGCTATCATCTGCTATAAAAGAGTATCTGTGATACACTTCATGACAGAGGGTAGCAGTTCTCTTCTCCAAACACAGACATCCACTTAAGGCACTCTAGGTTGCCTGAAAAATCCTTATGGGGTTGTGTTAAGACCCAATTATTAGGATTCTTTAGAAATTCCTCTGCCCGAATTAAGGTGCAAGTGAAACCATATGCCAGTGACAATAGTAAGGGTTTTATTTGATGGTAAATATGAGACAAAGAAAGAAAGAAGTAGAAAAATAGGTGGAAGGGACAGAAAGAGAGTGACTGGGACAGAATAAGGTAAATATCACCACTCCATGGATCCCAACAATGCTGATCTTTTTGCCGATCTTCTCCAGCTGGTCTTCTTGGTGGTGAAGATCCCCCCCAAAAACATAGAATCCCATGGGTTAATATACCCTCGAGCCAGGTAGCAATGTCCAGGCCTGTCCCCTGGGGGAGAGGGGCAGTCTCTTACAGCAGACTCTGGATCTGTTGTACCACGTGCAGTCCTGTGAGGCAAAGCCTCTGGGGAGCACTTTGGGGTGGATTGTGACTCCCCCTCAGCTGCCTCTCACAGGAAAGTCCTGTGTATGTGCCCTGTGGGGTTGGGGGTTCCATAACTGGGCCAGTTTGTGTGACAGAGGATGGGTGTTCAGTGCCTCCCACCAGAGGTTACACCATGCACCCAAAACCTCCTCCTCACCCCTCAGCTGGAGGGGGAGTCTGTGTAAACCTGGCTTCTGTGAGCTGTGCTGTCCCCCACCCCAAACTCAGCCAGGGATGATTCCCAGTACAGTTGGTGGCTTTGGCCTTTTGTGGATGCATATCTTTCCCCAGCCTGAGATGACTTCACAACGCATTTCCCTTTATCTAATCAACAGTTTAAGTTCAAAGTCTCACTCTTCAGAGAAGCTTCTTTGGTTGTCATTTCTTTATAATGAGCAAAACTTTATATCAATGTTTGAGGTGTGAACTATTTTCAATTTCTGACAGCCTGGCAGACACAGCCAAGAGAAGACCTACATCCTTGTGGAGAACAAGCTGGTTGAACACTAACGGTGCAGAGAATCATAGTGGCACTATGCTTAGGCACTTGGGCTGGCTAAAAGGCTTCCTAATGATCCTTGATCTTTGAAATATTTTTTGCAGTGTTGAGAAGAGTCTGCTGTAATCATTGAGGAATAAGTTGTACTTTGTGTATTTTTGCTTTTATTGTATCTATTATCTGTTTAGTTGTTTGCCTCTTGCAATAAAAGTTATCCAAAATCTTTGTGGTCTGTAGTGATTCAGGGTTTTCTGTACAATTGAAGTTTCCAAGTGTTTTTTCCTATATTGATAAAATCTTTAAATAAATAGAAATATCTATTCATTTCTTTGCAAATCCTAGACAGCATTTTATTTTTCCTTCAAAGAAACAGGTATCTCAAGGGATGAAACAAAGAACTTTTTGCAAACAGACCAGTTACAATCCAAACTGAATATGTTAAAATGTGGTGCAACAAAATGTGACAGTTATAAGAATATGGGAAATGCAATATGATGCAAAAGGAATAGAATAACAAGACTTAAGACAATCTTGCATGCAGCTTTATTAATTTCATAAATTTTCTGTTGTGACCCTGTTATTAATCATACAGATATAGATGTGTTGATTACATAAAATCATACTAGAGCTACAAATAGCAGGGAATTAAGATATTAAAACTGTGTTTCCGTGTAAGTTTCTAATTTAGTGTTATCTTGAACAACTGCTGTCCTTGTGTGTCAGTACAATTACTGATATGAGAAAACAGTTTGAGGGTTTCACACGGCTGAAAAATATTGCAAATAGAGGTGTTATTTTGCAGCTAGTCTAGCTACTTTTTGTCCAGTAGCACTCTGATCATGGCTGTATAAACAAGTGTTCCCACATTTTTTTCTTTTCTTAATGGACAAAATTCACAAACAATGACAAACAAACAAATAAAAACAACAAAAATTATTAAACTAAAAACAAACAAACAAACAAACAAAACCAACAAAAAAACAATCCCAACCCCCAAACAAACAACCACAAAAAAACACCTTTTGATGATTTCCCTGATTTCCCTTAAATGTACTGGAGGTTACAATGAGACTGTAAAGTTTAATACAAGTTATTTATGTATTTCAGCCATTTGGCCATATTGAATATGGGAATAAAAATTTATGTGCATTGATGACTGATCAATGATATAATCCAGTCTGATCTTTTGAGATACAAATAAATAAGTAGGCACAGCAGGAAAACTTTGTTGCAACAAATACATTTGAAGAGGGGTAGCTCCATTTTTCCTTTTTTCCCCCATTTGATCATGTATTTGCATTTCTTTTTACTGTATACCTTTTATGCTTGCTGGATTTTTTTTTTTATTAGTCTTCTTCCATTGTATCTTTGCAACACAACCACCTGCATTTTTCATTCATTCCCCTCACTGCTAACTTTCCACATGCTAAGCCTTTTATGCATGACTTAGTTTTTCTAATATAAAAATTCTTTTCAAGATTATGAAAAAAAGAGGTCTGGTTTTAAGGAAAAAAAAAGACAAGCAATATACCTCAGTTTAGTGCAGAGATCTCGTTAGTCATCTTTATATGAGTATTTTTCATATGTGAGATCAGATTAGCAGAAGATAGAGTTGGAAATGTAGGCAGAGGAAAGGTACTCCTTGTGATAACTTCCCTTTTAAAAAATCACCTTTTTTTAAGCAGCTCTTTAAGGTATTAGGAAGCTGGAAGGTGAAGTTCTGGCCCTGTGAAATCTGTTAACTTTCTCTTATTGAGGGCAAAGAAAGGACATATTGCTGGATCTTTACCTACTACCCTGGCCTTATGGATGAGCTTCTTAAAACAATTTGATTGACTCTTGCCATTGGAAACCTTTTGGTCCAACTAATGAGCAGCTTTAAGGAGCCATAGTAATGACATAAATTATTTGAACTATTTTTAAAGAGTGCTCCTGGGAATACTCTTCCCAGGCAACAATTATGTGCAGAGTTAGCAGTTGTACCAAACTGCAAGGGCAGTCTAATCTGTCAGCATATTTTCAGAGTCCTATTTCATCCTGTGTGACTGAGTAAACTGTTATTGATATTGTACTGCATGAATGGAATATGCAGGTAGAAGAGTGAAACACTATAGAGGAGACAACTGCACCCACACCTGATAAGAATAGAATCCTATTGATTCTTGTGAACATTACTGTGCAGTTTAAGTACCTATGTGACTAGTTAAGGTTTTCCAAATTTTGAAATCCATGTTTCTGCTTGTAGCAAATTATTTCTTTTAAAAAACTGTATTTTAAAGAGAAAAATTTACTTGACAGTGTCTTTAAGAGCATGTAACACTCTGGAGAAAATGCTATACTCTGTCTGGGTTGTCTTTCCAAATTCTGTCTTATTGCATTACTCTGATTCAAGAAGTTTTATAGATAACAGAGGCAAAAATGCCCATGAATACTGATTTAAGTTTTAAAAGTAAAATAAAATTAGAATACATTCTGGATTCTTTCTGAAAATAATCTGATATATTTGTTGCCAAGTATGTCTACCTTCAAAAAAGAGTTGTGTTCTAGTTTTCCTGTACTATGGTATGCAAGATACTTTAAAGCATTTCTCTTCTTTGATGTTGTAAGGGGAAGAAAAAATCTCCAGTCTAGGTTGTGGCTTCAAAGCTAAATGGCAGCACTTACCCCAAAGCTCCACCTGGAAACCAGGCACCCACCTAAAAACAGCCGAGGTTAAGACTTGCAGCACACATCAGTGAGAACAAGTGTGACTACGCATCCCTAAAATCATTTGTTACTTTATCGCTGATTTCTTTCAATAAACAATAATCTCAGTTTGCAATCCAAACTGCCATTTGTGACCTGTACGTCTCTTTTCTTAATTCCCTCATGCTTTAGTAGGTTAGAGAAGAGGTCTAGCCTGCTATTCTATTTATGACACTTGTGAAGAATGAACAACTTTTGGAAGGAGAAACCTGGAAAACATCTAGTGATATTTCTCCAGTGTACTTTGCTGGTCTCTAGTGATTTATGGCTGAGACTGCCTGAATCTGATCCACATTTTTGTGATCTAATAATCCTTTCTCCCCACACTCTCTGTTCTGTTTTTGGTGGTGGTAGTGGTTATTTGTGTTATACTTATGTATAGTTTGTTTTTATTTTATTTGTTTACCTTTTCTGGTGACTTGGTTGTTTGAGTTTGGTTCATCTTTTGAATCTTCATAAAATTTTAGCACTTTAAATATTTTTTTTGCCTAATTGTGGCTACTTCTTATGTGAAGGGTACCTTGTTTGTTAGAAGCCTTCCCTCCTACACTCCTTTGTTGTATCGCTCCATTGCAAGGATAATGAACACATACTTAAAAAAAACTATTGCATTTTTCAGAACTCAGCATGAAGAATATACTGTAAAAACATCTGTGTGCTGTGGGAGTAGATAATTAAATGACTGCAGAGGTTCAGGTTGGTTTTGTGATTGTGCTTTATCCAATTCCAAACAATTGCCATTGGTTTGGGCCCAGGCACTGAGATGTCATGGTGTGAGTCTGTGCAGCACTTTTCTAAGACACAGGGGATCATCTGCAGCCTGGCATGCACAGAGATTTTCAACCTATATTAAAGCATTTTGTGTGCTCTGGAGACTAACATAATACAAGAAGAATAGGAGTAGCCTTTGGGCAAAATAAAGGGCTATTTTAACTCTTAGTGGTAGAAAGTATTTCCATTTCCTCCAGAAAGAAAAACTTTTTCACTAGGAGTTGTTCTGTCTTTTCTTTCTTTACAAACACGCCAGCTAAAAAGATGAAACACATTATTGCTTGTGTAGCATTATTTTATAAGTATCACATGAAGCATGTTTTTTATCAGAATGTACATATGACTATATGTTCACAGGTAGCTCTCTTCTCTGTTGTGTTTGTTTTTTGGGGGGATTTTTTTTTTTTTTTTTCTTTAATATTTTATTCTGAAAAATTTATAAAGACTTGGGATTTCAAAGGAGTCTGACTTACACTTCAAGTTTTTACTTAGAGGTAGTGATACATGGGGTTTAAGTCCTTTGGGATCCCATGCAGAGGCAGAAGATATGTTCTTCCAGATGTATAAGAAAGGGATCATAAATGACAGGTTAATTTGCAGAATATTGGATTTAGGAATACAAAGGGACTGTTTATCCCAAGATCTTGCTTCAAAAAGAGGTAAATGTGGTATACAGAAAAATTCATGGGTGTATAGAAAAGCTGTTTTTTTTATTTATCTATTAAAAATACTTAAGGTGAGATCCTTGGAGAAAAGTGTATTCATGAAGTTATATGAAAGGGTTTTTTTAAGCACAGAATTTCCAGGTGATGAATGCTAGGAGTACTTGAGGACAGAAAGTCCTAGGAATAGGTTGATTCATCCAAGCAAATCATGAATGGATTATTACCAGCAAGCTAAAAGTATCACATCTTATATATGTATTGCAAATGCATTAGAGGGGAAAAAAAAAAAGAAATAAATAAAAATAAAAAATAAAGGAAAATAAAGAAAAAATAACAATCAGCATTTGCATCCTCACTATTAGTTAGGTAGCTTTCTTTACTCTCTTCATTTTTGGTAGTGTTGCTGATAATAAAATTTTTAAGGAAAAAAAACCCTACCATAATTATTTAAAGAAGCAATTAATTTGCTGCAGTCAGGGGAAAAAAAGCTGCTTTTATTTTGAAGGATTTTCTCCTGCCTGTCAAAGAAATATCAGAATGGGATGGATATGTCTGCTGGCATGTCAGTGACAGTAGAGTGACAGTACAGACACCTGCAGCTTATCTGAATGAGCAAGAAAAGGCTACTGCAACAAAGTCTCCTGAGGAATTTCTGAAAGCAAGCTCTGTTCCAGAGGTTGGTACAGAGCCAGGAACAAATCCAGGTTAAAGAAATACAGAACAACAAGAAAAGTATTCCTTGGCATACTACATTAGATAATCCTGCAATAATACAGCATATCTGGAAAAAATATAAATGCAAAATGCAAGCTTCCAAGTTTAGATTTCTAAATAATGTCATAAACAACCAGCACAGAAGGAGGACAAGAATACATCTTTCTGCCAGCTGGTGTATTTTTAGGTATGCTAACGGTGTGCTGTGGAGGTTGCCCAAGTGCACTTCACCCTGAGCAATACACATTATGCAACTAAGCAAGAGAAGAGTTGAATGTGACTCCTCACATTGTTAGCAGTCAGCAGCCCTAGATACAGGCCAGAAATACATTAAATAACACAGACCCTCTGCAAACATTATAAAACAGTAAGTAGGGGACTGTTGTGCAATGTGGCAATGGGTATCTTTTCTGGCCCTAGTGCTAGCATTTGAAAGGCACATGTGGGATTAAGCTATTTTTTTCTGTAATTTTCTTTTGAGTATTGAACCAGTCTATGTCAAAATTTAATTTGTGGAAATCCTATGCCCATTGTGAAGCATTGGGACTTAATTATGGATGTTTGTTGATCCTCTAGCATGCAATTTTTTTTTTTTTTTTTCTAGCAGCAAGAGTTGGAGTTTAGAAATAAACCTTTAAACAAAGGACATATATGATAGACTGAGTTCCATTCTGCTACTTTCCCTATCTTCTAGTCTGGGGCAGCAAAATATCTCAGTACAGAGTTTGCCATGCAACAGTTGCTGAAAGGACATTTTCTCTGTCCAAATAACCTTGAGGTTTCAACTGAGGAATTTAATCTAAAGTGCTTGTCCTTTTAGAGTAATAAAGGGTGTGTATGAAGTCTGTTTAGATCAGCATACACTGACTGCGTACTCAAGCTTCTAATGCATGCACTAGATTCCAGGCAATGGGTAGAAAAGGCATAACCTTGTCATGGGTCAGCTGTCAGCTTGGCTGCTGACTGACATGTGTACAGAGACACATGTCTGTGCTTGTGCAGGGTAGTTCTCATACCTGCCTTCTGTACATCTCACCTGTCCAGAGGGAATGCATCCCACACTGCAACCTGAAAATTCAAAGGAGAGATGAGTTCAGTGGAGCTCAAATGGGGAAGTGAAAGTAGTATAGATTGGTTCCTTTTAGTTATACTGGGAGTCGCTTCTATTGAGGATTTGAAGCAAACCAATGGTGAGCTGCCAAGCGTGGCTGTGCAAAGCATTCCTGTGGTTGTGGGTTTCACTGCCTTGACAGAGAAATGAAGGACAGACACAGGAGCTGATGAAGTGTCTGTGAGATCAGGTTAGGAAAATAGGAATTGCCCAGGTAATTAAATCCAAAATTGAAAATCAACTTCTTTTATATTTTTTTTTTTTAATGTAAAAATAAACCCTGTGTTTACACACAATGCTATGTGAGGGCAGAGAGGGCAATTTCCAGAGAAGCTGACTAAGTAGAGAGTTCAATGTACTCGAGTGAGTTTCAAATTAATTATACAAAAATTGATTGAGCTGAATTGAAACTGATTGAAATCTGATTAAAATGGAAATAATTTTTGTTTTGCTCGTCTCCCTAGTAGTTATATATATGCAAGACTGTTCATGAGCAGCTACTTACAGGAAATGTTTCAGAGGTCACGATTCTGTAAGATTTTTATTTGTATGTACTTTTCCCCCTTCTCTTCTCATTTACAATTTAAATCATCATCATTCTGACCACAGTACTCACAAACTAGAATCAGAATTTTTTCAGTAGTCATTTTCTTCCTATGACTCCATGATTTTGTAGCCTATTATTAAATTTTTGTTTGCATAACCCATGATAGTAAAGGAGGACTGAATTTGGGAGGAATGACACTTTCTCAACTTCTGAGCAATCCAGAATATTTTGCTGAGCATCAGAGGCTGGTATTTTTCAGTGAGACCCATCAGGTGACTTGAAGGCCATAGCCCATCCACAAGATATAACCCTCCACCTGGTTGGTTTTCTGAACAAAATTGGAACAGGTGTTTGGAAAGCAGATTTTACACTGAAAGCCAAATCTCTTTCCTTGTGAATGGCTTGGCAATGAGCAAGTTGCAGATGTAACAGGAGTGGGCATCACAATTCTGCAGACACACCTCCTCCAGAGCCTGCACAGCCTGGCACAGTGTCAAGTACTGCCTCCTCTCATGCAGGGGAGGGGAGTCCAAAATTGAGATTCATCTCTCCCTGCTGTTGAGGTTGGACCAGTTTGCAAAAACAGTAGTGAGATGCTTCACTGCAGTCAGCTAGGCCTAGTGTGCTGAACAAAATCACATCTCTTGGATAATACTTCTTCTCAGATGACTGAGAGACACTGTGAATGCTGAAAATATGAGCCTACAATACAGCACATAATTCTGGTCAGCACACAGTACATTGTAGTCTAAAAAATGTTACCTAGTACACAATACCTCTATGTATATATGGAGAAAGAGAGCTCAGGAAGCACAAGCTTTTTTGCTGCAAACATGGAATCACCTCTTCCAGATAAGCCTTGTCACTTCCTTAAGAAGCAATGAGCTGGTTTTGGATGCCTGTCCACTAAATGTACAAGACAAAAAGTTCATACCCTCATATTTGCAGAATGAATTGTACACATGTATATACATATATATATATATCTTCCTATGTGTGTGTATTTACTACTCACAAGACCATTATGCAGTCAAAACCACACATACGTGGAAAAAGAATTTTGACACTCAAGATGTCAATGTTTTCCTTAAATATAAATATTTTTGTCACATGAAGTAGGATGAAACCATATGTGACTGAAATTAAGGTAGGGCCTTAACAGAGGGAATTCTAAGACCTCATGAAGGTGCTTAAGGATCAGATCTCAAATTCTTATTTCTCAAATGCTTTGGTCATTGACATTGTAGGTAAGATTTGAAATGCAACAAATCAGGTGAGTTCACAACAGCTTGGCAAGTCTAAAGAGGAAGCAGACCTTTCTGATTTGACCCAGAAAAGAAAATTAACATTTCTTAAATTATCTTCTCCTTTGCAGTTATTAATTTCAAGCTCTCCAGAGACCCTCTGACTTCCTCCAAGGTCTTCACATTGCACTCAGTCAAGGAAAAAAAAGCATCACATGAATGAACAGACATCATTAGCCAACACTGTTCACATATTAGCTTTTCTAAATATTCAAAATATTTAAAATGTTAAATGCCCTCACTATCCACGAACAACATACATGTTAACTTCTTCACAAATATGCCCATATCAAGTAAGTCAAATAAACTGAGATCCGCTTGCAAAAAGAGGACTACATCCATGTATTGGTGGAACAATTTGGAACAATTGCTTGATTAAGCAAACTGCATTCATCAATTTTGTTAAGTGAGTTATTCCCTTATGTAGGTCTGACTCATCTGGCCTTATTTAGCTTGTTTGGGGTTTTTCTTATGTAGAAGCAAAATATATTATAGTTTGCTTTCAAGACAAGCTGAACCTTGCAGATTTAAGTCAAAACAGTGGATCCTGCTGGTTTTGTAATATAATTGTAATATCTTGTGTGAAACTTGAGAATTGGATGCCAGAGTGGATGTGAATTAAAAACTACTCAACACAACCCATTTGAAACAAGCTCGGTACACTTTTCCCAAATGCCACTGTAATTTTTTTAACACAGTAAACCTTGTACTAGCATGATTGCTGTATTTCCTCTTTCCAACCTTGCTTAACCTCTCATTTAGAAGGGCAATATATGCATTATTTTCCCCTTTTCTTTGCAGATTAGGGATATAAACATGATTATTTTCTTTTCTTGTCAGATTAAGAAAATAATCAGAACTCGTTGTTGCTAGCAGTGATAAGCCAAAGAGAAAAAAAGACAGATAATGGTTGAGGTTTTTTTAAGCTACAGTTAATAATCTTGGATTGATAGCATGCTTTTTGACATTTCCTTCACTGTCTACACACTACAATTTCCTTCCCTCCTACAGCATTTTCCCCTGTTTTTTTCTCTCATTTCTCCTCCCATCACCATCTCCACTCCCATAATACAGAAGATATCTTCTTCACTTAGCTCTTCAGGTTTTTATTTGTCATTTTGAATATTAAGATTAGATTTCATTGTCTACAGAGGGTAAGACTACAAGTATATACTGATAAAGAATGGTTCAACCAGAAAGAGTGTGTATTTTGGTCTCTTCTCTCTTCTCTGATTGCAACAAGCAAACAAAATATATAATTTAGCCCTGTAAGAAAAATAGAATTTACTTATTTTGGGAAACATGAATGTACTGTAATATGTATATATGTATTTTGAATATATATATACTCTTAATAATAAGCAAAATATTTAATTATAAGTATTCTTAAATATTTAAGATGCCTTAAAATATCCTTAATAATTAAAAAAAAAAAATAGCCCTGCAGTTCTTTAAGGGTTTTGTACATATGTACTGGCCAGAGGTCCTAAGAAATAAACAATAAAGATAACTCAAATCCTTATTGGTAATACAATCCTAGTGAAGGCAACAGAGCTGGAATATCTAAAGAGAAACAGAAACTGAAATTTTTCATTATGGTGACAAATGGACACTAAGAAGGGTTAAGAAAATTCCCTTTTTTCTGTCAGAGTAGACTTTCTGAAAGTGATGCTTCCCATTGCAATCATCAAACCACCACCTGTTCATCTTACACGCCTTCAGCCTGCATAATGAGTAGTACAGCTGAAGTATAAAAAGATTACTATATCATCTTATATGGGTTAACTTTGCAGTTTGCATATAATAAAACAACTTCTTTTTTTTTTTTAATAAAAGGATAGGTAATGTAGCTATTTTGTGCATCTCTCTGACTGTCCCTCTCCTTCAAGTCTCTTATCTAAAGGGATAAATATTTAGGAACATTGTCTCAAGCATGATGATTCCATTTAATTTATAGAAAAAATTACTGAATAGTCTTTCACAGAAAAGCCTGAACGAGTATACTCATGAAAACAAGAACATGTAACTTCCAATCCCTTCAGAACCCGGATATCACATTTCTTTCTAATTATGCAACACGTCCATCAAGGTGTGTCGTCCTCCGTGTAACAAATGAGTCTCTTATACTGTCTGCTCTGTCCAGTAAAATTCTTTTAGTTCTTTGCAATGCCAGATACTGAGACCATTTCAAAGCATGAAAACTTGATACTGTACATAAGCTGATAATCTTAGATTACCTTAATAAATTAATTTTAATGTTATAAACCTATTCAAAATGTCAGATTATGTATACCTGAGGTGAAAATTTAGTGTTGAGCTACATAAGTACTAGCTATAACCTTGTGTAACTTTTACATGTATGTCATGCAATTTAAAGCAAATGAGTTGATGTAGATGAATACTCTTGTCAAAGATGCCAGAGCATAAGAGACTATGGACAACTTAATCATATTCCTTAATACAATTTAGAATATAAAAAAAATATTTCTGTTGGAATGGAATAATGATCATCTAATCCAAGTTACTTCATGGCTGTCCAGAAGTTAAAGCATGTAATTTAATCATTATGAAAATGTTTTTTCAACACTGACAATCTTAGGGCATTCACCACCTCTCTAAAAAACCTGCTCCAGGGTTTGACTACACTCTCAGTAAAGAAAGGCTTAATTTTAAAGAAATGCTATGTCCAATCTAAGCCTCCTCTGGCAGGCTTTCAACCATATCCCCATATCACATCACTGGATGCCAGAGAGAAGAGCTCAGCATGTCCCTCTCCCCTCCCCCTCCTCAAGAAGTTGCAGAGAGCCATGAGGTCATCCTTCAGCCTCCTTTTTTCCAAACTAGAAAAGTCTGGAGTCCTTATCTGCTCCTCATAGGACATTCTTTCTAGCTTTTTTACCAGCCTTGTTGCTTTCATCTGGACACATTCAAGGACCTTCACATCTTTCTTAAATTTTGGGGCCCAGGCTTTCACACATTACTCAAGATGAGAACACACCAATGCTAAATAGAGAGGGATAATCAAGTTTGTTGATCAGCAGGTTACACAGAGTTTGATGCACCCCAGAGTGCAGTTTTCCATCTTTTTAAGAACCACTGGCAGATATCTTTCAACTGAGAAAGAGATTATGTGCTCTAGAAAGAAGTTTAGATAGAGGTTTAGGTGTTTGTGTTGTGGCTGTTACAATCAAAACATTTGTATTTCTTAAGAGTTACATGTCAACACTGAAAAGAGTCTAGGCAGACTTATGCCTTGCAGAGCTAAGATGTCAGGGTTCCTATAAGTAATTCATAACTGAGATCTTGCCTAAAACTATCTAAAAATAGAATCCATTTCTTATCCCAAAAATTTAAATTTTATTTTTCAAGTGCAACCAAATCACAGAGCATTCCCGTTGGCATTCAGTGACACTAGACATGCTTTAACCACTGAAGTCTTAGCTGCTGGTTCAAGCCGATGTAAGGCAATATTTTACAGTATTTGCATTTTTCTCAATTTTTCACTTCACCAGCATTCAACAATGTTCTCATGAAAGAAGTTGAGGTCAGCCAGTTTGCATGTCTTTTGCACAAATAGCTCCCAGACATAATCTTGTTTACAAATATCTTTTTTTAAGTGTTAAAAATAGAGGCACATTTATCACTTTGGAGTTTCTAAAACCAAGAGCAAGGATATGATTTTAACAGTATTCTTAAAGGGGCTAGCTTGTGTTATATTTTGGTATACATTGAAAGTTTTGATGTATGGCCAGAAACAATGCAAAATCTATGGATTCATTAAAAATATCAAATTGGCACTAACAGAAGAAACAAATTGATTTCTAGTCTGCTGACTGTGCATTGAAATATTTTTGTTAATTACTGATAATATGCTTTGTGCTCCACTTCTTCCACTTCTTGCCTGGTTGATGTAGAGGCTTTCTAACCTGTTATTTTTGGTTTTGTTTTTCTCCCAGACAGCTTGATTATCTCATTTCCAGATTACATGGTTGGCTTTCAGTGCTGTCCCTATGCCACTTGAAGCACATCTTTCACTTTTATGTGTGTGAAAGCTGATGCTTTGGTAANTGCTTCATTCCTGGTTTGTTCTGTCTCATTTTTTCATGGCATAATAATGCCTTGAAAGGCATTTGATCGAATTGCTAATATGAAGTAATGTTTCAATTAACCAATACATTAATCTCTCTAAACCAATTAAGATATTAAAAAAAAAAAGAAAATGATTGGGTTGAAATCACACAGTTTATTTATTCTTGAAATTGAAACCAGACAAATGAGCAAATGTTATTAAAAACTTTCAGCAGTGAGCTAATCAGTGTTTAACTGGCTGTAGAGCAGCAGTGCAATCCACACTACAATCTGTTACTGAACATGGTGCTATTAAAAAAGTCAGTTAAACATGAAATGTTACAGAGAGTTGCAATTATGAAAGTTAAATCACAGTGATGCTATTCTAAAGAGTAATGTTTTAACTAGATATAATTCTAAGAGGCAGAGTATTGCACAACAAATGTCTGATCTGCAAAAGACTACAATGTAAACATTTAAACAAGTTTTTAAGTCAATGATTGCACCCATGAGAACATATTTTCCCTCTGTTTTTGTTCCAAGGATGAACTCTGTGTATTGCTTGACATAAAACCAGGAAGAAATTCCTCAGGCAAACTTTTCTGCAGTGTGTGACTTTCCATTTCCCCTTGCCTGTTCACACAAACCTAATAGAAAATTAATGCCTTTCCTCTCTTTCTGAGGTTTGTTTGCAATTAGCCAGCACACTTAAAAAATAGTAGAGAGAGCTAGCAGATAGTAAACCAGAACAACATATGTTCAAGTAAACTTTATTTTCATTTGGTCTTTGTATTTTATTCCACATACAAAACATGGTTTATTTTCATTGAAATTATATTGAATATCAATTATTTTAAAGAAAACCCAATAAACTCAAGCCATCAGATTTTGCTTTATTCTCCAACTTACAATGAATGTTTTGTCAAATCATTCCTTAATTTTATACCTCAGCAGACTGAGAGAGTGCAGTGATTTGAAAAATTTTCTTCATATGGAATATAGAAATGGCATATTGACAACATAATATTTTTGCTTTTCAGTGGTGCTAGTTATTTGTTGGTGCTAAGAGAACAGAGACATGGAACAAAGTAAACATTATCCTCCTAGAAATCATAATGTATATTTCTTTTCTTCTGAATGAGCAGACTGAGGATTTCAATGTATAATGGAAAATTCATAGGCATACTTGAGTTAGTTTTCAACTACTTGGCCCAGTGACTGCTCAGGATCCTAAGGATGATTTTTCAGCTTATGGTGAGTTCCTTGGTCTTTCAGGTAGTTTACTATTGTCACCTATACTAGAATACTGAAAGGCCATTTGCAATTTGACAAGAAAAATTTATCATCTTGCAATGACAGGGAGGTAGATTTACCCTGCACCATGCTGTCCAATGTACTGTGTATAGCTGCAATGACCAAGCTGTACAATTGCAGTGGACAGTTTTTCAACCTTGAAAGTGGATTGTTTTTACAGCTTAGGCTTCCTCTTTTTTTTTTTTTTTTCCTCCTTTAAATTGACTATCATCACTTGATGGGAACTTCTGCTGTTTGGTTATGTGGCAGACATGCAGCAAAATTACTTTAGGAGAGAGGTACTGTAATCTGAAAATATTGCTGCTCACCTTCTGATGAAAAGTAGGACACAGTGTTTACGTATGGCAGAACATCAACATGTTCTCTGTCAAGGTTGACTACAAATTCTGTTCATGTCCTGGGCTACCATAATAAAACAATAGATTAGAAAATTTGAAACACAGTGGGACTCTCTAACTTTGTGTTACAAAGCCTATCTTCTCATAAATGTCTTTTTTTCTGTGTTGTTTTACTGTTAGTAACAGAAAGACTTGCTTTTTTTCTAAAATAATTTTTCTGCTCACCATTTTGTTTTCTCTCTTCACACTGGATTCCCCCAACCACTTCCCTTAATATTATTGCCAGAGGAGGAAGGATAGGAGAAGGTAAGTGTTATGAGGGAAGCCTGCATCCTTTCTTGGGAAGTCTGCATCCTTTCTTTTTGCATGAAAAAATTCTGCAGGAAAGCACCAGATTCTTCTGAAATACTAGATGCTTCCTATCTGATGCTGAATTGTCCTCACAATATAATAGCTTCATTCTTTGAAACACTTAAATATGAAAGGATTGGAGTGTAGGGTCCAGATGATTATTTTAATCCCCTGGGTCATGGGGAGACAAACAGCTTTGCTTCAGATATTAACAGGATCAAGGAAGAAAGTGAAAGCTCAATTCCCAGACTAATCCCTCAAACACCGAAATGTTCCACCTTCATGTGTAAGAGCATAGAATAAGTAGATTGCATCAATGGACAAAAAAGGACTGAAATACTCTTTGAGGGTTCTGTAGGCTTCTTCACATGTAGGCTCCTAGGTTCCCAGGAGCCTTTTCATGGCTAACTCACTAATTTAGCAGGAATTAGGTGCAATGCAGAAGCAGTGTAAGAGCAAACAAAAATTAAACAAACTTACAAAAAAATAAAATAAAACACAATTTATAAACTTGAGACAAATGGATACAAAGCCAAAATGGAGCTTTGTACTGAATTAGATGCTGTTTCTCTGATATCTGCACACAAAACCCAGAAATTTCTGCTATTCATATCACTTATATCCAAGTTAGTTTTGTAGGTATATTGCTGTAGGAACCCAAGTCCATCAGATTTAGCTGTTATACATATAAAAGCCAATGCCTCTATATTTTCAGGTTTTTAATAAATTTCAAATAAGTTTCAAAATTACCTCAGAAAAATAAATTAGTTTTCTGGAATATATCACCTTTGATATGCATAAACCCCTCTGAATCCTTAAACTATGCTCATCTCTGACAGTCTTCAGATAAAGTCTTTAACTTACTACTTTTTGATAGCTGTATTTGTCATAAATATTTCTTACTCGATTCTTTTCAATTTTCAAAAACTGACATTACAAGCAATTCCTATGTCATTCCGGTCATTTTATTCCTTATATTCTAATTATCCCTCAGATATATACAGATTGGCATTTGGATTCACATGGTGGCAGAATTTATTTGTTGATTAAATTTCAGCTGCTCATTCCCTCAGAATTGCTTTCAGTTTTTCAGTCAAGTTTGGAGCCAAATAATTGTGAAGAGGCTGCTTGTTTATTATAGCATTCCAGACTAGCAGAAGAATTTATTGTCTTGGAAACTCACTTAAAACAATAAAAGCAAAATCTGGCCATCAGTCTGCTATTTTCTTCTTGAATATACCTGTTTCAATCAAAATCAGTGAGTGAAATACAGGTATACCACTTAAGCTGCATTCTCTGGATATTTATCCAAAATTGGCTTGCTGCTATGGCACGAATAAGTGAACAATCTCAGAAACTGTTTTACTTGAAGCAGATGGTACTAGTATCAAAGCCCAGAAGACTTCCAACTGCTGTCATGACTATGTTCACCTCTGAGCCAAACAAGTATTTAGGAAGAGTTTGAAAGACATGCATATTTAGTACGGTGTGAGGAAGAGAGTGAGAAAAGTAGGTTATAGGAAACTCAAACTCATTGAATCCCTGGGCAGTAGGTTAACAGAGCTTTGACTGAAAGTGTTAACTGTTTCAAATAAGGTATTCACTGCACTAATCCAATGAGATAAGATAGAGGAACAAACTGTTATTCTCTTCCAGATGGGAAAAGACCAAACATTGATTTTGTTACTCTGAAAATGGCTTTGCGGCAGATGAACATTTCAATTCTAAAGTATCAAAGATGCTACTGAGTTAAATGATGCTATTTATAGAAAGATCTCAGTTTTGTTTGCTACCATTTTTTTCATGTTTACATCAATTTTCATTAGGTTTTTCTCAGTTTTGCTCTTCACTTAATGAGCTGGGAGGTGGAGGGGGGAGAGTGGGAGGTGGTGTTAAAGTGCCTAACACTAGAAAACTTAAAAGTTTATACTCTCATATTCAGTGAAATAAATCTCTCAAGGGAAAGATTCACAGCACCTGATTTTCACAGCAGTTGTGATCTTTACAAAAGAGTCCCAGATTCACCTCTGTGTATTATCCTAAACTTCTAAAGAGCAACATTTCATTGCTATTAAAGGCAAAAGTTTGAGGTATGCAGAAAACTCTCCCCTTGACCCTTTCCACTGACACGATTGTTTGAATTCTATGGGGATAATAACCTTAGTCCTTTTCTAGGACAGCAGTAGGGTCTCACGTTTTCAGATAAAAGAAAAAGTGATTGAGCAGAATTAAGTAAAAAATTAGTGTTTTAAATTTAAAACTGTGATAGGCTAGAAGAGCCAAGGAGGACACTAATGGAGATGTTGAAATTTGAAACTTATATATCACTTTCAGGCATAGTCCTGAACAAATCCAGATACAAATTAAAAAATAATAGTATTAATAATAATCCTCTAGAAGGCTAGATATTAGACAGATAGAAAAGTAATTTGCCTTGTGCTAAGACTAGCTGAATGAAGTGACCAGTTTGCAAATCTCTGTGCAAAAGGCTTCATAAGGTTTTTTGGGTTTTTTTTTTTTTTGGTGACATTTATTTGTGAATAATTTTGTAGCTAAGCTTGAACCAGAATGGCTTACTTGCATTTTGATTTTTTATTCCTGCTTCCTGGCAGCTGATCTGAATAGTCCTTCCATAAGATAATTTTCCAGACCCTTATTCTTTATTTCATTATTTCAATCTTTAATGCTCCAAATATCACATCCCTGGATAGCTTTGATAAACAAACCTGTATCCAGATTCCTTCACATTCCTCTAATTTTAAAATAATAATAATTGATACCAATGAAAAAAGAAAAATGGAAAATTCAACTTTTACACATTCTGTAACCATCTGACCCCCATTTATTCTTCCTCCCCATTACAT
Source organism: Lanius collurio (assembly GCA_020086605.1). Taxonomy (NCBI): domain Eukaryota; kingdom Metazoa; phylum Chordata; class Aves; order Passeriformes; family Laniidae; genus Lanius; species Lanius collurio. The sequence continues at coordinate 8,569,138 of JACBWW010000011.1, read as the reverse complement.
ATATTCTACCATGAGCACTCTAGCTTATTTTTCAGTGTCATTGGGAAAATAATATTTCTCATCACCATTCCTAGAGAAAAAGGACTTTTGGAGAGAGGAAGAATTTTGTACTCAAATATTTGACAAAGAATTTTATATAAAAATTTCCAGAGGTAATAGGAAGGGGTGGACTTCCATACTCCTAGGACTGAAATTCATGGCACACTGTCATTCCCTCTACTTACAAAGGCATTTCTCTTACCTTCTGTGGGATAGCACAATAGTTGGTAACTAAATTGATAAGCACCTTATGCATAGCTCCACCTAGAAATGTCTTACCCCACATTTTCCTTATTTCCCACCATACATGTTGCATGTTTCTTTCAATTAAAAATGTTCCTTTGTTAATGTTTCTGGAGTGATGGGATATGGTGGAGTGAAAGGGTATTTGCTAGGCTATAGGAGAAAGTATTGGCAGGCCCTAGGAGGCAGCACAGTGATCATGTTGAGATACTTCTGGAGAAAACAGAGTCCAGATCTCAGAAGTATAAAACAATTATGTTCCTTTCAGAACAATCATTTGAAAACTACAGCTGCATTATTTTTGACAGTTTTTTCATAAAACAGAATAACCTTGCTCTGTGAGGTGGCTCTTGAACAGCTTTAAGAATCCAAGAATGAAGTCTAAGTGCTGATCCATTCCTGGCTGCTGATACAATCATTCTCTTCCCCAGGAATAAGCCTTGCATCACAAACCCTTATCATCACAGGAAGTGTAGCAAGCTGTTTCAAAACCAAAGACATCATGCATAGATTTGGTAGCACTGGATTGCCTATTATAATCCATTGATGAAATTAGTTCTTTCTCTGTTGCTGTTTTGCACAAAGTATGAGTCCATTCCCATCAGCCATTACTCTGTCCCCACGTCCAGATCATATTCGACATCTTCTGCTCATCCATCATCATCATCTGCTAAAAGCTCAGAGGTTTTTCCAGTTGCTAATCCTATCTCAAGTATTTTCAGGGTGTCTTATGCAGATCTCAAGGGCTTGAAACTCTGTTTACAGTGTGGGGAAGTTTCGAAAGTTGTATTACCATGGTCTTTTGGGAAATGACAATGCTAACAGTTTGTTGTCAGGGCTGAGTCCACGTGCCCTTGGAACTTTATTTCTTGTAGCAGTGATGGTATTAGAGTGCAGGGGCATGAACTGCTGAGTCTGGTTTCCAAAGCAGGCACAGCCTCAGAAGTGAAGGGTGATCACCGGGAGGTGCTCCCCAGGGACATCTCGCAGTGCAGTAGGATTGGGTTTCTACAAAGCAATGGTAAAGAACCAGTAGAGAACAGGAAGCTGTGAGATCTAGACTCCATGCTGGGCCATGGGAGCACTCAGTCAGTGCCTCAGGCTCAACAAATATTGTGTGAATATATTTACATATCATTGATTGGTTTAGATGTCTTCTCTTAGGTTATGTACCAATGTGTATGCCCTCAGTGAATCCAGGAAAACGGAAAGGAGAAAAAAACCCCTTTCTTGTTCTTTCCCCTTTAGTCTCCAATTTTGCTTTCTATTTTGTAATCTTTCTGTAGTCAAGGCTAGGTGAGTACTCCTATCTTTCTGAGCTTTCTGCAAAAGTAGATTTAGAAAACATGCAGAGTGCTCATATGTTCTTTTAGTTTTTTGAAAAACATTGTGATTTCATACAAATTTTATGGCAGACAGTAAAGATGATTATATAGCACTCTGATGAATTTTGTTCTCCTAGATAAAATTCATATTTCATACACTGGGAACACAGAGACTATAAATTCATAATGATTACTGGTGCTTCTGAAAGATATGGTGGTTGCAGAAAGGACTTTATTATCTACTACTTTAATGATGGGAGACCTTCACCATTCTAGTAAAGTAAAACTAAAGTAATACAAATCCTTCTCTTTAAACTGGAGTGCTTTCTGTTGAACTGTTCATAAATAGAAGAACTAAAAAAAGATCACCATCAGAAAACATCATTTATTCAAGCCTTAATATTTCCTGATTCTTACATCCTTCTACTGTTGGAACAGTGATTATTCAAATCCATCTTATTTAGGGTGAAGAATTTCTATTTTCAAGAATTATTTCAAAAGGAGTTTTTCACTGGATTCAAAGTGTTGCATTATTAAATTTTCTCCGGTTCTTCAAAAACATCTACAGCAATAATTACATGAATTTGAGAACCTGAGCATGGGTCAATTAGTATTTTTTTAATGCTTGTTTTGTTTACAGATTATTTTGATGTTTTCTTTTATTAATAGTATATTCCTTAGTAGGAAACATTTTCCTAAGTTAGTTACTTTTGATATTTCTTTTCATTAATACAATTTTTAAAGATTGGATTGAGTTTTCTATAAAAGTTTCCATGCTTTCTCTTTTGACCAAAGAATATCAAATGACAAAATGTGTCAATTTTCAATAACAGTGTAGAGATGGTGTCTTTGGTGTTATGTGTTATGTGTTCTGTTGTTAACTTGATGAAAGTTTGGAGATATATAAAACCAGTTATGCTGCAAGGATACTTGTAATTAGTCCTAATTTCTCATCTTTATTTCACTTTTTTAATCCTACCATATTCCTGAAGTTGCTTAAATTCAGCAAAAATATCATATTCTTATTTATGCACTTCAAGGTTATATTTCTGAGGCATAATATCTAAGGCTATAGCCCATATTTTTTTTTCTCTTATAGGGAACAATTTCCTGATACCACAGCCTCCTTATTTTTCTTCCATCTTCTTGCTGATCCATGAGTCTTCTAGCATTACCTCTACTATATGGATGCAATCATTCTTTTTCTCTCTTAAACAGAAATCCAGTCCTATATTACAGATGGCACAAAGTGACAATTAGAGCATTAATCCTGGATGAATTTTGTATCATGTTTTCTATGTTGCAGTGTGAGCTAGATATATGTACAACTCTATCTCCCACTCACGCATTTAAATAATTAAATTACAGCACATATAAACAACTAGGAGAGAAACTTCTATTTTAGTTACATCTGCAAGTTGGCAGCTTACCCTAATGTGACTTCAGGGCCCCAAGTTAGTAAGTAAAAGATTGAATCTTATTTATTTAATAGTATTTAACAGTATTTAATATTTATTTTTGCATGAATATCTGGTAGAAATATTGATATTTCAAGAGAAGGAAAAGGACACATAAGAAATCAAAAGGAGGATATTAATCTAATTCAAATAATTCATATATGCAAAGAATGTTTCTACAAAATCTGAGCTCTAGAGTTTAAATTTTCCTAACACTCTAAGTTTAATTTCCACCATGTAGCCTGTAGAGCTCAACTGAGTGGTGGATACTCAGAGCCTCTCTTAAAGAGGCCAGTATTGACTTTTCTATGAGATTAAAAAAAAATTCAGATTTAAAAAAAAGCAAAGCAAACAAGAAAAAGTAAGGCTGTATGTTCTGATGATCTCAAATCGTCTCATTGAAAGGTTTGATTTTTTTTTTGTATTTGTTGTTGTTTGTCTCTTTTCAAACAGGATAACGGGTTTTGGCCCTCAAAAGTTTAATATGCAGAATTCAGTCCAAATGACATGCATGAAGATTTATGCCTAAACATCTTGTTTTACTATAAGTCAAAAATATCAGATCAGGTTCCTAACTGGGGTTATTACATCTCTACTGTCTTCAGGAGACACTTGGTAAAATCAACCTAAATTAAATTGGGAGGTGAATTTAAAATTGATTGGTTATCTGCACTGCGTTTTTGTGTGGACACTAATTTGATTTATCTTCATTAACTACCTAACTTCTGAAATAAGGGGTTAACACTGTTAAACTAGCCAAGTTTGCCATTCTGATTGACTTTCCTGATTGTTCAGGGAAGAGAAGTGCTTACTTAGAGAAGAGCCATTCCTTTACAGTATTTAAATTCTTCTGTGTCCGCAAAGCAAAAGATATTAAACATATGCCATCATTTATTTCCTTCAAATGACTGAATTTTGCTTCAGTTAAGAACGTCTGCAGACTGGGTAGATCTTATTCTGTCCACAGCAATTTACCCATGTATTTTTATTCTTGTCCATCTGTTAATAAGTACATACCCATCCCTGTGGACTCCATCAGTCATGACTTGAATTCTATAGCCTTAGGAAGACTGACAAAAGCAGAATAATTCTCACTTTTCAAGTGGGGAGATTTAAGAATGAATTATTCAGTCAATAAAATATCTGAAAAGTAAAAATCATATATTGGCATCACTCTCAACAAATCCTGATTGTGAAGTATTAAAGACACTCTGCATCTTGAACTTCATTGGCAGCTAAACTTTGCTCTTTTTATTAACGTGCTAGTGAATAGGTTATGTTACAAAATATTTTACCTTTGACTCCAAATGGAGAAAGGTATGACATTGTGCTTTTAATGGTATTTACTTTCAGTACATAAGCAAAATCTGAACCTTATTGGATTTTTAAAGATAAAAATATGGGAAGCTCCCAAACTTCAGATGAGGCATATCTGTTTTTTGCAGATCTTTGTAAAGCAAATCACTTGCTTGCATGCTGTGTTGTCAGCTACTAAGCTGCCACCTGAATTATTCTGTGACACATGATGAAATTTATTTTCAAAATTTTAACAGTGGTTCTGTTCCCTCCTTTTATTTTTTTTTCCATATACCATGTTCAGACAAAGATAAGGTTCTGCTGTTTTGGTTTAGCAAATCTGTTGGGGATTATCTCCTTAGTAACATGATATTTGTACTGCAGAGTTATAGAGAGAACTGCCTTGCAGACAACAACAATTTGGGGCATCAAAAATCCCTTAGAGTTAACTGTTCTTTGATCAGGCCTAAATTTTAAATGTATTTCACTTGCAGAGGGAAATAATATGCTAAGAGACTGAAATGCAACCATGTGAAAATGATTCATTCCTGCCAGGCCCTATCTACAGACAGCTACTCAGTTAGCTTAAGCAATTAAGACAGGTATGTCTGAACTGGCTCATGATTGTTGCAAACTGACAAAACAACTGAAGTGAAATAAAAACTAGTCTAAAATATTACAATTAAGTAACAGTTTTGATTTTTTTTGGTAATTTTTTATAATTTTTTTTTTTTTACCACATGCTAACCTCCTCCTCCCAGTTGCATATATACTGGAAAGTTCATGGCTTTTTATTAAAAACTTTGCATTCTTTTTCAGAAATTCTCTGAGAAATAATGGTTATTGCATAGTATTAATTTTGCTGTTAGTGTATGCGGTCTAAGGGATTTTGTAGACAGTTTCTGTCATCATTAGACTTACCCCAGAAGTAATCACCAGTTATCAGAATTACTGGAGAGACAGGGAGGAAGGGAGCAAGAAGGCAGAGAATTATTAATAATTTGACAGAGCAAGTCCAACACGCACCTGAGGAACTTTTTGGCTTTACTGATTTGTGTTTTACTTTTTTTCTTCTTCTTACCTATCACCTTAGTTTAATGAGACTGAGGTAAAATGTTAATGAACCTATAATTGGCCTGAACCCCAGAAGATTACTTTGGGGAATTTGTATTTCAAAAGCATCAGTTTTATTATTTTTGCAGGTAACTAGAAAATCAGTTAAACTAAATAATTTCCTCCTTCTGCTAGGCATATGCAGTCAAGTGCAAACTTATTTTGCTCCTACATACACCTACTTCAAAATTATTTGTAAAAGGGTTTAAAAACACAGTATGCAATTTATTTTAAATTAATTAGTTTTATAAATCTTCTCGAGTTTTGCTTTTGTTCTATGCAAACATATTTTTCTTAGGGAAAAATTCTGCACATCTCAAGTCTTTCATTCCTCCAACTCATGATGGCAGTGCAGAAAGGATAGAAGTATACCTAGTTGTTAATAATGCAAAAATAACTTTTGGTACTTTTCATAAAGTTGATGTTACATAATACTGCCTGCCTGTCCTCCAATTTAAATTTAAGATGCTTTAGAAAGGAAAGAGGCTTCCACAAAGTTCTCTCTTTCAAACTCTTAAAGGACCTGAAAAGTGTGGGAAGGCACAGAAATTAATAAATCTTAATTCAAACAACTCTGCTTCAATCACAACTCATTACAAAATGAGGATTAAAAGTGATTTTTTTTTTTTTTAAAGTGTTTATCTATCACAATTATTTAGTATGGACACAAATTCACTTGAAATGATCCCAGACTCAGATGTTTTTCTCTCCCTATTTCTGCAGCATGATGCAGCCCTTGTCAAATGCGTCCAGTTTGGAGTCCTATTTCCAAAGTGTGGCTATGCACATTATGAAGGTGGAAGCTTCCCATGAGTGAGTTTGCACTTGACACTTCTTTATCCTCTGAAATTGCAGCCACAAGCCATGAGTCCTTTCATAGCTGTGCTGCTCAGTTCGGAATCCCCTTGGCATCATGAAGGAGCTGGAAGTACAGCAGGAGAGAGGCTTTGGTACCTTCAGGGCTTCTGGGACGGAGGTCAAAGGAAAGTTATTGCATCCCGCACAGTCACAGCCATGACTGCCAGGCTTCCTGCTGTGGAAGCAAAAACATGTATAGTAAGTTTCCAGTGTTTTGGATACCTATTGCTCTCCTTTTCTAGAAGCTACTGCAAAGTGGCTTTTCTCAGCTAGGAAAGCTGGCATAAGGTAGAAGAATATGCTATTTCTGCAAGCACATGATGATCACAAAGAATTTCTGTGTGAAGAAACAGATCCATCTAACCAAGAGGCTTGCACAGATCTTCCAATGCCAGTGTTAGGGAAATCAGTAACAAGAGATTGGGCAGCCATCACAGGCTGCAAAGTCAAAAGCCCAAGTTTCTCCTAGGCCATAGTTAATCAGTTCACTAGAAGACAACAATTGGGATGATGCTGTTGGAGAATAATGCAGCCACGCTGTTTGAGACATGTCTGTGAAGATATGAGTGTTTAAAATCTTACATATGCCTGAAGAAGAAGGTGATGCCTGGTTTTGATCTCAGTTTTAGAACCTCAGATAGTGTACAGGCAGTCTGGACTCCTAAGCAAAGAGGAAACATGCTACCCTCCTGGCACAGCATTTTCTACTTCAGCAGGACCTGGCCAACTACAAGAGAAGGTACACAGCAATAAGGGAAGAAAAGGTTAAATTCTTCAAATGTGTATCTTTAAATGCCTTTAAGTTTGTTTGTTTGTTTGTTTGTGTTTTTGTTTGTTGGTTTGGTTTTTGTTTGTTTGTTTTTAATTAATTTTTTTGGCATTGTATGGAATTTTGTAATAGTTTGTCCTACTGTATCATTAATGAATAGAATGTGTGCTATTTTATCTTTGTATTTCTTTAGTAAGACCTACAGTTTACTTGGTCACAGTTTCTCATTAGAATTGGACAGTAAAATATACTTCTAACAGCTCAGTTATTAAATTGGATATATTTATAAATCAAGCATGGATAACAACAAGAAAAATTCCTAACAAACTAAAAGAGCTTACAGAAAAAATAAAACAAATAAAAGTTCCACTTAGAAAAATTATTATAGATTTGTTCCTCAAAAGGCAAAAAAAAAAAAAAGTTCAAAACAATTAATTATATGTAAGGTAATCATAATAAAGCAGCTATGTGGAAAAAGAAATCTTCCCAGTTCCTACCACTTATAGAATAAAGTGTGTAGACTTGGGGATACAAATGAGATGTATTGTGAACAGCATTTTAAGGCTATCTCTTAAGACTTTGGGCAGTAATGCCAACTAAGTCATTTCCAATCCCTTTCTTTCCTTCTCTATCTCCTTCCTGTGGATATTTGTGCTGTGACTTAAGGCCAAGATGGGAAGCCATTCCTTGTTTATTTGAGTGAACATGCAGTAAGATAATACTGTTGGGAATCCCACTTTTTTCTAAGGATATCATTCCTCATTCTGCTGCTTATGTTCTTTTGTGAATTTCTTTATCTCTCAGATAGCAAAAGTACCTGATGCTGAAAGTATTGATGGTATGCTGCTGGTTACAGAAGCTGACATGCTTTAGCCATGTGTATCTGATTAGCTGCCTAATCAAAGGTATGTTTGAGGGATCTGAGCACATCACCAAGCTGGATCTTTAGACTGCAGATGAAAACCCAGTTTATTTTACTGGAAAGGAGTATGCATGGGATTTTATTTTCGCATGATCTGGAACTTAACAAAGCTTCAGTCTGAACCTGAATTTCTGCTGTGCTCATAGCATTTTTATTTGGTATCTTAAAGTACTGAACTGCTAAGCTGTCTGTGTAGTTCTACAGATGGCCTTCTTATGGCCACATCCACTGACAAAGAGCAACAGATCAAATCATTTTGCACACCAAACACATAAGACAGAACTCTGCGGGATGGAACACTATTCTTACCCTTCTCCTCCTTATTTGTAGGCAGAAAACACACTATAGCATCTCTGCAACTTTTCCCATGCTTGCTTTTTAAGAATATTAGAAACCAGGGATGGATTCCTAAATGATGTTTTCCCTCTTCTGGTTAAAATATGTATGATTTAAAAAGCCATAGATAAGTATGTCAGCTTTGGAGAACTGAAGCACAGTCTGTAGGCATGGGATGCAATTGAGCAAAGACAAGTCAGGCTCAAATAAATAATGAAACCTTACAGTTAACTTGATATGCAAGCTCATCTCTAGAGTATGCCCAATTTACTCAGATATTTCCAAGCCTTGGGCCTATGCACACTGGCAACCTTGCAGTTGTAGTTTGAAGGGTTCTGAGCACCTGGAGATTCCATGGTGTCAGGAGAGAAATCATGCTGAATGTCTTTCCTGCCTCAACGAATTTTATAAATTAAAAATATGTGCCTTGGGCTAACTCTTATTAGACTGAAATAATAAACTTTCCAGGTTTATTAATTTCAAGTTATTATTTTATATTCCTTTATATGCATGTCTTAATTCTATCCCCTTGATTTAATAAAAAATACTTGGTATAGCCATATTTTACCTAGCGATTATAATCATGACAGAATACTAGTTGCACTCAAGGTGCAATAGTAGCAATACAAAAATGAAAGACATGGAAAATAGAATAGCTTTAAGGAATGTTAGTCTTTCTAGTATGCAAACAAACTTCACAAAAAATTGCCTGTTCAAAAATGTATGAGTTACTAACAGAAAAATACTGCTGAAGTTGATCCCCAATGGTAGAATCTTTTCTAAAATAGATTTTGTTATGCTGTGCAGTTACGTTACATACTTTAAAATAACACAAGCCAAGCCAAGTGTAATTGTTTAGAAGGAGGCAAGAGGAAAGAAAGACTTTTCTCTTGGGACTTTCATTGAGCAAACTCTCAGAAAAAAAAAAATCTTAAAAGTTAATGCTAAGATCAAAACCTTCCAATGTTAATACATTGTGAACAGCACCTTGATTCAGCATTTTTATATTCTTCCCCATGCACAAAATAGACACAAAGTCTTTTGCAATTCCTATCATTCCTTCTGCATTAAGAGATCTTCACTGTTTTCGCTCCTCTGTGACACAGAAAAAGAATTTTCACTCTCACTAGATGTAATAGCAGGGTGAGGGAGGGGAATTTGAGTAGTGGGTTGGTTGGTTGGTTGGTTGGTTGGTTGGTTGGTTGGTTGGTTGGTTAGTTCATTGGTGCTGCCTTTTTCTTATGATGTAAAGATGTGGTTTTTTCCATTCTTGTGACACATGTAGGAACAAGAGACCACATGTGTTACAAACATTGCACAAATCTCTTTATGGAAAAAGTAGATGCAAAAGAGATGAAGCATTTATCACACTTTTTTATGGAGCACTTAAATTCTAAATTAAGTATTAACTACACAACTGCACTGATGTGACTGATTCTGTTTGAGCATGGCAGCCTGATAACTTGGGAAGGAAAGAACTAAGTAGCTTACAGAAGTTGATTTTCCACAAGAAAGACAACAAACAATTGATGTCTGGCCATCTGGTAACTGTCATAGGCTACTGGAGATCAGCAGCCCTCCAGTGGCAATGGCTGCTGCATCACAGCATTCATTTATTCACAAATAAGATGTAAACAAATAGAAAAGCCCAGACTTCTCTTCAATAAACTTCATTTGGAAGTAAACAGAAATCTGAAAAATCTTCCATAGTTTTGATTCTAGTGGTAATCTTTAAAGAATTTTTTTTCAAATTTATGGGGAAGAAGAAGTGCTCAATAGACAGTTTCAAGGTATATTTTTCAGCTTGTCTGATTTAGATTGGACCTATGGTTGTTCAAGATGTGATAATCCTAACATAGCTGCTTGATTTTATTTGTTGAAATTAGATATGATGGTTCAATATTCTGTTTAGCAGTTGTACCAAGTCTTAAGTGGGGTACTATGATTTTAATACAGAATAAGCATTTAAGGGAAATAAGTTAAATATTATTAATGTAACATACACTCTACTAAATTGACAATAATACTAAGAGAGTTGCTAGTGGTACAACTCTACCAAAGACAGACCATAGAATAAAAGTGGAAAAATATTTATGAGATCTTCATCTAAAATATTCAATAATTCATTTGAACATCCCAGTTTTCCTTGATTGGGTAACTAAAAAAAAAAAACCCAAAACATTGTCTAAATTTAGCAGACATCAATTTGTATTTATTTTCTCCTTCTGAAAGAATTCAGTAGGATTTCACAATTCATAGGCCTCAATTCTTATATGATCATTAAATAGATTAAAATGAGAACAAAAGAATCAAGAGAAAATAGAGAAGTGAAATCATGTATGCAAAATCCATATTCATTACACATGTTTACATTGTGCAAAGTATACAGTTGTGCTGGTTTAGGCAAATTTAGAAATATATCCTCCGAGAGAAGGCAGGTTACACACTATCCGTTCCCCACCAGCTTGCGGGAAAAATAAAATTTTTCCTTAAAAGAAAGTGAAAGAGATAAAAACTATTTATTTAACAAACACACAGAAAAAGGATAAAAATGCTAAACAATAAACCCACTTGCTATAGAGAGAAAACCTGGGAAAAAATCCAAAGTCCTTCCAAAGGCAGCCTTTCTCCTCCTCCTTAGAGCTGGGCCTTGGCCCAGGGCTTGGGCCTCTGTGCTCAGTGGAAAAAAAGTCCTCCCCATGGTTTTTAATGTGAAACAGTCCCACAGAACAGAAAAGGAAGATCTGAAGTCGCAGGGAAATAAAATCCAACTCTCTGGAGGGAAAATAAACCAAGAGCTCACTGAAAAACCAGCCTACAGCAGCCGAATGACCAGGCCATGGAAAAAAAAATGCAGAGACCAAGACTGTGTTATCTCTGTCTGTCTACATCCTTAAAGGTTTTGTTTTTTTTTTCCTTCTGTCTCCATTCAGGCTAAATTTAAAAGCACAGAAAGGCATAAAACTAATTTCTGGGCACGGGGCGGCAATAGGGAATACTCAGGTCACCCCAAGACCGCAGTAATTCTCAATTTTGGTAAATGAATCTACTAATTAATGTTGCAGTGTACGTTGTCACACAAAAACTTAGAAAGGGGTCATGTGAATCACATCGACTGTTAAATCACATGGTCTGTCATGATGTAAAGAGACAAGGGACTACATTCACTGCTGGCTTATAAAGGTAGTAGTAAAAGTTTGGAATCAGCTGAGCACCTGAAAGCATGATTCATTAGAAGTGAGTTGAGTTGCAATGAAGTCTACTAAATAACATTTATGTTCAAAATATCTTCACTTGAAAAAAGAAGTCTTGTTGTTGAGAAGTGAGACATTTTTCTATATTATATATAGACCGTAATTAAATACTGTATCTAATTGCTTCATCCAGCCAGTTTTTCAAGTCTGAATTGGTAGTGAAGGTATTTTTATTTATGCTCTATAATATAATGAATGTTAAATCTAGTATGTTTTACAACTTTTTCTGTACTTCTATTATAATTTGATAATGTTAAAATTGATCATCACAAAGTCAACAACCTTAAAACTGACACTGAAAATTAGAGAATTTTACTATTATTTGATGATCTCAGGGCCATGCAAATCTAATTATTTTTACCATATGAAGGTCTCTCAATGGCACTCTCATCACAGTGAGCTTAAAGCTGTGTGCAACTATTAGAGTGAAAATATAATTTCTCAGTAGGTCGTTTCCTTCAATGAACAATGTTTATCTTATATCTACATTATTAAAGTGATCCACTTCTGTCCACTATGCAATAGAAGGGTTTTTTGTAAGCTAAATAATTGTGTAAATAATTCTGCAAAGATTTTTTTAATGTTCCAATTTCTCTATGTTTTATGAGTCAAGCACCATAACTATTTATTCAAAACAGCCAAAACTGCCTGTAATTCAGATGAAAATAAAGTAAAAATATATAATTCAAACTAACAGTACATGTTCTCCTCTGTAGATTCAGAAATGTCACCTATTTTGAAGACTTAACTCTTGCATACGTACACATTCATTTGCTTCCACAAAATGCTGATGTCAAACATATCAAGAAATGCTCATAATTTTTTCAATAGTTCAGGAATTTTATATAATCCTAGGGTCTTTTTCTCATTATTTTTCAATATTCATTAAACTATTTTAGCTTCATGAAAATTGCAAAGCTGTAATCCTTTTGCTTATTAATACTTCAGATTTGAGATGAAACGAACAAAGTTGCCACTTTATGCATTAACATACGTGAGAGAAAATGTAGTCTGAAGCTATTTGTTAAACATAGATTTGTTCTATTTTTCAATTATTTTATTAAATAAAAGGTACACAGTTTCATACATTTAATAAACCTGAGCCAAATGGTGTTTATATTATAAGACTGTCTTCTCAGTCTTATAGAGAGGTTAAAAATCTTCTGACTCTATCAGTTCAATTGAGAAAATCCAGACTAAATTATTTCCTACCAGAACCACCTTGCTACTATCTCATTATTCTCTCTACATATGACAGTTACGCACAGATCTATTTTTTCCTAGAAATGTACTGTCCATATAAATTTCATCTAAATGTACTGTAAAACTGATTTTGGCATGTACCATATGTCAAAGAAAATCCTGAAATACTGAAGTTACTTCCAAGTATATTGCACAAGTGTGCTGGTTCTGGCTGGGGTAGAGTTAATTATTTCACAGTGCTGGCTACTATGGGACTGTGCTTTTGATTTGAACACAGTGATCATAATAGACATAGATATGTTTTTGTTATTGCTGGGCAGGGTTTACACAGAGCCAAGGCCTCTTCCACTTTTTCACACTGCCACGTTGGCAAGGAAGTTGAGGGTGCTTGGAAGGTTGGGAGAAGACACAGCTGGGACCCAAACTGACCACAGGGATATTCCAGACCATATGACATCATGCTCAATATATAAATTGAAGGGAAGGAGGAAGATGAGAAATATTTACACTGATGGTGATTGGCTTCCCAAGTCACCATTACACCTGATGGAGCCCTGCTCTACTGGAGATGACTGAACACCCACCTGCCCATGGGAGGCAGGGAATACATTCCTTATTTTGCTTTGCTTGTGTGTGCAGCATTTGCCTTCCCTATTAAACTGTTTTCTGTCTCAATCCATGAGTTTTTTACCTTTTACCTTGCCAATCTTACCTTACCACCTGATCCCTCTGGTGGGGGAGTGAGTGAGCAGCTGTGTGGGGCTTGGTATCTGGCTGGGGTTAAACGACAACAAGGAGCCAGACTCCTGGTCTGATTAAACATGCAGTAAGACCAGCTGCGCTGTTGCTGGTTCACAGGGCCAGAAACAAATAAAATCAAGAAAAGCATAAAACGTATGTAGGCCTTGTGTTACTGACATTTCTGAACAAGACAAATAGGGGAAGTCCATGCAAGTTTTAGCCTGCCTTACAGCTGAACCTTGGTCTACTATGTCTGCTTCTATAGGTATTCCCAAACAACAGCACTTCCAAATTAAAAAAAAAAAAAAAAAATTGTGCTAGAAGCCACAGAATGTTTTGCTGAGAAGGAATCAAAGCATACTATTTGTTCATCAAGAAAAACAATACTACTCCTTTAGTGTAAAAAATAAAAAGGTTCTGTGGGACAGAGTCAGTTCAGGATGATCTCTGCAGTTCAAGACAACTTCTGAATCGTGCAGTTTATTTGCGAGGGTCGTGGGTGCAGGAGCTCTGCTTAAGCTGCCAGCCACTGCTTAGAGCAAGCCCCAGAGAGAGCAAGAGAGGTAGAGCAGGAGATAGAGAGACTGAAAGAGAGAGATTGCAAGAGAGAGAGATTGTGAGACAGAGAGCTAAAAGTCTGGTTCCATGATACTTATACTTCTTATACTGAATATGGTAATAGTACAACATCCAATCAATAGAAGACAGAAATCCTGATAGAATTTACATACAACCTATCAAAACTACTACATTATCATAATGTGTTACATTTTAAATCTTAAAAACTACTTTCTAAAACTACTTTTGTCTTCCTTGCCACTCTGGCAGGGTTTCTCTGACCCTTGGACTTCTCTGTTTGCTGAAGCATCCTCTTCTTTGCTAAAGACATTGTTCAATCAAGAGGGATTCTCCTTCAGCTGGCCAGCCCATTGTTTTTTGGTTGTACAGTAAAACAGCTCAGTATCTTATATCTCAAAGCTAGCTTTCATTTCTATTTCACTTACAGGTTTCATACTTTCAGAGTCTTTTGCCAAGCAGTCATATTTATAAGGTTTCCCTATTTCATCCTCCCCAACACTTTAGTAACTATTAAAACCTCAGAGTCCAATGTTTTGTTGCAATGGAAAACAAAATTACACATTTAACATGACACGAAAGTTAACTGGAAAAAACCCTTGGAAATCTTGCTAATTCCTTCTATTTCAGACCATTTACATCAAGGACTCATGATTTCTTTCTAGTTTAATGAGGATTACTTTCATATTAATTCAGGCCATTATGACTGTAGCACTTTTTCTGAGAGGATTACATGAAAGCTATTTACAACTATATATTACATGTTTCAGAGGGTAATGTTACAAAGACTATGAAGAGTAAATGAAAAAAAAAATTTATATGTTTTAGTCTCTAAATCCAGTAAAAAGTCAACCAACAAAACAAGCAAAAAGCTAGTGAAAATACCAAAAAAAGCTCCAATAGTTTCAGTTGTTCTATTAATAATGCTGAGAGTTTCATTTCACTAATAATTTATGAATAATTTTCAATGAAAGAATCAGAAGGAACAACTCATGTTAGGGGTCCTCAATGAAAGCAGATAGTAATGATTTTATGACTATTAATTGCCAAAATCTAGTCTAAACCAATCTCAAATTAAGATTACTTGATACATTATTCTATGTCTCCAGGCAAAGTAATATCAATTATCACAATTCTAGATATTTGCAAGGTTTTCTGGATATGCATTTCATAAACTCATAGAATCATTAAGGTTGGAAAAGATCACTACTAAACCATATTCCTGAGTGCCACATCCACAGGTTTTTTGAACACTTGCAGGGATAGTGATTCTACCACTTCCTAGGGAAGCTTGTTCCAATGCTTCCCCATCCTTTCTGTGAAGATTCGTCTCCTAATATTATTTTCTATTGTTGTGGAATCATTCTATCCACCTCCAAATGGATTTCTCATTTATTTCAGTTTTGTCATAATTTTTAAAAAAATAAATCCTCCAGTGCAAAATAAACAAAATGTTATGATTTTGTCATCTAATCTCTATTTGTGTGGTGAGAAGTTTCTGTTAAAACAGAACTGATGTAGCTGCGTGAATTAACATTCTTCTCAAGTCTTATAAATGCAGAGTATAATTAGAATGCAATTTATGGTTGTTACTAGAAGATGCAAATATTTACTTAGTTCACTATTACTATTAAATCTGAAATCAAGAAGTGGAATGGCACACAACATAATCAGAATAAAAGAACGTGTAAATAATAGGACTTGACTCAAATAAATAATTTGTTTTTTCCTCTTTGTATCTACCAAACATATGATTAATAAAACTAGTAATTTCCTTAGTAGAGAAAGATGCTTTGGGGAAACATAAAGAAAAAATATTTAACTAAAATCTAAGGTAAAACATGATATGGATGCCAATATTGATCTTATACAACCAGTTTAATAATTCTGTGGGGAAATAATGTACACAGCATGCTTAATTTATTTTTACAGAAAAACATTGACACTCAGATTGGAAAAAAGTTACTGACATACATAATAGATGCTAGATAAGCATTTCAAATAACTTGCAAAAGGGCACTGCTTCTTCAGTAGCCTTACTTGCAATGGAGAAGCTTAGTGAGATAGATTTCGATTTAATTTACCGTGGCAAGAGACAGAATAAATCTACTGAAGTCGGCATGGAATACCACTGTAAAACAACATTAAGTCAAGTGAGGACACTAAAACTAATGCTGTGGAAGAAAAGCACTCAACAAAGGGATTAAATAGAACTCATCCTTACGTTTTTAAATACATAATAAATTTTTATAATCATTTACATAAATCCTGAGACTATTTTGAACTCCTTTCATGTGTTTAGTGCACTTTTTTTAAATTCTGGTCTTCTTTATTTCATACTATTTTAGCTCTACCTATAATTTTATTGGGAAAAACAAGAGATTTTCAGGTCATTAAGTGTTCTAATTTTTAATATTATTTTATTGCTAAATTTAATTAAATTTCAAACTTTTTTTTTTTTTTTTTTTTTTGCAATTGTAATTATTGCTCTGTCCTTCACTGCTTTAATATGCAACTTTGGGCCATACCATAAACACTATGACATAACCTGACAGAGTTCATATACTTAAAATCTCGTCACTATTTTGTTGGACAGCTCACTTGCCAAGACAACTTGGAGAAATCCAAAGAAATGCTTAAAATGGAATTGTTAAGCATTTGTACTATGCAAAGTACAAATTTAAAAGTTACTTTAATACAGTTCATCTAGTACCTGCTTTGAATCATAATTTATGCTGTCAAAATTAAACAACTATACTTCTTTAAGGTCTATTTTTCATGTAGATATTTGCATGTGCTTCAAAGAAAACTCTTCATCTTTAAAGGCTGAGTCATATTGATGCTAGTATATTTCAGAAACTACAGTTTATTTTCATACTTTGAGCAAATTTTAATATTGCCTATAGAGAAAGAAAAGGAATACAAGTCAGAGTAGATATAAATCTCCTAAATTCAACAAATACCATTAATATCTCAATTGGAAAGCTGTGGAAGTCGGTGTAGTTGTTCTAGGCATGAAATTTTTTCTTCTGTGGCCTACAAGTTTAATTATATCATAAAATCTGAAAAATCAATAAAAATCAAAAAAGGGAGAAATTATGCCAAAGAGAAAAAAATTCAAAAATAGACAGTGTGATATATTTTTTTATACCTATAACAGTGGAGCTGCCTTGTGGATAGGTATGTTGAGACACTGTATCATTTTTCAACAATCTTTAATCACTTACTAGAAAGTAGGGCAACATACTGCAGGATAAAAGCAATTGTTATTTCTAAATTTCAGTGAATTCGGCTCCTTGGCAACAATAGTGTGAGCCATTAAAGGAACTAATTAAGAGATGGTTTCCTTTCGTTATGTAACAGTATTTAATATTGACAGAAATTCAGTCACTTCTTTCATTACGAATAAAATGGAGCCAAGAATTTTAGTACTTACAATGTCTACAGCAACTGGGAAATGCTATGACATTCAGGTAACAGAGGCACTTGTCTTGCACTTACTTGTAGGTGTTTCCTGTGAAATTAGGAGCTGGTAGATTTTTAAATCTCAATGGTAAAAATTGCTACACACAATTAATTTTTCTTCACATGTAGAATACTATTGATGCCCTAGAAAAAATGTAGAATTTAATGCATAATTTTATAAAATAATTTAATTTTAAAATCAAGTAATTTTTTTTGATCTTTCAAACACTCTAATCAATCTGTTTACACAGCTGAGAAGATTTAATAAAAATTATTTCTATGAGAGGAAAGTTATAGCCTATCAAAATTTCCCTTTTGATTTACTTCTTTAGAACCCCGATTCAACAATTATGAAATTGTTTCAGCTGCTTGAAATTTTTCTACTCATTTATTTCATTAGCATCAACAAAATATATGTTTCATTGGAGCAGTTTGTGGCATTAACATTAAAAAAGAATTCTATCAGGAGATATTCAAGCATCTCTACATGTGAACTAGCAATCAAAAAAATGAGGTTTCTAGGTCCTATGGAATGTGAGTTTCAAGAAATATGCCTCTGCAGGTCAAGGGTAGGAGAAAGAACTTTTTATTCTGTGACAATAGAATTTGTCTTGAAGCTGAAGAATTTTCCTGAGGAAAAAAAACGCTATGTTGTCTAAAGTTTGTATAAATATAGAGTCTCTTCACCGATTGAATTGATGTTGACCATTATTCATGAGAAAAATAGGTCAATAGATCAAAAAATCTTAGAACTTAAGGTGTTCTAATAGTGGCAGTTGGGAAAGGTCAAACAGGTAATAACATAGAGTGTCAGAAGCCAGCAGAAGTGCCATGACCTTCTGACAGCTTTTTTATGTTTAATGTCTTGGATATTTTCTCAAAGAGACTGCTAATCTCTGTGGACTATAGATATATTATTGCTGCAGACTTCATTTGCTGCTGGTACACTCTGCTCTGTTAACATTTGCCAGTTACCACGTGTTTGTGAATGAATGAACATAAATCATACTAAAATCCCAGTTTGAAATGTTTTTGTTTTTTTTTTTTTTAGTACAACAGTCATAATGAGATGTTCCATAATTCAATATATCAAAATCTTCTTACTGGAAAATCTTCCACTGTTCAATGACAATTAACTAGCAAGTATTTAACAGAAGGCCGTCAGTTGCTTCTTCAGAAGCACTAGGCAAAGAAGTTTTTAAATAGACACAAAAGGTATGAGTGCTTCAATTAATTAAATGAGAAACAAGGTGAAATTCATCTAATCAGGGAAGGAACTTCTCCACATAACTTCATATAGTAAGTGGCAGAGTCTTCTTTTCTCTCCAGCAATGCCTTTGAGAATAAGAGTGAGTCAAGTCTTTGTCAAGTACAGGCCTTTTCTCTAGTGGAGGCAGGTAATGGCACCTTAGAATGCGTACCATAGATATATCACAATAATATTTGTTATCCTTTACATATGGCAGCAAGACAAAAAATTCCTTATTCATAATATCCTTCCTTATCCATGTGAGAATTACAGATGGTGCACCTCTTAGAAAAAGTAAGGAAGCTATTAACAGCCTCACAAGAATATATAGTATTCATTATTAAAACCTGGCGATCATGCCTTAACACTCCTAAAATACACCTTGGAAGAAAAGACACTGAAAGGTATTTTGGACATCTTTTTTCCAGATTTAGAAAACAGTCTGAAACACTGATGCAATAAAATAGGCCTAGGACAATGAAGAAGCTGGAGAAAGACAGGGAAAAAAAAATACCTCCCACAGACTGGAAGCCAAAGCTTCTTGTCCCTAGAAGTAACCTGAAGGAGGAACAAGGTTATTAGTATAGTACAGTACCAAAACAGTGTTAAAGATAGTATCTGTTCAGCTTAGATCTCATGACTTTAAATAAAGACTCTCAGGAGTAGTGAGGAAATCTTCCAATGATGGAAAATGGATGCTATCACAAGAACACCGTGGTAGCACCCAAAGCAGCTTAAAAAGAACAAGAACTAAGCATATAAAATATTTTTGTGAAAATAATATGTTATACTGCCTATATGGATTGCATAGTTACAACACAGAATCAGAATTAGATTAATGAATGTCCATCTATGCCTTTTATCTTTTTAAACCCTTGGGATCTTTGAATTAAGACTTCCTAAGAGTAAAGGCCTCCCTCTCTTTTTTTTTTTTTTTTTTTTTTTTTTTTTCCTGTCAAATACATGAGGAAATAAAACAAAGTAACTAAATGCAAAATGTGTGGTCGCTGTAATTCTAGCTAAGCATGCTACAATATCAGTGACCTATAAGATATCATATAGAGTTAGAAAAATATTCTAAAATCATTCCTCTTCAAAAAATATTTTATCTCAAATTTCTTTTGCATGGATAAGTCTCCTGATCATTTTCCTGTTAACATAGGACCTGAAAAAGAAATGCCTTAAATTTATACAAATCTGTTTGAACTCTCTCACAGAGTTTTGTCTTAGAAAATCAGATAATTAAAAAAAAGCCTTCTGTTTGTTAACTAATTTATCTTTTTGATTTCAGTGGTGTCTAGTGTTGGCTGCACCAGCTTCATTTTCACCACACCGCTCTGACAGACTGTACCTGAAAAGTAATTCATCTTCAAATGGATCAATAGGAAAGAAAGAAAGGAGTGCAGAAAAATATATTCCGGTTAAAAAAATTTCTGTAGGGTGCAGGTCTGGGCACATTACACAGCTGGACATCTCAGACACTGACACCAATTTCATCTTGCTGAGAACTTTGCAATTTTATTTTCAGTTAACAGATAAACACGAGCAAAAGAAGCACCCTTTGAAATGTCCTATATGACAACACTAACTTCACTGAAACCCACAAAATCATAGATGCAACTACTACACTTCAAAAAAGGTACTGGGCAAATAAAACACTACAGTTGAATTTCCTGACTTTCAACTATTTGTTATGAGTTGTGAGACAACTCATACCATAGCTTAATAATCTGCAGTAAAATCAGTCTCTGAAATCAGAGACTTACTGGAGATGACGCTGGTCCTTGATAATGCAAATGTTCTCTGATCCACAAAGTCAACTTTATTAATAGACCCACTTCTGGTTCAGTGACTCTGTGCTGAAAAAATACAGGCTGTTGAAAAAGACACTGAACAAAAAGGTCCCCGTGTAGACCCCCATAGTATTCAACTTTGCAAAGATGTTGAGTATGGTCACTTAACCACTACTCTAGGCCCAATTATCCACCCAGCTTTTTACTCACCTAATTGTCTAGTCCGAAAGACTGCAACAGTTCTGCTAAAGACAACGTAAATCTCAGAAGGCAATAAATGATATGTGATTTACCCTTAGCAAATCCATGATGACTCTTCCCAGTCACTTTTCCCTTCTGCCTGTGCCCTGAAATGACCTCCAAGAGGATTTGCTCCCAGATGTTCCCAAGAGCTGAAGTGAGGCTGATCATCCCCAGATCATCCTTTTGGCATTTATTTTGAAGATGTGGGCAACATTTGCCTTCCTCCTCACATTGAAAATTCCCTGGATCTCCAGAACCTGTCAAGGATTATAGACAGCAATCTTGCCAGCACATTAGTTCTCTCTGCAGTCATGCATGCATTTTTACCCACTCTGAGTTGCCTGTGGAAGCTGAGCATATACTAGGAAAAAAACCAGAAATTGAACAGCAGGAGATTGAATAGAAAGAACATTAGTACTACACAGGATTATATTATCAAACCCATTAGATTTACATGTCATATAATTGATTCATTTTCATATTTGTCATAAGAATCCTAGGAAAACTCAATGGGAAAATGATAACAGTGTGAGTCACAATTCTCTTTCATAGCAAATCAGGCAAGTAGGTATGTTTGACATATGCTGCCATCTAATTTCAGAACAAACTGCCAGAGGCAAAAAATAAATTAAACTAAAAATTAAACTTTCCTTCAGTCACCAGGGTATTAAATCACTCACTGGTATAGAAATCCTGTGCTCTAGAAAAAATAAATTTTCTTAGATGATAGTGACATATGGCTTGTTTAAATACTACCAATAGGTAAGAAAGAGACCACATAATGGCTTGGGTTGGATGAGACCTTAAAGATCATCTAGTTCCACCACCCCTCTCATGGGCAGGGATACCCTCTTATAGACCAGGTTTCTCAGTGGCCCATCCAAACTGGCCTTGAACAATTCAGTGATCAGGCATCCACAAGTGCTCTGGGCAACTTGTTCCAGTGTTTCACAGTGAAGCATTTCTTCCTAATATCTAATCTAAATCTTTTCAGTTTGGAGCCATTCCCTCTTGGTCCATCACTACATGTCCTCGTCCAAAGCCCCTCTTCAGCTTTCTTGTAGGCTCCCCTCAGGTACAGAAAGTCTGTAAATTGGTTGCCTCCAAGGCTTCCCTTTTCCAGTCTGAACAATCCCAATTCTCTCAGTCTTTTCTTGTAGGAGAGATTTTCCATTCTTCTAATAGTCTTGGTGTCCCTCCTCTGGACTCACTCCAACAGGTCAGTATCCTTCCTGTGCTGGGGCCCCAGAGCTACATGCAGGACTGCAGGTGAGATCTCAACAGAGCGGAGTAGAGGAGCATGATCACCTCCCTTAACCTGCTGGTCACACTTCTTTTGATGGTTCCCAGAACAAGATTTTTTTTTCTAGGCTGGAAGCTCTCATTGATGACTCATGTTCAGCCTCACATCCACCAACATTCCCAAGTCCTTCTTGCAAGGGTTATTCTTAATCTGTTTGTCCCTCATCCTGTGTTGATACTTCAACCCAGGTGCAGCACCTTGATCTTGCTAAACCTCATGAGATTCCCATGGGCCCACTTCTTGAGCTCATCCAGATCCTTCTGGATGGCACCCCATCTTTCAGGCTTGACAACTGCACTGCTCAGCTTGGTGTCATTGTCAAATTTGCCGGGAGTGCACTCAATCCCTTCATCTATGTCATTAATGAAGATAAGAACTGAATCATAATCCCACATTCATTTAGGTTGGAAAAGACCTCTGAAATCATCAGATCTAACCTATGACTTAATACCACCATGCCAATTAGACCATGACACTAGGTGCCACATCCAGTCTTCCCTTAAACCCCTCAGGGACAGTGACTTCATCACTTCCATGGGCAACCCATTCCAATGTCTAATCATCTCATCTGTGTAGAAATTTTTCCTAATTTTCCAACCGAAACCTCACCTACCACAGCGTACTCTTGTTCTCTTGCTAGTTTTCTGGAAAAAGAGACTGATTCTCACCTGGCTACCACCTCCTGTCAGGGAGTTGTAGAGAGTGATAAGCTCTCCCCTGAACGTCTTTTTCTCCAGGCTAAACAACCTCAGCTCCCTCAGTCACTGCTCACAGGGCTTGTGTTCCGGACCCTTCAGCAGCTCTGTTGCCCTTCTCTGGACATGCTCCAGCACCTCAATGCTTTTCCTGAACTGAAGGGCCCAGAACTGGATGCAGGACTCAAGGTGCAGCCTCATCAGTGCCAAGTACTGAGGGAAAATCACTGTCCTGGTCCTGCTGGCAGAAATATTTCTGATACAAACCAAGAATGCCATTGGCCTTCTTGGCCACCTAGGCACATGCTGACTCATGTTCAGCTGGCTGTTGACCAAAATCTCCAGGTCCTTTTCTGCTGGGCTATTTTCCAGCCATTCTGTCCCTAGTCTGCATTGCATGGGGTTGCGATCAAAGTGCAGGACCTGGCGCCTGACCTTGATGAACCTCATGCTGTTGGCCTTGGCCTGTTGATGCAGCCTGGCCATATCCCACTGCAGACCCTTCCTGCCCTCCAATGAAGTGACACTCTCACCCCAATCTGGTGTCCCAACAGTTCACCTATTGAATTCATTTCTGCAATTTAGAGAGAAGGATGTTGTGGAGGACTATGTCCAAAGCTTTACAGAAGTCCACATAAATTACATCTATAGCCCTTACCTTGTCCACTGAGGTAGTCACTCTGTCCAAGAAGGCCACCAAGTTGGTCAAATGGGGCCTGCTCTGGGTGAAGCTGAGGCTGTCTCAAATCACCTCCCTATCCTCCCTGTGCTTTAACATGGGTTCTAGGATGATCTGTTCCATGACTTTCCCAGGCACAGAAGTGAAACTGATGGGTCCCAGGGTCCTTTCTCCCACCCATTTAAAAAATGGATACAAAGTTTCCCTTTTTCCAGTCTCCTGGGACCTCACCTGCTGACCAGGACTTTTCAAATAGTATGGAGAGTGGCTGCGGAGGTGCCTTCCCCTGAAATCCCAGGGAGAGGGACTCTGCAGCGTACAGGTCTGCCTCTGTCCCTGTCCCCATGTCACGTGTGCCCCACACCTGTTCCTGATTGGGAGGTTGGGGCGCCCGGGAAGGGAGCAGGGTTCCAGGACTGGGTCTTCCTGGGAGCTCCAGCCATGCAGGCTGGAGGAATAAAATAATCCCTAAACATCCTCAAGAAATATTGCTTCATCTTTCCTTCCAAGTTCATCGCTGTCTTATGCATGTTGTAAGGATTCCCCGCATTACAACAAGTAGCTTGGCAACTACATCAACCAATTCCCTCAGGACTCTGGGTCCTAAACACTTGTGTACTTTCAGGATCTTCAGGTGATCATGAGCCTGATCTTTACTTGCAGTGGGAAGTAGCTTGCTCCCCCAACTCCCACCCTGCTCTCCATCCACTCAGGAAGTATGGGAAGAAAAGTTGCCATTGAAGACTGAAGCAAAAAAATTGTTGAGCACCTCAGATATATTAAAACAACTGTAACATTAACAGTTTGTGGCTTTTTTCGCTCTTTTCTTTTTGCATTTTTCCTCTTCTTTACTTATAGAAAGAAACCAATGGGACAAATAATGAATCTGGATCATGCTGATCAATGCAGTCAATCATCATGGGTTGAGACTACCAAATGACTCACCTTTTAAAGAAAAAAGATAAAAATGTGAATTGCTAAAGTATTTTACTTCCTTTGGAACTATATGATTGTATTTTCTTTCTTGCTAAGTCAAAGCTTCAGAAAGCTACCACAATAGAAAGTTTCAGTCCTGACATGATAATGTTATCATGTTTTGCTACCTCTTGTAAATACAAAGTAGCAGCAATGCTTCAGGAAATTTACACCGGAGTTACATTGAGTCAACTTAGAATTTGGTTTTTGACCTGCACTATTGACTCAGATCTCATGATATCAAT
Source organism: Lanius collurio (assembly GCA_020086605.1). NCBI lineage: Eukaryota > Metazoa > Chordata > Aves > Passeriformes > Laniidae > Lanius > Lanius collurio. The sequence continues at coordinate 8,544,359 of JACBWW010000011.1, read as the reverse complement.
GAATCAATAGGATGGTCAACTTTTCCAACTTAAGGTTTGTCTAGCTTGGAGGTAGAAGATGGATACTCCCTACCTCAGAGACAGAAATGAAGGAGACTCTCCAAGACACAGCTTGGATATAAGATGCTTATCTGGGTACAGAACTAGATTATAGAGTGATACCATTAAGTAAATCTTACCAGCCATGTGGCCACATTTCATTTCTTTACAGAGGCAAGGATTATTCCAGAAGATTATCCTTTTTTGTGATCTCACTAACAATCATGACTTAACAGCAGTTACACCTGACCTACTTTTCCATTATCACACAAACCACTCTGATCACTACTTGTGAGTAGTCGCTTAAAGTGTATGTTCATAGTGACATAAACTGTATGCTCAGCCTGTCTGCATTTCTTCTCTTTGCTGGACTAAGCAGAATTGTTGCAAAGGCTAAGTACTGTATTCACCTCCCCTCATCTTAATAAAACAAAACAAAACAACAACAACAACAAAAAAAAAATCAAACAAACTTGGAACAGATTTTTCAGAGGAAAACATCACACTCCTTGTCATAGGCATAAAAGAATTTGTAAGCACACTAAAAGGTTATGCACCACAAGCATTCTTTGAGTGTTAAATCTAGAAGTTCTCCTGTGGCTTTCTGGTCCTCTGCCAAATATTCTTTCATTTCAGGGATGTCTCATACAGTGCAACAGGCAATGGTCTATGCTTTGGGACTATGGAGTATATGCCAGATAAACCATACTACCCCAGGAGGAATTAATTCAATTTGCCTTCATTTGATTCTAATCACACATTCATCTGTTAGTTGTGGCACTGAGTACCTGCAGCTTACATTTTTAATTAACAGCGCTGTTGTAGCTGCAACTAGAGGAATATCAAAAGTGCATTCACAATTCAGTTGAACTTTATACCCTTTTTAATTTTACAGAACACACTATGCCACTCAATTTTTTATAGTACATGAGTGTTATTCTTTACGATTGCATCTTCAGCTAGATATAAACCACAGCACTAATATACAACCTATATACCCCATAAGAAGAGGAGTATATTATAGGAAGTTTAACAAGTTAAAACTCTGGATTCTGCAGCTGGAATGGGGCAACTGTGGTTGTGTGTATAGACCAGAGAATGAGAGACAGGAGAGCAATGCCGTGGGAAGGGCCCAGAGGGTCCTTGTCAGTGAAAAGTAGAATCTGAGTCAGCAGTGCCCTGGTAGCCAGAAGGGCCAGCTCTGTCCTGGGGGCATCGGGCACAGCTTTGCCAGCTGGGCAAGGGAGGGGATTGTCCCACTCTGCTCTGCACTGGGGCGGCCTCACCTCCAGTGCTGGGGGCAGTTTTGTGTGCCACAGTATAAAATGATATTAAGCTCTAAGAGAGCATCCAAAGGAGGGCAATGAAGATGGCATAGTGCCTTGAGGGGAAGCTGTATGAGGAGCAGCTGAGGTCACTTGGTCTGATCAGCCTAGAGAAGAGCACACTGAGGGGAGACCTCATTGCAGTCTGCAAGCTCCTCATGAGGGGAAGAGGAAGGACAGACACTGATCTCTTCTCTGTGGTGACAGAACCCAAGGGAATGGCCTGAGGTTGTGTCAGGGGAGGCTTCGGTTGCATATTAGAAAAATATTCTTCACCCAGAGGCTGATTGCGCACCAGAACAGGCTCCCCAGGGAAGTGGTCACAGCACCAAGCCTGACAGAGTTCAAGAAGTGTGCGGACAATGCTCTCAGGTGTGTAGGGTGATTCCTGGGATGTCCTGCAAAGGGCCAGGACCTGGGCTTGATTCTGATGGGTCCCTTCCAACTCAGCATATTCTATGATTCTATGAACTTTACCAAAACAAGATATACAAAGTAAACCTAAAATGTAAAGTTTTAGGTATGCTACAATACAAACTTAGTTGTATCTGGCTACTCTGAAAAAAACAGTCTTGTAAGATTATTTTGAATATGACATAAAATAATAACTTTATTCTAGAAACTTCTGTGTTTTCTCAGAAGTTTTCTGAAGTAATCATTATTCCTCCTTTTAAGTCTGTTCTTCAACTACTCACCTCAAATTCTGCAGCAAAAGATGTCTCTGGGAAAAGTCAGAGCAAACCAGAAGGAGATCAGAACAACACTTTCTTCTAGAAGAAGAAAACGTTGTTCTGTTTCTGCTCTACCCAGATCAATTTTCTTTTGTTATGTAACTGAAATAAGAGTCTCATTGATAAAATGCAATGTGTATTCTTAATAAATGACTTCTTGTTATTGAAAATGGTTTCTATTTGTAATGTAATCAACTATGGGTGATTATATCTCAGGAGGAAATATTACTGCTTGCATGTTTTATGTATAAATATCTGTTACCATGGGTTCTGAATATTGTTTCAGAATAATTTTTTGATTAATAAAGAACAAAGTTCTAAAATCTGTCACTTTAAAATGAATGATGCAATACCACTGCAGGCAAAACATTCTATTATGATACTCAAATAAAAAACAGTAAGAGTTCATTTCTGACCTCTGAACTACAAAAAAACAATAATGTTTGCTAAGACAGCAAAGACAGCAGTAAGAAAAACTATCAAGCAGTCTGAGAATTAAACTAGTGAAAAAAAAAAAATTAGTGATTGAGGTCAGGAAGTCATAAGTAAGGAAGTCATCTTTGTGCTATCATAAACATCTTTAATTTCAGTCTTTCAATTGCACTGACTTATTCAACTACATTTTTCTTGCCCCAAGGCAAGAAAGGGCATCCATGGAGATTCTGTGTGAATTTTTGGTTAAATACATCACTGCCAGATAATTAGTATTTCTGACTCTGCAGTTGTGGAGCAGTCACCTTTGATGAGGCTGCAGCTTGGTTAGCTTAAAATGCAGAGGCCTAACTGTAATTGGGATTAGTGTAGAGAACTTCTCTGCAGCTGGGCTCTGGAACCTTTAGCAATCCCATCTGAAGTCACAGTTGCCTGGTCGTTGAGAACAACAGGAGTTTGGGGATGTGAAATCCCAAGAAAATTGTTCAATACAAGATCCCAGAGGTCCTTAACATCATTGCACTGAGACATGATCTTTCTAGCACAACTGCTGATATTTAAGTATGTTACACTTTAAGGGACTAAAAGCATCACTCAATGGTTAACTGATGTGGTGACCCCTCCCCCAGAAAATTACTTTTGCAATTTTTTATTGAATGTGGACACAGTCTAGTTCCACCAGAGGGACTATTGCTGGAAGAACTTTTATATTTCTTTATATGGAATATCCAAAATTACCCAGAAAGCTTGTAGCAGAGAAAGAAATTGCGACAAAGATACCTAAATAGTTGTTTAGCACCCACAAAATTTTCCTCTTTAAAAAGATATGGTTCTTTTCTGGGAAGGAAAAACATTATTTTACACCTTTCCCACATGCATTTCTTCAAAGGCTTTTTAGGAAGTGAATGAACATGAAAATACATGCTTCACTACAACTTCATCAATTTAACAGATCAAAATGACCTAATTTGTGTCTAGTGTGTAAACACTGAAGTGTTTAAATATTGAAAAGGCATACTTTGCAATACTAATTTAAATTTTATATTACTCAAATTTAAAATGCTATTTCAGCTTTTCCATGTTCTGATCAAAGTTGTGAGAAAATGTCATTAATGAATATACGATAAATACACTCTAGATATAGTCCTTCATATTTTTCATTAGAAAATATTAATCTTCTTTTCTTTCTATTGCTATGCTGTCCTTTTCCCTATCAAAGAGCTTAAGGGGCCTTAGGACAGATGCAGATATTGATGGGGCAATTTTAAGAATTCAAGGGACACTAGGAAAGGAACAGATTCATACAATGATATTTCTCTGCCATAAGAAACAATAATATTTCTGCAGCAATTCTACAACCTATGAAAAGGGAAAACTAGCAGCCTGTGCTTCTGGTCAACAACACCCATTAAACAGTACCTGTAAGAGAGTAAGCTCTTCAATTTCTTGTCCTCATTTGTTGTCTTACTCTACAAAAATGCCCTACAAAAATTTTTTCTCCTGGCATCTTTATCCCAATCTCTTCTATGCAGAAGATAAATACAGTAACAGTCAAATCCTATATGTTTGAAATGGAATCATAGATTCATAAAATTAAAACATATGCTGAGTTGGAAGGGACCCATCAGGATCATCAAGTCCAACTCCTGGCCCTATGCGGGACACCCCAGGAATCACACCATGTGCCTGAGACCATTGTCAAAACACTTCTTGAGCTCAGTCTGGCTTGGTCATGTGACCACTGCCCTGGGGAGCCTGTTCCAGGGCTCAACTACTCTCTGGATGAAGAACTTTTCTCTAATATCCAAGCAAAACCTCCCCTCATTTAGCTTCTTGCTGTTTTGTCAAGTCCTATCATGGGTCACAAGAGTGAAGAGAACAGTGTCTGATCCTCTGATTCCCTTTGTGAGGGTGTTGAAGACCACAATGAGGTCTCCCCTCAGTCTCCTCACGGCTGAACCTCGAGTGACCTCATCCTGTCCTCCTATGGCTTCCATTCTAAACACTTCATCATCCTTGTTGCCCTCCTTTGGACACCCTCTAGTAGTTTAATGTCTTTTCTGTATTGTGGCACCCAAAACTGCCCCCATAAAACTGCCTCACTCAATGTGAGGACTTCTCACTGCAGAGCAGAGTGGGACAATCCCCTCCTTTGGCCAGTTGGCGATGCTGTGCCTGATGTACCCCAGGACAGGGTTGGCCCTCCTGGCTGCCAGGGATATTATATATAATATAACTGATAATTATATTTGAAATAATTTTGAAATTATATCAAATGGAGTCTAATAATCTGAGTATGAAATGGTAAAGGCACTTATTTGGTTTATATTAAACCTATGTCTATGATACAGTAATGATTTAAAAATGTTACATTTCTACTTCTGATAGTTTTGGGTTGATTTGGTTTTTACAGTTTTACTATACAGATTGGATTTTTTCAGAAATATATAATTCAAAAAGCAAACTAGATACCATTATTATATACTCAATACTCTGCCGAATTTGGGGTTGAAAGTTCTATTAATTTAAAGTTTCTTTAGTTAGAAGAAAAAAAATCAATTCACAAAAGACAGCCCCGTGAACAGAAAAGAGACTATCATAAGCCCTTCTTTATCTTCTGTCTTAGATTTCAACTAAATAGTTTAAAATCTTCTGTATTTGATGTTGTCTTCAAGAAGGATTCTTTTATATAATGTTGCCATTTGCTTAATCTACATTTTTAAATAGGATCTTGCATTGTCCTTGTTTTCTATGCTATGAGTCAGAAAGATTTTTTTTTTTTCCTAAAAGTAACATCAGTCCAGAACAGCTTTGACCTATCCCTGACTACATTGAAGTGATCTCACCCATGTGTCTGTGAGCTGAAACAGAAAGACAGGTTCATGGGAAAAGCTGCTTGCTATATTTTGCTATGCAAAAATTATATGGCTGCTGTTGATTATCAAAGGCTCCTAAAAATGTGTGAGTCAAAAAATTGTGTTAAAAGGATCTGTGGATGCTTCTGTCAACTTGTGATTGCTGCCATGGTTCCTAGTATCCATTTGCTGAGGCAGCTATTCATATTTCTGGCATACATCTCTTCATCTGAAGCCTTCTGGCATCTCTGTTTCCTCATCCTCATGCTCAGAGAGGTGGTAGAAATGGCTTATAATAGGAAGGATGCATCTGTAAGGGAAGGTATTTCAGAAACTCAGCTGGGTGGCATAGAAATCATGAGAAACTACAGGCACTTAAAATTGGCAGGAAAAAAAAAAAAAACAAACAGCAGTATTGGAGAAAGACTAGGACATGACACTGATCTTGAGATGACTCCAAGAGTTTGCCAGATTCCCAGGTTCATTAGAACTGCAGTACCTCTCTGGTGTACAGTGCACCAGCCAACACAGATGCTGTGGTGAGGGAATACACTGCCAGGATACCTGCAGCGATATGTAAGGCCTGGATGTCTTTATATTGTTGCTTCATGTGCCTGATGTGAGCTCACAGACTTTATACTGAAGAATCTGTGACTGTCTTAATATGACTTAATATAATCTTGAACTAAACAGCAGCATCTAAACCCAATATCTTCTGTAGCAGAAAAGCAGCTGGATCAGTAGATCAATTATTCAAAACAAGTGACTGTTGCTGCTTGAGAAAACGGTTACAGGTGGCTCACAGGCCAGTTGGAAAGATCCAGTGATGGAGGTCTGAAACAGCAACATAATCCTAACTTTTCTTCTAATCCCTGGCTGTGAATGCTAAAAAAGCTAGCAGAGAAATTTTCCAGCTTCTCACAGCTTCCTGTGAAACTTTTCTTTCTCATAAAAACTAGCTGAGAAAACAGTTTGAGAATCTGTAAACCATTTTATAGCTGTAGAATTGTTATGATAACTGTGAAGGTTATTTTCCTTCTTTGAGAATAATATTTGGAAATGAGTGCTTTAGCACTCATCCAATTACTTCGGTAGGTGGTTAACCTGGGAACCAATCATGTAATTTCTTTTTTGCAAACTATGCTGTAAAAGAGGGGTTTTTCATTAAACATGGCCTTGGCTCTTGCTTCGTCCATGTTCTCCTGGCCTGATGCATGTCGCGATTCTCTCTGTCCCTGGGGATAACAGCAGCACTTAGCATATTACATAACCTAATAAATATGTTTAAAAATAGATCAAGACAGTAAGACACAAACCAGTAACTTAACAAACTGTATAACAACTGAAGGCAGCATACAATCAATTTAATTTTAATTATGGTAGTAGGAAGCAAGTGAATAGAAAACCTCCGAGAATTCCAGACTGATTGATTATCTATTTATTATCTAAAAGAAATTTCTATTAACAATATATATAATTATTGTATAACAGTAGATCCATTACAATAATTTTATATTCATTTAAACTGCCCCAGCACTGGAGGTGAGGCTGCCCCAGTGCAGAGCAGAGTGGGACAATCCCCTCCCTTGCCCAGCTGGTGATGCTGTGCCCGATGCCCCCAGGACAGAGTTGGCCCTTCTGGCTGCCAGGGCACTGCTGACTCACATTCAGCTTGCCATGGACCAGGACCTTCAGGTTCATTTTTGCAGCATTCACCAGGCTCTCATTTCTCAATCTGTCCATTCAAAGTTCCCTGTTCCAGGCACAGAATCTGGCACTCATTCTTGTTAAACTTCATGTTGCTGGAGCTTGCTGAGCCCTCTAATTTGCTGAGGTCTCTGCAGGACCTCTCTGCCTTTGAGGGAATCAACAGCTCTTCTCCATTTATATTTTCAGCAAATTTTCTTACTATTCATTTGAGCCCTGCATCCAAGTCATTTATGAAGACATTAAAGAGCACAGGGCCTAAAATGGAGCCCCGGAGATAAATGACTGTCAGACCTAACATAACCCCATTCACTATAACCTTTCATGTTTCACCCATGAGCCTGTTGTTTGCCCACCTCATGATGTGTTTTTACACATGTTCGCTGGACATTTTGTCCTGAAGGATCTTGTGAGAGAAAATATCAAAAGTTTTGCTGAATTGCAAAAGGATTACATCTTTCTTCTTCCTATCTATCCACAGAGGAAGCAATCATCCAATTATAGTGATTGAGAAAACTCAGTGCTAGTACAATTGGCAATTTCCCAATCAGGCAACTCTCTTTAGACATCAGACTTCTTTTGAAAGAGAGAAGATCTGTTATCTTTTTAGAAAGTATACTTAATGAGCACTTAATGAGACAATAACCAGAAAGGAAAACTAATCAGTCAATGCAAGTTGCAAGTTAGCATATCTGTAGAAGACTTTTAACAGAATTTCCATCCCTAGTACTAACGAAGGTGACATTTTTCACATCTTGTCTATTTAGTCTTGATCTTTACTGGGTTTCCTGTTGTTCTATGAAGTGTGCTCAGTGCTACCACATGTTCCTTTCATAATGTGCAACTTGACATTACCAGCATCCTGAAGATAAGAATTATACTTCAAAAAATAATAATGAAAAGTCTTAATGTTAATATATATATTTATAAGTTTTATTTTCATCCTATGCATGATAATTCTTAAAAGGATAATGCAGCAATTACTGGTTCTAGGACACTATAGTGAAAGTTCAGGAAATGGGAGAGTTTAATTGAGTCCAAATCATTGTTCCTCCATTCTTTGTTGGATGACCAGGTTCTCTGACACAGCATAAACTATGAAGTAACATCCATTTCTTCTGTCTTTATTTGAATTAAAATGGAAACAGAGTAATGTCATATTTTGTGTCTGAACTACACTGGGAAAGGAAAGTGAAAGAGATGAATAGTCAGTCTATCCTAAATAAGAAAAAAAAGTCCAAGAAGAAACTGACATTTCAATTTTATCTTTTCAAAGCAGTCACAGGTAGCATGGGCAGATGCTTTGTTGAGTTTTCCTACAAAGAACAACTGAAGTAGCAATTTCTCTGTCTGTGCATTTCCGATTCTCTGTAATATTGGAATTGCTATTCTCTTTAAAACAAAATCAGTTCTCTTTATCACATGTGATGATATTATCACAAATATCTCATTAAATACTGGGAACATCTATGCACATCTACATGAAGTCTCTGATTTTCAAGGAATTCCCTGGGAGACAGATTTCAAGGAAACCACAGGAAATTCATTGTCTGAGGTGTTTTACAAGTTCTGCTGAATTTCATGTGAGATGTAGAACTGCTTAGGTTCCCTAGAACCACAAAGGAATTATGCCCTGTTCTTTTAACAAAACTGGCAGCTTTCACTTCCAAATATTAAGTACTTTGCAGTACAGATGAAAGCATGCTATTAAAGACAATTAATTTTCTTAACCCTTCAATAGCAGACTGAAAAAAATAATGTTTTGACTCACTGAAAAATATTTATTTTAAATCATCACAGGCATTTGCTCTGAGTAACCCCAAAAATGTGTATTGCATTCTATATCTTTCCTATTCTGACCTGCCCAAGATTACCACTGTCTCCTTCAGGTCAGTGCAGCATCTGGGGTGTCTTAACCCAAGTTCATAGAGGTGGTTGGCTCAAGATCCCTTTGAAAAAGAGGGAACAGACACTCAGTAGGATCATCTGTTCTCCCCACGTCTTCAGAGCAGAGGCTGCATTACATGCATGAATGCTGCATTAAAATAATATCAAAAGATATCACACCTTTCAACTTACAGTCCTTGTCAAAAACATCAATTTCTCTATATATGATTAATCTTTGTCTCAGCATGTGCTTTCTTAATACAATAGGAGTTTGCATTACTTCCGAATTAATAGCTGCCCAGTCCGGTTCTGTGCTTCAGTGTCAGTTTACCTCTACTCAATCATTGTTCTATAGAAAATAAAATCAGTGGAACAGCCTTGGTATGAAGGATTTTAAAAACAAGGGCTGTTTTTAAATTAATTACTTCTTCTTAATCATAAAATAATTAACTATAAAATGATTCAAGATCAAAGATTAAAAAAGTAATAAATAACATTTCTTCTAGTTCTGATAGGAGAACAGAAATTTATTCATTTATTTATTTTTATTAGCTGTATGTGCCTTCTTTTGCTTATAAGTTATATGAGATATCAGCTTGAAAGAACTATGTAAAGTCTCACTCCATAGAGTGGGCTTTCCTTAGCTTGTTTTAAACTTCCTAAGATTTTGAAGAAAAGAAACAGAAAAAGAAAGAGAAAAAGAAAAAACAAACAAACAAACAAAAAAAAAAAAACCAAAACAAAAGAAAGATAAAAGAAAGAGAAAAAGAAAAAGAAAAAAAGAAAAAGAAAAAGAGGGAAAAGAGGAAATGAGGAATAAAAAAGGAAGAGCCAGAGGAATGAAAAAGAGGAAAAAATGAAAGCAAGAGGGAAAGGAAAAAACCTTAAAAAGAAAAGAAAAATGTAGGTTTTTCCAAAAGTAATCTAGAACTGTTTGTAATAATATGAAATCAGAGCTTAAAATCCCTTAAACAATATTGTGTCACCATGGGTTTTCAGTTTAATGATTTTGCTGTACATTGATTTGCTCAGCCCAGAGACAACTTAATATCCTTAATGTTTTTCCTACTGCACCTTGACACTGCTATTAACTTCTCAATTTGTCTGTTCTGTTTATAATCAGGAAGGCAGAGTGACTCAAATGAACTCTTCTTATCTGTGATTTATACTGCTCAAATATTAATTTCTTGGTAAAAAAACCCCCACATTTACTTCTTTTTGGATGATAAAGTTTTCCTCCTTGAAGCTTAATTATTCCTGTACCTATTAATAGTACTTCTGGTTTTACTCCTTTTTATCACACAGAAGAAATTAAAAGGGAAAGTAGTTCACCCCACATTAGACTTCAATATTAGCTTCGTTTCATGCAAAAAATCTTTCAGGTGGATCCAGTTACAGCAGCTTGCTCACTAGTTTGTTGAAATACTCTAAAAAAGCAAGCTAAAGAACTTGGATATTAGGCACCCCATGGAGTTTTAGTAAGTCTCGTGGTCTTATAAATATTGATAATTACAAAACTGTTCAGTAAATGCATCTCTGTTGCAAAACATACCATGGGGAGCACTGAAGGAGATTTTCCCCATTAAAAAAGAGAAAAAAAGAAAAAGGGAAAAAAAAAAAAAAAGAATCCTACAGTGATTATGCTACCTCACTGTGAAATCAAGAAATTTCACTGAATAGCTCATTGCTTCCTTCAGGGAAAAAAAAAAAATGCAGAACTGTGTCAGGCACAGCTGGGTATTGGATGATAAAGAAAATTAAAGACTGAAATTATAGCTATATCTGTCTTTCAATGTGAAAATGAAAACACAGATTTTCATGAAGAAATTTAGCTGATCTCGTCTATAATTGGGAGTCAATGACAGGAGTTATACCAGGTAACATTTTGATCCCCTATAGTCCCATTTCCAGCTTTGATGATGTATCCATGGAAGCTTTTGAACTTACATGATAAAACTAGAACAGACTCCCGAGAGGGGGCTCAGCAGGGACAGCCTGGGCTGGCGGTGTTTTCACAGCCGTGATGGAAGGCATCTGAACCATTCTACTTGGACTTTCAAAACAAGTGAAGTTCAGTATTTGATTCTGTACCAAAGGCCAATGCTCAGATTCTGGCACTGGCCCAGGCCCAGGAGATGCCAGTGGCTGCAGCGGCCCCAGCGCAGGGCACGGCTGAGCCCCTCAGCCACGGGAAAGCCTGGGCAAGGCAGGGCAAAACGCTGCCCGGCAGCCAGGGCTGAGCGGGGGGAACCGTGCGGGAAATAGCCCCGAGAGCCTCAGGGGACAGCGGGAGGGGAGGAGATGTTCTGGCAGAGGTGTTTCTGGGAGAGAAACTGCTGATTTTGAAAAGGTATTAATCATCTAATGGTCTATAATCATCTAATCTAGTCTGTGAACCTTCTCAAATAAATAACTAGGAAGTTCTAGGCATGCATAAGAATTCTGCAATTTCTGCAAGATGCCGTCAAGACTACTGAAGCAGAGTTTTTAGAAAGTGCTGATATTCACATAGCAAATATGACCCTTGGGGAAACTCTACAAGTTCATCTACACTTAGAACAAAAATATAATCAGGGGTTGCTACTTCTTGTGACAATTAAATGCATTGCTGTCACTGGAGGACAAAAGTAAATCAATGTAGAGTAACACTCATTTCACTTTCATGAAATATAGAATTTGCAAAATGGTTTCTGAAATGCATGTGTGATTAAATTTGAGCAATTTAAAAATATGTAAAGGTCCTTTTACTATTAACATATCTTACTTGTTCTATCACATAGAATTCTATTTTTACTTTAAGTATAGCCTAATTCAATATCCTTTGCTATGATAAAATACCTTGTAGAAGGAATTAAAATGATTGTTCAAAGGCCTTGAAGCATAGCAGCTGAAGTCACTTTAAAGTCAGTGGCGTGCTTTCCTTGGAGAACGGTACTTTCATTTCATGCATTTCTAAATGAAACACAGCTCCACTCTAGCTCTTAGTTGAAATGTAAGTTCCATAAGATTTATATAAAAAGCCTTCACTAAAAACATTTATTGCAACACCAATTAAGTTGTATTCTTCTAGAGGAAGAATGATCTCAGTATCAAGAAAAAGCAATGTTGAGTTAAAACTACAAAGGAGTTCTATATATCTCACTGTGATAATCTGCTATGAGTCTCTAAACAAAGACATTGCACAACTGTTTCTAAAAATAATTCTGGGCCAGGTAATGGGGGCCACTGTGTTCCCCCAAAGTTTCTCAGGTTCTCCTTAATTCTGGATTCCCTCCTTAACCTCTCTCCTTGTAGTGTCCTTTAGATTTCTTTAGTTTCCCAAGTTATGGGGAGGGGGAAAGGGGGGGTTGGGAATATTTTGTCTAAGTCATTAAACACCAGCAGTCCAGCCTCTAACATGACTAGAGTTTTCAGCTTGTGCTTGTAGTGGGTTGAATCTGAATTGATAGCCAGATTTTTAGACCAATGGGGCTTCTCAAAATTTACTCATTTAAGCCACCCAGAAAGGCGGGAGTTCCTCTTGTTCCAGCTCACCTGAGGGAGGTGGGGAGGCCTCGGAGCCTCTGGGCCCCGCCGGGCTGAGGCCCCGCCGGGCCGGGCCAGGCTGAAACCCCAGCCCCCTTCTCCTCTTCCTGATGCCACAGCACGGACCCTGCGCAGCTGGGGAAGGAGCCATCCCAGAACCCAGGCAGCTAAACCCAGCCATGGACTGCTAAACCCAGCCATGGACTGCCAGACAGCTGGATTCAGACAGCTGGACCCAGCCATGGACTGCTACGCAGCAAAAAAAAGAACTTCGAGCTGAACCACTATGCAGCCAGCAGCACAAAAAGAGCGAGGTTTTCTTCACCATAAAGCCCGAACAAGACCATTTTTCAACATAGAGGTTTCGGAGTCAGAGAGAGTGAGCCATGTGAGACAGAGCTGAAAATGGCGGTGGAGAAAAGGGGCGGTGCCGCGTTCTTTGCACGGAACTTAAAAATACTTCTGGCATTCGGTGGTAAGAAACTGTAATATCTCAAACTGTTTGTCTCTGTAATCCATTTGAAGTACATGGGGGGATGGAAGACTTACGTGTGGCCTGTAAAGTTTGTGAAGAGAGAGTGCCTATGCCAGGATATAGAAGCAGTGAGAGGCTTTTAAGGATTTGTAGCAGAAAAAGCCTTTGTGTTCAGGCCAAAATGACCCATCCTTAAAAATGTTGATAACCCCATGTGATGGCCCATGTGTGTGGCAGTGTGAAAAAGCAGATATTTTTTCATAGAAGAGATGTATTACACCACAGCAGATTGTTTCTTTCTAGGCGGGTCTGTTGTTGGGGGCAGCTTGAGTAACCATGTGAAGCAAGAAGAAACCCGTTTTTCCTTAAGCATAAGAAAGAGACTTTTTTTAAGAACTGTAACACTGACTAGAATCTCATGTGTTATCTTTTGTGCTAGTTAAAAAGGAAGAGTAAAGCGCTGAGGAGAGCAGGGGGGAGGGTGTGTGTGTGTTTTAATTTCTTCTTATATCTTTTAACTTTTAATTCTGTTAGTAATAAACTTTTTCTTCTGGTACTGCAACCGTTTAGGTGTGAACCTGTTTTTTTGCCTCGCAGCTATCTAGTTTACCTCAATATTTTCTTACTTTGTTTTCCTTATAAAGTAATTGATATTTTAGATGCTTGACGCTTAGTTGTGTCAAACCACAACAGTGCTGTTGGGTTCTCATCTGCTGTTTCCATTGTCTGTACCATCATCAAGATGATCAGGACATTTCTGGTCATGCTTAGACTTGAGGATCAGCAGGCTGTTTGCATAGCTCACCTTTCTATTTTGTTGATTACACAAAAACTGTTCAAGGTTCATTCTGATGTTTGGGAAAAGGTGCTGGTCACATTTTGTCTCTTCTCCTTAAGAAAATGTTGGTTAGAATTCTGAGGTTTATGCTAACAGCTGTGCTAACTTGTCTCATGCAAAGCGCTACACAAAAGTCCACCTTACTCTCCTTTGCCCAACTGGATGTAGTCTCATCCTGTCCCAAAAAGTCCTGCTGAGCTGGGCCTAGACTGGCCACAGGCCAGGAGAGACAACAGCAGTGAGGCAAGTCTTGAGGCAGTGTAGGTGATCAGGGCAGTAGGTTGGAAAAGTAAGGCTCCAAATCACAGCCTAGCTCAGTTCAAGAGAAAGTCTGAGCTCTTGATTCCATACAGATCCCATGAGATGAGGGCAAGTCTTTTATTCTCACAGCTCTTTCCCAGAAGTCAGAGTCCAACAGCTGCACCAGGTCAGAGCTAACCTGAAGCACAGGTGATTAAATCCACAGTAGAGAATGTCTGCAGAGCCTGTTGGCATTCTCAGGGCCCTGCTGTTGTAATGAGGGGAATCCTTACAACATATATAAGACAGCGATGGACTTGGAAGGAAAGATGAAGCAATATTTCTTTAGATGTTCAGGGATTATTTTATTCCTCCAGCCGCATGGCTGGAGTTCCCAGGCAGACTCCGGTCACCAGACCCTGCTCTCTCCCCAGCCACAGGCACCCAAACACCCCAATCAGTAACAGGTATGGGGCACACGTGACATGAGGATAGGGACAGGGACAGTCACATTCCCTGCAGGGTCCCTCCCCCCGAGATTTCAGGGGAAGGCACCTCCACAATTCACCCTTAGTAAATAAAATAACATTGGAAACAGTTGGATAAACAACAAAATATTTTCAAAGGAAAGGAAGCCACCATCTTGAGTCCCCAAATGTCCAAACAGATTTTCTTTTGAGCATCAGAAGGGAGAAAGGACTTGAGCACGCTTCAGATGGAAACTGAGGAAGGGATTTTCCTTTTTGTACCTGTTGGAATCTTAGAAAATGATGGTTAATTTCTTCACTCCCTCCTTTTCATCCCCCCCCCATCAACATTGCAAAGGGATTAATGGCAAATGAAAAAACCTGGTTTTGTGAGGGGAGCCAGAAAGAGAGATTTGGGCTGGGCATATATGGGGGATAAAGGGACATGGGATAAAAGGGGAAGGTGGGATAGGGTAAAGGATAGGGATTATGGGGATATTGTCCAGCATATCTATTTCCCTTGACAGGGGCACCCCCAGGGCCTGTAACACATGCGGCCTGTGGGCCCTTCCTTCCTTGCACAATTTTAAATTCTACTCTTTCTCCTTCTTCTAAGCTTGGAACATCACTTTTGTGGTTCTTTTTTACAATAGCAGATTTATGGACAAAAATACTTTCTCCTGTATCATTTTTCAATAAGAAACCGTAATTTTTCTTTACATTATACCATTTTACCGTTCCAAAAACCTTAGGTGCAATAACCTTTTAATTTTTCCTAGTTCCTTTGTTCTTGCTTTCACTTTTGGTTTTGCTTGCTCTCTTGTTGGAGCTGTCACAGCTGGGACTGCCGGGGCCGGGGCCTCCAGTGTGTTCCTGTTGCAGGATCTTGACTCCTCTGGATCCCGTGTGGGGCAGCGCAGGTCAGGTCTGGCCGTACTGCTGCAGGCTGCCACCGCCAGCTGCTCTGCCTTCAGCCACCTCTGCATCACCGTTTGGCACTGTGCTGGCTCCCCCTCTGGAGCTCTGTGTGACTGCTCCACGCTTTCCGGGCTTTCACATGGCTGCACAGCCGTGGCCTGTGAGGTGTTCGCATGTGCCCATCTTTGTACTGCCAGCACTGCTGCTGCTGCTGCTGCTGTCGGCTGTGTGGCTATCTGCTAGGGTGGTTCCCTTCCTGCCCCCACGCCGCTGCGGCTTGGCTCTGCGTGGCTCACTGAGGTCGCCATAGCGACTGCCACAATGGCCGCTGCATTTCTTGCCGTGGAGCTCGGGGTTGGACCATCGCTGGCCACACGGCGCAGGGCGGCCATCGCTGAGTCACACCTCGACCTCCACCGCCCTCACCCCTGCCTCAGGGCAAACACCACTGGGACCATGCTGTTGAGTCACTCCTTGCTCTACTCCCGCTCCCTCTGCTCTCGCCGCTGGCTCTGCTTCCGCCGTGCCTGGCCTCACTGGCTCTCCCACACACGGGAGCTTGGTCGCCGCTGCCCGCAATGCAGTGGGTGCCCGCGGCCGGGGCCGTGCAGTCTCCGGGGTGACAGAGGAACCCCCTGCAACACGCGCGCTGCTCGACCACGTGTTTGCTGCTAAAACAGCAGTGGGACACAATCAATATTGCTCGACAGTCTCTGAAATCAGGTAATACTCACAGAAATAGTCCTGCATCATCACATTTTTTGACTCGGAAATTAACTGTGTCCAAACATTCTTCCAAAAGTCCTTGGTAAGAATCAAATCCCAAGAAACATAGAAGTTTTTAAACAGCCATGCCAGAAAGTGTCTTAGTTCTTTCTGAGCTTGAATTAAGCTAAACTCTACATATTGCTGTTCAAGAACATTTTGTAGTTTAAGGTAAATATCTCTTTGTGGTTCAGACAGCCATGAGTCCTTCCATGAGTTCTCCATCATTCAGAGATGGGACATCAAAACAAAAATAAGAAGAGATATCGAGAGTTACTCATGAATTATCTTCTCCAGGGATCGTTTGCCAGCATTTCTCCACCATTTGTTGTAGTGCGGGGAATCCTTACAATATATATAAGACAGTGATGAACTTGGAAGGAAAGATGAAGCGATATTTCTTTAGATGTTCAGGGATTATTTTATTCCTCCAGCCGCATGGCTGGAGTTCCCAGGCAGACCCCAGGCACCGGACCCTGCTCTCTTCCCCTGGCCCTGGGCACCCAAACCACCCAATCAGGAACAGGTATGGGGCACACGTGACATGGGGACAGGGACAGTCACATACCCTGCAGGGTCCCTCCCCCTGGGATTTCAGGGGAAGGCACCTCCACACCCTGCCACTATCTTCACTGGGGAAATAGCAAGGGAAATTGTAGTCCATGGGAGAGAGTTTCCCAAATCTCACGCAGGAGAACAGAAACAGATACAGGTATCCTGTATCCTATACTGTCTGAAGTACTGTGATCCATGGTGAATCTGGTTCATACTTCAACATATGAGACCAAAAAGTTTTAGAAATGAAGGAAACCATATTTGGAGATGTAGTTAATATATAAAAATGATCACTCACTTCAGGAAACTTAATATATTAAAGCAAAAAATTCAACATAAGGTAGCAGAAAATACAGTTTTCCAGAATTAGTGCTAAAGAAATTCCTATGATGATACTTTTAAAAGCTCAGTAATATTATACAAATGTTTGTAGCACCTGTGGAAATATTTTTTTCTGAGAATGAAGTTGTATTTAAAATAAAATTTCTATCTGGTAACGTGTTTTTTAAAAGAAAATAGTTTTGATGCATATATAAGACGGAAGATATTTCCCATGTGGGATCAGCACTGAGAAGCATTTAGCACCTAGATGGGATCAAAACAGGAATATGAGCTTTAAAAAAAAGAGTTTCATTTTACATTTTCATTTGCCACTGGAACAAATCTTTTCTTATATTCTCAACAAGTCTTTTCCTATATTCTCTGTATGCATAAAGTTCTATAAGGCAATGGTAAGGATTCACTAGAACAATGCAGTAATTTTACCTTTAGAGAAATAATTTACTGTGATGATGTTATCTGTCTCCTTCCCTCACCTACACCATGGCTGAGGCATGAATCCCTATAACGCTCAACTTACTACCCAGTACTTCAGACCTAATATGTTGAGTGTAAAACTTAAGGTCAACAGCTATGACAGTATATAGGCATAAATTATTACTCCATAAATTCACATCTAAGAGAATCATATTGTATGGCATAGGACTGGGACATGGAAATAAAAAGACCTTTATTGCCACAAATTAGAATTACCATATTTCTTATAAATTAATGGAGAATTCTGACCTTTTAAAACCTCTGTGAGAGCATAGTGAAGCATTTTTGGCTCTAAATTATGATGACATGATTCTGGATTAACTTCAGAGATACCCTGATGGAGTAGCACAGTGCTCAGTATAAATTCTATATGCTGAACACTAGGTGAAGAAAAATAAAGACCAGGAAACCAGATAAAATATTCAAAGCTGTCTGCAAAAACTGCTGCCTACATATGAATTGGCACGTTTGCCATTCTCTAGAGTACTCCAACAAAGTGAAAAGTAAAATGACATCTCATATTGTTATAAAAACAGTATGATTAAAACCCCTGGAGTTGTGTAAAGAGATTCAATTCAATAGTTTCAATTAATTTTCATATTTCTTGTGTCTATAATAGAATAATCTGTTGTAGTTTTATACCTATTTAAGGTTTTTGTGAGTGATGTGGCCTCTTCTTTTTTCTATTCCACTCCCTAGTATTTATATACCAACAGGACTTGATTGTATTCACTTGCATGTTTTTAAATGAACTGCAGTGAAAGCTGTTAGACAATCAAAACCCTTATGTACCAACTTATTTTTTGCCAGGATTTACACTCATTTTCTTTGAAGGAGTAGATAATTTGCAAAAAAAAGTTATTCTTTGGCAACAAATGATGCTTCAGTATTGACTGACTACATCTCTGCTGAAAATGGCTGAAAAGTGCAGATGTCTGCTGCCTTAGTCTCCTAGACAAGGAAGAAACACTACCTATGAGAAGAGACACAGGTACATTAAGTATTCATATTTCCTTGGGCTTCTGAAGAGAGTCTACAGAACTCAAGTTGGGCCACTCAAGAAGTCACCCAAGGCCTGAAGTTCTGATATCAGATAGTGTTGTCTTTGTGCCTGGACTTGCTAGAGCCTTGCTTTACTTTTCTAATACTCCAACAGTAGCATGATATATAGACCTTCAAAAAGTGACAAACATCTGGAATTTTTCTTCTTCTGGCAATGAATCATCTGCTCAGTGGGTTATGATGGCTACAAATGCACAACAGACAAGCATGAACTGCTAGAAGAATCTTTTTCCCCTGGTAACTAAGAGACTAGCTCCTAGAGCAGTATTCAGCTCTATATCCAGACACACAAGTTTAGGTGCACGCAATATAAGTTTTAGCAGGCTAGCTGCTTGTAATAGATGCAGATCTTGTCAACCATGAGCTATGGGGAGTTCCCATATCTCACCCTAATTTAGATGTTGATGTCTGAATAGTTCTCTTTACTTCATTGACTGTGTTACTGTGTACTGCTGTTGGACTGCAGCGGGAGCTTAGACACATCCAGTTGGCTTGCACACAGCTGTCTGCACTGCAGACACGTGAACACAGGTGATGGAATCTCGATCCCAGCCACCTTGCTTCAGTCAATATTGGCCATCACCTACAAAAAGACAAAATTAATTATCTCCCAGGCAGAGTAGACTAGGGAGCAGAGCACATTTTGAATAAATCTACGTTTTAAATATGACAAGTTTTTTCTCTTTTGTGTGAACCAGAATTGTTTCCTGAACACTTAGAAGGTATAGTTTTATTGACATGAGCAAGAGACTACTAGGCACAAGAAGAACTGATAATTTATTTTCTGGTCTGAAGCAATGCTTAAATTAAGAATTGTCCTCCCATACTTTCTGCCTTCTAAGATGCTTAAGATGTTCCCTAAACAAGCAATATTGCTCCCAAAACACTTTATCAATGAAACTGAGGGTATTCTTTAAATATGAGAAAAAAATATTATAGTTTAACTTGGTAACATTTACTGCAAATTTGCAATTCAGAAAGTGATCTTAGTTGTTATCTTTGAGAAAATCAAGGATCCATGTAGCTGCCTACACATTTCTTATGGGGCATATTTTGACTTCATTGTCTAAATAGATTAAAATATTTTATCCCTCTCCATTCAGGTATGAGGTTCCAGCAGGAGACTCAGTTAAGCAGTGCTATAGTTTAAAAAGCACAAGTTTCAAAAGTAGGACAATAGGACAGGAGATTAGGTTCCTCAGACACAGATCATGAAATGTCTCTATTATATAATTATTGACTTTTTGAATTTTTGCTTAGTGATATTAAACAACACATAAATCTTTCCAGAGGTCCTTTCTGTATGTGCACAAGGGTTTGTGTGTAAATACCTGAACTTATCCCAATATTATACTGTGCAGTTTTAACAGAAGAATATACATCTGCCCTGTAGCTATTCTGGCACATTTAATTATCTGCTGTAACACAGATTTCCCCTACAGCTTTGGGCAAGACACTTATCTATATGGTTTTATTGCTACCTGTAGAATGGAAATAATATTTCTTTCTTGCAGTGTAATTATGAGGCATCAAAACTGTGAGGCTTTCGCACTGAGAATAATTTTTACATGTCTGATCTATAGCTACCTGACACTTCCCAGAGTAGAATGCATTTTACAGAAAAAAAAGTTGTAACGTACAGATAGCTTTATATCTCATCTTTAGACTGGTTAAGTTCATCCTCTCAACATTCATTTATGATAGATTTTTAATGTAATTTCTCAAGTTCAATAACATGTTTCAAAAAAAAAAAACCAAAACAAAACAAAACCCCAGATTTTTGTCTTGGTTGGTATTAAGGTTAAGAATTTAAGTGCAACAATGCAGACTTTTATGGTGCAAAACGGGGCACAAGAGGAATGCTTTTAGAACAGGATTTCATAGCTATTTCCTCAATAACAAAATATTATGAAAATGTATTCCAGCTACTAGAGTAGCACACAAGGATAGATTCAAATCTGCAAACACATTTCACATTCAGGACTGCAAATAGACGTACTTTAGCAGTCTATACTAAAAGCCACTTAGGAATGAGGATAGAAAGATATGCTGTAAGAAAAGTAATTCCTGGTAAATATTCCTAGGCTGTTTCTTGTTGTCATGCCAACATGTAGAGCTATCTTCTGAACTTCTGTACATTAAACCACACAACTAATTTTTCCTTTCATATCATCTGAAGTTCCCTCTTCTTGCTCCTCATCCTGTCACTGCTGGTGGCATCACTGGCTTTTCTATGGTTCTGCCTTCCTTCTCTTTGTCTTTGCTTCTAGCTCTTACCTTTGTTATTCTATTCTCTTCCCACCTGGGCACTTGTGATGAGTTTATTTTTTAATGCTTCTCCAATACATTCTGTTGACACAACCAAAAGCTAGACTGAACTTATACAGAGTTCAGCAAGGAATCATTTGTAGCAATAGAGGAGAAGTTTTGCTCAATCCTTGCATTCCTGAAGTGTTCAATTTCTCTATAAATCTGGAGCTTCTGCTTAGACAGAGCATGGCTTTGGTGAATTAATTTACCAAATTCTGAGAAATGTGATTATGCATGTACTCACTTGATACTTAATTTATCTAAGCAATTGAAAATTATATTTTATAATGGAAAATGTCAAACAGACTTTGAAACAGACATTATTTGCAACACTTTCTTCTAAGATAAAGCAGTATGCAATATGCCCTTCATAACTTTACTTTCAGGGAATTAAGTCCTATTTGGCAAGTGGAGATAGGATTGTCAGCTTGCTGAGTACTGAGCATACAGATCATAAGCATGTGTTTTTGAATGAAGTTCCCAGGACTGCAAGTAGGCACAAAGCAGCCTGAAAACTGCTTCTATTTTGAGAGAGAACCAAAAATAACAAGAAGATGCTACTGATAATAAGCATAAAAAGAATATAATGTATGCATGTGTATTTGCCTCCAGTTTTTGAATTTCTACCAATATTAACTCAATTTAGTTTTTAATTGTTGATCAAAAAACAAAACCTTGAAATTTTTGCATGGAGAAATATTATCAAGTTTTTGGTACTTCACCAAGTAATCCAGATTCCAACATTACATTTTATAGTACATTTATATTGCTAAAAAGACGGCTATTCAGTTACTCAAAATTTATGAAAATCTTTTTGTTCATTAAAATCTGTATGTGACTCCTTGAAAAAACTTGTGGGAAATTTATCAGAAAATCATTCTTTGTTTGGAAGATTGTGTCTAATAGATTTTTTCACTTCCTCAAGAGTAATGAAGCTTTTTTCAATTTGACATAGTGGTGTCATCACTCAGTCATGTTCTAATAAAAAAATATTTTCAAGGTACTCTATTTAATCAAGATAAACTACTCTTGTCCACGCTTTCATCACAAGCAATTGATTTCTCTTTATTCCAAACTTCCTTTTAATGACTTTCATCATATAAGGTGCAGAATAGATGTATCAGGCAGTCTGTTCATCAAGATTTTTTTCTTCTTTTTTTAACTGCCAAACTGCCAATCCACTAGTTTTCAGATTTGAAACTTTGCTTACTGAAGTTAATGCATCCCGTTATTCATCAGATTTACTTCTCACTTGCACATTAGCTCAGTCTGGCTGTTTTATGCTGCCTCTCCGTTCTTTCCTCCAGGTGCTTTTCTTCTGAGTTTAATCTGAGATTTCTGGTATTTCTGCAATTTTTGAAATTTTCTGTTACAGTAATATTGTGTGAAGTTACTTGGTTGAGTAAAATCTCCTCAGAGGCACGTAGATGACCCACACAGTAGTCATGGAACCATACCATGTATATCAGAAGGCAGGCTCTATCCCCCAATTTTGACCTCAGTTTGACCTCAGTTTGACTTAACAGATAGTTCTGAGGCAAATATTAAGTGAGATAGTGCTAAGAACAGCTTTTGTACAGGATTCAGGAAATATACTTTCAGAACACATATCTTACATGACGTGAGGCAGCACATCCAGACATATTATGACAGAAATTCAGTTTCCTTCCAAAATTTTAACTTCATTTGAAAAATCCAAGTTACTATACTATTTTTTTCCCAGAACAAAACAGTAATACCATATGTGTTTAGGTAAATTGTATTTCTATAGGGGGGTCACTTTTATAAACATTCACCAATGTATAAATGCACACCTTAAGTTTCAATATTTACTGCAAACACTGATAAAAATATTTTACACAGAATTAATATCTCTAGTACTTAAGGAATAATTTTGGCATAGGAAAGGAATCTGACACTCAAAGGCATCTGATGAAATTTTTTTTATCTAAAGAGAAGGACTTTGCTCATATGCAAAATACATGAGACAGAAGCTGGTCTACAACAAACATTGTATTTGAAAATTTTAGCATTGAAATTTGGCCTTGTACAGGAGGGTGAAATTGTTGGTGGATAAGGGAAGAGCAACTGATGTCATCTAACTGGACCTTGTTCATAGAGTTTGACACTGTCCTGCATGATATCCTTGTTTGTAAAATGGAGAGACATGGATTATCTACTTGGTGGAAAAGGAATAGGCTGGATAGTCACATTTAAAGACTTGCAATAAAATCTCAATGTCCAAGTGGAGAGCAGTGATGAGTGGTGTTACTCAGAGATCCATATTGGAACCAGTGTTGTTTAATATCTATGTTGTTGACATGGACAGTGAGATTGAATGCATCCTCAGCAGATTTATTAACAATCTCAATCTGTTCATGACATGCTGTAAGGAAGGAATGCCATCCAGAGAGACCTTGACAGGCTTCAGAAGCAAGCCTATGTGAACCTCATGAAGTAAACAAAGCAAGTGCAATGTCCTGCATGTGGGTCAGGACAGTCTCAATCACAAATCCCAAACTGGGCAGAAAATGGATTGAGAGCAGTTCTGCAGAGAAAGACTTGAATGTGTGATTTGAAAAGAAACTCAACATGACCAGATAACGTAAGTTTTCAGACCAGAAAGCCAACCATATATTGGGATACATCAAAAGAAACATGACTTACAGGTCAAGGGAGATGATTCTCCCTCTGTACACTCCATATGGAGTACTGTGTTCAGCTCTGGGGCCACCAGCATAAGAGGGATCTGGATCTCATGCAATGAGTCGAGAGGAAGGCAATGAAAATGATCAGTGGGCTATGAAGACAGACTGACAGCGTTGGGGAAGTTCAGCTTGGAAAAGAGTAGGCTCTGGAAAGACCTTAGAGCAGCCTTCCAGTACCTGAAAAGTGCCCAAAAGAAGGTTTGAGAGTTTTGACAAGGTTTTGACAAGAGCATGCAGTGACAGAACAAGGGGGAATGCTTCAAACTGAAAGAGATTAGGCTTACATTAGATATAGTGAGGAAATTTTTATGTAAGGATGTATGTAAGGATGGTGAAGTACTGGACTAGGTTGCTTAGAGAAGCTGAGGATGTCCCATCCTTGGAAGTGTTTAAGGCCAGTTTGGATGGGTTATTGAACCACCTGTTCTAGTTGAAGGCTTGCCTGCAGCAGTGAGGTTGGAACTAAATGGCCTTTAAGGTCCCTTACAACACAAACCATTCTATGATTCTATGTTTCTATGTTATTAAGCCATGATATCAGATTAGGAAATTATGCTCAGTCTTGCTTTATATCTGTAAACATAAATGTGTTCTTTCTCGGGTTTAATCAGGGCCAAAGTTTGTCTTCTTTTGCCATAGTGCAAAAAGGACATTTAATTTTAACTTTTATGATACCACAGCATTGAATTCTTTTCAGGGCATTCCCTCATAAGATTGAATAAAGTTTTAAAATGATAAAAACTGATTCTCTTTGTAAGAAATCTAAGGATTTATAGTACAGCTGCAATAGTGTGCTAGGAAGAGTGAGTTCAATCCTAATTTGCAACAATAACAATGTCAAAATGATTATCAGGGGACCATTATTCTTTTTCTGTCTGTTGTAATCAGAGGTTAGATTTTATTTGCTGTTCAGTACCTTCTTCAATCATTATTAGAAAAGATGATGTTATAAACTATTAATTTTTACCATCTGAAAGAGTTTCTTTTTAACAACTTCCAATTATTCTTTATTCCACTCTCTAGTTGTAGAAGATAATGCATTAATTTCCTATATCCCCAGTGATAGAAAGACTCTGTTTTACAGTGCTCAGCAGTTAGATTGAACCATAATAGTAAAAATGGTGGAGATTCATCAAATTGTTCAATTTATTTCCATGTGAAAATATAATTTTTAGGAATAATACAGAGTCATAAAATGATATAATAGTTTGAGTTGAAAACAGCTGTTAAAGATCATCTAGTTGAAGCATCTGCTATAGCTGGGAACACCATTCACTAGATCAAGTTGCTCAAACCCCATTCAGCCTGTCTTTTAACACTTACAATGATGCAGTATTTACAGGTTCTCTACTGTCTCACCAACAGTACTGTAAAAAATATCTTCTTTACATGAAATGTCAGTTTAAAGACTGTCTCTAATCATCTCTCTATCTTTCTTTCATGCATTTCAACATGTCTTTCAGAATGATCTGTTCCATGATGTTATGGGGCATGGATGACTGGGCAATATTTCCCACCATCCTTCTCCATTTTTTACCCTTTTTTATCCTTTTTTTATGGCGATACAGAGCAGCAAGGAGTTCCCAGGCAGGTGCAAAGAAGGAACTTTTTGGACAAAACCCCAGTCTTTTTATGCCGTTAGTCAGTTGTTAGTTTGCATAGTTTTAAGGCACAACAAACCCAATTGAACCAATCACCGTACACCACAGTGCGGGCACGAGGCATTCATGCAGCAAGCCTCACTCTATTCTAGCTGAGTCACTCTCCCACAGTCCCTTTGTACTTAGGTTAAGTAACAGGCCAGAGCCATGATTTTTACCAGGCCTTCACTTTACAAAGCTTTATCTATTGGGCACAATTTTTTACCCTTTTTTACCCTTTTTAGAAACAGATGTAACAATTCATATTTTTAAAATGTATAAACAAAAAGTTTAACTGATCATAATGCCCTCATCACCAACTCTAAATCTTTCTTTCATACTCAGTTTTGAAATGCATTTTCAGATGTCTAACTAAGGTAATACATTTAGAAAACAAAACAAAAAGTATCAAATTAAGCATCTGCCTACAGAAAACCCTCAGTGATCAACTTCTTCATTATGTCAACTTAATTTAGTTATGTTTTGCATACTTCTTCACTGTCATGTAAGAAAGATGTGAATTATTAGATATGCTCTTTATCTCTCTGAGATTTCTTTTAATAGCCATCATGCTTCTAAATGCAGTTTTGCTGCTTACTGTTAAAAGTCCCATCAACAGAATAGCATTTGTGCCATGGATCATATATTCTGCTTGAACTTTGAATGTAGAGTAGCTAGCATACTTGATGAATACTAGTTAAGTGCAAATACTTGTCATAAAAAGTAATGCAATGTGACCAGTGAAATACAAGAAAGTTGTTCCACTCAGTCCTTATTTATACTATGATATATGGAAGTCAAAATCAGGAGTGAGTTGATCTTAGAAAATAAATTGACTGATATCTAAATATTTTAGCACAATCTGTTTAAATAAAATAACTGTCCTTCATGTTAACCAAAGCCAGTAATTTGTACCTCAAAACACTGAGACACTCACTGTTTCCACCATCATCTACACTCTGCTTTTTCAACCCAAAGTCTCATCATTGTTCCAAAGTAGGTCTGAGCATTTCAGCAGTCTTGTTAGTCATGATTTCTGCTAACCTATACTACATTTGTGACCTACTTTTGAGAACATTTCCTGTTCTTCCAATCAATTAGCTTACTTTCATCGTGCTCTTGGCCAGCCTCCTCTAATGCAGACTGATTGTGCCCACAAACAACAACAGACAGGGCAATTGTTGGGTCAGAATCTATTTTGCAGGACTCTGGGTTTATTCACAGAGAATATTGGGCTTTCAGTTATGCCAAAAAATCTAGATATGACACTTGTATTCTTCCCACACACATGTTACATGAATATATTTCTTAGGAATATCTTTGATATCACAAGCTCCACTTGATACATTTTTAGACACAATTGAAGGCCCATTGGTTTCAGAAAAGTTCAGATTCAAGTTTTCATGCTATCTAGAAAATGGATTTAAGAGGATAAACATTTGAAAATTCAAAATGTACCCACTAAGCAACAGTCATAAAAAAAGTCAGAAAGAAAGGAAAAACTGACAGATGAGTAAAATGCATACTACAACTAATTAACAGTCATCTAGAATGCTTTTGAAATTATTCATGCTGAATTCAGCTTTTCTAATGACAGTAAAGAAGTTTGAAATTAAAATTGGCAGGTCATCTAAGGGGTTACTTTCTAGATCTTTGATTTTTTTAGAAACCAATGACTCTGACTATTTTCATAGTTTGTTAAGTGGTAGTGAACACTATCAAGCACGGTATTATATAGTCATGTCTTGTTTTCTTTGTCTACCAAGGTTTTTTCCTTTCTTGAACCCTTTCGTCTGTGTACAAACCCATATTGTGTGTTGATTTTCTAGTCATTGGTCAGATAAAGCAATAGTAGTGATGATTGCATGCAAAAGAACTGTATTTATAGCATATGGTTTAGGACTTCTTATTTTAAGTATTTTATTCCAACACAACTGGGGAAGTGATATTGGAAAAGAAATCCCATGCTTTTTAGAGATTTTGATGAATTACTGAGCAATTTCATGCAAGTCAACTGCTTTGCACAATCTATACTAGTCTTTGTCAGTTGAGGTCTTAATATTTCTACTTCCATTCAAGTGATAAGAAGCAAACAATTATTGTAGAACTCCATTATAAACTGCATTGTCACATTCATTACACTATTGTAATTGAGCAAACATTCACAAATTATGCTATGGTGAACAGATAAAGAATCAATGTGTTTCTGTCCTTTGTTACAATATCACAAATGGGAGCGCTACCTGCATTGCTTCATAGCCAAATAACACATGATTAGAAAATGTGTATTTAAAGACATGACCATGGCAAAAGAATGGAATCAGGAATTATTAAGCTGGTCTGATTTGCCCTTGTTCTGAGTCATCTATATAGATAAGCAAAATTAATATAAAACAGGAACTGTGATCATAAAATACATGCAGTTGGAAGGGATCCATCAGAATCGTCAAAGTCCAACTCCTGGCCCTCTGCAGGACATTCCAAGAATAGCATCTTGTGCCTGAGAGTGTTGTCCAAACATTTCTTGAACTCTGAAAGGACTGGTGTCATGACCACTTTCTGGGGAAGTCTGTTCCAGTGCTCAACCACCCTCTGAGGAAAAAACCTTTCCCTAATATGCAACCTAAACCTTCTCTGACTCAGCTTCATATTGTTTCCTCAAGTCCTATCATGGGTCACAAGACTGAAGAGATTGGTACCTGCCAATCCTCATGAGGTTTCCCCGTTTCCCCTCATGAGGATGTTGTAGACTGCAATGAGATCTCTCTCCTCAGTCTCCTCCAGGATGAGCAGACCAAGTGACCTCAGCCACAACTCATACAACTTCCCCTCCAGGCCCTTCACCAGGCTCTTGGCCGTCCTTTGGATTCTTTCTAAGAGCCTAATGTCATTTTTATCTTGTGGCACCCAAAACCTCACAAAGGACTCAAAGTGAGGCCACCCCAGCACAGAGCAGAGTGGTACAATCCCCTCCCTTGCTTGGCTGGTGTGTCTGATGTCCCCCAGGACAGGGTTGGCCTTCCTGACTGCCAGGGCACTGCTCACTCATGTTCAACTTGCCATTGATCAGGACCCCATGTGCCTTTCCACAGCATTGATTTTCAGCATCTCATTCCCCAGTCTATACACAACCAGGGTTGCTTCATTCCTTGTATGGAATCTCACTTTCCCTCATATGGTTGATGATTGCCCATCTCTCTAATTTGTCGAGGCCTCTCTGCAGGGCCTCTCTGCCCTCAAGGGAGATGACAGGTCCTCCCAATTTAGTGTCATTGGCAAACTTGATTAGTGTTCCTTTGACTCCTGCATTCAAGTCACTTATGAAGATGTTGAAGAGCACAGGGCTGGGGATGGAGCCACTAGAGATGAAAACCGACTAGAGAATGAATGCCAGCTGATGTCACTCCATTCACTATTAGCCTTTGTGCCCAATCCATGATCCAGTTGCTCACCCATCACGTGATGTGTGTTTATCCAGCTGTGTGCTGGACATTTGGTCCAGAACAATACCGTGAGAGACTGTATCAAAAGTTTTGCTGAAGTCCCAAAAGATTGCACCGACATTCCTACACCAGTTAGGTGGGGTTACCCTGTCAGAGAAGGAAATCAAGTTTGACAAACAGGACCTTTCCCCTCATACAGCTGTGCCTGCTGTGATCAATGACTGCATTGTCCTCCAGGTACTTTTCAACACATCCTAGAACAATCTTTTCCATGATTTTACCAAGCACTGAATTGAGACTGACAGATTTGTAGTTTATGTGATTTTTCTTCTTTCCCTTCTTGAAAATTGGGACAACACTCTCTTTCTTCTAGTCAGTTGGGACCTCTCAAGATTCCCAAGACTGTCCAAAAATCATCGAGAGAGGCTTTGCAAAGACATCAGCTAGGTGTTTGAGGATTTTTGAATAATCCTATCTGGGCCCATAGATTTGACGGGATCCAGTTGGTGCAGCAGATCCCGTACAAACTCAGAATCATTTTCATAGCCATGGGTCCTCCTGCTCAGGGCACTGAGATGTCCTTGTTCTGTGCTGAAGACAAAGAAAGCACTAGATGACTCTGCCTTGTCCATATCCCCATTTGTGAGGTGCCCATCCTCATCTTGTAATGGGCAGAAGTTATTTCTACAGAGACTATTACAATTAATATATTTGAAAAAACTCTTTTAATTGCTCCCACATTTCTGGCCTGCTTCATCTCCAACCGAGCTTTGGTTGCACAAATTTTCACCTTATGCTTTACCTCAGCAGCATAACTTATGCAGAACCCCATGGGTTTGTTTTGTTTCCATGACAACCATTACAGCTGTGCATCGTTCTGATCAGAAACACAAGATTTGCATAAATCCAGATCAACCATTTTCAAAACTAAATGAAGTTAACTTAGTTTTTGAAAATAAAATGCAAATTTAATAGTACTGAAAGCCAACATCAACTCCAGCAAAATACTCCATATGGTCCTGGAGGTTTATTTAAACAGTTACTCTATCTCAAGACTGGCCATACCTTTTTGTGAAAGAGTATTAATATAAACATTATATAATGAAGAAAGGAAAGCCTACATTTAATTCAAGTAATTCTTCATCTAATCCAGCAACAATTAAAGAATTCTTGGCCAAATAGCATCAAAGGCTAAGTATTTAATATCCTAACAAAAAATGTTGGGGCTACCCAGTCATATTAGTATATTAATATTTACATCATAAACAAAAACTGTAATTTCTTAGAATAAGAAACATCTTTTTAGACAATCTTTACAGATCCTAAGTATGATAGTCTTCAGACAATTTACAGGGTCTGCCATAGATCCCATGAATCTCTGACATTTTGCCAGTACAGCAATATATTTCAGCCAGGGTTTGAAATCAGTCCCTGAGTAGCACAACCCACTATGTCAAAGTAATTATTTTTAATGAGTTTAAGCATTTTGCATTGTGCTAGCTATTCCTTGTCATGCTATTGGATTATTAATGCAATAAGAGAGAGGCTATTAATCTCGGTAATAAAATGTTTGAATGCAGAATGAACAAACTTTTATGTGTAGAAACTATTCAGAAGTTAATGGGCCAAATTTAGCATTGGCTTAATTCCACTGAAATTGTTGGAAATAAGCCAGGTCTCAGTCTGAGTTAATGACTTTTGTACTATATTAGTGAATTTCTGTCATACCTCTGACTTGCTATAATTTATTGTATTTTAAACAACGAATGGCATTCCCTGCTGAGTGCACTACTGTTTTTTGTCTCAGCTATTCATGTAAAAGTCATTGAGGTGATACTAAAGTGCTTTTCATCCACTTACATGGTGACACAGCAAAGACCTGGTGAGATTGGAAAGGGTATTGTATTATCAATTATGATGAACAGGAACAAATATTAACCAACACTAACCATGGATTCTGTGAAAAACTAATTTGTTAATGAAGTTAAAAAATCCACACACAACTAAACCCTAGAGAAATGGAGAACAACTTTTAACCACTTTATAAAGTATCATGGACACTTCATAAAGAAATAATGACAACATGCACAACTTTACCTGTGGCAAATAGTTATGGGAGAAATTTGTATTAAATTAACAGTTAATAAATGGCTAAGGAACAAAACTTCTGCATAAATACTTAATAAACAAACATATAAACATTTTAAGTGGATTAAACACTTAGTGAACAAACACCTTTTGTGACAAGAGCTGTCTAGATTATATAGAAGGTAAAAGAGAGTTCCTTATCTACTAAGATAGACAAAAAAATATTATGTATTTTTTACCAAATAATTTTCAATTTCTTTTCTGGACAACCTGTTCCAGTCGCTCACCACTCTCATGAAAAAAATATTTCTCCCTTATATTCAATACAAATCTACTCTCTTTCCATTTAAGAACATTTTCCCTCATCTTGTCACTAGATGTCCTGGCAAAAAGACTTTATCTGTATTTCTTGTAATCTCCCTGTAAGTATTCAAGGACCACAATAAGGTCTTCCTGAAGTCTTCTCTTCTCCAGGCTGAACAACCCTAATTCTTTCAGCCTCTTTTCATAAGAGGGTTTCTCCAGCCCTCTGATCATTTCTATGTCTTTCCTTTGGAACTACTCTAACAGTTATATGACTGTTTTGTTTTGAGGATCCCAGAGCTGGACTTGTTATTCCAGGTGACATTTCATGAGGTGGAGTAAAGAGGGACAATTGTCCTCCATGACCTGCTGGCTACACTTCTTTATGCGGCTCAGGATATGATGGCTTTTTGAGCTTCAAGCGCACTTTGCTGATTCATACATAATTTTTCATCTCCCAATATCCCAAAGTCCTTCCCTGTAGGGCTACTCTCAATCAGTCATTCACCCAGTCTGTATAGATATTGGGGATTGCCTGACCCAGGTTCAGGACCTTGAAATTGGCCTTGTTGAACTTAATGAGGTTTACATCAGTCCGCTTCTCAAACCTGTCAAGATTCCTCTGGACAGCATCTTTTCACTCAAGTGATACAATTGCACCACTCAGCAAGTGTCACCTGCAAACTTGTTGAAGGTGCACTCCATTTCACTACCTATGGCACTGATGAAAATATTTAATAGTATTTATGCCAGTACACACCCCTGAGGGACACCATTCACTACTGGTTTGCACATGGACATTGAGGTCTTGACTGTAACATTTTGAAAAGGGCCATCCAGCCAATTTCTCATCTAACAGTTCTTCAAAGCCGATTTTGAGGCAAGAATTCTTCGTGGGACCATGTGAGTGGCCTTACACTAGCCCACGTGAATGACATTATTAGCTCTTCCCTCCTTCAGGGATGCAGTCACTCCATTATTGAAGGCCATGATTAGTCAGGCCTGATTTGCACTTGGTGAAACCATCTTGGCTCTCTCTAATCACCTCCCTGTTTTCATAGGTTTCAACATGTCTTCCAGGATGACCTGTTTCATGATGTTATTGGGTCAAAAGCTGACCCTTACTGGTCAGTAGTTCCCAGGGTTCTTCTTATCATCCTTTTTGAAAATATGTGTAATATTCCATTTTCTTCAGTCATCAAGGGTACCACCTGACTGCCATGACTTTTTAAAAGTCACTCAGTATGCTTCTATGCATTCTGGAGTTTTGCAAACACATATATTCAAAAGATGCTCATGGATACTTTGAAGCAGAAAATGTAAGAACCATTGTTCTTCTACTGTGTCTGTCAAATGTTATCTTCAGTCATTCATATTTTTTTTATTATCTTATAGATAATAAAACTTGCGAAAAAAGTTTTTACATATGAAAACAATTTACATGTCATGTGTTCTTTATTGGCATGTTCATAGGCAATGCCAACAAATATGCAGACACATTCATAAAGCTACTTCTTTGCTTCATAGAACAAAACAATTATGTTTGCAATAAATACAGCCAATGACCCTTTACATTGTGAACAGTTAGGTTTGTTTTTTTCAGGGCTGTCAATCTAAGTCTTCTTCTTAATCTTGTTTTGAAATATAAAATTACTAATTCATCTTCACATCATTTCACCTGCTCTTTTAAATTCTATTTAATGACATTTTTATGAATATATTTTTTGTCTTTTTAAAAAAATGCTATTTTCTATTTATCTCTTCAATAAGAGATTACATGTAGGTTGAAAATGCATTTCAGTGAAGATGCAGCTTCCATCAGGCATCAGATAGGGTAATGTTAAATTACAGATAAAATTACAATACCAGGTTGCAGGTTTGCAATCCATTACTATCTTTAATGTCATTTACAAAGGCATTATCAAATACATGAGGTTGGTCAGTCTCTTTAATAGGGCCTATTGCTCACTCCTTCAGCTTCATTTCAGGCAAATGATAAGCTACCCATTTTATTTTTATTTTATATAATCAGCTTCATTACTCAAGGGAACACCCTCCTGTGGCATTCTCACTTCTCTTTGAACTGCAATATGTTACGCAGCCATCTGCTTTTGCAGAAAAAGTGTGAGAGTTAATGCATTATTTAAATAGAATTCCTGCCCAATACATATACTTGTCTATACCATCTCTCTTCCATCCATCAGTGATTCTCTGAAGTGTGGCACAAATTATTTCCCAGCTTCTGCCTATGTTAAACATATTAGCAGATATAGCTCTCTTGGGAGATTCCTTTCATTATATTTTATTTGGGTTCTTTCCTTTCCTTAAGAAAACACACCACCCTAGGTTTGTGGCCATACAAAATTGTGCTGTACATCACGGTCTTCAGCATCACACATCTTGGTAAAGCAAGAAAAGGATTTATTCCAGAAGATTTAATGACAAGGACTTAACTGCAGGACTAGATCTAAAGGCTTATAAATATAATAAGTGTTATAACTACATTTTAAAAAAGAGTTATTGAGGAAATCACCCTCTGCTGAGAAATTCAAAGATGTAATTCAGTAGGGGTTCATGGTGGAATGTGAAACCTTCCTTTGCTTATGAACTAAGACAAGTTTGTTTCTCTCCACACTGAGTGGTCCTACTCATAAAACTATTCACACTTCTATTCAGATTCTCTCTCCAAAAAATTCTTAGTGCTACTCTTTAATCCAGTTCTCTGTACTATGATATAAAAATGACATTAGGCTCTTAAACAACATCCAAAGAAATGTCAAGAGCATGGTGAAGAGTCTTGAGGGGAAGTTGTATGAATATTGGCTGAGGTCACTTGTTCTGTTCAGCCTGGAGGGAACTAAGGGGAGACCTCATTGCTGCCTTCATCATCTTCACAAGGGGAAATAGAGGGGCAAGGACCAATTCTTTCACTGTTGTGACCCATGACAGGACTCAATGAAACAGTATGAAGCTGAGTCAGGGAAGTCTTAGGTTGGACATTAGGAAAAGGATTTTTCCCCAGGGAAAGGTTGAGCACTGGAACAGACTTCCCCAGAAAGAAGTCATGACACCAATCCTTTCAGAGTACAAGTAACATTTGGACAGCACACTCAGGCATATGATGTGACTCTTGGTCCTGTGCAGTGCCAAATGTTGGACTTTGATGATCCTCTTGAATCCCTTCCAATCCAGCATATTTTATGATTTTATGAAAATTATTTTTTCTGTTACTATTTCTAGATTCTTAGAATAATAGACTATTTAGAGGCTGGAATGGATTTTAAAGACCATGTAGTCCCAATCCCTGTTGCCATATACAGGAATACCTCTCACTAGACAAGGTTGCTCAAGGACTTATCCAGTGTGGCTTTTAACACTACCAGTGTTCAAAAATTTAGTTCAAGATTAACAGTTTCAGTTTTAACCATCCGCCCCACATTGAACTGCCACTGCAATGTGTTTATAATGGATATTCCATAAGTTAACATTATCCAGATATTATGTTTTCTTTGGAGTATCAAAAGTTTTACAGAGAAAACACACATTACTGATAAGATTCAAAACATGTTAATTACCACATGCTTATGAGTTAATGTTTTTTCTATTATTTCCATGTTACACTGCCTTTCTTAAAATACTAGGAAAACACACTACATTTAAAAGTTATTTGAAGTTAAAATCTTTGGTTCAGAGCATATGCTCTGAGCTTCCCTGTTTCTGTATTTCAGCTGAATCCAGTGGTCCTGACAAATTGCACACTTGTCTCATAGACAAGAAGTTATACATCTGTTCACAAAGGAGATAAGAGGGAATGGTAGAATGTTGTAAGTCTTGCCAATTCATCTGAGGTATTAGTGGAATCATCTTTAAAGAACAAGTGATCATACTAGCTTAGTATTGTTTAATCCCTGGAAAAGTCAGGATTTGAAAATACTCACATTCAAGTCTTTTCACTAAAGTCTGATCACAGACAACATATATTTTCAGTCATTAATGACCTGGTTTGGTTTTTAAACAAATTCTAGATAACAGAATCACTTCAAAGCTGCATGGCAAAAGTAGGTATCCCAATACAAGACTGAAGCCTATATTCAGAGATTTTTGTACTTATTTAAGCTCCTATTAATTATTCCAAAACTTAACAGAAATTCCCATAAATGTCAAATTAATTCTGTCTCTCATTTATCAGTGTCTACAGTTCTTTGATAATATCTTTCAAATAGATAAATGTTGATGTCATTTGAAGAAACAGGCTCATTGTTCTTGAGGCAATTGAAGTAAGAAGAATTTTGCAAGGTAGTGTAGTTAACCCACATTACTACAGGTATAGAATTCAGGTTTCCAAGTTTCAAAAATTGAGCTTGTCTAACTAAAAAAAAATAACCATTTTTTAAACACTTCTATTTATAATCTATGTTTCTTGGGTTTTTTTGTTCTATACAGTGAATACTTTAAAATTATCTGCATGCTTCCTCCTTCAGTGAATATAGTTTTTTAAGTTAGATAATATTATCTCTATCCAGTTTTACTTCCCCATAAAACTATCAAAAACATACTAAAACATAAACATACAAAATTGTTCAAAAAAATAATGTTAAAGTAGTTTTGTGTTTAGTGCTAATGTCCTCACATACGCATATAAGGAAGACTGAGCTCTCCCAGAAGACTGTGAACTCATTGCACTTTTCTGTAATGCAATATACATTCACACATAAGGCCCAGAAAGTAAAAGCTGTCAAATTCCATTCATTACTTTAAAAGTTGTTGCCTTGCAGTCATTAACTTAACAATTATGTCAATTATTTTCTCTGAATTACTGCATTCAGCATCTCCTACTCAATTGAAAGGGCAGAAAAGGCATAATTTCCTGACTATTGTGCCTCTTAAATAAGTGAGCAAATTTTAACATCATACAGTCTTTCGTTTCAGTGTGACACTTTTCTGCTACAGGCGCAACAGCCTCGTCTTCTTCTTCTTTAGTTTTGCCATTTATATTTGTGTGTTTCATACTTCTACTGGCATGAAAACCATCCTATATAAATTTTATTCAACTCCTGTCAAAATTAGTGGAAAATCTGCCCTTGATCTGTGGAGGCTGACTCATACTGTTGAGCTGGATATTCCTTCTAAAAAATCATTATCCAGTTTGTAGTAGTTTTGTATTATTTGTGGAATTATTACTATTTCTTACGTTTTTGCCATACTTTACTCACTGCTGTAGAAAGTAAGCCAGTGCCCTACAGAGTTCAGCTTCCTGATACTTATGCCTTATATTGGATTCTTCTTATCTGGACAGTTGTAATCATAATGGATAAATTATTTCAGGCAGAAACAGGATTGAAAGTGACATTATGCTATTTGCAGTCATAGTTACATGTGGAGAACTACAGTGCCACAGAAAAATAATCATCCTAATCTTTGGCCTTGCCTCTTTCCAACAAAACTTCTCATTGAAACAAATGTATTACTTGACAATTCTTTTCACACTATAGACTACAGACTGACATTTTTATGAAAATGCACATATAGATATGTCAGTATGTTTTCTGAAATTATTATAGTTAATTAGATGGGTATTACTTCTGTATTATTAATATTGTATTATTTCACTGAAAAGGAAAACAGTTCGATAAGTTTTTTAACTAAAATTCACACAAAAGAACACTTTCACTTAGAAACACATGTGAAAAGTATAAACTGACATTTCTCTTTTTCCTGTGGATACTAACAATATTTTCCAAAAAGATGAATACTTCATGGAGTTAAAAAAAAAAAGTTG
Source organism: Lanius collurio (assembly GCA_020086605.1). Lineage (NCBI taxonomy): Eukaryota > Metazoa > Chordata > Aves > Passeriformes > Laniidae > Lanius > Lanius collurio. The sequence goes on along the minus strand of JACBWW010000011.1, from coordinate 8,507,451 downwards.
TTAAATTCAAAAGTTTAAAAAGTGAAAGTTTTCAAGTGTTTTAATCAATTATCAAGCTTATGATATAAGCAATTTTAAAGTCTACCATAATGTTTGTAATATTTTATTTTATAGTAAATATATTTATATTCTAAATGGTTCATTCTCTATCTGAAATAAGAATCAAACCTCTTCTGTGTTGGCAGATATTAGTGGTCTCCCCATGACTTATGAAATACTTGTATCAGAACTATAGGAAAAGTTAATGGGAAATTATTCTTTTTTTCCAATAAAAATTCAGGGCTGGAGCAGAGGTGATATGACTGAAATTTTCCAGGAAAAAAATTTGTTATTCATATTTTAGATGGAAAGAAATCTCATGCTTTATATAGTCATCTACAATGGCAATTTGAACTCTTATTTCTTCCAAGGTGTTTTCTTTTAACAGTTGATAACTGTAAATGGACACTAAGTAAAAATGAAAGAAAAAAATTCCCTTATCATAAGCTTGTACTACTGACAATAGCATTCTGACACAGATATAAATTATATTTAGGATGGTATAATTGATATTCAGGAACAACTTCAGAAACTATCAAAGAAAGCAGTGAATGCTAGATGACAAATTAAAGGGTAGATTCATTTATGTGCACCACAATTTAAATTAATTTAGCATCAATGAAGATTGCAGTCAATTTAATTTGTGTATTTCTTACTGATGAGCTATCAAGGCAAGCAAGCTACTATATGAATTCTTGTCCTCTTTTAATACAGTCATAAAGAGATAATTTAAATAAATATAGCAGAAAGGCACATGATTTTAGATACCTTTAATAAATTCACAATCAACAGAATCTCAGTCCTTCTGTTGAGAATTACCATTTGTTCACACATCGTACAACCATAATTTTCCCCAGGTGGTGGCCATGCTTTATGCCTGAATCACTTGGATCCTATTGGGCAAAATACCACTACATGACATGGAACTTCTCTGATTGTCAACTTGAGACACACATCATTATCAGAAACCGTGTACTTTGTGGATCACTCATGGCATGACCTACAGGAAAGAAAAAATATTTATTTTCTTTTTCAGTTTAGACCAAAAAAGAAGAAGAAACTCTTAAAAGGGAGGTCAGTTACATGGCCTAAATAGATTATTAGAATGGGTCACTATTGAATTAATTAAGTGTTCATGTTTAGGTTTGTTCTGTTATGTTCATTGTTTAGTTTTGTTAGGCTTGTTGTTTGATTTTGGTTTAGTTTTATTCTAAATAAATTTACCATATGTTTTTGAAATGTACAAATTGTTAACTGGTCAGAAGTAAGTCTACAGAGTGGTGTCAACGTGCCAGAAGTTATTTTTTAAACCCTGTAAGTATTCATCTATAGTAGATGTTCAGTCACATTCAGCACTGCGGTAGAAAAAAGTGTTAGCAGGTTAATGAAAAAATTAATTAAATTAATTTTTATGTATAGCAACATATATGTTTTAGTGGGCTTTAGTGTTCTTTCTTTCAAATAAATTAATATTGCCTAGTTTTTGGTGGGTTTGGGAGGGGGGTTTTGTGACAGTTTTCATGGAACAGCTCAACACTCTGTGGGGGTTTTTTAGGAGAGAACATCTGCTGAAGAGAGCTGTCCATTCTGCAGAGGAGCCGTTCCATTTTTTTGATGGGACTCTGAAGATTTAGTTAGTTAAATTTGATGACACTGGAAGACAATATAAGTTGGAGTAATAAAGCCTTTAAAATTTTGATTGCTTTTCAAGTTTTAAAATTTATGGAAATAATCAGGAGATTTTCTATTTCCAGGCAAATAGAGCCTTGAGAAACCTGGTCTAAGTTCACCAGGTTTTAGCAGCAGGTTGGTTATCTCTTAGCAGCAGATTGGACTCTCTGGCTTCAAGTTGCCTTTCAGTCCCTCCTTTTCAGTGATTGGCTTCCAAATGTTTAAAAGCTCATTCTTTTCTAACCCTGAAGATTTTAAACATTTTCCAACAAATTATATTTTCCGATAAATCCAAAATTTTACCTAAATTTCCTGAAGTCATGATTACTTTGTATAAAGAAAATAGTTTAAAAAGGGAGGAAAAAAGTATAATTGAGTCCCACTTTATTTTGACAGCATAATTTGATCTAATTTAGTTAAATTTAGAACAATAGTTTGGACATTCTGACATTATGCCACGATTGTAGAATTCCTTTAGCTTCTTCTTAAGGCACTTTTTCTGACCCTCCAGCACAGCCTAATGAGTGAGTTAAACACATGAACTGCTGTGGGTGCTCACATAGTAAAAGCTTTTCATTGAATAAAAAACACTTGAAGTGGTAGTTTTAATAGTTTGAGAGAAACTCTAAAAGATTTACTGCTCTTTTTACCCCTTTAGGAAGTAAAAATTTGTGGTCATCATATTTGCATAGAGTTTGCTGCTTTTTGTTCTAATTACTTTTGCTTCAAAAAGACCCGACATTTTCAAGTGTTTATGTCTGTGAAGAGATGCATTCTGGGTTTAAATAGTGCAGCATATCTCACTGGCAGGATAGAAAAAGAGAAAAATATTCTATAATGAGCTTATGCACAGGAGGAAGCCACAAACCCATTAGGTTCCCTTATCAGATGACATGATCCAGAATACAGGCTGTTCCATGATTCATGGTCTGCATTCTGAATGGAATGCTGTCAGTAACTCAGCAGGTGCTGAGTCCTTGGAAGGTCAGAGAGCAAAGTCACTGTTAGAGTTACAGCAGGGTCTCAAGATACCACCAGTGTGTTCAAAGCTGTCTTCATCTGGTAAATGGGAAAGAGTGGCATGACCCTGCAGCTCTGCCTACAGCCTCTAAGATTACAGAACATCTCATGATTTCCACACTCCTTAAATGCTGCTGTGAAGCAACAGCCACTCTTCTTGAGGGCAAGAAAAGAGTTTGTTTCTCTGAATGGTACAGATCCCGTCGAGCTCTGATTTCATTTTTTTGGTGATCTGTGGCCCTTCACAGCTTGTGTCCGTGACTGGCAGAGGCTCTCAGGTATAAGATGGAATTCTTCTTTTGCAGAAAAATGGGGGAAAATGTTTTCTTTATATTACATTTCATAGTGGGTCATACCCTTTTTCTCTTAAAAGAAAAGATTAGTTATACAAAGAAAATGAAATCTTAGGTGCTTTCTTCATAGCTTTGTCTACTAGTTTGATTTCTGTATATAATATGAGCATGCTTCATTAACTGAGCTTTTTTTTTTTTTAATTCTCTCTATTGCACAAGACCAAGAAGCAATACAATTAATCTTTTCTTACTGCAGTAAGCAGTGTCTTCTGTAGAGACTGTGTAGGTGATGCTCAAGTGTGCAGAACAGGTGATATGTATCTAATTTTTACCTTACGGTTCTAAAAAGTTTTATTGAAATATGTTGTTCTACAGTACAGTCCTCTTACACAAGTTTAAGGAGGAAGTGCTATAAAAACTGAATCACAGAGTCACGCCTTAATGTATTTCTCTGTTTTCCTGGGCAGAGAGGAGAAAGATTGTGAAGTTTCCTAGCACTATTTAATTCCATACCACTCACATCATGGCAGGGATATGGCTTTAGCAGAAAAATGCCAAGTTCTCTAAGTGGAGCCAGTCTTACCTCCATTGTGGGAAAAGATAGCATGCATCAAGCTGTAGTTGCTACTACTTTTGCTGAAATCATGGAAGAAGAAGCAGCCACTGCTACTGCTGCTACAGGTGCTGGTACTGGCAAAAGTCACAGTGCCCCCGGGACCACTGTCACCCCAGAGGGAAGGGAGCCCTTTTGCCATTGGCTGTTTCTTTGCTCATTGGGAGTATATGTAAAAAATAAATTATTAAAATTTCATTTCAGAAGCAAGATGTGTACAAAACTCAGCCTCTCAGAGCGCTTGAAACTAACTTGTCTTGCTGGAGATGTCTATTTCAACTAATTCTATTGACACAGAAGTCTGAAAAAAAGATTATACTATCTGTGAACATAGAAACCCTATGGGTCCATTGAACAAAACAGTTCTATTTAATGTGAAAACTCTTTGTCTGACAGGAATCATAGATTATTTTCTTCAGGGGTATAATTGAAATGACACTTGGAGTACATTACTTTTAACAACTGATCTTTTTCAGCACTATTAGGAGAACCTTCTCAATGTAAAAAAAATATAATTATTCCATCCTTTGAAACTGTAGCCTATCTATTTTTCTGGACATAGCAGTTCTTGCACCACCCTAAGCAAGTTACCTCAGTACAACATCTTGGATAATATAAGGCAAACTAAAGATATGGTGTTGTGATTCTTATCACTATATGTAAAATCATACAGTTCATTATGGTCTGAAGAAGATGTCTTAGTGATACAGTCAGCCATCCAGTATGACAATTTTAAAGAAAATTCGAACAGGACTCCAAAACAATGATCATACTAGGAGATGAGCTCTTTGGGTGCTGTTTGGGGTTGGTTCCATCTCACTTAAATTCTGGAAGATGCCATGGATGTGCTCAACAATTATTTTCCTGCTCTACTTTGTTTTCAGTGTAATGAAAGCAAAAGTAGCCTGGATCACTAAGTGCAAAAGCTTTACAAATTCAGATTTGTCCTTGTAAAGAAGTTCATACATTTTTACTTCAGTGAAATCTATGCTAACGTACTCATCTATTCTCTACTGCTCATATTTTTTTGGACAGCCCCAAATTTATCCCCCTATCATGCTAAGGGCATATTTTCCTGCTGTTGAGAGGGGGGGAGGGGAGGGTTTCTGGGTGTGTTTTGACACTTATTTACTTTTCAACTCCTTGGTGATTATCTGCAAAATCAAATGTCACAATATAGACCTTTTAGGTTACCATTAGTAGATCTCTTTTCTTCCATTTTTTAAGGATGTCTAATACCAATTAAATTACTCAAAACCCCTTAGAATTTTTTTGGCAATTCAGAAATTTTTCAATTCCTAAGCAATAAGTGTTCTCCTAAAGATTTTCATCATTGGTCAAATCACTTTTAACAGTGCTTTTACAAAGGTATTCTAGCTGCCCTTTATATTTTCCTTTGTTCATTTCAGTTAATTTTTTTCTCATTTTTATTCAATACTAAGACAACTTGTAGAAAATTTCTTTGCTGCAGTCACATCATCATCTTTACATTTTATTAATTTACTGTCAAGCCAGACAGGCATTGTGTTTTGCATTGTTTTGCATTGGACTTCCCTGTCATCTCTCATGATTATAACAATGTTGCCTCAAACTGAGATATCAGTTTCAATTACAAAAGACTCTTGATGAAATTTCCTTTTTTTGGGGGGGGGGTGTTTTTTTTTTGTTGTTGTTGTTGTTGTTTTGTTTTTTTGGTTTGGTTTGGTTTGGTTTTTTTTGTTTTTTGGGTTTTTTTGTTTTGTATTTATTTTATTTTGTTTTTGGTTTTGTTTTGTTTTTGGTTTTGTTTTGGGGGTTTTTTTTGTTGGTTTAGTTTGGTTTGGGTTGGGTTGGGTTGGTTTGGGTTGGTTTGGCTTGGCTTTTTTTTTCCATTTCTGTATCAACATCATCACTACTACCTTGGATTACTGGACATAATCTTGCATTTCTCAGGCGCTCCTAGATGCCTCTGACAATCAATTTCGACTGTGGCAAATCTCTCTTTTCTCTTGAGTACTGTCTTTAATCATGTCATCAAAAATGCAATAGATTACCCATAATTTTTTGCAGATTTTGAGCACTGCAAGGATCAACATGTATATGATCCATCTGGTAAACAGCAAAGAAAGAACTGCTGCATTCTGAGAACATTGCTGTATGGAAGGCGGGTGACACAGCACAGTGACCTTCACCTATTCATTGTGTTATGAATATACATTCCCTTTTTGTTTAATACTGCAGTCTTCAAGGGTATCTGCAATCACAACAGGAAAATTGCTTTAAGCATCTGAATTTTGTATCTCTAAATGTTGTGCATGTAAAAAGGTCAGTTAATTCGCCCTTTATCATTCTTTCAGATACCAAGTTTAAATAGCAGTTCTCTGATTTGTTTATGAAACAGCAAATGTACACACCCCATGACACACTTAAACAAGACTGGGTTATACCTCTGAGTCACTGAATTTCACAGCATATTTTGTTTGCATGTGTGGGTTTGTGATAGAACAGACTAAGAAAAAACCCAAACATTTGGAACACATAATCAAAATAAAATAACCCTTTATTTAAACTATGGCCTATAATCTCCTCATCTTCTACAAAACAGCTTGCATTCTATTTCTAGCATTAAATATATAATTTCTAACAGAAGTTACACCAAATTCAGTCAGAACTTCTGACTCATCCACCAACCTGCTAAAGATCAACATAAGGTAAAATCATTAGATCTGTGAATTTAGTTTTCTTTCCTTCTTATTACTTATGATTAATTCAATGTCCAGAAAACAATTTCCCTTTCTACTATGAAAATATTTTCAGAATAGTTAAGTACAACAATATGATGTAAGCCATATGTATGACTTGAGTCCAACATCATTTGAAAATTAACATTACCTGAAGTTAAGTTACAGTCATTTCTTGAGGATAATTTTTCTTTATGCACCTGTAGAAGCCCCTCCTTTTACCCTTCATGCCCCTTGCCAGATACAACCCCAGATGGGCTTTAAATTTCTAAGCCTATCCCTCAGACCTTGAGAGTGACTTTAAATTTCCTCTGGGTCACTGGGTACTTCTTCCAGCTTCTCAGCACTTCCCTTTTCATATGTGAGCATTTTCGGGAGCTCTATACTCATTCCTGCAAACCCTGTGTCACATTTGCTTGATTTAATTTTGCTGAGAGTGGACCATTCTTGAGTTTAGAGGAGGTAATTCTTGAAAATCCACTGATTCTCCTGGACACTTCTTTTTACAAATTTATACCATGAGATTCTCCAAAGAGGCCTAAATCTAGTTGTTCAAAGCTCAAGACTGTGATCCTGCTTTTTACCTTTGTTTTCCATTCGCACCTCCCCACCTTATTCCAGTATTTTGAACTCCACCATCTCATAAACACCACAGCCAAGGCTGCCCCAGTCTCCTGATTTCCCACCAGAACTTTCTTTTTTTTTTTTTTTTAATATCAAGTTCAGAAGAGCATCTTTTACCATCCAATCCTGTGTCAGGACGTTGACATTGATATACCTTAAGACTACCTGTTTTGGTCTGCCCACTAATCCCAAATTCTTAGGTGGCTCATCATCCAATCCAAGGTAGAGCTCTCAATGAATTCCTGCTTCTCCTTCCCCATTCTCACTTTTTCATTGTGTTCTTTCTAAAAAATGCTATATTCACTCAGAGCAGCACTCCAGTTGCGTGATCTATCCCACCACACCTCTTTCACCTCAAAGCAACCACAGCATGCCAATCTCAAATTTCTCCCATGTGTTCCCCATGCTGTGTGCCTTTCTGTAGGGTATTTCAGAGAGGAAACCAATGTGCCCATGTCCAGCAGATTTCAACTCCTTCTCCAGATCAAAGACTTCTTAAAAAGCTGCTGAAGTGTGACCTTAATTAAAATTAATTTCATAGATGTAATGATATCACTGGTGACAGAGAAGCACCAGTAGGAAATTATAACACATTTGACCTGTTGAAGCAACCCATCTCCACCTAGACACTTTTGGAAACAGGTTTGTCTCTGTTTTTCAATTGGTTGGGTTTTTTTTTTTTCCTAGAATAGGGCAGGATTTCATCCCTGCGGATCTGCGAATGACCATTTTGTGAGAAGGTTGGCCATATGGGTAGGAGTGTTTATGTTCAGCACTGTGAGAAAAGACTCTCTTCCCCTCTTAACCCTCTGTGAGAAAAAGGATGCAGGTTCATCAGGGGAATGTCTAGATTCATGTCCTTAGAGGAAAGGGGTCAATTTTAGCAAAAGGGATTACAAAGAGGGAAAGTTTTTTACATGAAGTTCTGAAAGGTGTTTTAACATCCAGATTTTTTCACAGTGGGCAAGAATTCACAAGAACTATTTGACATCTCTCAATATCAGACTTACTGAAGGAAAAAAAAGAGAACAAATTTATTTCTACAAATTAAAAATAAAATATATCAAAGTCAAATGAGATCTGAAATTCTAACAATTTAAAATAAGTTTTACTTCATTTGAGTTTTTTTTCAAGACATCATGTTTATGTATGTTTTGATGAGACTAGTTTCAGTGAATTGGTCATTTCTCAGAACACTTTTTCTTTTCTGACTTAATTCCATCTACCTTTTTCTACTCATTGCTATTCTTCTTTGCACCTAATTTCCACATCAAAGTTCTAAAATACTTATATTCATAGAAAATGTTTATTCATTACTAAAAAAAATTAATTTGAGAAATATTTAATATATTTTGTATCCTTTTTTTTTTTTCCTGTTTTTATAATCAAATCATCTGTACATCCTGTGTAACTGTCTTTGTCAAAAAAGTTTGCTTTTTTTTTTTGGTAAAAATTATGCAGATTTAAACCAATAATTTATTATTCATTAGCAAAAGAAATAACAGACTCTGTAGTTTATTTTCTATCCAAATATAATTGGAATGCATAACTGCAATGCTGAAGAAATTCAGACTATAAAGTGCCACAGTTAAAGCTTGTTTATTTGGCAAAACACCCCACATCTGAGACCTTCTCTTAAAATCCATATATTCTGAACATGACAAAAAATTTTTGACAAATTTACCTCCCATTTATTCTCTGACATATCTGCTACCCTCTTGTCCTTGCTTCTTCTCTTTGTAGAGTTTGATGTTCTCTGGCGTGCCTAGCATAAATTTCCAGTCATTAGGGGCAAAAGCTGATTATTTATGCTTACCTGCAATGTATCGTATTCAGCCTTGAATACTGGGAAAAAGTATGTTTTAAATCTTTTTTTGGACTAAAAATGTTTTACTCTGTACATTTGTTTGGAGGTGACAGAACTATTCAAGTGTCCAGTACAATGAAATTAAATTGGGGGAAAAAGAAAAATGAAAACAAAATTTTAATTTCTCAAAGTAGGACATATTTTATATGGATCTATTTCTATGTACTCTTACCAAGATTTAAAAAAAAAAAAAAAAAAAAAAAAAGAAAACCCCACCATATTAAATATGCAAAAAAATGGATCTAAGATTCTTCTTTCCCCTTCAGACAAACAGTAGGGTCTGTACTAGAAGTACTTTTCATTTCTGTACACAGGCCTGTGAAAGCTTTTGGCTCATCATTATTGCCAGTATGATAATGCTGTAAAAACAATAGTGCATTCAATAAAAAATCACACTTCACCTCTCGAATATCCACGTATTCCTATCACCAATTATGTATTTATACAGCTACAATATGCTTATGAATCTTCTAAATTAACATTCAAGACATTGACTATTCAATTACATCCTTAACAAAAATATCTTTTCAACTTCCCTAGAATACAATGCATGGGTTTATATTAACTATCAACTCTTTGCTGCATTACCATTTCAATTCTTAGCGTCAATTCTGTCAATATACTATCTCAAAGATACACTGCAGAGAAAGCAAACAGCAAGCTCTTCCTAATCTTAAGTCTGAATTGTTGTTCATTGAACATCTATCCAATTAATCTTGACTAGTGGAACACATTGCTAATGACAACTTTATTTACATTTCCTTGAATTTAGAAAGCTTCTAATTTAAATAAAGGCAATTTGGCTAATGCTGTAAAACATAATTCTGTGCAACATTTACGGTACTGTTCTGTGGGTTATTTCTGTTCACAGAAGCACAACTTACGAAATGTATATTAAGCTTTAGTCTCTTCATTAGCTTTTCATTACTGTTTGCTACCATTTCCCAAATTTATTATTTCACATATCATTGTTACAATGTAGTATTTGCTCTGAGTTCTTCTAATGGCATGCTTCCAACAATGAAGGTGGAATTTACCTCAACACTCAAGATAAGAAATTCTATTTCAGCTGTGGTACACTGGTAAGATTATTGCTCTGGTAATAATTTCTAGTATTCTCTCTGTTGATATTATCTACCATTGATTTATAGGTGCCAGACCAGTATCATTTTTCTTTTCTATAGACAACTAGTAATAATCTAATAGATAGCAATATTTCACAGATTTCACCATTATTTCTTACGAAATAATTCTAAGATGGTTTTGAAAAAGTTAGGCCATCAGAATATGTGCATTTTCTTTTTCCATCTGCAGAAACAGTATTAGATACTAGTTTGAACTATATCGTTAATACAATGATGAATTTTATACTGTATTTTCTCTTTTGTGAAAGTGTGTTACATGATGTGGACTTTTTCATCAAAGTTAGAGAATAGTTAGATTTGCACACCACATTGTTTTAGCTTGGCAGAAAATAAATAGTCTCCTGAGATAACTTTTCATTAATAAAAAGGCCAGATTTTCCTTGATTCATTAGATATCTTACAGGAAATAACATTGAAAAATTTAAGTGTGGATTTGTTTTAATCTTTTCACTTCAGAGATCAGAGTTTATGAAATTCATTTTCTTTTCCAAGAAGGAAGAAGGGGGATGGAAAAATGTGCAGTCAAAACACATATAAACAAATGTTTGCAAAGTCCACAGTATTTACAATAAACTGCGTAACAAAAGATGACTGTCTGGAAGTTATGTCATCTTGTTTCATCCCTTCTTTGTTTCTGTCTTAATAGATTTTGGCAGCTTGTATGATTAAGAATACATTTTCTCTTCATTTAATTGAAGGAATTTAAATATAACATATACACACAATCCCTCCTCCCAAAATGCATAATCAGGATAATGCTAGCATTGCGATCCACAATAATTAAAGATCAAGTTGTCTTGGCAATAGTTCAAACATATCAACTCAATGAGAGAGAAAATCAGATTCAATAAGGCTGGCCAGAGTGAGATAAGGTCATTAGTGCTAAGTTTAGTGGAAAAACCCCACAAACAAATAAGGAAAAACAAATCAGGGATAAATACACAATCCCCCAAAAAACATGTGACCACAAATGAAAAAATTGCCAACCTCTAGAGCTCCAGATAATTATTTAAAGTTAAAAAGGGCTGTAATAGGATTAAAAATATGATAAAACTTTACCATTTGTGCTTTTTAGAGACTGCCTGTTGAAGTCTTGAAAGTCCTTGCCACTCAAAAAGTGTATAGCACAAAAAAGTTTTAGCTCTGTCACTGTATTAAAGGAAAACAAAATATAGCATAGGCTATGTCTGGCAGTTTTTACAGAATATTTTTGCCATCACATACATAGAGCATCTTTATTTATATGAATTTTATTTCTTTCTTACCTGCTATGCATATAGAAAATTTTCCCTTCAACAAGACCCTGAAAGAAACATTTAATCTGAATACCAGAAAAAAAAAAATCTTATTGTATGAATCCAAGATGGTATTTTACAGCCCTGATGTTTTATCACATGATAATGAAATTGTTTTATGTTTTGCTGTGGTAAAAAGTATCCTAAAAGACATTGCAAATAGCATTTTTCAACCCTACAATATTCAAAGAAAGGAAATGACATTCTCTTTAAATTGCTTTGCTGTTTTCAGAGGCAATTAAAATCCATGTATGGGGGAAACAAACCACAAAAATAACTTAATTGTTTTTTCTCTTTTTTTTTTTTAAGAAGGGAAACCATTATTTTATCTTCCTCTCTTCATGCTTATCACTTTTTTTTTTTCTTCTAGAAGTTTTAACTCATTGCCTCAAGTACCTAATATCCCACTACACTACCGTACTTGTTCTATATTCTATTTAAATTTTCTTCCTTTAGAAAACCAGAATGGTTTAGGTTGGGAGGAATTGTGAAGATCACCTAATCCCAACTTCCCTGATGAGGGCAGGGACATCTTCCTCTAGACCTTGTTGCTCAGAGCTCAATTCAGTCGGGACTTAAACACTTCCAGCAATAGGGCAACCCCAGCTTCTCTGGGCAACTTCTTTCAGTGCCTCACCACCTTCACAGTGATTAATTTATCCTTAATATCCAATCTAAATATACCATCTTTCAGTTTGAAGCCATTTCCCTTTGTCCTATCACTGCATGCCCTTCCTGTATTTCTCCTTTTGGTATTGGAAGTCTGCAATAAGGTCTCCAAATGCACAGAATGAATTGTAAAGGAAATATTAACATTCTGAAACAACCTCTTTGGTATCTTCTGCAGCTTAAGAGGGGTTGGCAAGTTACAGGAAGCCTAAAGAAGAGACTTAACACTTCTCTAAGTCTACCAGATAATAGGTCTCATAGTATGGAACAACCTGGATGCTGATCAAATTGTCTGTCCTCCAACGCATTATCTTTTTTTCTCTAAAACAGAATAAAACAGAGGCCTTCCAAAGCAGACACCCAAGGGGCCATCATTTCAACTCTCCTAACAGGAAAAATATAATATTGCAATTTTCTGACTAGAAAATGAATAAAATATTTCTTGTAACAGTATAATTCCAACAGGTTATCCCTGACATTCTCCCTGATATCCTGTAGTTATTTGGCTATGAGAGATCTGTGTGGAAAAGTGGTGAAAAATGGAGCAGTTAATTTTTAACATGTGAAACTTACGTGTATGAGGGAAATCCTTGAATGACCTGTAAAACTGTTAGCACTGGGACTACCTGATCCTCTTTTAAGAGTCAAGGACTTGACCCATAAACTGTTACAGATTTAGCAAACACTTTTCTTCTAAAACAACTGGTGTTATTTTAAAAATAAGGTTAGGTCTCACCTGACAGTCTTGTCTGCCCAGTTTTGTTTCTTCAGTTAAGCTGCATGGAAACTGAAAAATCATCTGTAGAGGTAAAATAGGGTATAATCTGTACAAAGGAACTTTCCTCCTGATTACACTGGTTAATGAATGGTTTGTATTCTGTAGCCTGCTTTTAGCTCTACAATAATTAATTTTCTGTCCTGCCTATAGTTGATTTTGCTGTTAAATTAGACCCCTATCATTTACCCTTTCATTGTAAACTGCACTACACATGCACTATGTGAATAGTATTTTGCCTATTTCCTATCTGTATTTTTGTGTATAATGAGTTACTGTAAGCACAACCACCACATTCCATGTTGCTTAAAGGTAAAAGAAGACGTCTTCTATTTCCTAATTTTGGTTCAACTCTATTTTTTAGACAGATAGATTTTTGGAAGATAACTGATGTAGTGTTTCTGGCTCCAAATATTCACTAAAATTTAAATAATGAATTTCAATTTAATTTCTTGATATAAATTAATTCCCATCTTTTACACAACTAGTTATCCTAGTAACCTTTCCTCAGCAGCTGAGGCTGGCCTCACCCTTATAAAGATGGGATGTAATGTTTGAGACACCTTGTCCATTAGCAGAAGTGCATTTAGTATAACCATAGGGGGAAGAGAAATGACATATTTTGAGATCTTGCTTGTTCCTGCTCTTAAAACCATTTCCAAAGGGAATGTAATAGTCAGTGCATATGGCACAAATGTAATTCTGGACAGACATTGCATTTGAATTACAGCTCAGAGACAACATCACCATCTGTCCAAAAAGTCCTTTCTGATCTCTTTGCTCAAAATGTAACAGAATCAGAGAAAGCATGTGACACTACGAGAGAGCCAGAGCAAAGCAGCTGGGTCTCTACTGTAATAAAAAATGAAGTTAAAAAGAGGTGCTTGATAAGCGCTCCAATCTAATCTCATTATTCCTTGATGGTCTATCACTCAGTCATTGACTGAATTTCTTCTCCAACCCTCAGCCTAACTTAACACTCTATAGAGACTATAAAAGCTTTTGTTATGATGAGAAATTTCAGCTCAGCCTGAAGCTTTGTACTAGAATGTCTTATTCCACAGATAATCACAGTGCAGTCAATGAGCTGGTGATGCATTAAGGTATCATTATTTATAAAAAATGGCCAATTACAATTTCTTGAACTCAAATCTTTTTTGATAAAAATTATTTCAATCTAAGAGTAAACTAATTGGTACTTGAATACACTTTGTACAAAATATGGTTTAATTTATTCGAAATGTAGCAATATAACTGGAAGAAAAATTTTTTGGGTCAGATTTCTTCCTTAAATAGATTGTTTCTATGTTTGTATTGGTATTTGCTTAGCTTAAATCTGTATATGTATTAAGGATAAAAATACAATTTTTATTGGTACATTTTGGTTGACAAAATATATGGACAAAAGTTTGAAAGTAGTTTTTGGACTATTTTCTTATCAAAGTAAGACAAACTTCTGCATTTCCAAACTGAAATTTTAAGTAGAAAATAAACTCCTACACCTTCATATTCCTTATAATTTTTTAATCAGTTTGCAGTGAAATGCAGTGATAACTCCTAAGAGAGTACATCATAACAAGGTCCCTACAAAACAAATAAAACTGCAATTATAAATTGTATGTGACAAGTGCAACTGCCTTATATTTAATGGAAGAAAGAATAGAAGCAGATGGAAAAACAAAAAAAATAGTCATTTAACCTGAAATTCACAGTTCAGTATCACTCCTCTATATAAATATCCCTTTCAAATGAAACTGCCCATTCAGGAAGCAAAGGAGGATATTTGGTCTTTCTTTGTGTTTATATTCAAGAGCTCTAAGGGTCAGTTATTTTTTGAAAAAAGGTCACCTTAAGACCTTAAATTGGGAGCAGGAACATAGTAAGTAAGCAAAAAAAAACAAAACATCTAAATATTAAAAAGAACTGGAAAAGTGTTTGGACACGACAATTTTAAAGAGCTATTTCATCATATGTGAGGTTTTGTTTTGACTGGGCTCCTGAACCTTATGTGAGCCAAGGAAAGTTAAAAATGCCCTTCCAGAGAAAACCAGCTTCTTAAATAAAAATTGAATACTTGGAGACTTCCCCATCACCCCTACAAATCTTCTGGAGTTGATACTGTTCTGAATTCAGAATTATTAAAGGATTTGGGAAAAGTTAATATGTTCTGTTGCTACAAAGGACACACTGAGCTGTGAGGATCTGTGGCCTGACTTGACAGTGCAAGGAGTAGACCTAGAGCAGTAGGACAACAGATGTGCTGGTTCAATGCTTGCTAGGGAAGCAATGCCCTAACCAAAAGACACTGGAAAATGTGACTGAATATTACATCTCCTTGAAAATATCACTGAAAGAAGGTACACATGCTGGAAAGCACAATAGTCAAATACTGCAAAATATGAAGTACTTTCCATAAGACACAGAGTGCCTCCAATGCTCACAGACTTCAGGGTAACATCCGTATGTGAAACTGCTCTCTAGGACAAGAATTGCATATCTGAATGTAAAGCACACCATTCTAAATATCCATCTTCCTCTCTGTTGGGAAGTAATCAGCTAGTGGTACACATACCTATTTTCAGAAGTACTACTGGAGGATGCCCAGTAGAACTCTTGACGAACTCTGAGAAGGTATTACGTATAAAAGAAATACAGTGTGCTTTCTTGTAAATTAATCCAGGAGCAAGGTAAAATTGTCTCTCTTCTGCCAATGAGCAAGTGCGTGAGTATGGACACTTTACATTCATCACTGCATTGTATCCGTTCCACTCTTTCTTACTCTCTTAAGAACAAAGAATGAAAATTGCCATTATAAATCCTGGGAAATGTTTTTATTCATAAACCCCAGTGTGCTTTATAAAATGAGATAAAATTCAGTCATTTTGATACAAGGTGAGATGAAATGGATTCAGAAGAATTGCACTTAATCAGTTCTGATTTCAATTCAAATGCATTGTCCACCAAGCATGCAATATATCTGAACACTGGATAGGTAGACTTAATATCCAGCAATGACAATTATAGTAATCTTGAGTGTACATAAGTACCTAGCATGCATACACCATAAATGCATTTTTTTAAATTATTTTAAATTTTATTTAATTCCTGTGTGAATAATTTGAATGAATTGCAGACATGATACAAAACCGCAGAATTAATTATTCAGTGTTCTAAAATAAAATTAGTTTTTCTAAATTGTAAAATAAATCTTAAAATACAAAATCACAGTTCTTGTTGTTACATGCCTTTATATACTCCTTAACCTCTCTTGCTTGATGTTTATCTTTTTTTGGGGAGAGGGGGAAGGTTTTTTTTCCCACCAAGTATCACAAATCACCTTTATCATCCCCTTAGTTGCAAAGATATGGCCATATATACTTTTCAGTCCCAAGAGATATGCAACTATTGTTCTACAAGAATTCTACATTGAACTCCCTTAAAAATTAGGTTAAGAATACTTTAAATTTTATACTCTATTCATAATTAGATATCTCCACTGAACTCAAAAAAAACCCAAAAAAAAACAAAACAAAAAAAAAATAAAAAAAAAAATAAAAAAACCCCACCAGAAACACAAAAATAGAAAAGTATTCTCAAGAATTTTACTAACTTTTTGCAAAGACAACTAATTTAAATAGTTTAATTAACTAAAAATATATTTACAGCATTACCT
>JACBWW010000011.1:8405315-8481209 GCA_020086605.1 Lanius collurio | reverse complement strand
TGATAATAATTATGTGAAAATCTGCTTTTTAACCTATCAGGAAAGTTAGAAAAGCTATATATTCTCATAAGCTCCAATCATATATGTCAAAACACAACTAAAAAATTGTTCATTCTGTTGTAAAGGCCTGCACTTATATAATAAATCACTCTCCATTTCCATGCCCTTTGTAAAGGGCTATATGTTCCTTTGAACTCCACAAAATCTAATAAAGAATATTGCAGTAAATAACAGTAATTCAGTGTCAGAGTGATCATTCACACTGTAAACTCATTTTGTGCTTGATGTGATCTCAGATAAATAACATCCATGCATTTATCTCAACCATTCTCATATCACATCATAGTTTTGCACGTGGACCATCACATTGTACTGCTTCTAAGCAGTTGATCTGGAGCTAAATTAGTTTCTTTCTTGTTACTACAAAACATACTATAGCAAATGTTCACAGTAAAAAGTTTATGTTGTTAGACTAATTAACATTAGACAGAGTTAAATTTTGCTGCAAGTCACTTGAGAGTAAATATAAGCATAAAAAAAAGTTGTTCAAAAATGTCCAAATGAGTACATTTGAATACTGAAAAACAGCAGACAAGAACTATTTCTGTTTTTTAATGTCCATTTGTATATTTTGTATCGGTTGCAGCAGATATTCAGGAGTTGAAAGCAGCACCACTTGCTGTTTTTATTAAAAGGAGGTATGCACATTGCTTCTCTCACTCTGAATACACTTTCTGGGTTGATCTGTGTGAAATGCCTAAGCAGATGTTTCCAGCTGAAGGCAAATGGTCAGGATGCATTATGCCACTCAGTGCTACCAAATAGGGAAAGATTTGGAAGCAAATTGTCTGTACTAGTAGCAATTCACTGCTAAAATTTCAAGTGCCTGTGGGTAGGTATTAGATGCCTAAGACTTTATGGTTTTGAGGACTGCATCTGATATTTAAACGGGATGCCTGCATCAATCCTGAACCTTTTGTGGATTTGAACATATATATTTAAATATTACTAGTAATGCCTTCCTCTTTCTGCTCTCTCTAAATGCAATCATATGAAGATCCCTCTAGTCCCTTGACAATCTGCTATGTTCTGTTTGCAGTAGAATGGTGTACACATTTATTGAGAAATTAATAAAAAAATGTTTAAAAAAACAAACATTATTTTTATTAGATATTAAGATGTCCAGAGTCTTTCTCTTGAGATACAGCACCTTAAAAACTTTTTTATTGCACATTTTACACCTAAATATTTTAGAAAAAGTTTTACCTTTTTTCTGGCTTTGATTAAATAACCTATAACAGCCATAGGGCAGAATTTCCTCCTTATTTCCTCCTTTCCTTTGGTTATTAAGAGCCATCAAATTTCATTCCCCTTGACTCTTTCTTTCCTACCATGACCTTCCTACACAGTTTAAAATCAGGTCTGAGTATTGCAACTACTGTTATCTTTCCAGTTTCCAAAAATCACTAACTAAAATCTGAAGTTAGTTTAGCTTCAGATGAGTAGGGCATAAAAAATAAATCTGAAAAGAGAATGTCTTGCAAGGGAGAACAAGCAGGGCCTGTTTCAAGAAGTATTAAAATGGAGACTGTGTTATTTACAAAGACTTCTGTCATAATCCCCCACAGCCTCTGCAGACTCTACATTTTTGTATTGGGAGGTGAAAGAGGCAAGGCAGAAAAAAAGGTCTTCTTGTCTCTCTGTAGACTGCTCTTTAACTGAGAGAAATCTGGTATTGGCTGAAATGAGCAGAGATCCTGCACTTCTCCAGGTGTGAGTCAGAACATGATTTTGGTCCAGTAAATGTCTCAGTACTGAAAATTTAAATACTCAAGTGTAATTACAGAATTAAAGGACAAGTACTTTCTGTGATGAAGAACTCAGGAAATTCTGCACAAATGTAGAAAATCACTGGCTTAATTTATCTCATTTTGGTTTTGGAGAACACACAAGAAGCATTTTTAGATTCTTTAAACCCAAAATATAAGGATACTAATAGCAGATAACATTTTCATTAGAGAAGAAACCAGTTATGATAAATTCTTCTCACATATCACGAACTTCAGTGCACCTTTACTGCTGTGATGAATATTGTATTGTGACTATCAGAACCTGATATAATCCTCTGAAATTCAGAAAACTAACTGCTAATGATGTGAAAAATAAAAATCACATGGCACCATCTGCCATGATCTTTTTTAAAAATAGCAGATTACATTTAATGGCCAGAAAAATTCCTCCAAAATTTAAAATGTGACCTTTCAGTAATGCAGATCTGTGTCAAAAAAAAAAATGGATTGCATTAAGAAGCTGCAGTGAAAGAAGTTTTGAAATTATATATTTTAAAAAAAGAAAAAGAAAATAAAAGGCAGAACAAAACAAGATTCCAGCATCCAGTTGCAATTGTCTACTCATCATTTTTATTATATAAGTGGATAAAAATAAGAAAATCTCAGTATAATTACTACCTGAGATGTAATTTAGATGCTGTCACAGTTAGCATCATAGCACAAGAAAACAGTTATGATACTTCTTCTTGATTATTAGAGAAAATATACATAAAGATTGATTACTTCATCACTGAGATCTATTCAGGCACCCAGAGTAACAATGATTTTCTAAATACCTTTGACTTCTGAATGTGAGGAAAAAGTTCTGGGAAGAAATGGAAGCTATGCAATGTCTTCTTTAAGTTTCTTTGATCAAAAAATTGTGTATAAACTCAACAAAAATATTTCCGAATTCTGTACACTACAGATGTCAGTGGATGATAACTGCAATTAACCAGTCGGTGCCTGCAGTGCCTACGCATTGGATTTCAGCACAGAGCTGTTAGAAAGTCAGTATTAACTTTGTGCAACTTTTTCACTAGGGACTCTCTAATCAAAAGTGAGAAAGAACTGTGATTGTCAAAGTTTAAAAGTTCTCACATTTCCATTGTATGTTCGTGTCAAATTGGTAAAAATAATTTCTAAATTGTGTTGTGCTATCTTCACAAACAAATTCAGTAGGAGACTATAGATGCTGTGGACTTGAAAAAAATCACTGAAATGAGGAGAAAGATTTACAACCAGACATGGGAAAAGAGAAAAGACCTTTATATATGATTATGTGGAGGCTATCATACTAATTTCACCCGTGCTCTGAGCCAGTAAGGCATAAACCTTTTCTAATATGAATCCTGCAGCTGCATTTGTAAAAGCAGACCCAGGGTTAGCAAGTCCACCTGAAAAATAAACTTTTAATCATGGCCATTCCTGCATGTTTCTTTGTTCCTATCACTTTGGAACTGGGAAATGGGACTACTTTAAAATCAGAGGGGTGATTTTCAAGCTGTGGGAAGAGAAATGCCTCTTGGCAGAGTGGAGCAATCTGACCAGCAGTTAGAGCTGAAAAAAAAGGTATCATTATATAAATAAAGCTGGTGACTATCTGGCTTCTATCTGTCTTGGCTAATGCAGTGCAGCTCTGGAGTCAGAAAAATAGGTATTTGGAGATGAGAAAAAACTACTTCAGTTGCAAAAAATACTAATGATTTTCAAGATATCCCAAGGACTCTGTCATTCCCTGGACAGACACACATAGTTCTTTTAAAAACTAGTAACTATAAAAAAACAGAGACATATTTCAGATACTGTTAATATATCAGATGCATTTACAAATGCTTATTCAAATATGCATGTGATTACTGAAAGCACAGAATAGTAATATTGAAATGGTTTTAATTAAAAATTTAGTATATAACTAGCAGTTAGTGACTGATACACTAGCTGCTTAAGTTTATTTCAGAAGAAATTCAACTTCAAAACACTAAGTAAGCTTTATTTACTCATCATAGACATTTCCAAAAAGCTGTGAATTTTTTCTTTTTATACACAGTGCCATTTTAAATTTTTTTACATTTGACATAATTGCACAAAGATCACAGTTGAATATTCTTTTAATAATTCTAATAATTTTTCCATGTTTCTATGTAATTTTCATTCTATATAAACAATCTAGATCATTTTTTATTTCCAAAACATCTCAGCCCATGTATTTAATTACAATAAAATTATTTGTGGCACAACACCTCTAGAAAGAAGAAAATACAAGTGTTATCACACAATAGACAAACATTCAAATAAATCTTATATTTTAATAAGATTCATGAGCAAGATAATTCTTAACACACAATACAATGCTTGAGAGTTCAGATTTTGACCTGACTTAAAATGTACCCACCTAAAAAATAAAACTGCAACTGTGACAACTGGAATTTTGTTCAACTTGCTTTATTAAAAAAAAAACCAAAAATCCCTCTACCAAAAAAAAACCCAATTACAAAAAAAAAAAAAAAAAAACCCAAAAAACAACCACCAACTAATCAACCAAACAACCAAACAAAACAAAAAACAAACAAAAACCCCTCAAACGTGAATCAAAAATAAATTAACTGAGACTTTTAACAAATTTTTCAGGCAATCTTTGAATCAGGCTTTAAATAACTTGATAAGCTAATGTTATTTAGAGTTTGAACATTGATATGCTTTCTTTGAGACAACTGTTAAAAAAACCAGGTTTTTATTTCTGTAAATAAAAACCTGTATCATTCAAATGTCACTATATTTATTAAGTTAGGTGGCTAGAATATACTCTGACTTCATGCACTGCCTAATTCAACAGCAAAGACAGCAGAGCCTGAATATTGAAGTCTCTAAATTAACTGAAAGATCTTCAAAGGAAGGCCAAGGATATGTTAGAATCACAGTTTCCAAGAGGAGTTAATGGAGTAGATTACCAAACTCCTATTTAATCAACATTTCCCACTTTTGAATATTTACACAAGTATTTTTCCATGTCTGAAAATTGGCTTTACCTCATTATCCAAAAAGAGATTTAGCTCGTTGCAACCTACCACAAAGTACACAACTGAACTGGAGAATTAACAGGATCCAACTTTATTGGCAATTGTAAAAAAAAAGTTTGAAGATTCTACTTGAAGATAAGTCCTTCAGCAACTTAGTAGGCAGATGTGTTGCTTTGTGAAGGTTTCTCTTCTTAGATGCAGTTGCACAAAGCAGATTGATGGATCAGAATTAGGCCACATATTGTTTTCTTTTAAAGGAGAGGGTGTACGTGTGCTTATGCAAGACAGAAATTTTTTGAGAATAATTAAATACTAATCCAGTATAATGAGAATAATTACTAAGTATTATTACTTCATTAAGATAGAGTAATATCTCCTTTCATTCTCTGAAATTTGTTCCTGTGTAAAAACAAAACAAATGGGCTATATATTTCATCTAGTCACCACAGAGAATTTTATTCTTCTTCTACCAGTACTCAGAATCCACCCTTCTCCATAATTTTCTTGGGGTAATTTTTATGTATGCTTTTATTTCCTTATGCAGGCAACATGGAGAAACCAATTTCATTTCAAGAAGGTGTTAATTAAAACAGCAATTTATTGAATTTGTCAAATATTACACTCAGACACTAAAGCCCATGACACCACTTTGTGAACATCTTTATCACTGGTCTATATGAACAGGAAGCCTAACAACAACAACCAATAGAAGGAAAGAAATAGATTAATATTTTTTAGAAGTATCATGTAGATGTAATGTTAACGATTTTCCAGCACATTTCTTAGGCTAGTTCACATTGAAGGTATGTCTTTGGACACGTGGATAAATAAATCTTGCTTCATATTTCTGTACTAATGGCAAGTTATTGGCAAAACCACAAAACGAAGCTGCATCACCTTCCATACTTCAATAAAACTGCTATATAGCTCTCTACAAAGAATAAAATTAAACAGCTGTTAGATATGTAACGTACTATACAGTCATATTTTTTTTATATGAGCCATAAGCAACAGTAGGAAGAAAAAAAATCTTCCTAAACATTTGGCTTTCTTCCACTGCAGTTAAACTAAAACAATTTACTGTGAAAACCAAAGAAAAATTAACTTCCATGAGAGTGTAAATCCAATAAACCAAAATTTTATCAAACCTAACTAGAAATGAAAGTACAGTTCTGTGTAATATGTGACTTTATAAGGTAGCAAACATATCCTGATAGCAGAGAACATTAATTAGAGCTGAACAAAAAAATCACAATGAATAATTTACTCAAATAACATCTTCAGCCTGCAGTGTATCTGTGAGAAGATAATGATTTCTTCTGTTGCATTTTCATTTTCCAAAATTCTGTCCTATTAAAATTACCTCCTGTAAGGTAACTGGTAAAAATTAATGGTCATACTTCACTCTGAAATAAATTTTAGTATTATAAATAGTATGACTCCTTGCATTGGTGAACTAAGTATGGCAGGTTTTGCAAAGAGATTCATTGAACAGAGATAAAAATACTGGAAAATTCTTCCTAAATTTCTGGGGTCATTTTGTCTATATGATAACAGTCTTGAAAGTCCATGAACTCTAAAAGTGATTGGATAGAGAAAAAAGCAACAAGAAAACTTCAAACACTTAAAGTGGAAATATTAGGGAAAGTAAAATTCTTTTTTTCATTTTGAAAATTATGGAATAAATCTCTTTGTTAGACAAAACCTGGCCTGGGTCACCTAAAAATTCTTAAGTGAACTGGGTCACTTAAAAGAGAATACACAAATCGGCGCATGATGATCCAGCTGCTGAGGAATTCTCAATCTGATTTCTCTTAATTTTGAAATGACTTCACAGGTACTTTTAATAAAGTCAACTTTAAGGTACTGGAGTTTTGGATGTTACTGCTACCAAAGACTAGGGAACCTCTATATTATGCTCAAATAACTATTTGATAAATGGTGTTCAGGCAGGGCACATAAATCTCTAACATTCCCAGGAGTCCATCTTTGGGAATCTGCCCGTAGCAGGGCCTCAGTTTTGTTTCTCTACATCATAGAGAAGAATATGTATGTTCAGTCTCCATCCTGACAAAGATTCATATGCAGTGTGCACCTGGATCTTGGATGTGCTTCTGGTTCAGGAAGCTAAATACATTCCAGCAGAATCACCTTACCACCATCAGGCATTTTAAACCTTTTACTTTTACAGTGTTCTTCATACCAGCTGTTCAGGAGAGAAACATTAGACATATGAAGGCAATTTTTGTTATATAAAAAATTCTTGAAAATCCTAAGGATGTTTCCACTCACTAAATAATTTGTTGGTTTATTTCCAGTGGAAATCAAGGTAGTATATTTTAAATCTGAGCATAATCTTTTTATGTTTAAACTGATAGCCCATGTTATGATTTGCTAACATGTAAATGTGTAAATCTGGATTTGAGATTAGCTTTGTCATTCACACCTACTACTGAACGTCTTCATTTTAGAAATGCTGGCATCAATTCTCAATTGATGTGGTTGGACACAACTATCAAGTTGAGGGTTCTGTTTCACTTCTTGAAGTTGCTTTAGTTTTGTTTCTTTCCGTAGCACATTGTAACTTGGCTGGGTTTTTTCTCTCCAATTTCATCACTTGTTCATCCAAGAGGGCAAATTAAATTCAATAACTTTCCTACATCGAATTTACTTTATATTTTATAGCTTCTATCACCCAGACATTGTTATATTTACTTCTAAAAGTTGTTTTTTATCCTGATATCTTTCAAGCCTATATAGTCTTCAGACAATATATAATCAGATTTCTCTAACTGGCCTCTTTCTATGCTAATTTGCTTCTCCTCTCTGAATTTTTATCTCATAATATTAGTTCATCAATTCTTTAGTTGCTGCTCTCCAATAAATATCGACATTACTACTTTTTCCTCAAGGCCCTCTCCCCTCGAGTTTTCTACTATGTTTGTTTTCTTTGGGCATTGACATTACCCATAACCCATGCAAGTTAGTTAAAACAATGAAAAAAAAAAAAAAAAAAAAAAAAGAAGAGTTTTACCTAAGAACATTTCCTTTGATCATATCTCTAAGGATAAGAAGTTTATATTTGTGCAAGAACATACATAAAATTATCCATATCAGATTTTGCAAAGAAAGGTTTTAACTTTAACAGGTTATGACCACTTCCTTCTTGAATACTAATGGCAATGAGCATTTCAGTAGTTCTGCAGTGCAAGGTCTTGGTAGAATGGAGACCTCTAAGTAGGAGATTCTTCCAAAGAGCTTCCAGGATATCCGTGCTTTCTATACCTCAACTGCCAAGTTCAATGAGTGGCTGTTCACACTGCAACGGAAGAAGTCTTTCTATCTTTGCATACAGCCTAGGCCTGTCTGTCAGAGCAGAGGATGGGAGAAAAGAAGCCTCTGGGGAGACCTTTTTGTGGCCTTTCAATGTTTTAAGATGAATTAAGATGGAAAGATGTAAGAAAGACGAATTCTATTAGCAGGACCTGTTTTGATATGACAAAGGACAATGGCTTTAAGCTAGAAGAGGGTAGGTTCAGATTAGGTATAAGGAAGACATTTTTATGGTAATTATTGGAACAGGTATCCCAGAGAGGTTACAGGTGTGCTCTCCTTGAAAAAAGTGAGAAGAGAGAAGCAAGCAAACCATCTTCTCTAAACAGTGAACCTCTTTTTTAACTTGAGGAGGATGGAATGGACAGGGTGTCACCTTTTCAAATATATTAAAAACTATTGTGGGACAAAAAAAGGTAATTTGCAAAACATATTGCTCAAAGGAGTTTATCAACATGTCCCCACTAAGGCTGCAAATTATACTATTAAATACAACAGGCCAGCAATTTTCTCTGTCCATAAAGCCAAATAGTGAAACTGAGCTTGTCTTCACATGGTTGTAACATACCTTCCTCTCCTACAAAAAACAGATATAACAAATCCATGTTGCCAGCTGGGGACAGTCCCTGCCCTACACTCCTCACTGAAATCATGCCTGGGCACCATTTCAGAGAACACCAATTTGACAGAGACTGAAACCACCCCAGAACCACTGTGAGCAGAGCAGCCATAGATGGGCATGCAAAGCAGCACCCCTCAGAATGTTAGCCCTGCTTTCTATGGTTTAGGCATAGTTGATATGTCTGAATCTGGGATCATTAGTCAGGTAAGGAATGAGCCGCTGAAAAAGTGTAATAACCTGATGCAAGAAACTCATGCTGGATTCTTGAAGCTCTGTTTTCCAGAATATCTATTATAGGGCTGTATCTCAAAGTAATGGAGCAGAGGGAATGAGATAGTAAATATAAGTGCCAGAAACTATTCATGGTGATAGGTTTCTCTCAAATATTTAAGAGTCTGTCAGATTTCAGCGTAACATATGTTCTTATGTTTTACATTGTGATTCGTCTATAATCTGAGCATTCTTGAGCCAAATGTGATGAATCTTCAAATGAGAGACCAATGCCTATTTTTGCTCAAGACATGATGATTGTTATCTACACTATAGAGGCTCTAGCTCATTTTCCAAAATGTTAGGTATCATTCCAGTGACATATTCACTCTAAATTATATTATCTTCTAACATCAGTCTACATGTTAAACAGACAAAACAACCAGAAAGGCCTGTCACTATGCTGTCCACCATCTTCCAGATGAATTGCTTTACATATACTAATTATGTTTACTCCAGTAGGATTTTTTTTTTTTTCTAGTTAATGAGATTTAAATTAATTGAATCCTGAGCCTTACCTTCATTTTTCTTGCAGTTGTGGAATCCACAATACTCTGCAAACTTATAGAATAGCACTTCAAAGAGCATAGATAGTTTTAGAACACTAAGCACATGGACATGAATGGGATGTCATTGAGGAACCAACTTTGAGGGATGGGTATAAAATGTTTACAAAAACTCATATTGCTGAGTTCTGAGATAGGTATAACAATATATGATCAGCCATTTAATATTTTCCCTAAAGTAGAGGGACTTCATTCTGTGAATAATCAGACTTGAAATTATACTTATTTAACACCTATGAGGGTATTACATTTAGAAGAGTAGAACAGTTGCAGTTTATTTGCAATAACCAGAAATTATGCAGCAGGTATATCACATAAAACTAAGAATACAATAATGGCTGTTCTTAAGGGTTACTAAATGTTGATTCTTTCTCTTTTGCTCTCTGTGAGTGAAAATGAATGTAGGATTGTGACACTGGAGAAATAAGATATAACTGCTGCTCCGTGGGCTCCCTGCCAAACTGCAAGTGTAGCTTAATAATGATAATAGCAAATGCTGCATACATAAAGATAAATATCCTCCAGTTGGTGTACAGTTTACTCAGAAGGTTAAAAGCCATGAGATGGTGCATGAAAATGAACATTCACATTTGACTCAACAAAAATATTCTAGTTTTTGGTATGGTGTCACATTTAACAACATGATAGGACATACTGAAATATGGGAATAAAAGTGCTAATTAAAACTTCTCTTCCTTCAGTCTCACTGTTGTTTTATTAGTTTCCCCTCACTCCCTTAAATCTCCAAACGCCTTTCAACACAGCTGAACAATTAAAATATTCACAATAGGAACTTTTGAATAAAATATATTTCAACTCACAGTAGCACACAAATTAAATTGATGACCTTTTTCTCAATAAACTCTTTAAAGTTTGTGTCCAGATTATAACTTGAGATACTAAAACATGGAAACATTGAAATTTGTACGAAAAGTACAAATTACAATTCACATGTTTCTGGAAATCTGTAACCATTAATATTGACAATTATATGCAGCCCTATTCCAAAGAGAGAGGGAATATCATGGGTCTTTCAAGGATGTGAAAAATACTCATCTCTAGACTATGCAATTCATTCCATCTTCACCTTTTATTTCAGGATGATCTAGATGCTCTTTAAAATGCAAGAATAAGCAAACTTACAAATCTTTTTAATCAGGAAAATGGTTTTGTCCATGTAATCACCTCTGCAGTTTTTGAATTAACTAATAGAACCAAAATATTTTGACTAATGTAGCTCAGTTTTCTCACAGCAGACAAGTACTGGCCATAAACAAAAGAGGAACAAACTTAATTAAAGTAAGTTTTTTGTTTAGTTTGGTTTTTTATCACATTTAAGTGGCTTTTTATGATACTAAAATCAGTGTGCAAGGGCTTCTTGTAAAGAATTTACCTTATCTTTCCAGATGGAATAACTGACATATAAAATACTTGTACTCCAATTATTTCATTGCTCATCAGTGTTTTTTGTTTATACTTTCTTTTTCTGTCACTGGATTTGGTGCTCTTAGTATTTCTCATGATAGCATAGACTCCTTCCCAACAAAGAACAGGAGGAGTGAGGGAAACTAACTTTTGGTCACTTCTGACTCTCAAAAAGGAGCATTTGTTTTCATAATACTGAAATAGATTCTACTCACGGTTAAGTAATATCAGTGTTGTAGGCATAATTCACATTTTTCTGCACAGACAGGATTAACAGGATATGTAGAAAGAAGTAATGTCCAGCAAGATTTCTTATGGTGTTCCATTTTGCACAATTGGATTAATAATATTTTCTTTATTTAAAAAACAGTGAAAGAAAAGTGCTTGCAACAGAAATTATATGTTAAATATTTGTTCACTGCCTCCAAATTTATTCAACCAGCAGAAGTAGGAAGTAATTCACTTTAAAAAGTACATGAACATTTTCAGAAATAAAGCCCTCAATAACTTTGACAAGATCCAGAAAAAAAAATTTAGTTACAGTTATAGAAGGAGAATTTTTTCTTTTTTATAAGAAAGCCTCCATTTTGCATCTAAAGTCTGGGACAAATAACATGAGATAGATACAGTTCAACATCATACATCTACCAATGTGGAAATCTAAAAAGGTGGTTATTCTACTCTAACCTAAAGTGGTTTTGGTTACATGACATCTAAGAAAACTTGAGAAAGTGGACTTTCAGTATCAAAAAAGTTATTGATAATGAGAAAAATAGAGCAAACTTAGAAAGCTTGCAGATTCAAAGGAGTTTGAAGATGGAATGAAATAGTAAATTTTTGGAATTCTAGCCATTGTTGCAAAACTCTAATTGAATATTATGTGACGTGTCTTTTTTTACAAGATATCTACTAGGATTTTTCTTAATGTTGTAAATGCTTTTTAAAAATTTTTCCATTGGAATACTTTACAGTTTCAACAGCAAAAATCAAAGAAGGAAATATGTACTACAGACAACATGTTCTGCTCAAAGTCTGAAAGAATGTAAAACACGATCTATCTCAGTTTGCCCCAGAAAAGACTACACAGAACTCCTAATAAAAAAAACAACTATTGCAACAATATGTTTGTCTCAATTTTCAGGAATATATTTTACAATAGGCTTATTGCTCTTTTATATCAAAACTGAAAATTTTACAGATCTTATTGGCTCCTGCACTAAAAAATAAATGACTAAAATAATAAACTCTTAAATACAAAGAGAAATGTATTCTTCAACACAGGAAAAAAACTCCCTGATATCATATAGCTTTTGAAATTACTTATTTTAGATATTCATATATGTCTTTACATATAATAAGAGAGTAAGAAGAGATGAAGACGTATATTTGTTATCTGGCAAGTAATTAAATATTTGCTTTTGATGAACTTAATTAAACATTACTTCTTTTCATAACACTGCATTATTTTATTTTCATTATTTTTCACAACTGAATATATTAAATGAGAAAAAATATTTTTCTTACAAGAAAAGTTATTTCCTCTAGAAAATTTTGGTATGGTCTTTGGTAGTTTGGTTAGAAACAGAGTTGTTCTTCAAAAGCTACAGCATTATAAATAAGTTTCATGAAACTACTGCAACATTTTTCCTCCTTGTGACCCGTCAGTCAAAAATTTCTTCCTGAGCTTTGCCTGGTCCCACAGATGCCACCTTAATATCCCAAATCTTCATGCTTCTTTAGTTTCCCTCTTTTTATCAGTTTAAAAAAGATAAGGTCTTCCTCTCCAAAGCTGTGTGTTGAGTTTGCTATTTCCTGTCAGTTAGTAAGTGGAGAGTTTTAGTGTTTGACCATGTATCCTTTATCCCTCATGTACTAAGTTTAAGTTTCTCCGTGGTTCTGGTTATCACCTCCCTCTTTACTTATTGCCTTTGGAACTGAAAATGTTCTTGATTGGATAGACTTAACAAAGAAGCAGCTTACCCTTACATCATGTTCGTCACCCTGTGAATAAAATACTAACGTGTATAGATTTCATTTTTCTTTCATTTTTTCCAGAACTTTGCTTTGCATTCTGTTCATATATCATTGTATATGCCACAGTTAAAACAGAAAGGTAGCTTGATGAACGACCCTTAAATATGATGTTTAATCAATATACACACTTGAATCTCGATTGGAGAAGCCTTTGGATCCCACTTTCAAATGGTCTCCCAGCTCTTAACTGTGTGCAAGTTAAGTAAATTTAGTCATATGTTTCTAAACAGATGCATACATATCTGTGTTAACATTCACACAAAAATATTTTGAGTCAGTTCTGAAGTAGACGTCAAGTTAACTACAGAGGTGTGCTATTGACACAAATTGGCAGCACGTTGTCAACACATTGACAACAAAATTTTAAGAGTAGTTTGAGAGAGGTTACCTACCCTCCAGGAAAAATGACTGTCTAAACCTCCTTATTCTGACAGGAACTTTTTTTTTTCATTTTTCATTTTTCTTCTTTGTTTTTTCTTTCTTGAAATAAACAAAAGGTAAAAATTTAGATAAACAAGAATAAATCTCAAAGATGGACATCTGAACACTTAAAATTCTAAGAACTTGAAATAACTGAGATCTAGGTCAATTTCTAATATATGAAAATGTAAATGCTGTAGAGTTCTAAGGGGTTCTCTTAACAAACTTAACTATTCAAAATATTCAAATTATTATCTTAAATATTTCAAATATTATACAGAATTTTTGACCACATAACTTCTTTAGAAACATTTTGGAAATCTCCCAAAATAAAAACAAAAGGCATTAATTTTGTTATCTTTAGGATCTTTGTAAATGCAAGAACTGTACCAAAATCTGAGATTCTGTCTGTGTGTCTTGGTGACTCAGAATGAGGTTTTGGTGTATAAATTCAAGTAATGTCATTAAATTTCACAGACCTCATTTTAGACAAGCAATATTTTCTTTTGCTTCAAGGAAGAAATCATGCCTTTCCATATTTCAGGTCATAGATACTTTGTAAGTTTATAAAATAGTTATGTATCAAGGATACCATGAATGGTTTGAATTTTTTTACCTCTTAAACCATCACAACTTTAGTATCAACTTCATTTGGCATATATTTATGTAAGTTTCTATTAAAAATTTAAAGAAAGAGTACACTAGAGAAATTCACCTCTTACTTGCTAGATTGAAGTTTTACTTATAGTCAGATATTCCAGTTTCTCTGAAGTCATGAACTTCTCTTTTAAGTAGGATGGAAAACCTACAAATTCACAAGAATTTGACTATTAAAAATCAGGAGCCTTCCAAGGGACATCTCATAACTGACACAGGAATCAAACAGGTAAATAACTGGGCAAATGTCAGAGTCCTAATAAAGAGAAAATGAAGCATTTTTCTTGAATTATAGATTGCAGTCTTAACAGCCCAGAATAATTTTAGAGAAAGATAGAATTCATTTTAAATGCATATAGAAAATTCTAAGATTAGATTGGAATTGGAAGGGATTACAATTTCATGACTTTATGTAACCTTACAAAGAGAGGTAACTAGCACAAAGAGACTATGTATTCTTTTTTTTTTTTTTTCTTATTCCACAGAAGAAATACTATTAGATTTCAGGTTCACAAACCAGGTCTGAAATCACTGATTTTTTCTTTTCCTCTGACTGTAGCAAAATTGCCTCCAGGGCTCAGTAACACTAGGTGTTAATTATATGCTGTAATGCAGTACATACTCTGAAAAGCAATATTGCCTTTGTCATCTGTGAGTGATTACCCAATTCTCCCTGTGTTTGAAAGAAGTTATTTCCTGAAATTTGCTTTGTAATTCAGTTCATGTGTCTGCTCATTAGTTTCTTTCAAGCTGCATCCTTTTGCATACTTTATCACACAGACAACAGAAATGCAATGGTAGGAAATGTGCTCACTGAAATACACTTGGTCAGCCCTGCTGTATTGCCATCAAGCACAATGTACTGTCTCTGTCTCTTAACAGCAAGGTTTTCCTTGGCAACAGCTAATGTGAAATAGTGAGCACTGCATCATGAGTCCTGTTCAAAGAGCAAAGCATAACTCGATTTAGTCTCAGAATTAACAATTTTTGGGCCATTCCTTCAAATGACATCACTCTACCAGCACTGCACCCTAAAGTATATGTCTGCCTTGAGTACCTGCAGAGAGTTTGGTGCAGTGATTCTTCAAGCATAGCTGTCAAAAGTAACTGATACTCTGTCTGTAAGTAAAGGTGCATGTGTTTTACCTCTGCACTGAGTCTTCAGTTCTTGTTCATTCATCACTACAAGTCTAGTGATTGCTTTACACCTGTTTACTCTTTCAGGCTTATCTTAGGAAGAAAATCCTAGAGGATTTATCTTGGTGTTATAGCTGTCCACTGCTTAATTTTTGTGGCAAGCTTGCTTCTTTATGTCTTGGAATATCTTTAGACCATTCACAAACAGCCTAGATATCCCTCGACTGCGCAGCCCCACTTAAGCCAGTGTCAGTGACAGCTACTCACCAGAAGCCGAAGTTGAGAAGAGAAATATAGCTCAAATCTCTTATGATATTAAGTCATTTATTCCCTCTGTCCTGGGGGGACAGAGCACCCGACCTGGGCAGAGCCGGCGAGGTAAGAGGGGGGGGCGGGGCTTTCCGTCCTGCTGGTTTTATCACAGACAGGGGGAAAGGGGATACCAGGGGCGGAGATGGGATAAACAACCAACCAGATCAGAGCCCGGGCTGCTGGAACATCAGACAGACCCGACTCAGTCACATGGCAGGGACCCGGCTGGGGGGTCCACCGCAACAGATTTATTTGAACTTAAAGGTTACATTTCCTACCATGGAACCCAAAGATGAGCTCTTTCAGATTACATTACTACTACTGTTTGGACTACTTTAGTATAACAAGCTGAGGCTAAACAGTGGCTAGGCACTAAAAAATGACAAATTTAAAGGACCAATCTGGGAATACCTGCATTACTAGGAACACTAAAAAAAAAATAGTTCAGGATTTTTGCTAAGAAAATGGCAAGGACATGGAATGCAATTCAGGTGAATAACTCTGTGATGTCATAGAGGCCTCATTACAAGACAGGATGAGTTACTTTCTCTTGAAATATCATTCTCATCCGTTATAGGAGAGCCAGTGGTGACATCTGTGTGTAGGCTGCAGACACATAATTT
This sequence comes from Lanius collurio, assembly GCA_020086605.1. Lineage (NCBI taxonomy): Eukaryota > Metazoa > Chordata > Aves > Passeriformes > Laniidae > Lanius > Lanius collurio. The sequence goes on along the minus strand of JACBWW010000011.1, from coordinate 8,464,961 downwards.
TGGAAAAATTAATCTACTTATGAAACCAAGAGCTAAAACTGGTATCATACCTGAAATTCTTCCTTTCAGTTCTGGACAATAAATGTCTTGAGTAATGATCAAAATCTTCAATTACCTCTATTTTGAAGTTTAGATTTAATAAACCAGTCAGTTTTGCACAGTTTTTTATTCTTCTATCTACTGCTTTTTGAATAACGAATATGTTTAAAACAAAGGAAACTAAAGAGAAAGGTGTGACTTCTTACACCAAACAAGATGTACCCTTAGCAACTACAGTTAAAAGTTCTACAATGTCTCACAGTACCTCTCTACTCAGTAATACACTCTAAAACAGTGGCTTCTAGACTGTTTTTTATTGCAAGATATTTTGTTTGTTTATTCTGAGATTTGACTGTAAATATCACCCCCAATGTTAAAGGTTGACATTGTATCTATTTCCAGTAATATTTTCCACTTAACTGTGCTACTAACCCCTCCTGTTATAATAATGTACCCCATAGCTCCAGAGAGGGAAGCATTTTTTCAAATGTTCTATGCAAATGAGTGACATACCTAAAATGTAGAAAGAACTTCAACATGTGGATGGTTAGTGTTAATTGTTAGAGTATAGGCTACGCAACAGTAGGGTTTCTGCAAATGTTGAAGTAACATTCAGTACCTGTGATCAAATCTTGGCATTGAACAAGAAGCTCAGTGAGTTTACATGTTCTGTTTCCACTGACAGGTTTACTCTTTGGCCACAAAGAGACAAAATTTATTACAATCAGATTTATTCTCAATTAAGTTTAGGGACCCATGAATTCAATATTGACCTGTGGCCTACAATTGTGAAAGGAAGAACTGTCTGTCTGCATTCATGAGGGACTAAATACAAGCTGAATAAGAATTCTGCATACATAGATAAGGACATTATACTAAGAATATTGCATACATATTTTACAGCACTGATTTGTCCATCAACACAAATACCAATCACAAGAAAAGTATTTCAAGAGTTCCACCTCAGCCTAATGCACTTGTCTTTTGTATCTACTAGAAATGAGCTGTTAAACATAATAATTCCATGTAGCAACTATTTTCTTGACCATCAATTACTTTCAGCTCAGAACATCATAAATATCATCACTTAGTGAGGGTTACTGAAGACTGACGACTCCTAAATGTCTTTTTCCAATGCTGCAGAATGCATAAATGTACTTGTGAAGCTGTGTTCAATGCACATGCGTTTTATGAATTTAGATAGGCTCCTGTGTGGGGGTGTAATACCAGGTCCTTTCTCCCACACATGTCATTGGTTATTGTGTGAGTCAACACATACAGGTAACCAGGGCAACCACCAAGCCACAACTGAAAAGCAAAGAGCAGATTTGTTTCATCACCTTGCCTAACAATGCTGGACAGCAGAGACACTCAAGGGCACAGACTCCCTTAGGCTTAGTTCATCTTAGCCCTGAGTAGAGGTGTGGGGGCTCACTGCCTGCCCCAGCGTATCAAAAGGTTTCTGTATTTTTTATGATCTCTGGGCTTTTGAGCTTTGTCTCCCAGCAGGAGGCTCAAGCCTGGCTGCTAAAATGCCTCTCAAGTATCTGACAACATTTATATTATCTCTGTAGAAATTCTACTTCTCAAAACAGAGAGAAGATAATCAGCAAGGCATAATACATGTTTTCCCAAAGTGATGTTCTTAGCATTCCCAGCTGCAAGGCCTCTTTGACTGGAACTCTTCCCTCCTCACCAAATCTTTTGGTTTTAACCCTTTCCTCCCAGCAGTTACATCAGCACTAATCTGGTTACCGTTGCACAGTTGATTCCACTAAAATGGCACACTGGCAAATGAATACCTAGTCTTTAATAGTTCTCCAGGTACAGATCTTCATAGTAGTTGTGAGTATTTAATTCTAGTTCTGTAAATCCAGAAGATTGTTACGAGCTGAAATCTGTAAATAACTTGTTGCCTCTGAACAGTCCATGAAGAAAGAATGTTTTTACTTTGAAACAGCACCCAAAACCAGTGCAAAAGATCATACGTATACACAGAAATAAGATAAAATTCAAGATTACCAAAAACTACATGGTGTTACTACATGTCAAATACTTTTGAGAACTAATGGATATAATGACTTTATTATTGAGCTACAAATATTCATTGACCTTTACTCTCAGGTATTTTGCATGGATTTTAATCACTTCATTTGATAGTAACTGAAGATAATAGAAAAGTCTTAATCATGCCTTAAACCACATATTTTGCAGACTGTTGGTAGAATTCCATGGAGTTAATGTATCTATTTCAACAGATATTCTATAGGCAAATTTTAAGGATATAACTTTGACTTTGGGTAAAATATAAGATTTAATAACAATGTTTTCTGTAAATGCTGTTCTACTTCTTTCAGCCAGTAGATACAGAAGTCACAGGAAATTTCAGGTTGGATATTACTTCAGGAGGTGTGTTGTCTAACCTCCTCATAGCAACATCACCTCTGAGGTCAGAACAGGTTGCTCAGGACTTTATCCAACTTCATATTGACATCTCCAAGGACAGAGTCTCAAGTAAAAAATCTCTGGAAAACTTATTTTGCTGCTTGATATCCTTGAGGAGAAAAGGTTTTCTCTTCTATCCAGTCTAAATTTTTTCTTCCTCTTGTGCTCACTTCTTATCCTTCTTCCATCATGTACCACAGTGAGAAGCCTGCCTTTATCTCTGAGTTCTCCTCAGAGCTGCTGAGAAGCTGCTGTTAGTTTCATCCAGGGGCTACCTCTTCTTTCTTCACCATGAGCAAGTCCCAGTCCCTCAGCCTCTTCTCCCAGGGAAACTTCTCCAGCCCTGGCCAGTTTAAGGTCTCTCTGCCAAGTCTGATTCAGTTTACCAATGTCTTTCCTGGAGGAGTGAGCATGGGGGTGGCAAGACTGGATGCAGTACCTATATGGTATCTCATAGGTGCCAAGCAGAGGGGGAAAATCCAGCTCAGTGTCCTTGATGTACCCATGTGAATACTATCCAAGATGCTGTTTGCTGTCCATTTCTGCAGCCAGGACACGCTGCTGGCTCATATTCAATTTCTATTGGCCAAGGCCTCCAGGTCCCTTCCAGTAGAGCAGCTCACAGACAGGCAGGCACAAGCCTGTGTTGTTGCACTGGTGCTCCACAGGGGCAGAACCTTCAATTTTTCACCTATTTGATAACTGTGCTATCTGTAATCTCCTCCAAGTCCCTGATAACACTGGTAAGCTGAATATATCATTATTGTACTCTAGCATCACTTGAATACCTCCCAATTTACCACTGCCCTCTGAGGGCAATCATTTATCCCATCTTTTACCCCTCTTACTGTCTAACAATCCAGAGCCTACAGTGAAAACTTAGATTAAAACTATAATAGTGGAGATGGAGTTGAAAGACCAGCTAAATTAAAGGGAAATGATACCCCCTGCTCTCATATCACCCATGTACCTGCTTACTCTGACTCTGAAGTCAGGTGCACATCATAGTTTCTGCAAGATGATGAAACACTCATTCAATCTTCACTCTGGTGACCAAGATAGTCAGTTTGATGTTTAGACACTGCTTGCAAAATCTGGGGTAGAGAACAAGCAAATTTATATCTCACCATACCATGAAGTCCACAAGGAATTGAAAAATAGACCAAGTCTGCAGGGGTTTTACTAGGCAGTTTGTTTTATTGTTTTGTTTAGTTTTGGTGGGGGTTTTTTGACATTGCTTGTAGCAGTACATAGGCATTGTTACAGGCTAACAAAAAGCATGTGGGCTAGTCAAGTTTTGTCCAGACTTTTCTGTGTCTGTCAGATTTATTTTAGGTTGTATTAGCAGTTATCTAATGACCAGCTCACTATTATTTTTCTTCAGCTTTTGTCTAGATTTGTACAGTTGTGTGATGTCAGGTCTATTTGTTGTCAGCAGCTATTCTAAGAAGAACAGCTAACCATGATGCTGATAAAATGTAGTATGGAAGAAAACCAGCATGAGATTCCAGCAGGTGACCTGAATTTACAGGCATGGAGTGTCTGCAGAGTTTTAAACAATACACCAGGAACTAATAAATGGTAAAAGGAAGGCACCCTTGGGAGATTTGTATCACCAGTTTCACATTAAAAAACCCACATCCCAGATGGTAGATTTGAATGCAATGTGGATTTGCACACCAATGAACAAAGACCAAGACACATTGAGGTAGCAAAAATAAAAATGTCCCAAATATGTCCTGCAGTGAGAAGAAGAAACCACTCTTCTTTGGTTTCAAGAAACCAAACAGCATCATCAGAGTCATCTCATGAAGGACGTAGGATGCTGAGAACTCCCCCAAACTAATGGCTCCCACCTAAGTGAAACCAGAACAACAATAGAGAAAGGAAAATTCACTAGAAAGTTCTTGTACATCTGCTTTTAACTTTATATAATTTAACCTTGAAGTACAGTTATCACTGTAACCAAACTAATAATAATTCTTTTCATATACTGATAAGACTTCAATTCTAATGATAAAATATTGTGTCTACTTTTGTGCAAACAGTTTTTGTTTAGAAGATTTTGATGACAAGAATTCAAACAACCTACTTTATAACTTGAAGGGACTGAATTGGCAACACTTGTTTTTGTTATTTTTTAAAAAACCCTCTATCTTTATAGGAGGATATCCTTCTTATTAACTGAAGAAACTGAACATACATCTGGGTCTGTAATTGCATAGATTTTCCTTTCAAATGCAAAACAAAAGGGAACAATCAGAACTCCTGTTTTTCTCAATGACTGGGATAGAGAACACTACAGTTGTATACAATTATAGGATCAATGTAGGATGTTGACTAGTCTGAGAAAACAATAAATTAAATGTGTTCTTTCTTTATTCCTTTAGATGGTTATACTTTTTTATTTTTCTCCTCATTTTAATCTAGAGTACATCTGCTGCTTATGAATTAAATTCAAAATAAATTTCCAGCTTATCCAAAATCCAAGCAGAAATGGTAAATCAAATTACCATTAGCTTTGTGGAAGATATACTGAGCTTTGAGAAAGAGGACTGTTGACTTCTTTGTGCAACTCATTAAATAATACAACCCATTCCAATTTAGAGTCTGTAGGCAGGATGATAAGAAACAGCCGCTCTTATAGTTTTCATTTGTGCTGGATATCAGAGGAATGTGCAGGCTAATGTTAATGGAGGATAACTGTCCTGCAAAACCAATTAGAGCTATAGATTCTAATCACTGAAGTAGCTGAATGTGAAGCTATCTGTATTAATGTTGAAGCGTCTTTCATTAGACAGGCACAACCCCATTAAAGCAGAATATGTTTTGCTTGTGTTCAAATCTTTTCTGCAGCACTGGCTACAGTTTCACCAGTCAAAAGAAAATAGCTACTCAGATGTTGCCAAATTCATAATCCATTGATGCAGAAAAATATATCTATAATCTGTGCATCAAATATGTAAATACATAATTTGTTTTAATTGGTCCAGGAGTATAATTACAATTATATTTCTTGAAGAATACTTACACATATATTTCAAAATATGTCTGCTTTTCTTATGTTTTAATTTGTTCTCATGCCCTTATCAAAAAGAAATTAATTTTCTCTGGTGTGTGTGTGTATATACCCACTTCAGTTAGTGATAAATCAAAGTGGTATCTTTAAGAACACATAAAAGTTACCGAGATACTAACCATTCATCAGAACAACTTGAAACAGCTTAAGAAAATTATTCCCTAGACTAAGACATATATATTGATAACAAGACATATATAGATATTAAATCCACCACCCTATGTTGCCGTGGACCCTGGGTTAAAAAAAAAAACAACAAACCTTTGAATAATAGAAATCATTGTAAATCCTTTGAATTATTATAAATGATTGTAACATTGTACCTTCACAGTAAGTTAAGACACATGAACCCTATAGAATTACTATTTTTGCTTGATTTTTTCACGTGTGAATCCAGACCCACGAGCTTTTCTGTACATTTTAGTCAGTCAATGTACCCTTCCATAGTATTTTTAAAGAAAAGAGATATTTTGCAACCATAAAAACAGTTGTATAATTGCCCATGTTACCTTTCATTTAGATTTTTATCCTGCTCTGGAAAGACACTTTTACTTGAAGGCTTCTTCTAGTCTCTTCCTTTTTATGTTGTGTTTTCCTTGGTTGGGTTAAAAATAGACTGGATTGCTTGGCTCAGAGAGTAGTGGTGAACAGAGTTACATCCAGTTGGTGGCTGGGCATCAATAGTGTTCCCCAGGGCTCAGTGTTGAGGCCAGTCCTGTTAAATATCTTTGTCAATGATCTAGATGAGGGGATCAAGTGTATCCTCAGTAACTTCACAGATTACATAAACCAGGCAGGAGTGTTAATCTGGTAGAGGGTATGAAGGTTCTGCAGAGGGATCTGGACAGATTGGATCAATTCGCCAAGACCAACTGTGTCAGGTACACCTGCAGAATGCCGTGGCAGCACAGAGAAGCTTGTCTCCACCTGACTTTGGGGGGAGGAGATGTGATGTGGCAGCTGCCCTGTGGAGGGGAGCCTTTCCGGAGCTGCCAGACACCCGAACAGCCAGTGGTCACCCCACATAAGGACATTTGGAAAGTGTGCTGCTGATGTGGCAATGTGTGATAGGTGGCTTAGTGAAAAGTACCACATAAGGAAATGCTGTGTCTTGAAGAAATGTATAAAACCAGCTCGTTTGTCTCAATGAATGTCTCAGTATCCCTGAAGGTCTGAGTCCATGCCTCAGTCATGACAGGTCATAACAACTCTTTCAGCACTACAGTCTGGGGGAAGACTGGCTGGAAATTATTCCATTGCAAAAGGACCTGGGGATGTTGGTTGACAGCCAGCTGAACATGATCCAGAGTGTGCCCAGGTGGCCAAGAAGGCCAATGGCATCCTGGCCTGTGTCAGCAATAGTGTGGCCAGCAGGACCAGGGCAGTGAGCATCCCTCTGTACTTGGCCCTGGTGAGGCTGCACCTCGAATCCTGTGTCCAGTCCAGAGAAGGGCAACAGAGCTGGTGAAAGGTCTAGTGAGTAAGCATTAGAGACTGGAAAAGGTGATCTCTTTTGAGACATCTTGGGGGCTTGGAATGCAGAGGGTGGGTCAGATCTTGCTCTGGTGAAGTGGTTCCCTGCCCCCCATACCTCCCAGTCCCACAGCATCTGTCAATCATGGCACACTGGAGGCAGCTCCAGTTTTGTATAACCCAGTCCCTGAGTGGCTTAGGGACTGGGAGTCCCTCCTGGGAGGAAGGCCCAGAATGGGCCAAAAATGTTTAAGAAGGATCACCACAAGGTAAGCACATTGTTCTCTAACCCTATCTTTATCTCGGAGTTTTACATCACTGGAAACCAGAAGTTGATAGCTATATGTCTGTGTTTCTATAGCTTTCCTGTCTTTGTGCTTTTATCCCTTTCTTTTTCTTCTAATTCTCTTCTCAGAGAACATTAACATTGAATGAGTTATAAGGTGTTCTATGTTCAATGGGCTCAGCCTATGCTGTGATAAGTGACATTATGTAGTATTTACTCTTTTGCCAAAGTTCCCTAATTTTCTATAGCTTGCCAGCAAACTTTTGAGTACTTTTACCTCTTGAGAATATTTGGTTGGATTTTTCTCCTTTGCGTCCACCCAGAGCAAAAGAACCTTTCTTTAGCCCTAGGTTTGAGTCATCTGGGTATAACAGTATGAAGAGCAGCTGAGGGAGCTGGGGTCACTTAGCCTGGAGAAAACCCAAGGTTCAGGGAGTACTTTATCTCTCTCTACAACTAGCTGAAAGGAGGTTGTAACCAGATGGGTTTTGGCATCTTCTCCCAGACAACTAGCAACAGAACCAGAGAACACAACCTCAAGCTGTACCAAGGGAGATTTGGGCTGGACATCATCTTCACTGAAAGAGTAGTTCAGCATTGGAATGGACTGCCCAGGGTGGTGGTGGAGTCATCATCCCTGGAGGTGTTCAAGAAATGACTGTACATGGCATCTAGTGTATGATTTAAACCTAATGATTCTATGATTCTACCCCTTCATGAAGTCAGTGATGTGGACTTGGCAAGACATATGCAGACAACACATAAACATACAAGCCATGCATCAGAGAGCAGTCTCCCTCAGGAAATTTGCCACTGTCTGCAAATTATAATGAAAAGTGGAGAGAGAAATCTTACAGAATTCTCCAAAAGTCTTTTAGTCTGTTGAAACTTTAAACCCAGATTGCTAAATGCATAATTTCTATGAAGACTGTGCTTGAAATTTGGGACCATATATAAGAAAAACTAATAAAGCAAAACTACAAAGTTAAGGCAATAGGAGGGGTGAAAGGGCAGACAAGAAAAAGTCTGAAAGGAGCACTAACGAGAGAGGGTAAGGTTGGAAGAAGCTGTGAAATTGCGTGAGCAACACAGAAACTAGGACACAGGACCCAAGGTACAAAGGAGCAGCTGAAAGATTAAATAAACCACAGAAGTGTGACATCAGTAAGATTCTGTAATTTAAGACAGTGTCATGAGAATGTCTGAAGATAAAATATTAAGGAATAATAAGCAAATATGGATTCATATTGGGAAGTTGAGAAAGGATGAGGGGAGTTAATGGCATCTTTTTTCTAGTGAAATAAATATGTAAATAAATATGAACAGTAGAAATGGTCAGATATGAGAATGGCACAGTGACAGAAATGCTAATTTAAGAAAATGAGGGCCAAATGAAAAGAAACAGAAAATAAAATTGTATACTATTAAAGGTCTTTATTCTCCATTTTCCCATTTCTTCATAACATGTTTAGCTATGGTAGGAATTTATGCCAGAGAATTTCTGTATTTCTCTTGAATATATATTCATAAAAGTCACCCATCAAAGTAAGTAACATTCTATTTCAGTTATCTATTTACTGGATTTCTTTTATTAATATTAAGAAACAAACAAAACTAACCAACCAACCACCAAAAATCTTGATGTGTAAGTTGCCTTGGCAGTCTAGGTTACATTGTAGAATTGCAGATGTATTAATTTAGTGCTAGACCCAATTATTTAGATCATTAGTCTACTATGAAGATCATTAAGTGATCATTGAGTTATTTGCTCAGTGTATCCCTCCCTAGCACAGTTGCAAATGTTAAAGACTAACAGCTAACTTCAGTCCCTTTTTTGCCCTTTTCTGCCATGCCTTTCCTCAGTTACTCCTGCTTACATGCCAATTAATAGAGTCTACTTCATTCATAGTAATTTCCTCAGTTTTTATGGTTTCTATGCAGAGCTACCTGTGCACTGTGTGAAAAGAAAGGATTCCTTGTCACATCTGCTGCTTAGGAAGTGATAACAATAACCATAAGTTCTAGGAAACTTATAATACCCGAGGAAAATCATACCTACTCCATACCTGAAATCTGCTGGGGAACAGGTCAGTAAGATGATACTGATAATATGTTCATGGAAGAGGAATGGGTCATAGGTGCTGAATTGCCAGACTGTATCACTAAAAGGGAAAAGGGGCTCAGACACAGCCACAGAAGCCCAGATCTCCAGTTTCCACCTTCTCTGGGAGAGGGAGGATAAAGAAGGAATCAGTACAAAAAAAATTTTAGATCTGCAAAAACAATTTTTTCTGGCCCATCTAAAACTCCTCCAAAATACAGGATCAGAAATGCACACATCAGAATGAAGATGCACATATCAGAATGAAGGTCTAAGAGGCACTCTTTCTCTCCATACTATGAGCTGCGCTATCACAGATGCACCATGTTATTTCCAGTTTCCTTACAATTTCTTCCTTGCTTGTTCCATCTTGAGTTAAGGCTCTAACCCTTGTCCCTTCACCAATTAGGCATGTCTTTTTATCCCCACCCACAAGTTGTCTCTATTATCATAATTCTAATTATAGTTAAACTCATGCATATAGTATGAATTAATTTTTTCTAAATAGTTTTGGGGTTTGCAAGCAGCAGTAGCAGATTCTCAATGGGTTAATAGTGAAGAAAGCAAGACTGTCTATGATAATTGTACTTTCTGCTAGGATGTACATGAATGCTGTGAGAACTGAAGTTACTTGAAAAAAAATGTTAATTGCCACTTAAGCTGTCTTGCATCATCTGCATGCATATATATTAACAGAAAACTTCTGATCTTTATTAAGTATTGTTTTGATATATAAAATTCTTGACAAATGCACCAGTAGTAATTAGCCTAACAAAGAACCAATACGAAAGAGGAATAGAAAAAACAAAATCTCTGTGATGCACAATATTTTTCAGCAAGCGATTTAATTGAAGCTTTGAGCCATACAGAGTATGAAATCTGTAGTTAAGGTTGATTAGTCTTCAGATTATAACTCTCTCTTATAATGTCAATAAACAAGAAACAAATTTCACACAAGAGAGTGACTAACAGCCTCTTGCTGTCAAATTGAAATGCAAAGATGTCTGAAAGCATAGCCACAAGGCTGACATTCTAGTTAGTTATGACCAGGGTAAAATTAATGTAAATCATGTTTGCCCTTTCAAGCTTAACAATTAAAATTGGCAATGGTGTTATTATGCTCATTAAATTTTGAATAAATAAAATACTTAAACTCCTGTAGAAACCTGATCAAAAAACAAATCAGAGCTGTCAATACCACTAAAGAATATAGAATTTTCAGGAAAAGTCTTCAAAATGAAAAATTTTTTGGAGATGGTCTTGAAGAATTAAAAAAATGAACTGAGAAATTAGTCTAGTAGATGAAATTTGCCATATTATAAACATTCTTAAATATGGCTAAGCTCTCAGCAAAATCTAAAAATTATTTTTCATTGACAAGTAGAATTCTTGTCCTATAAATATTCCCTCTTTTTATCCTGAATACTTCTCCTCTAATTTAATGCCCTATGCAAAAAAAGATAGTATTTATCTATGTTTTGGGCTAAACTTTTACTCAAAAAAAAAAATTCCCACTCTAAAAGGTTAAAACTAAGCTGGAATGTTAATGTCATGCCATCAGGATGTACATTAAATAAAGGTATTATAGCTGCATTAATAAGCCCAGTATGTTGGAAACTGACAACTGTTTCAGTGACAGAGGAATGTTAATTTATTTATGCAAGTTTCAGGCCAAATCTGTCCTGGGACTGGTTATTTAAGTGTGTAGATGGAAACAGATTTGCCAATATGCCTTTATACTCACCCAATAGAAAATCTCCTAACTTGTTCAATGTTTCACTTTTGTTAAGTTTTTATTGAGGTTTAAATCTGTGTGATAAAATATAACCACACTAGCAGTCTATGCATAAATGGAGTAAACCTGTATATAAATATGGTGAAAGGCCACTCAGAAACCCTCTCTTTGCACTAAAATATCACCTAATATTGAGATATGCTGAGATCTTGAGTAATTTTTAGCAGTTCAGTTGATAGCAAATCAACTACCAGAGCAGGTTAAATCAAGAAGAGCATCTATTATCTTCCTTTATTAATTTAAAACACAACCAACCAACTAGAAAAAATAAAAGGTATTCCTAAGACACCAAAGTTTCTGTTCTGAGCCAGAGATATATTATCTTTTTGCTTGGTACAGTACGGTTTTCCTACAAAAAAAGGAGAGGTAGCTCAGTTTTTGAATAATTCATAAAAGATTTCCTTCCAGATGTTTCCTTCCTCCAAATGCTTCAATTTTACATATCAAACAATAGCATTGAACAGAAATAGCTGTTTTAAGTGCTCCAAAGCCTCCTGCAGTCTTTGCACAGAAGTTCACTGCAGGTATATAATAAAATGACATGAAATATTCCCTCCAAAACTTAAACAGTTAAGTATTGATACAAATTTCTGTTATGGCATGTTAAGTTTTCATTACAATTGTCTTGGAATGGTCTGTAATATTCACAAGTAAAACATACTGAATTGTATGACTTGTGGAGACTTAGAAATCATAGTGATATCCTTTGCTACGGCAAAGCATGCATAGTATGGTGTGCTATAATATATTTCATTTTGTCTTAAAATTCTCATGCACTTCTTTAATTTAATCCACTTTGCTTAAATTGATAGTTCCTGTCTCTCAAGGGGACGTAGGTTAAGCTTGTGTTTCTCTGTATGTGCTGTTTAACAAACCGTGCCTGCCTATCCATTTCCAATAGTACTCATGTCTGCTGATTTTAATAAAACTGGAGGAACACACAGAAAACTCAAAAATAACACCTCACATTTTTTATGAAAATAGACTACTGGACAAAAAAAACATCCATTATGGTGTTCTGTGATGTGGAATACACCTTTGGGAAGTTCAGGTCACCTGTTGCAACTACGGTCCCTTCCAGTTTCTTTTGTGCACCTCCTCAGCAGCAGAGCAAGAGACAAAGGGAAGAAAACCAGAGGCCTTCACCGTGGACTTTTCAAATATTAACTTTTCAAACAGCAGCTTTTCAAATATCAAGGCTACAGCTTTAGCAACTTCTTCAGCTTTTTCCCTCAGGACAGTGAGTTGCATCTTATTAATTCTGTCAGGGCTTTATCTTTCCTAACCTGACCCCTAATGGCTCACAAAATCTCCCTATATTCCTCCCAGGCCACCTGTCCTTGCTTCCATTGTAGGCTTCCTTTTAGTGTTTATATTTGTCCTTGTTAATCCATGCAAGCCTCCTGTTTTTTTGCCTTTCTTCTTCTTTGCTGGAATTCATCACTCCTGAGCTTAGAGGAGGTGATCCTTGAGTAATAACCAAATTCCTTGCACCCCTCTTCCTTGTAGGGCTTTAGTCCATTGTACTCTACCAAACAGATCCCAAAGAGGTAAACATCTGCCCTCTTGAAGTCTGGGGTAGTGAGTTTGCTGTGCACTTTCCTTCCTGTCCTAAGAATCTTGAATGCCACCATTCATTGTGATGCCTTCTTGGGGCTACCTGAAAACATAGGCTAGAGAAAATTAAGAGGATAAAAGTGGGTATTTATTGAAGGTCCTTTAATAAGGTACACTATGGGCAGACAGAGCCCTACAGCTACACCCAAAACGGATCATGGGTCATGAGTTTTCCATACTTTTATGAGTTTGGTCCATTTGTGTATCTGGGTCAATCTTCCAATTTACAATTTCAGGTAATGATGTCATTACCCCAAGTTTGTTCCCCCTTTTTAGAGGCTTTTTTTATGTATTTTGGGGACTGGGATAGTAAGGTGTCATTGAGTCTCAGGCCTAGAGAGGATTTTCTATGTCTAATTAGAATGGGAGAACAGTAGCTGACAAGCTATATGATGTTTTAGAGTTACACACTAAAGCAGTACAGGATCTGGAAAATCCTAAGGCATCTCATGGTCAGCTGCCCTTGAGTTCCACATTCCTCACCAGCATGTCTCTATTGGTGAAAACAAGGTCCAGCATAGCACTTCTCCTAGCTGGCTCCTCTGTTGCTTGGAGAGGGAATTTATCCTTCATGCATTGCTAGAAACTCCTGGATTTCTTATGTCCTGCTGTGCTGTCCCTCCAATAGATATTGTAATGTTTGAAGTCCTCCATGAGGACCAGGGCTTGTGAATGTGAGGTTGATTCTATCTCTGTATAGAGGGCTTTATCTATTTAATATTCCTGGTCAGGTGGCCTGTGTCAGATTCCCACCATAATGTCACCTCTCCATGTCCTCCCTTTAATCCTGACTCATAAACTCTTGGTCAGCTCCTCATTTATCCTCAGGCAGAAATCTTTGCATTCCAGTTGGTCATGGGCAGAGAGGGTAACACTGCCTCATTGCCTGTCCTTCCTAAAGAGCCTGTATCCTTCCAAACCAGCACTCCAGTCATAAGAACCATTCCACAATGTCTCTATGATGTCAATCATAGACCTACAGGCGTGCACACATCTCTAACTCGCCTTGTTTTTTTCATATGCTACATGTTTGCAGAGAGGAATTTAAGTTGAGCTTCCAATGAAATGACTTATTGGATGAGGTGGCTGGAATTCTTTTGGTGCTGCCTTTCAGATGTTCTCTTGCTGACCTGTGATCCCTTTCCAGGCTCAGGGCATCTTTTTCTGGCACTAGCATCTAACTGGTAGGAGTGGGACAGATGGAGTCTTCATCAACTTGGCAAACCTGTGTCTGAAGATGATCTTTTGCAGATGAAGCCCATCAGCCTGCATTAGACCAGGTTTCTCAAAGCAAGGCCTGTGGTCTAGGTAGTCAGACTCCTCACTGTTATTTTAACCATTTGTTAATTCAGCAGATTTGGCTGGCCCTTTCCCTGTGACCAGAAGGATTGATGCAGACATTCAGCTTATATACGACACTAAGAAAGTTCAGAACACAAAAGCGTTGCAGAGGAATAGGGACATAAAGAAAACATTCAAAAGAAACGTCATTTAGAAGGTGACAGAGTTATGGCTCCACTGGAACTGCATGCATGAGCTGTGGTTTAGAAGGTTGTGTGCCATTTTTCCCCACAAGTGAGTGATTGTGCAAAAATTCATATTCATAGTCAATGAACACATAACTTTAGAGTGTTGCTGCTGTATAAAGCATGAATTGATAGTAGCTTCTCAGTTTCAGGGGCTGGGAATGGATTAATGGATAGTGTGACCAAAACTGCTTATTAATAAGTGTATTACTAAAGAAAATTACCAAGGAGAATAGTTCTTCAGTTGCTTTGTGTGGTATAATATGTTCCTGTGAAGAATATTTACTTTATATTTATGGAGATGTGTCTGGGATTTGGGTTTGTTCTTTTTTGGAAAACTAACACCAAAAATGATGCATACAATCACATCTGTGGTTTCTGTCAGACCCATTTTCTCTTTCATGGATAGATAGCATCTTGGGTTGGATGAAAACAAAGGATATAGACAAGATTAAAGATTCTATAACTCAGATTGGTACTCAAACTTATCTGCATTAAACTGAAAGTAAAAGTATTGTGGAGAAGGATTGTCTTGTAACAGTGTATTTCTGATCTTCTGATCCAATATATCTTTTCAGTAGAAGACAATGTAATCTCAAATTAGAGGATAAATTTCAAAAGAAATAGTGCTCCATCATGTCATTCGAGTTTCGTATGAAATAAGCACCTTGTGGGAGACATCAGAAGAAATAGAAGTTACTTTCTACTTTCTTTAGAGCTACCAAACACAATTTCAGTGTTTTATACCTTTTTGGAAACTATACTCCTTTCAGGCGGTCTATAGCTGCATGTGTTAATTTTCTACACATTTTTATTTCCTCTATAATAATATTTTTAATAAAAGTAAATGATCTTTCAAATTATGACATAAAGTTAATTCAGGCAAAGGTATTTAAAATCATTTATCTGTCTCTTCATAAAACCCAATTTCTCAATAAAATATGATCTTGAGCTATAAGCACTTAAATAATTGAACAAAATGGGCATTAATGTAAAAAAGGTTTCTGCTACTTTTAGAAATTAATTTAGAGGAAGGCAGAGTCTAAGAATGGAATCTGAACACAAGAAAACAACAGTAATATATTTTCAAAAACTTCATCCATAACCAAATCATTCCAAACACTAACATTTTGCAAATGAAAAATTGTTTCAATGGCTTCAGGATTTTGTAAATAAAGATGAAAATGTATTATCTAAAATCTAAATTATCTAAATGAAGATGGAAAAAAAACAGTAAGAAAACTGAAGAACATCCCTACTTCTGAAGCAAAAGGTTCAATGCTGTGCTTTAATTTATAATTACATGTCTTTCTATTGAATACATCTAAAAATTTCAAAAAAGACCCTAGAAAAAACCTCATGTTTATTAAACAAGGTTTTGTGGAAGAAAAATCCCTTTTTGTTGCACCAATATTTTTACCTGATAGAAAAATAATAAACAGTGGAGAATATGTCCCAAACATCTACAATGTACAGAAAAGAAAAAGAGCAAAAGAAAATTAAGAAAATGCTGAGAACTATTCCTGAATGAAAAAAAACTATTTTAGAAAACTTAATAACCTAAACTTTTTTTGCTGTATGCTTAAAGTAAGTGTCAGCAAGTTGCAGTAAATGACATGGAAAATTGCCACTGGACTGCATTACTGCCTCCTCCCATTCTGATGAGACAGCATTGCTCCCTGCACCCTACTGGATGAGGCAGCATCAGTACTTACAGATGCTTTTCTAGCCTGTTCTAAAGATGACTAGGGGCAAAGATGCCACACCCCCTTCACCAGGCATTTTCAGTGTTTCACTAATATTTTTTTCCATAATATTTTACTTGACTTGGTTTTGATGCAACAGAAGTCTATTATTTTATGCTTCTAGCTGTGGCAGATGTGGAGGATAGACCTTCCCCTTCCCTATTGCATCAGCTTCTGACATGCTTGAAGGCTGTTTAACCCCCACCCCGTTTAGTCCTTTTAATCTTGTAACAAATTTAATTCTCCTTCATGGGCTCTCAAGCCCTGATACTTTTTAGGGAGGTAAGTGACATTTTCCAAGGAATGTCCAAGTCTCTTCTTTCTCAAAGGGCAGTGCCCAGAACTTGCAGCAGTGTTTGCAGGAAACGCCAGTGTACCCAGCAGTGACCATTGCTCTGCTCTGGGTGTCCCTCAAGCACAGTCGAGTCAGGACCAGAGGAGAGCNNNNCGGTGTTAACAACAGAAAAGGAGATCCTACAAGAGAAACTGGTGAATATCTCTCTGAATTACATGAAACCATTGTTTTGGACACTTACCTTGGCATAAGGGAAACAGATGCTTACAATAATGATTTTATATATAACTTGCCACAAGGTTTAACTCTTTCAGCTAACTGAATTATGAGGGCTTTCAAATATATTCAAATGAGGGGAAAATGTGTTTCCTTGAAACGTGGTTGAACAAAAGCCTGAGGTATGATCCTGGATTCTTCTGCTACTCAGGTGACACTACTTCAGTAACACAAATTTTATTCCAATTTAGTCATGTGGAATGCTACTATAACTCATTGTCTCCTTGAAAAAAATCATTTTAAAGATCCTTTATGCCCCAGGTCTAAATATGGACACTACATTTAATTAATCAATTATTCCTTCTCACCCTAAATTAAGAAAGAGCATAATCTGCTGAAAGAAAACAATTATAAAAAATATATATTGCCTTTTACTCATGTGAAACAGTCTATTTTAAAATATGATATAATAAAAAATTTGAATGACTTGCATCATTTTAGTCAAAAAAGATTACTTTTAATAAATTTACTGTCTTTTCAATGATTAACAAGGCTTCAGGGAAAAAAAGTGTCAGGGTCTAAAAAATTCTGTGCTTTCATTCTATATGCTTTGTGTTTGTTTCAGAACAGCTACATCTTACGCCATGAGCCCTTTGGGTTGCAAAGGAAGGAACAGATAATTTCATAATTAATGATAAGCTCCCATCTAAAGACTCAAGACCTATTGAATTTGTCAATGCAGAAACACTTAAGAAAGTTAATCTGAAGTAACTTTTAAAGTGGATTAATTAAAATAATTAAAGCCACATATTGATCCTTTTATTAAAATTTTAAGTGCCTTTAATTCAATGTAGTCTACTTCAGACTTCAAAGTGAATTAAGCTAAATTAAATTAGGCATATTTTAATTCTGAACATGTGTCTACATTGGGATAAATGCATTTTAACACATTTAATACGCAAGAGACTGCAAAAACTGTAAAAAACCCTGACAGTGAACCGCTTTGTAACAGCTGCCTTTGCTCACATGCTTTCTCTATTGATGATTCAATGTAAGGTATTCTTGTCTTGCAATGAGATGCGACATGCTGGTCATTTATTCATATCTTACTTTGACATGTTGGGTATGGCCCTCTTATTTCCACACTCGATTGATTTGGGCAAGCTTTCACAAGCATGCAAGGCAAATACTTTTTTGATGCAATTAAGTCTGAAAGACTTCAATGAGAAACTGACTTCCAAACACAAAAAAATGTTATTTTTGATTTTTTTTTTTGCATGTGTGTATGTGCTATTATTCTGTCTCACATGAACAGTTCATTTTTAAAAGACCTTAGAAAGAGAGTTTTGATAGAAAATTGTTCACCCACCCCTGACTATATTAATGACAATACCTGTTCTCTTTTGTGAGAATGAAAAGCATCTCAGAGATGCACTATTGAACTGACCTTACTGGACTTGTTTTGCATAGAAATTGCTCTGTTAGGCAAGAAAGATGTGATCTGAGTGTCCTTAAGTGTTTCCACTTATGTTGGTTTAGGAATGGTATTCCTCAGTTTAGCATTCCCCCTGAAACACTCCAAACCATGCATCATTTTCTCACTCCCAGGTTCCCATCCCTCTCCCCGAGCAGTGGGCTGGAAAGGAGGATTGGAATCACAGAAGGAAAAGATCATGGGATGAGATAACAACAATTTACAGTAAACAGCAATAATTTAAGAAAATGAACAGTAACAGCAACCATACTAATGGCACAGTGTACAAGAACAGAGGTGAGTGATTTACATGTGATGGCTCATCCTCCCTTGAAATTCCCTGACTGCTCCCTCCTCCTTGATACCCAACCCAGAAGGGAACTCAACATTTCCCTATCCCTAGAAAATGTTACAAGGTAGAATAGAATAATCTCTGGGTTGTGGTCATGCCCCTTTACTGGATATTGAAAAAATTAACCCTGTTCCAGCTGGAAGAAGGAAGACTTGTCAGAGAAAACAACTGACTTATAGTTGCTAATATTTTTATACGTAGTTGAGGAGGGGATGAGGGGATTCCACAAATGATGTAAGCAAATCTAGTATGAAGAAGAAAAATAGAAGAAGAAGAAGAAGAAGAAGAAGAAGAAGAAGAAGAAGAAGAAGAAGAAGAAGAAGAAGAAGAAATGTTCTTTATCATCTTTTTACTCTGTATAAATGTCACTTGCTATATCTGATATGTAACAAGTGCATTTTTAAATTTGATAAAGTAAGTTAGTCTGCAGTCGGGATACGATATTAATCTCACCAAAATGGAAGGCAAATCTGTCAGATGCTGATTTGCCAACAGAGCATTAATTTACAGACGCAGTTCAGAAATATAAACATAGCCTCAGAAACAGACAAGAGAAATTGGGGAGGAAAAGATGTCAAGAACTGTTATAAACAAGTATCTGTTGTCATTCAGGTTTTCATATATTCAGATGTAATTTCAATTAGCAGTCAGCAGCAGCAAGTACTTTATGAAATTTACAAAGCAGAAATTGTTTAATTGCCAGTGCTATTGAACAAAATCTGACAGGAGAGGTGCCCTATTATAATACATACATTCTCTCAGCTAGATGATGTCCTTTATATATCTATTTGTTAGATGCACTTGACTCAGAGTAGGCTTAAAGCATATATCTGTGACCTTAATCCACTAGTTACTGCAGCTTCCCTACTGCTGGTTCTTTTGTGCAAGACCCCAAGAATGTAGAAAAACTTTTCAAACAAATGTGTTCAACTAAAAATTGTCCTTTTCTTTCAAAAGCTATAGTTATCTTTTCATTCCTTCCATATAATTATGTTTTTCTGCTGTCTATCACCTCTACCTATGGATTGTTTGGCATCATAGAGGCTGATTATGTGAATAGAGTTGTCATGTGCAGTAATGGAACGATTTTCCCTTGAACAGAATTTGTTCAGACAGATGATTTGGTCAGTCAGCTTTAGACCTCTGAATAGAAGCTGTCATTTGCTGTGTCAGGATGATAGTCATAAAATGTATTTTAATGTGACAAACAGAGACCTTTGCATTTCAGACAAAGTTTTTGCGTGGAGACAAGAAGTTTATTGCTGTAAATGTTTCCTCTGTGCAGTTATTTGACTTTCAAAAAGCTAAGAATTGGAGCCATGATTTTTAATAACAAACTAATTTGTAAACTAAGAATAAAAATATAATAGAAGTAATATTTCTTCTTCCACACTTTGAAAGCATAATAAATTGCTGAAATGTCATGTTCAAAATAAAAGTTCATGCTTTAATAGTTTTTCTTTCCTTGGTATTACCGGAAAATTTTGGAACCAAAAGTAATACTTAATATTAAGGAGCTAATGCAACAGCTACTGTCTTGGGTAACATTCTACATTAGGAATTTCCAGAATTCAAAGAAGGAGTAGCTGTATCTCAGACTCAAAACCCAACAGTTTCTTATAATGGTAGTTTTGAATGAGTCTTTAAGCACGTGCAGCCATAAAGGATCCCAGAACACAAAGCAGCAGGAGGCTGGAATGGTTTCGTCCAAATGTTTGTGGTGCTGAGAGCCAAGATATGTCTGAATGGATTCTTAGTCAAAAGGATTTGAAAATTAGATATATAGTTAATTTTTATTGCAATTTTTACCAAGGGATTATTGCATTTCTTTTCTTTTTCTTTTTTTTTTTTCTTTTTTTTAAACTGGCCAGAGAAGATGTCATTCATGGTTACATGAAAGAAAAAAAAACAATATTTCACAGCATCAATAACTCATAGTTCAGGACTTTGTTTTAATTCATAAAAATTCAACAGTGAAAGGCAATAGAGAGACAAGGTCCAAAGGAAGAGAAAAATCTATGAGGTGAATTTTTATCTCACCCTGACTATTCAATGGGCAAAAAAAGAAAGAGTTCAGTGTTGTTCTATTGCAATTCTATTACAGACAGATAAGGAAAACAAAGTTTTCTCAAAGTGAAGAAAAGACTACTCAAGACAAGAAAGAACCAAGGAACTGTGTTCATCTGGCATTTTTATTAAAACCATTACTAATCAAATAAAAACACGGACATGTAAAAGATGTAAATTTTCTAAGACTCAAGTGAAGAAGTGGATTTCTAAATGTGATCTCAGGAAAGAAAAAGAAAGAAAAAAAACCCTGTAATTTTGGAAATTAGTTTAGGTAGGAGTTCTGAAATGTCAGCTGAAAGCCCTTAAGGTGACAGAATTTCAACTTATGAGAGACTGCCAGTATTTCTGGAATGTAATAGGCAGTAAAATATGTAACAAATACTTTTTTTTTTAGTGTAAATATCCATTTACCATAGAATGACTGAATCTGTTTTTAACAGATCTGTTTTTAATTCTGTTTAAAATTCCAATCAAGAGATTGCATGGAACTTTTTTATTTCTGACCAGCTATTGGAATGCATGCCTTTTTATGATGCAAATTTGATAGGCTTTAATATGATTTTAGCATTTGTATGTTTCCTTCTGGTCTGAGGAAATAAGCAAAACAAGCCTTAAATTCCACCAAAAAAAAAAAAATAAATAAAAAAGGTCTCACTTGAATAAAATCCAGAACTATATTACATAATTGGTTAGGAAATTGATTTTCAGAATAGAATATGTCAGTGTCATTTCAGTTCTGTAAACACCTCAGTTCATGCTGATAGAAAGCTAAATCAAACCAAAGCCTTCATTATGATCTTTTTGCTTATTTAAGTCACAGTCCTCCATCAGTCTTCAACTATTTTCAGCTTATAAACATTTACAGCAATTCAGATTGTGGTACAAAGACATAAACATTTTGAGTTCCCCTAAGGAAAATGGACATGGACCCCAAAGGGAGGACAGGCCACAGTTTGAGGAAAACAGACCAATGAGTGATCTTAGAATGCTGTAGGAGCCAGATGTCCTAAGGGAACTTTCAGTTAAGCCATGTCCTGCCTAAAAAGTGTTTGAAATCATTGAAGGGAATCCTCCATCAGGGATGAGAGTAAACTGGAATTTTATAGAAGAAAACTCTCGTCCTAATCAGTTTAGAGAAGGAGGGTGAGCAAAGCCAGCCTGGTCATGAGGAGGATCCTGGAGACTAAGCATGCTGAGCAGTACTCAAGTGATCCTAAAGCTAAAAGAGGGAAAGTAAAGACTTGACTACTTTTTCTTTATTTTTTTTTTTTTAATCTTTGGTAAGAATATTAAGTATCCTAACTACTCTGTAAATCTTGTGTTCTGCTTTTTCATTAATGTACATATCTTGATGGGGAAAAAATAAGAAATTCCTCTGGCTGAAATACAATGCTTAGTCTTTTGAGGGAATGCCTGCAGGTAAATATTTGTGCCTACCATTGTTAAATTTATGCTCTCAGATCACAGCCTAAAATCCACCTCCTTTTCATGACACTTATAAATGCAAATCTCTTGGTTTTGTTTTTTTTTTTTTTTTCTCTCTGCTTGTTATTTATGTTTAAGGATTCATATAAGCCCTCTCCGGTCTTATTAATATATTAAAAACAAAATAGTTATTTAAATCAAGAAAATAATCATATTTTTCTCTTGTAATTACTGATTTATGGGACTCAATGAGTTTAAGAATGTTCCAATACATTGAAGTAGTCAAAGATGTTAATATCTAGTTCAAGAAATTCAATATTTAAATATTTTTAGTAATTATTTTGCTTATTCTTATCAATGAAGGACAGATAAGTAGTTATAATTTCACAGAAATTAGCAGACCAATGCAATGTGTTCTATTTTCTGATAATGACAAAAGATCTCCCACATTTTGGTAAAGCTTGTGCTAATGTTTTCAGAATAATGTCTGTATTTGATTTTTACAAGTAAGTTAATCTCTTTCTTTATGAAGAAATTTTACTTTACTTTAAATTAATTTAACTTTATTTTATTATTTTTTATGAAAGATCTGTGTGGAACATTTTGCTTTATCTTGTCCTTTAAGTAATGGAGTAGTATTTCACATAAACTGATGACTCTAAAGTGTTAATGAAAGGCTTTTTATAATTTGTTTACTGTAATTTCTTTATCCTTTGTAAATGTCAATACTGATACAATTTTCTCACTGTTGACTTTTAATAACGTGTTCTTGTGCTTCTCTTATAAGAGCATTGTTTCTGTTTAAACAGAAGAAAATCCTAACTGCATTTTTGTTACAGGATAGTTTTTAATTTTAGATTTATTACTGTTCTTAATCATTACATTTCATCAGCTCTCATTAATGAATTGGGCACACTTTGAGTATGCTTTACTTGCAAATTCTTTTTCCAGGTATTTTCCTCAAATTTCAGCTAGTTCTTTTATGTTCTCATACTGCACTCTTTGGAATATGAAAAGAAATAGTATTCTTAGAATTGTCCTTTCTGCCATGTTGTGGTGTGTTGACTTCATCTGGATTCCTGGTACCCACGAAGCCATTTTATCAATTCCCTTTCCAGAGGGAAGAGGGAAAATTAGATGAAAAACAAATGGTAGGTTGAGATAACCCAGTTTACTAAGGAAAAAAGTGAACATTTGCACATGTACAATCAATGAGAAAAAGAATAGGTTTATTCTCCATTTTTCATCGGCAAGTGTTGTTCAGCCACTTTCCAGGAAGCTGGCTTCAGCACACCTACAAGTTGCTCTGGAAAGCAAACACTGTAAATAAAGAACACCTGCCCTTCCTCCTCCTTTTGTTAGTTTTCATATCCGAGCTGGTATATGGTAAGCAATATCCCTTTGGTCAGTTTGGGTCAGCTGGCCTGGTTGTTCCCTCCCAGGATCTTCCTCACCCTCAGCCCCTTGATGTGGGGAATTTTAGGAGATGGCACCGATGCTGTGCCAGCACTGCTCAGCAGCACCCAAAACATGGGTGTGTTATCAACACCTTTCCAGCACCAATGCAGAGCACAGCACTGTGAGGGCTGCTGGGGGGAAATGAACTCCAGATCAGCCAGACTCAATGCACTGATGTATCATCATTCTAAATCCAAGAGGGGCAGGAGTTCCCCCCTTTCCAGCCAGGATGATAAAATTACTGGTGTCTGTCCAGAATCACCAGAGTGCACCAATGAAAGCAACCACATGAGAAAGGTCGAAACTAATGTCTAGCACCCAATATCCATTCTGCTGCCTGTTGTCACTGTCATTCATGTCAGTGACACTATTAACATTCATACTAATGCAAACAGTCCTTTCTCTGCCAAAGCAAGTAATTCTACTACATGAATCACATTAATACATTTTGCTTCCTCCAAACTGTAATTATCTTGCTTTTTAATTACTTCTTAAGTAATTCCATTTTATCCTGTTCCTGTGAAAAGTTCCTTAAGTATTTTAAGAAAAAGAAAATAAAGAATATTTTACCTAGATAAAAAAAAAAATATTATCAGAAGGCTGCAGGGACATTAATCATCTGTTATTTAATATTGTATTTACCTTAACAATTCCTGTCGAAACTTCACATTTGTCATCTATTTTTAATTTGAAAAACACTT
Source organism: Lanius collurio (assembly GCA_020086605.1). Classification (NCBI taxonomy): domain Eukaryota; kingdom Metazoa; phylum Chordata; class Aves; order Passeriformes; family Laniidae; genus Lanius; species Lanius collurio. The sequence continues at coordinate 8,440,864 of JACBWW010000011.1, read as the reverse complement.
CAGACATAATCAAAACTTTATGTGATTTTTTGTTACCATCCTACTTTGGTAAATGCTTTTACAAAAAATATATAAATGTGAGTTACACAGCCACTGTGCCATATTATCTTCTCATTTCTTCATAATTTCATTTTCTAAACAAAGACAACACAGAGAATCCTGGAGGGTTTTATTTTTCTCTGTAAGTGCACAAAATTACTTTGGATGAGGCTTACAATGTCTCCAGATGTATTCTGTGTGTACTAAACATTAATTTAAAGATCCATTTGCTGATTCCACTCCATTCCTTTAAAAATCTACAAACCTGGAAAAATAAACATGCCACCATTTTTATTATACCTAGAACATTAAGTACAGAAATTTTTTTTCTGACAATGTAGTTCAGGCTGGCATCAGCACTACAGCTGCATTTCAAAGCTTAATCAAGTCATTTTACATAACTAGTCCACATTATTCTATGTTTCTATATGTCACTTTGCTATGTAAAATTTCTTCATACTACATTACTAAAGTTAGTTAATTTTGCAAGTTTCAGAAATTTACAGCTATCTAAACGATTGGATTTTGTTCTTTAGAATAATAGTAGATGTTTCTTTTTTTTTCCTTTTGTGATCCTACAGTTGTGGTAGACACTTGAAGATACCAGTCATTTCACTACATTCATCTGTATTGCTTGGAGGACATGAAGTCCAAAATTATTTTCTTGCTATTGTCTCAAGCTTAGAGTCTTCTTTTCATAATTGAGAGAAACTGCGAAGATCAAGCTCTCCATAAGAATTACTGTTTCTAGATATTATGTCACATCTCTTTATAGAAAAGACATGAAAATTTTAAATGGAACATATTATAAGTACTTCTAGAAGTGAAAGTTCTTATAATAAGTAATTATTATACATGCATATGATACTTCAGCCATTGTTTAAGGAGTTTTAACTTCATATAATCAGCCTGACATCAACTAATGAGTCTGATTTCCCTGGCAGAATGAATCAAACAAGGTAAAGTACTGCATGTTATTTTCCATAAACTTTATTCTCTGTAAAAAATAATACACAAATATGCACTGAGAAATCCTTATTTCTTTACATTTCCATTTCTTTACACAAAAGTAAGAAATCAATGACGGATTTATGTCGCACAATAATCTAAATATTATTATGACACTGATCCAGGTTTCCATATAGTTTGTTACATTCTATAATCCTTATGCTACTAATTTTTGTCTTCTTTTGTCCCAGTCCACTTCTCAAAAACTGATCAGAGTAAATCCCCACCCTTCATGTAATGGAAATATCTAGAGTTATAGGTGACAAATTCAAACTCTAGATCGCAGATCTTAAGGTAGCACTTACAACTTCCTTGATGAGTAATACTGTGTTCATTTATCACTTCCCCATTCTCTAGAAGAGACTTATAGATTTAATTCTTATTTTATTTTAATTCTAAATTACAGTACTCCTGTAATTTGATTCCTAGGTTTTCAGGGGTTCATAATACATTATGTTCTATTTCTACACTATCAAGTTTCATTATCTCTTCTTTATAACACTAATTATATTTGCTAAGCATGACCTCTCTTTTAAACAATACTGCTATATTTGAATTCTACCTTTCTAAGTATTCTCTTCAATCATATGTTCAAGAGAGATTCCATTTGCAAAGATTTATTTCAAGCTCCATCCTCTTTTTCTGGTGTTTGTATAAATTGTGTTTTTTCTTCTTCTCCTTCCTATTTTTCATGAAGGTTTTGTTGAATACAAACACCATGCTACATTTTGTACTGCTACTTTTCCAATTCAGTAGAACAGTGATGAAATCCTTTCCCTTCCCTTCCCTTCCCTTCCCTTCCCTTCCCTTCCCTTCCCTTCCCTTCCCTTCCCTTCCCTTCTCCTTTTTTTTTATTTAAATCTACAATTTGTTCTTTAAAAGATGCCTTCATTATATTTACACTTGCAAGCACAAAGCACATGAAATGATCCAGTATTACATTATAAAGCCTGTTAATCCTTGTCAAGTTTTCTTTATATTCTTCCTTAATCCTGCAAATTCCACCCTCAGTAATTTCCCTATTTTGGGGAAGATTTTTGAAAAGCTGACCTCCTAATCTGTTCTGAATGCCAGATGTAAGAGTGACAATACTTTCCATGGTGAGGGATTAAATTTGAAAACACACCTTGAGGGACTTCCACTACACACCACTTTGTGGGAACACAAGCTTAAAAAAATAACACCTTTGAACAGAATTGTTATAGCACCTGGGGAAAGACCATGACCGCCAAGAGTTTAAAAAGGGATTTTCACTAACTCTCATCTGTTGCCCAGTTGTGCTGATTTTTAAATTCACAGTCCAGTTCGCAGACTCTAATAGCAGCATCCAAGACAAGGTACTGACAAATCTCTGTTATATACGGACTTTTTCTAACTCTCATCTTCAGATACCTAGATAATGAATGAATAGGTAGCACACAACTTGCAGGATAGCTTTAATGTTTTATCTGTGGAAAAGGTAATTGCAGAGGAATAATCTTTCACGGTTGCAAATCAACACATGGATCACAGAGGTTGCATTACAGTTCCACAATGTTGTGAGAGAGGATTTAACTATGAAATAAGCCAGAGATCAGAGAAGAGGGCTATAGCACCTTATCAAAGTGCAAGTGGCCATACGTACTCGTTTATTTGGTACTGAGCTAAACAGTTCAATTAATATTTTTTCCAAATGTGAAAGTATCATAAACAGTACACAGACGTCTTCTATGAGATCAAGTGGATTAGCTTTTACTATATCTTCTAATCATCTTCTCAGTCTATAATTAATATATTACCTTTATTTAAGTCAAGTTCTTACTATCTGAGGAGTTCCAGCAGAAAAAGAGACACATCTTTTCAATGGATGAACCACCATAGTGCTGATAGGATTACAAATCTCAGTGCCATGCACTGATGTTGAACTACCACAGTCCATGTACCATTGCTTCACTTGAGGTAGTCAAGAGTCTTTCCAAAGAGTTCCATGAATAGCAGATGAAGGTGAAAATATTAAGAATTCTGGTCCTTTGAATTTTGTCTGACTGCTCCTGAACAACAGGTTTCATGGGAGAAACTAGTGCCCCTCCCAGAAGAGAGAGATTTAGTGCTTAAGCAGTCATCCTGTTGCACCAAACGAGAGCATACAGGGGCTTCCATGAGCACTGGAAGAGTTTTTAGACCTGGGAAAAAACAAAGGACCATAACGACCTTAGTTGAAATTTAGCAGAGCAAGGAAGCTGTTTTGTCTACCTTATTTTAAACCACATTTCTGAAACAAAGCAATGAATATCTGTGGTGCTTTGTTAGAATCCTGTGGTAATGTTGAATGCTAGCATACAACACCCTAAAATTATGTCTTGGATAGTGTAAAAACACTACAAGAAAAATTGTTATCATTTTTCAAATTAAATCTAGCATTATTACCTTTATTTTCCTGCTTTCAATAGCATTTATTGGCAGATACATGTGTCTGAATCTGGAACACAATCTAATCACTCTGATGAGTTCAGCATGGTGTTGTGACTGTGTCATTTTCCACTTTGGTTCTGCAATAGACCAAATTATGTCCTTGAAAAGAATTGTGCAACAAGGCGTTTTTTATCCCAGGTTTTCTCTCAAAAGCTGCAGCAATAAAAAATCTCCACAGAACTACCAGAAGCTGCAGTAGTTCCAGAGAAATTAAAGCAAAGATAGAGACATTGCAGAATGATTAATAATACATCCACACACACCCACATCCCTCCCAAAACTCCATTAGGAAGGGTTTTGTTAAGCATTGTTAAAGCTTTCTCACAGAACAACTTTCAATGTCTCTGATTTACCACAGCGTTCAAGACACTACAGGACAGTCTTGTCCTCATCATGTGCATCAAAATATACAGGAGGAAATTGTCATCAATGATCACTGGTAACAGCTAAAGAATTTAATTTTTTTCTACCAGCCACTTTTCATTTTATAATTGTTTTGGGTTTATTAGTGGGTTTTCACTACTTTTGCAACAGAAGATCTCAAAATCGTATTAACATCTAGCCTCAAGGAACCCTCCTTCCCTACCAAAAGATTTGTACTCCAGGACATTTTCAGCCCCATCACATACTCAATATGAGAGCTCCACATTTCAAAGATTCAGACATCCGTGACTGAATAGCCAACAATCAAGAACAAGTAAATAATAAATGGATTGATCTGAGAAAAATAAGCTCCTGAAAGACTGAAATTAATTTAATTGAAAGCTTTTCATTCACACTCTAATGGAAGTAGAAAAGTTTTTGCCTCCAAATTTGAAGAAAGAAAATCATAGGAAGCTTAATGATGCAAGATTTTATTGAAATTCATGAAAGTAAAAAGAGATTAATTGGTTATTGAAAAGGAGAAAAGGAGTATTTTGGTTTCCTATTTTGGTCAATAATTTTCCTCTTTGAGATGTGTTTCTTCTACATCAAAATATTGATATTATATAACTTCAGAATTAAATATCTAAATATTAAACGAAGAAATGAGGAGTAAAATGTAAGATTACTAAATACCTGAATAATGCATTATAAAAAATGACTAAAATAAATCATAATAAGTAATAATAACACTAACACAGTTGTCATTTCACAGTATCTAATCTGCCACTCTTTCATATGCTAGTCCTGTCTTATTGCAACCCCTAAAAGTAGTATTAGAAACTTGTAGCCATTTTTGCTAAAACTATACTCTTTTAAATACAAAAGTTAAGTCTTATGTAAACACTTCAGCTTACTTTACATGAGCTCTGTTCAATTATTTTCTCCATCTTAAGTTTTAAAAAATTGCTTAACCCACAATCCCTAAGACAAAAATAAAATTGGCCAGCTTGAGAAATTGTTTAAATCTTTAATTCAAATTTAAACAATGGGTTGATCCCAATACCAGTTACAGTTTAAATTAAAAAACTGTGTAAGTCCTTTTCAATAAAAAGTTAGATAAAGAAAGATCAGCTTTCATAGCCTGTGCATCTCTGTGGTCTAAAAAAGGACTAAAGTACAATTTCCCAAAATTAAGAAAATGTGGATATACCAATACAGAAAGTATTGAAAAAGCATCCATAATACCTCATCCTGAGCAAACCTTTGTACCAAAGCATGATGGATTGCAAACTAAAACAGGAGGCATGCATTGGAGTAGACACTTCCAATAGAACAGAGTATCAGTTCCCCCTGATCTTTTTGTTGTGCACTCCAGCACTGTCTGAGCTGCCCCAGTAATCAGTGAGGAAGATACTGGTTGTCCATACATTTGTTCAGTGTCCTTACCACAACATCTTCTTAGTGGCTGTCAAGGTGATTGATGTTTGGGAGCCCAGACAGGCTGTAACAAGGACTCATAATCAGCAGACTGTTTAGTTGGACTTTGATTAATAAGCACTTGTTTACAAAAAGGAAAAAAATACTTCAGGGGACTGAAGAATCTAACACACTGTAATTTAACTCATACTTTCCACACATCAGATTTCCTTATCTCTTTCCCCTTTTCCAGACATATGTACAACTACAATTGCCTTCAGTCAGGTTAAGTTTGCCTCAGGACAATATAACTGATTATTTAACTAAGTATAGACACTATAACATATATTTTATCCAATTTGGGCCCTGTGCAGTTTATGCATTTTTTACTGCCCTGACACTAAAAATGAGAGGGTTTACACATATTTTGCACTCGTATTAGTATGTGTGCTTTGACTGAAGTACTACTGATTTTGTATCAGTGTCTCAGGAACAGAACTGAATTCACATATCTTGCTTTGTGTTTTCTTCCAGAAACATGTGCTGAGGAACAGTTCTCCCCAAGTTCTGACAAAATCAATCAACAGACCAGAGTCTTAAAAGGTTTAAATTACAGTAATCACTTCATGTCAAGTTTTTTATGCACTGGCAGCTGGACGCTAAATTGTAAAATCAATTTTGATTTCTGAACCTGGTTTTTGTTCTATTCACATTTTGTGGTTTTTTTTTTCAGTGGCCAGACATACTCCAGAGGAATTTGTATTGCAATTTAAGGTATCTCAGGATAAATCTGATCAGGTTAGAAATTCTCTGAAGAAGAAGCATGCAAAAATCAGTCGTCATTAAATTGTCCATAATGAGGCTTTTGGAATTCAACAATAGTTGGAACTATTGAGAGCTAAAAGAATGTATGTCATATGGGGGTATCTAGAAAGCAGACCCACATCTGCAGTCTCTACCACCCAATATCAGTGAATGCAAGATAAGATTTTTCATGTCAGAGGGCAGTATCACTGCCACAGCCACCCGGACCACATCCCCAGGTAAATATCAGGCAAATAAATCCTCTATGGGTGTGATTCTTTTTTCAACTTTTAATCTCTCTCCAAGATTCTCCAAGTGGAGAAGTATTTTCCTTACTTACACCTCTCCCTATGCATGAGAAAGCACTGTTTGTCTTTCCAAAGCACCTTTAATGAAAACTCAAATCAGAACAAGTACCATCTTTTCCACAGGAGATTAGCCCTGACTGGGGACCACTCACTTTTGTTAAACTGATTTTGAGGACTAAAACTATACAGACATGCTACTGCTGCATAGATACCATTAAAAGATATTTTAAACAGTATGATGCTAATTTCTTGCAAAAACTTTGTTCTGGTTTTGAATTACTGACTACTAGAAATTCAGAGGTTTTATGACATTCTGATGGGTAGAAATTACAGAAACACCCATGTAAGATACTACTAAAAAAATATACACATAACAATATAAATAGGAATGCTAAAATATTCATAAATTTGTGATGGTTGTATACTCATGACTCTTCATGTAAAAAGTCTTTCTCTCTCTCCCCTTTTTAACAGACCCCTTAAGGTACTGGAAAGTCCTACTGAAGTCTCACTGAAGCTTTCTTTTCTCCAGGCTGCACAACCACAACTCTCTCAGCCTACAGGAAGGATGCAACATTCCTCTGGTTGTCTTCATGGCCCCCTCTAACAGGTCCACATCTTTCTTGTGCTGAAGATCTCAGAACTGGATGCAGCACTCCAGGCAGAGTTGCACAAGGGCAGAGCAGAGGAGGAGAATCACCTCCTTCAACTGGCTAGCCATGCTCCTTCTGATGCAGCCCAGGATGCTGTTGGCCATCGTATCTCTCCAGCTGAGCAGCGTGAACCTTGTGTGGGACTTCATCATCAGCTCATTACAGAAGCCCAGGCAGATGACATTCATAACTCTTCCTTTGTCCAGGGATGTATTCAATCCATTGTAGAATGCCACTGTATTAGTCTGGAATGAGTTTCCCTTGGTGAAACTGTCTTGGCTATCTCTAAACATCTCCTTGTCTTCCACATGTTTCAAGATATCTTCCAGGAGGTTTTGTTCCATGATGCTACCAGACACAGTGCTGAGGCTGCCAGGCTGGTAGTTCCCAAGGTGCAATATTTCCTTTTCTCCAGTCATTGGGTACTTTTCCTGACTGCCATGACTTTTCAAGTATGATAGAGTATGGCTTGGCAACTACATCTACGAGTTCTTCAGGACCCAGGGATGCATGAATCTCGAGTCCCATAATCCTGTATATGTGCAGGTTCCTTAGGTGGTCTTGAATCTGATCCTTTCTTACAACATGAGGGACTTTTTTTCCCCAGTCCTTGGCTTGAGGTTTAGGGACTTAAGATGCATGGGAAGAGGGATTGCCAGTGAAAACTGAAAAAAAACCTGTTGAGTACCTCAGCTTTCCTCATTGCTTCTAGTTATCCTATATTTATCATAGGGGTGCAATTTTATTTCTCTTCCTTTTCTGTCTTATTTTTATTTGTATAAGCCCTTCTCATTCTTCTTCACATTTTTTGCCAAATTCAGCTCCAACTGTTCCTTAACTTCACTGATCCTATCACCTCTGAAATGCAAATCATGAAGTTTTCTTTCTTTTTCTCCAGTGAACACATCCTGCCCCACTGAACATTGCTATTTTATTTCTAAAAGATAAATTCCCTATATACCAACTTTTGTTTTAAGCTCTTTCCTTCACCTTGTAAATAAGATGTTGACTTCAAACAAATGTCATAAAAAACTCCAAAATGCCAACATAACACAACAAATAAAACCCAGAACCCCCAAAACCTTTCTGCATGTTAATCTCAGAAACTCTCATCTAAAAAAGATCATTTTCTTGGTGCACAGCAAAGTGATTGCATCCCATTCTTGAGGAAATGTAAAATTAATGTAGTAGATTAGGTCCTACAATGTTGACTTTGACTTTTTACACCTGAGCACAAATATCCCATGCTAGGATATTGCAAAATAATATTCAGCATATTACTAGTATGTTTCCAAACCAGGTAGCATCCACACCAAAGTCACCAACTTATTCCAAGAAATAATAAATTTTTTAGTTTTCCCTTCTTTTTCATAATTATAGGCTGCATGCAATTCCGTGTTTCTGGTTTGATACAGAAATAGGAACTGCATCAATTAATTTTTAATGCAATTTCTTAAGTAAAAACTCTGTTTGGTCCTTGTTTGGCATTCATATCTATTGCCACTTGAGTGTCCTGGTGGTGATTTGAATTCTTTGCACTGGTTTGACTGGTTCACTGCAAAGGTAAGACAAAGTAGAATTGCATACTAACTTTACTTCATTTTTGAATATATTTGGGGAGACAACAGAGACTAATTTTCAAATTTAATAGGAACTAAGGTGATAGAAATTGCATTTGCAATCTTTGTTTCTAGACTACCAACAGGACAAATTGGAAGAAGTACTATTTAGACTACACTCTTGCAGAACTGTGGTACATTTAAAATGAGTGATTCATCACTCTAACCACAAAATACAAGAGTGGGGGGAGGGGGCAGGAAAATAAGGAGATACAGCTTAATTCAAAAGAAATATCATCAGAGATTTCTATTACACTTCACTGCCTTATCAGGATCTTGGGAACAGAAGTTACACAGCTCCATTGGAAAATGCTCTTCAGAACCTGAGATAATCAGCTACTTTCTCAGTAATTAGGTGTGCCACCAGTATGATCATCTCCACAAAGACACAGATTTAGGCTAGGCGGAGAGTAAAGAGCAGAGACTATTTTTATTTAAATGTGGGACACAACAGTGTTTGCACAGCAGTCTCACAATACAGAGGCACAAATGCTGTGCTGGAGTCTGTGCAGAAGAGGATATTAATATTTTTCCTTTTTTCTCCTGTTATTCTTTCTCTTACTGTCACTATAGCTGGATCAATATACATTTACTTTCCACAGCTTATAGCTGGGCACTACATGTCAAAGGTAACAGAAAGTGGTTCAACAAGTGTTACAAATATAGTAAGCTGATTTCTGTATAATGTGTTTACTGATATATTTTCTGCTTTCTTTTTACCTTACAATTAAGAACATACAGCTTAAATGTGGAACTTCAATTCACCAATACATTCAAATACTGAGAAGCTGCACAAGGCAAAAGCACACATTCACAGAAAACACAAGAGTGTCAGCAAAAACATCAAACCAACAGAGATGGAATGCAAATCAAGAAACGTGGAAAATAAGAAGTCATCAGAATGTCTCTCTATTTCTGTTAACATCACTAGTGTTACATCAGTTCTCACTGTAGATCCGTGGCAATTTCACAGGCTGCTACTTACAAGCTGACCTTCTTCACCAAGTCAAATGGAAACAAGTCTTCAATATGAAATATGAAAAGACTCTGCAAAGGACTCTGGCTAATATATTGCCTTAGCATATTTTCTTTTGTCAGCTACAACTTCCTGATTTTTTTTAATGCAAGATTACTCTTAAGGAGTTTTTTTGTGTCTGTTCTTCTTCACTCTGACGTTTATGAAGACCACTCAATGTTCATTTGACCTAACACTAAAATGTAAGACCTAAATAAACAGATGGATCAGAAACATGTACATGGGACATTTCAACCTCATTTTTATGGGTTGGCTGTTTGTTTTGTTTTGGTTTTTTTCCCTTCAATTATGCTCACAAATGGGTGTATATGAATAAAAACATGCGGAGATTGTCCATGCTGGTAGCTGCTAGCCAAATTCCTGTGTTAGCAATAGTCATCAGAGGTGACTGCACCCATATCTACCAGGCTTCAGAAGACAGGAAAACAATGTAACATCACCCAACTGTGCTGCAATTTTCTTTTCCCGAAGTATGGCAATTTGAGTATTTGTATGTTTAATGACCATCATTTTAGGAAGCAATTATTACTTTATAAATACAAGTGACAGCACTGTAAAACTTTGATTGGACCTATTCGTGGAGAAAGAGATGACTGAAAGAACTGTAGCAGCAAAGTTGGGGAGAAGAAATGTTTTTACACCCTTTTGGATTTTTTTTTTTTTTTCCCACTTCCAAAGCCACAAATATTGCTTATTTCTTAGCCCTAGGTATCAGTTGCTCTGCTAGAATAGTAAGAGACCAAAGGCAGATTAGTATCCAAACAAAATAGTTGCTGTACAAATGAACAAATAACCCAACTTAACAAAATTTTACCTGTCCAAAACACATGAAGCACAAAAAAATAAGTAAAAAAGAAAATAATTTGTTTTTTGAAAAAAAAAAAAAAAAAAAAAGAGAGAAATTAAACTTTCCTAACACCTGAAAAGGTTTTGAAAAACTTACTGACATATGCAGATGTAGTCAACACTATTCTGCCTGGACTGTGTGTTTAATGGATTTACTAAAAAGGAGGACTGATTTATTTGTAGACAGTGTCATTCAATTTCCATGAAAAGCTTTTGGATCTCAGTTGCCTGCTGCCCAGCCAGCATAAAGAGCAGACAGAAGCATTTTCCCTCATCTGAACCTGATTTTTCAGTCTCACTGAAAGTTAATGGCATTTTGTGTTCACACAGTATTAGCAAAACAGCTACCAGACTTTTCTCTCACCATTTTCAAGAAACTGCATTTTTGAAAACAGGTAGAGTACCAAAATATTTTGCATCAGTGTTAAGTTATGCCCATAGAAATGGAAATGAAAATCTTATTTGTTGAAATAACTTCCTCAAGAGCAGAAAAAAAGTATTTTCTGCAACCACTATTTTGGGAGCTGGCCATAACAACTCTGTCAGTGAGGAAGAAAAGATATTTCATATGGGAAGAGAAGGATTAAGGAGCTATTCGTACAGGTAACTTTGTTTTTCTTAACATAATGGTAGGACTGGGGATTGTATTACTGAGCAGCAAGTCAGTACAGGTAGACTTTTACTCCAGCACTGTCCAGCCTGGCTCTAGGGCCAGACTTCCTCAGAATACTAACATCAAGAAATACAGACAGCCCTATAGTCACCAGACATCACACTCAATATGGACTGTGGAAAGGGGAAAATGGATATACACACTGGGCTGAATAGTGTGGCTATAAATTATTTCAATAGTTAAGAGACAGAAAGGTTTCAGAAGAAATGTTCTTCAGTGGCACTTAATCCACTACTACAATATTACACACAGACCTTCCTGGTGACAGCTGCTGCTTAGCAACAACCCTGCTATCTCCCCTGCTCCCAAAAGAAGAGTAGAGGCATGCTAGGAATACAACCCAGAAAACAATACTCCTTGTCTTGCCGCGAATAAGTACATTTTCAGAAGACCACACAAGTCTTAGTTTACTTGGGTTGGTGTTTGAGCAAAACAGAATGCATGCATGTTAATTCTCACACACATACCTACCTCCTAAGCAGCAGGAGTCCCACCATCTGGAAACCCATTTCCACCGTATGAAAACCCAAGTCCTGCATCAGGTGATATATGAACCGGAAAGAAATCGCTATAAAAAATTCCTGTCTTGCAGTCTCTTTGCCCACCCTCTGGGCTTGCCTTGAAGAGGATGCAATATTTGCTTTTGACTCACCCTCGCAAACCTCCCTTCATTACACGGAGTCTTTTAAGTGCCAGCAACCTCACATCAACCTTGGTGAGCTCTGCCAGCACCTCATTTGCTCCCATAGGGGTATTTTGAACTTGCTTAGTGCTCTACCCCTTTCTCCTACTGCTCTGGGGAGTGTTTCATTCCCACAGCCTCTGTCAGAAGGCTCTAACACAGCCAGCCTGTGAGAGTACAACTTTCCTGTGAAAATGAAGGCAATGAAGTCAATCAGTAGCTAAGCCTTTTCCATTTCCTTTGTCCCTAGGTCCCTTACTTCATGAGCTGAGGGTACAGTTTTTAGCTGTTTTTTGCCAAATGCTCTGGGCAATACAATACCTAAGGTACCCAAGTCTGGCACTGAGTTAGGAATATTATTAACCCCTACTTGGGCTGTTAAGCACCAAATGATCCCACGATAACTCATGAAGTTCTAACAAAATAAAGTATGCTCTTTGATATTGTGATAGTTTAATATTTTTACCAAAGTAAAGTAATGACTAAGATGAAACTGTTCCATTTATTTTGTTCACCCATCCATTCCAGTCTAGAAAAATAAAACTAAACCTCCTGGCATATGAAAGGAAATAGTATTTGTATGTCACAATTCAAGACTTCAGCTTCTACGAGGACAAGGAAGGGTATTTTTCTTCCAGTCATCTACATTAAAAGTTGTCATGTTGACTTACTCAAATGAGTAGGGGAAGATTAGAGAAATCAGTCCTCATCTTGTGAAGGAAAAGGGGTTTAGCATGGACAGATAAAGGACCAGGAAATGACATGCAGGTGCTCTGGTGTCTGAATAGGTCTGAGGCATAAGTCTTGAAGTAACACCTCTCAAGTGTCCTTCTCAGTGAGATCCTGATTAATAGCTTTGGGGTGAGGGAAGAATTTTTCTTCAGCTTAAACCTAAATCAGTCAGAGCCATGGAGACTTTTCAACTTTCACAGAATCATAGAATGATCTGTGTTGGAACAGACATCATCTGATTCCAACCCCCTCTGCTGTGGGCAGGGACAGCTTCCACTCAATCCTGTTGCTCAAAGCCCCATCCAGCCTGACCTTGAACACTTCCAGAGATGGGGAGTCCACAGCTTCTCTTGAAAATCTGTTCCAATGCCTCAACACCCTCACAGAAAAAAACTTCTTCCTAATATTTAATCTCAATCCACCCTCCTTCAGCTAAAGGTCTTTGCCTCCTGTCCTACCACTACATGCACTTGTGGAAGTCCATATCCAGCCTACTTTTAAGCCTCATTCAGTGAAAGATCATGCTAGAGCTGCTCAGTATTTTTTCTTGGGTCTGTCTCACTCAGAATATTTGTTACTCTTGCTGATACTGGGGATACCTGTCCTTCCTCTGCTTTATCTATGGTCAAAAGTATAAGGTTTCTGAAATGTTCTGAAACACGGAGCTTCATGCTAGTCTGGTGGCCAGCATTGCTTAGGTCAATGAAACACATCTCTAACTGGGTGAACTGTAATTTTCTGTCATCAGCAGGGAGACACATTCACAGCTGTCAAATACCATTGAACTCTCCCTGGGAGTGAAAGTTTCTGCACAAGAAGGAATAAACTGAAAACTGTAAAAAAATAACTGGAGGACATGTGCTGAGTGAGTGGAAAATGGAAGATGCCAAGCTATCTAGGAGGGTGGGTACATGTCATTGAGAGCACTATAATTTTGAAGTAGTAGCAGAGAAACATGAAATTTGTTTTATGGCTCAGCCCTGTGTATCCAAAAGTATAAGAGTAAGGTCAGCAGGAAGAAAATATTGCTTTATTTTACTGGCAGGAAAGCAAATTCTGGAAAGTACTCAATTTTTTGTCAAAGAGCAACTTAATACAGTTTACAAAATCTGTATCTTACTAAAAAATATCAACAGAATATAGCCCTTAAATTCAGCAGGCAAGAGACACTTTTTCTAGACAGTGTTTAGGTCTGAATATTTTGTATACATGACCACATGGGCCACCTCTTCAACTTGAATAGAAAGTGTCTATTCACACTCCACATTTTCCTGCTGTCTCTCATCCTACATCAGAGTTGGTATAGTTAGCTTTGGCTGAGACCAGAGTGGGGATGAGGTTCTGAAGTAAATTCATATTGTAATGTCTGTGGTATCTAACTTGGTAACCAAAGGGAAAACCATCATAAATGGAAAAAAAAAAAAAAGTAAATAGCAGGTAACTTAAAAAATGAGCCTGAAATACAACTAAAATGAAACTCATGATGTCTTAATTCACATCCCAATTTATAAGAAAATGTCAATTTCTTTCCTTTCTACTGCAGTAAAATAAAATGACATCTGCTAAGGAATATATTATATACATGCATCATATAATACATCTGACTTATTTCTTATTTATAAAGTGTACATTTGCTGTGAAAGTTATCACAGGAAAGAAAAACTCAAGGTTTGAAATATGAATTCGATACTGTAGTGGGGGAAATGTGCCTTTTTGCCTATCTGCAGAGTAGAGAAAAATTATTAATATGGATAGTTCTTTTCCAACAGTTTTGTACCTTAAAATACTTAGTCTTGAAGCATAATGCTTACCCTGGAAGAATACTTTAGTAAAGTCTGAGTAGACGACATTCACATCCTTTCTCTCATCCACTGTGTGGGAGGTGTAGGTGATCTGGGGGTGACTGTGGTAGTGCTAGGCTGATGGTCAGACTAGATAATATTGCAGATCTCTTACAACCTTGATGATTCAGTGATAGAAATAGCTCAGGATAGTCATAAACCTGTGCTGAATGCACCTGATCACCTGGTTATCCTCCATGTGTCATGTGATGGCACTGAAGATCATCTGCCACATGGTCTTCCCCAACACCAAGGTCACACTGACAAACCTGTAGTTCCCCATTTGTTCCAAACCCCTTGCCATGGCCAGGGATATCTTTCATTACATCAGAGTGCTTACAGCTCCACCCAGCCTGGTCCAGAACACCTCCAAATTAAGACTATCCACAACATCTCTGGGCAATCTCTTCCAGTGTCTCATCACCCATAGCAAAACATTTCTTCATTATATTCAATCTAAATCTGCCCTCTTTCAGTTTAAAATAGTTGTGCCTTGTCCTGTTACTACAGACCTTGATAAAAAGTCCCTCTTCATCTTTCTTGTAAGGGTCCTTCAAGTACTGAAAGGCTTCAATAAGGCCTTCCTGGAGCCTTCACTTCTTCAGGCTGAACAACTGCAACTCTCTCAGCTTTTCTTCATAAGGAGGTATTCCATTCTTCTGACTATTTTTGTGGCCTTCCTCTGGACTCATTCCATCAGGCCCATGTCTTTCCTGTACTGAGGACCCCAGAGCTAGACTCAGTACTCCAAGTGGGGTCTGATATGAGAGCAAAGGGGAGAATCACCTCCCTTGACCTGCTGGCCAATTTTTTTTTGATGCAGCTCAGAATAAGTTTGGTTTTCTGGGCTGCAAGTGCACATTGCCAGCTGATGTCTAATTTTTCATCTACAAATAGCCTCAAGTCTTCCTTCTGCACTCATCTTTCTTACTGAATCTCAATATAAGGTGAATTTTTCTAACTAGCAGACAAAGAAGCTCCATGACACATAATACCTTCTAGTCCTTCATCACTTGACAATTCAAAATCACTTGAACTAATTGTCTCTGCATCCTGGAGGAAGAATTATTAGAAAGGATTACTTTTGAGGAGAAACTGAATAACATATTTCTGCAAGCCAGGATTACTGATATTTTCTTGAATGTATAACCTTTTCAGAAGAAAAAAAATATTTCATGCACCAAATTTACTGGAATTAAAAAATATGAATAAATTGATTTCTTGTATATACATCACCTATCATTGAGGAAGATCCCACAAAGTATATAGATTTGGTTACATAATAAGATTCTTGTGTGAACCTGGATAAATACTATTCTGTCTCTCATTCTACATGTAAAACAGGCAGTGATAACGTTACTGTTTCCTTTTTTCTTCAAGTAACATGACTATCATACAACATCTGGATCTGGAGAATCTTCTTCTGAGAGCCATAAGACCCAACAAAAGGTCATAAGACTCTCTGATCCTGTGATCTGATCCACAAACACAAAAATACAGTAACATTATTTATTTTTACATTGTCAGATTTAATAAAATGATCAGTATATCTGGAACAAGAAAACTTAAATAGAATGAACCCTAATTATGTAGAATACATAGAAAAAAATATAGTAGCTTTGTTTTTACCTTTTTCACTCTGTTTTATCCCTCTTGCTTATTTCCTTGCTTATAACCTAAAAATACCAATAATGAACATAAGACTACATTATAAAGAAGTTTGGCTCCATAGGATGATATTTAAAAGAATTCTGCTTCATGGTTGTTTGAATTATTTTATTTGTTAACAAAAGATACAGCAAAGCTGTGAAAATATTTTTCTTAAACCCTTCTTGCTTAATTTTTTTCTTTTATTTTACAAAAGATAATATGGAATTTCAATCAATAAATCAAAGACCAGAAAAATAAAAGTATACTATTAATTTAGGAATGGCATCACATAAATTTTAGCATAGGTTTTACATTTTATGCTCAACTTTTATTTTTGAGAAATTCTATTAAAAAACACATACAGATGTCTGCAGCTGTAACATCAAAACATGCCTACTTCAGTACAAACTTGTACAAAATATTTTAACTCACAGAAAAATATCTGAATGGTGAAAGTATTTAAAGGCTTTTTTGATGAAGATTTGTAATAAATCCAAATAGAGAAATAAACAATCATTACACCGACAGATAAGCTGACAAAGGAAGGAAAAACAATTTAAGTCCCTTAAGAGCAATAAATACAGTGGTAGTGGAAATATTGTGAGGAACAAACTAGATGTGTGACTCTGTATTAACAATACTGGGTGTTAATAACTACTTAAACTTACAAGTCAAAAATAAGTTCGTGATTGTGTTTTCTTCACAATATAATAAAACATAAGCACTCATGTCAATGAGATGTCCTTGTATTGCTATGTTCACATATAGTGTTTAGTAAAAAACTAAAGGTGAGCATCTTAAAGATTTTTTTAGATTTTTTTTAGATTTTTTTTTAGATTAAGTAATTAAATTTTTCTATTTGATATGAAATAACAATGGAACAACGAAACAGAAAAATGTATTTTTCTAGAGAAAAAGACGTAATTCTGAATAACTCCAGATGAGAGGAGTTACATGGATAGGTTGGACGAGAAGAAGGCTTCATCAGTCATATTTTTGGAAACAAACAAATTCCCCCATCTTTTCATTAGTTACAAGCTGTACTACACTCCTGTCTTTTTCTGCCTGGCTAGTTAAAATCCAGTTAGTATTCCTATTCCTGGAACCAAGAAGTTAGCCAATATTTGACACTTTCCTGGAATAGCTTATAGTATAAATGAGAAGATACTAACAAGTGGATATAATCTTTTTGGACTCTTTGCAAGTAGCAGTATAGGGTATTAAGGGGGAGTGAAGTAAAGGAAGCATAGAGAACTGATTCCCTGAATCCTAAGAAACACCCAACAGAGGCAGCTCGAGCTTTCCTGATCAGAAGTCCCCAGGCTTCATGCTGCATAATCCTCCATACTCATAACATTTTCTCATGGTGATGTTTATAGCTGCACATCCTGGATTTCTGGTGGATTTTATTGCTGCTAACATCAACCCTTAAGCTTTAAGTTAAAATTAACTAGTATCTATTTTACCCTCTAACATCTTAGTATGAAATCTGCAATTTTCTGTTAGAGAAGGCAATGGCTTTGTGACAACTCAAAGTAAACTCCCAGATTATGGAATGAAATGCATGAGAAAAATCCCACTTCCTTTTCACTCTACACCTACCAGCAAGAGGGCTGTGCAAGCAGCTAGAACGCGATAATGTAATAAGCCTGCAAAGCATTTATGCGCTTATACCCGTAAACTACCACAGATAAAGTTTTTATTGATGCTGAAATGTTCAAATACAGAAAAATATCTAATTGCCCTTCTTCTTTATAACCTGGAAATAGGTGCCTGGTAATATTTCCTGTCTTTAACAAGGTACTAATGCACCTTCATATCCAAGACAGGAATTCCAATATTAAAATTAAAACAAGCAAGCAGTAAGTATTCATTCTGTGGCAATCAGCCATGCTTTGCCACAATATTTTGTGCACTTGCTGAAGGCAGGTTGGCAGCAGAGGTTCCAGTGCAGCAAAGTGTTACAGCTCAGGGACTCTGAAGAAATTTGCAGAGGAAAATATTGGCTCTACTTTAAAGATCACAAATGCCTGGAGCTATTCTGTACCTTTGGTGTCACAAGCCTTCCCTGTCCATCTGTCACTTCATCTACTCCTTTGATTGAAGAAGGTAGATTAATATGTGGATAAACAAACCGTTATTACAAGACAATTTTACCTTTTCTCAGCTGGCAAAAGCTATGGAAAATAGTCAGGTAAGGATGTTGCTGTTGAAAGCAGGCATGTTATAACTCAGGATGTGCTGTGCTCTCCAGATTTATGGTCCAGAGAGTGCTTACAGCTGCACTCAGTGCTTCAGCTGCACACAAAGTGAAGCAAATGGGGTGGAGCTGTTTGCAATGCTATGAGAGACTCAGCTGTACTTGAACAAGGCATGCCTCATTCCAGTGTCAGCCAGTTCACTAGAGAAATGGTGGGTGTGTGCTAGAGGGACTGCCAGGAACCTAATGAGCAACATGAAAATAATGCTTAAGGGAAGTCAGAGACTGTACTACACAAAGAATTCCTCATTTGAGAAAGGAGCAGCTTCAGCTCTGCAAATGTGTGGTGAGAAATAAGTGCACAGAAGGAGTGTAGGACAGGTACATTTGGACACATTCTACAGTAGTAACTTGTCTATGGAGCTACTGAAATGAGCACATGAGGTAGGTAGTGAAGTCAAGGTACTGTTACTGGTAAGTTGGGGAATCATTTAATATGTAATCAAGACAAGTTCAACAAAGAAAAATGCATTTAGGATTGCAAATATTGCAATTATATTTTCCACATCTGAGTTGCTAACATCAGCCAGGGCTGAAAGAAACAACTGAAGTCTTAGGAGACTCTTGAAGCAGTATTTTAGAGCTATTTGGAACAAGAAAGAACTAGTTTATGTTATGTCAGAGACCATCTCTTCTTCTTACAGAATATCTAAAATAGCATCTAGACCACACCCAAATAAATCAAAACAATGTTTAGATTCTTAACCAGTGAAATGGAAGGTTGACATTAGTTTAGCTGTTGAGCTTCTGTACTGCTTAGAAATGTACAAATGCCTGCTACCATTATCTGTTGGTAAAACAACACAGATGACCAGGAACAGTAATAATTTCAAATATGAATAGGCTCTTAAAGCATAATTCGTTCATCTTACACCTTGTTCAGTGTTATCCCATATTAGTATATTTCTGTAACTTGTCCTTTCAGGCTAAAGGACAAATATCAAATCTGAGCAGTCTGTGAGTGGCGAACTCAAAACCAAAAGTGTGAAAAAGGAGCAAAGATGTCTTGCTGCAGTCTATTCTGAAAAGAAGTTCAGAATTCATATTTCCAATTTCTTGCTGTGAAAGTGATGGAAAAGGTAGCCCTATAATGTTTTTCCCATCAATCTATCACAACCACAAATCTGTTACAAGAAATAAGGAGAAATTCACAGTTTATGGGCAGCTTCCTCTGCCAGTGAAAGGATCTAATTCCACCAGTGAAGACTTAGGCCATTTTCTCAGGAAGCATACTGGGTTTAATGTTGTTATTATGATACCTTACAGTCCATTAAGGAATGACTGATACAGCTTTTTATAGTTCTTGTGGGGTTTTTTCTTAGGGCAGAGGTTCTGTATACTGGAAAACTAGCCACTACATAGATAATGTGAGCTCAGATTTTTAAACTCATTACTGTTCTCACCGCTTCTGCACAGCTGACAGGCAACCTAAAGTTCTTAATCACTGATGAAAATGCTGAAGCACTAAGGAAGGACTATAAAATAATAGCAGAATGGCTTTTTCTGAATAGTTAATACAATAGATCATTAGAGTATGATTTTAAGTATCAACTTCAAGAACAAGTTCTTCGAGTTGTTTGTTCACATCCTATAATAACACCTTTCAGCTGTTATGCCACCTGTCCAGCTAAATTCTTTCAAAGCTGTATTTATAAAGCCTTAAATATATACTAGGCTCTATTATCACAACAGTTTGAAAACACACAAACAGACAGCAGGCACACATAAATGTGTTTAGAATACTCTCACACACTCTGTATTCATACATACACAGGTGACAAACAAAAACACACATAGGCATGCATTATATTTATATAAATATTTTTTCAATCCCATGCAAAAAAAAAAAAATCCTATTATTTTGTACATCTGGCATATGCATTGTCCCTTATGAATAAATATGCAATTATAGAAAAACACAAGTGTCACATCATATGTTATTTAGTCTTTTTTATTTTAATGAATAAGAATGAATAGCTATTGTTGTTGCAATGGATTTATAACTGAAATACTGTCTGTTCATCTGGATAGCAGTAACGATGACAATGCAAACAACATTGTTTTATTTATTTCTTTTAAATGCAGGAATTGTACAATACTTTCCATCAGATTTTCAGATTTGACAGCTGCACGGCTGAAGAGCTTCAGATATTTTATCCTCTTATGAATTTTAATTTTCAGCACAACTATTTGGCATTCTACCCATGAAAAATGTTAATTCTATGAAAGAGAAAGAGAAAAAGTTACTAATTATGACATTGAAAGTTATATGTGTTGTGCCACCTAAAAGAATTTTTAGGAGATTTTTAACTCACTGAGTTTTCCATTGTGAGGAGTGCATCATGAGGAGATGTCACTTTTTATATATTTATTTCTATACATTAACCCAATGACAATTAATGGAAAAAAAATACTGAATTACTCCTAAAACAAAGCCTAAATAAAAAAAAAAAAAAACACTCGAAAACCCCCACAACAGTAACTTAAAAATATTAACTAGGAATTTCAGAAGTTTGTGACATAATGGTATCTCATTGGTGAGTTTTGTCACAGTTTAATTCCTTTCTGAAGACTTTTATGCCATTTGTCATTGAAAAGAATAACTGGCACATTTTATCTAACCCTAAAACATGATGTCAGGCTTCTGCAAAAGTTATGCTAAGAAACATGTTCAGTGGGACAAACAAGCATAGGCCCACTATTTGTACACATAATACTTTCTAGTACCTTCTTGTCCTCACTCCTAATAAAGCATAAGCCCTAACCTTCTCCTTGACAGATTTTAAATTTAAAATCTCCAGCTTCACATCAAGGCTATCAGTCAGCCTTAAAATTCTACTGCTTATCATAAACCATATGAATAGCTATGTTCTCATTTCTTATGTCAACAAAAACCTTCCCTTGAATCTCAAGCCTTGAACCAAACCTGAGATCAACATCTATTTTGTTTCTCATGTCCACTCTCTCACAATCATTTCTCTAGTTGATAGGCTTCTGACAAGGATTTGGTGGTAATATCCGTAATAGAATAGCCAAAAATGTTCCTTCAAAAAGTGCCCCCTGTTCAGATCATCAGTATTAATCAACATTACTTGAAATAGATCCTGCTATCCACTTTAAAATAAAGAATTTCATAGCCTTACATTCCTAAGAAAATATAACAGTATTTAAGATGTGCAAATACGAATGCACATCTGACCTACAGGTACTCATTTCAGCACCACCTGAAATGTGATCCTGATTTTCTGCTGTATTTAGTTGCATAAGCTATTCCTGGAAGATTCCTGTACCCTTGAAATTTTTTCGTAGTGGTAATGAATTTCAAGATCAGTGAATTCTTTCTTCCAGTATTCTAATGCATTAGCTAAACTTCTAGTACTTCCTGGGTGCAAAATTCCAAGGAGGAATTGTATCAATTGTATCAATTATATCATTTGTAGTTTTGCCATTAATTTAAGGGGATTGGCTTATCTGAAAGAATATGAAATAATTGAAGTTTAATGAGAATAGATAGGAAGGAAGAAGCCCATTCCTACTGTTTCCACCATGCCAAATTCCAGTCTAAATAAAATAACCAAAAATTTGTACAGAAGTATAAGACAAGTGAGAAAAGTCTGCTCTTTCAGCTAATTCCTGTCATTGCACAGTGTGATCCAGCACCTTTGCTCAGAAGAAAGAGGGGAGGTAAGATGATATGAGCAAATGAATTTCTTTTCACTCTCTTTAGTCACCACAATTTGATACTGCCTGCAATATGGCAGACGGTGCTGCCACTTCCTCTCCATTTGCTGCCTGACAATTTGCACAGGGAATAGCACATTTCAAAAAGATTTGATTTTATTAATCACAGTGGAAGCAGCTCTTAAACCTCCTGTGATACATCCATATTCGCCCAAGCATTCCGAACACAGAGGTTTGGCTTTTCAGTAGTGGAGTCAGACAATACAAACACTGAAAAAGATTCAGCTATACTCAGAAGGGAAACTGATTGTTAGTGAGACGGGACTATCAACTGGAAAAAAAAAGGCAAAGAAGCATGTATCCATACCTCTATGTGTATCCAGTCTAGAGTATCCTCTGTCTATGGCTTCAGATGTGTAAGAAACTTGAAACTAGAAGCTCAAAAAACAGAAGTAAATTTTAATCTAAAATATATAATTTTACAAAGTCCTTCTGGTGAATTTTCTAACAAAATCACCACAGAAAATTTGTCTTTACTTTCTTTTTCAACTTGACTTTAGAATTCCAAATAAAATACATCTTCTTGCTGATTTGCTAGAGGATTCAAACTTGTTATCTGCATATTTTTTATTTTAATTTCCTTCTGTGTAGAATGGAAAAAATATAAAAGGGAAAGAAACATTACATAAATAAAAACACAATATGCTGCACAGAACAAATATATTATTTCTCACTTTTTTATGTTCCAAAAGCAAGTTTTATTATTTCTATATCTCATCTAGTTTTGTTTTAGTGTGTGACTTTTCTCTTTTGTGCCTCTGACTCTCCCTTGTAAGAATAGGAATATGTACCACAGCCAACCAACTTTCATGACAAGAAAAAATGAAATTCCAGTGAACTAGTACAGAGTTATATATCACAATCTGAGTCAAAAAAATTAAATCTTTGCACTACCATTCAGAGATAAATGTAATGGTACTATATTGGGAATATAGAATAAAAAAACTGTGGCTAAAGCAAGACAGAAAAACCTTTCATTATCATCTACCTGGAAGAACCATATTGCATGCCAAGATCAATTAGTAGAAATTTCATCCTGACTAAAACAAGAAGATGGCAAAATATTAAGAGTTCAATAAATCTGTAATCCTGCAAAGTGAGGGAAACAATTATTTTTGTGTTCAATTCAGTAGAGCTTCAGAGATATGAATCTGAATTATTCCTGCATGTATTTTTGTAGGGCAAGAGAATTACTTAATCCAGTTTATTGTGACACATCCTCAAGTTTTTACCTAGATCAAAAGCCAGGACTTTTTAGATTTTCTTATCCTGTGAATTCTAAAAGAAACATAAAAGTCTAATCACCTTTGAATTTTGTAAAGATAGCATATGGTATAAAACTACAGACCTAAATCAATCTTTATCACTTCTCATAAGGCAGATTGTCATGCGATCTTGATGATGAATCCCATACTTAATTAAAAATATGAATGTTACAAAAATCTAAAACACAAGCTACAAATTCCAGCTCTATGCTATTGAAAAAAAAAAAAACCCAAACACAACAAAAGAAGCTGAAAACCAGAAAGTATGCTACTCATAGAAAAAGGTGGGGGTTTTTTAGCTTTCTGAAATTTAGAGTGCATTTAATTGAGAAAAAAAAAAAGAAGTATCCACTTTCATCCCATTTGGGGTTGAATAACAACTTCTAACAGGCTATTTTCACTCAGAATTAAAACCTAGTGATACTTTTTTTATAACAGTATCAGAACTCATCCTCAGTAAAAGCACAAACTTAGGGAAGTAAGCACCCACCAGCTATGTCTAACTAACATTAGAAACAATGCCAATTTTTTTTACTTTTTATTTACTTAATACTTTTAAGATTTTACAGAGAAATCTCCATACCTTTTATTCCAAACTCCTTTTTTTTTTTTATAATACTGAGATTTTTTTTTTTCCATGGTAATGATTTAATGTACATAACAAAATAGTCAACTGGAGAGAAAACTTGATTTTTGCCTAGACGTCTTGAAAAAGATGAGTGGACCACACCACAGTACACTTAGACATTTAAAAGTTAGACTAAGTCAGATTTCCTAGTGCTTTCTTTAAAGACACCTGAGAGAAAAGTGCTGGCCAGAACATTTCATCTTATGTGTCTTAGATGTTTAGAATAAGATAAATCAGGCTTAGGAACCACTCAGTTCCACTCTACTGAAAACAATGAGAGGCAAAACCAACTTGCTTAGACTCAGGACAACTTAATTTAGAAACCTAAATATAGTGATCAATGTCTCATTTCCTCATTAGTTTTTCTAAGTATGGAAATGGCGTTGGTACCAATCTGTGGCTTGTTTCAAAGCCATGCTCCTATTTACTGCACTTATTTTCATTAAAAATGGAAAGCTATAAGGGTAGTTACAGGAGAAAATTTATTCTGTTACACTTAAAGAAAATGGAAACTTGTGTGCCAAGGTCACCACAGTTTTAAATCAACATGTTTGCTCTACCCTAGATAATTTTACCTTCATATGTCAAATCTGTTCCATGCCATTCCTTTCCCAAGATTTTGCTTCTGTGTCTTTACATATTTATCCTCCTTCTCCCCAAACCTGCAATATGGCATAGGCAGCACTGTAGTTCCTCATCTCTGATTTGTAGATTCTTGTGGGAAGGAAGTAAGGAACAGAGAAACTGACATCCATTTCAAATTACCCATCTTGGTTAAAAAAAAGGAGGAGGGCTGCTGAGGAGATTTGTCTCTTCTATTTTTGTTCTATGCAAGATCCTCCTGACAATAAGAGAAGAAACATTTTCCTGCTTCTTCCAGTAGTCTTGACTGATTGATTTCCCATTTGCAGGTTACCCTAGGGAGGCCATTGGTCACAACTGTTTTCTCCTCTAGTAATGCAAATCAGCAACCTCATTACACTTGCTGAAAATTTATTTTTCTTTCAAATGTAGAAAGTGTGGTAACTTAAAATATTGTACTTACTCCATTCCAGAGGAATGTTTCCCATTATAATTGTATGACGCCCACAACAAAAAGGGAAAAAGAGTTCTCCTTTGAGAATAAAACCCAAAATGTTAGTAGACAGTGACAAAGGTGAATGAAACCTGAGGTTACAGAGAGAATGAATTTAAACTGTCTATTGTCTTCTCCCAAGTCTTGATGAAGGAGTTAATTGGAGGTTGTGCCAGGGAAATTCTAGCTACTTGTATTTGTGAAAACTTTAATGAATGAAAATCCAGACATATTTTTGACATTGTCATATGTGAAATCACATTCAGAAATTGTATCTTTCCACCTATTTTGGGAGAAGTGCCTCAAGTTATGGTGGGCTGTGCTTTTTATTGCATACAGCAAGAATATTACAATTAAGCATAAAGTACAACTATTAAGCAATTAGTTGTGAGAAATGTTCATTGACAATTTCATCAACCTTGTCACAAACAATTATTCAAGGAAATTTCCCCCACATTTGATAACCTCTAAAATGAGTGACTTAAATATAACTAATATGTGCTAATTCACCTGAATGCACATTGTGCAGGTGAATTATTACACTAATGACTTGGAAAATTAAGCTAAAATTGAAAAGTCCTTGAAAACACTTAGGATTATTAAAAAAGTTCAGCTTATATATAGTTAGCATAGCAAAAAAAAAATATATAAAAGTATTTGGAAACATGCCAAAAGTTATGCATTCAATGTCAAGAAAAAATGCTCAAACACAACATGAAACTGATTTTGATGAAGGCCTAGGTTTCTTGAGGAGGTGACAACGTAAACGGTATGTCACTTCAGTGGATAAATAAAGAATAAATAGACAAAATATACTATTAACAAGGGATTCTGAAACTATCTGTAGTGAAACCATCCAAAATGGATTTGTAGGTGAAAAAAAATTATCACTACTAAACCATGGCAACATTAATCTGAATTATCTTCTTCTCTCACCTCATGTAGTCTATTGGCCTCAGCTACAGACATATTAATTATCTTGGATGAAGGAAAGTGGAAGGGTCAGATGTCTGCTTGCTTTGTCACTTCAGAGTACTCATGTTTTCTTGGTGAAATGGATTGCATAGGGATGATTTTTTTGTATCACAATGCATAGAAATTGGTATTAAATCTTTTTTCTAACCACTGACATCTGACTCCCAGCATGGCTTGAGACTGGAGGGTCAGAGGGTCAGCACTGTGCAAGCTGTGTCCCTAAGAACCAGAGGGCTTGAGAACAATCAACAACTTCTTCCTGAGCATCAGGATGATACTGCACCAGAAATGCTTCTTTATGAAAGCCAAGAGCTTTTGGCATTCCAGTTCTGCTTTTTTTCCAATATATCTGCAATAGGCAGCTATTCAGATTTAGCTGTACTACTTATTTATCATTCAATTATGTATTATTTCACTGTTTCTCCACCTTTCTGCTCTCAGTTTCTCCTTTTTCTTCTTTTTTTTCTACTTCACTGGTGGCTAAGCATCTAATAATTCAGCTTAGAAAATATAGGCTTGGCTGGATACTCTAAAAAAGTAATTGTCTTGTTCCAGATGGCACCATACAAAGCAAAGCAGATCTCTTGCAAGAACTGTAAGCTCTGTGTTGCTGCTGAAGTCAGCATGGTGCTAGGATGACACAAGAACAAAAATGCCAAGTAGAAGAACAGAGATGTTAAAACTTTCAGAATAGGACCCCTCCATGTCAACTCCCACCCCCCCAAGCCCACCCCCCAAATACAACTCCACTCCCAGAAAAACCTCAACCATGAGATGATAGCTAAAAAAAACCACAAACAAACAAACAAACAAACAAAACCAAAGAAAAACTTATGTTGTATTTTGCTCTCTTTTTATGACTCACAGGCGCCAAATATTCACTCAGTAATTAGTTGCCTTTTTCCACAAGTTTGTGGTAAATTTAGCTGGAGGATCTCTGAAGGTTCCTTCTAACCTCAATCATTCCTTTGTGTTATTTTGGGAGAAAGAGGTAGAGGAACTGGGAATGAAAAAATGAAGTGAACTTCATTGGGAAAAAATGGAGGGGGAGGAAAAAGGAGTTTTGCAGCATCTGACTCTATTTTAGTTGCCAAGATATTAAATCAATTCTGCCCAAGTTGAGCTTGTTTTTCCCATGAAAATTGCTAAGTGATCTTCCTGTCTCTTCCTGTTTCCTGTGCATGTTCCTCTGAGGAGGGGAGTGAGGAAGTGACTGGGTGGGCATTTGGCTTAACCAGGTTTAAACCAGCATGCCAGGAAGACCCATGCCCATGCTCAGCACACAGCAAAAGATGAAAGGTGCTGCGTTCCACCAATCTGAAAGACCTCAAAAAATCAGCAATGTTGGCAGCCCTAATAAAGACGTCAATAAGAGCATTGGTTGCTAAGATGAATCTCCTGGAGATGCCATGGAT
Source organism: Lanius collurio (assembly GCA_020086605.1). Classification (NCBI taxonomy): domain Eukaryota; kingdom Metazoa; phylum Chordata; class Aves; order Passeriformes; family Laniidae; genus Lanius; species Lanius collurio. Next base: position 8,413,381 of record JACBWW010000011.1, on the reverse strand, counting down.
AACACTGCAATTAAGAAAACCAACTTTGTTGTCATTCCATAGCACAAACAGGGTTAATAATTAAATTGAAATATGGACCTAAATTCATCAGTTTCAATACAATATTAACAAAAGAATCACAACAAGTTATTTTCATATATGGATTAGCATTCCTCCCTTGAACCTCTTTTCTTTGCCTCTTGGCAGAACTCTTCTCACTGCCTCTTATTTTCTACACCTGAGAAATTGTAACTTCTCTTTTTTTGAAATGTGTAATCCCATATTTGAAACTTTTCCAAACAAGAGGCTTAGATGATTTTCTTCCTTTTTTTTACTTCTCTGCAAGTTAAGGGTCTACAGAATCTTGCCATTTGGGCAACATTCGTGAAATAAATATTTACTTAAAAAGAAATAATATGTATTATCATTTATTTTTTAAAAAAAACTGTAACAAACCCATACACCATATTTATTTTCATAGCAAAGGATTTTCAAGCCTCTGGTTTCATTGAAACAGACCAGCATAAATGAGGAAACTGCTGTGAGTATCCGCTGAAAATATATGCTTCACGCTAAAATATAAAAAAGTCTAGAAAAAGGCCACCCACGACAAGGTTTAAATGTCTGATTCTTTGTCCTTAAGAAATGGATGAATCAAAAGGACAACCACATTTCCCTGGAAACAGACACTTGTTTGTTTCTGTTTTAGAAGAAAAGCATTGGAAACACACATGAGTCACTGAGAGGGAAAAATGGATGAAAAAATGAAGAGTTAAAAAGCCTAGGACACATCACTGTCTGGCAGCTGAACACTCTGAAATCCCAACATACTGTTTCTTGTGTAAATAATATGTAATAGAGGAACATAAATAACATAATAAACCTAGAGAAAGAGGAAGAAATATGGGCAGAGAAAACATAGCTCATTTATTTAAGCTCTTAATAGCTAATCAACTTTCTGTTAAAGCTCACATTCTCTCTATTCCTCTGAAACACAGTAAAAGTTTTTTTAAGAGTCACAGTCAAGTGTATTAGATTTTGAACTAAATTACTGTTCAAATCTTTACTATCATAAGCAGAGACCACTATTTATATATTTATATTTTTTCTTTTTTGTTCTACATATTAAGTATTTGACAAAAAAATTCATATGCTTGTGTGAAGCTCTTATGAACAGCACTTTGAGAATTTAGGGTTTAAAATCTATTAATATATGATGTATTAAAACACATCTATAATAATATATTGGATATTAGTTTATTAAAACCACATTATGAATATCACTAAATAACATGTGAAATATAATTTCTTTATTTTTATAGAAACTTCATCTTTTCTATAATGATTCATATAATTGTATTTTATTTAATACATTATTTATTTTATATGTAAAAATGTATTTTATATAATACATTTATATATTAAATTTATTATATGAAACATATATATAGTGTATGCATAAAAAATATAATTAGCTTTGATCTGAAAATGAACCACACTGCTCTTTAAAGTCATGAAGTATTTTGGCTTTTTATTTTGTATTTTTAAATAATGAACTCAAAGCAATAAAAACTATTTATAAGCATGACAGGGTAGTACTGTACTATGGGTTTCCTCCAATGCAAACACCATAATAGTGATTTCTATATGGGATAAAATCTGTGTGTGATAGGAAAAGACACTAGAAACCATGAAGAAATAGTTGTAAACAAGAAGAGAAGCAGCAGACAGAGATGACATTATTAACAGCTGATCAAAGTCAGTAACTGCCTACTTCCTTCTGGTTCTTCTGGCATTCCTGGAAAAAAAGGGCATTGATACTTCTCATACATAAGCAGGATCACACAGCAGAGTATGACAACTGTTTTCCACCCTCATAAGAATGTTCAGACTGTTGAGCAAACATATTAACAGTGGAGATCTACTACTATATTTGGTTTTTTATGCAAACTACGTAAAAATCCCCAAAGGTGGGAATAATCTATTTCCAACTGGTGAATTCAATTACATCTTTTACTGAGTTTGTGTTTACTTTAATTGACAGCACACTAGACTGCAACATTTTGTTCAGTGAACATTTGTATAAATCAGAGGATTACATTAGAACTGGTAATAGAATTTTAACTATGGTAATATAAGAGAGCTACAAGGGTACATCTGTAGAACTGCAATACATTAAATATCCATTGTTTTCTTTCATAAGTAGGAATAGAGACACTAAAATGCAAATGTGGTAATGAAAAAGAATTTAATTAAGACACACTTATTTTGTATCTGTTAAAGATATACTGCAAGTCAATGACTTTGCACATGCTTGCAAAATGCCTTGTTAAAAACAATTTGCTTCCTTGTGATTTGGCTTTATGAAGTACTCTCTACTGATGCACATACTATAGAGATACATTTTTCTACACATGATCTTTCAAGCTGTTTAACTTTGCTCATTACTGTAAGCTGTCAACTGTGTATTCACTGCAATCGTACAGCTAGAAGCTATGACTAGCTGTATGCAGGAAATCGTAGCAAAAATGGATTGAAGTGATGATTTTGGATGGTCAAGTCTACAGAAGAAAGGAAAGATGTACCAACTGAGAAATACTCAATCAGTCTGGAACCCCATTTATGTCATCATCTTGTCTTTTGAGGGTCCCTAACTCTTCCCTTACCACCAGTTTTGCTGCCTTTTCCATGAGCCACTGCTCAGACAGAGGAAACTTCCATTTTGGATGTGTTCAGAGTGTTGCATATTCGACCATAAGATGACAATGCTGGCAATTTGGTTTGGCCAGACTTGTAGGATCAGGCTGTCTAAAACCTCCAGTACAGAGGTATTTTACTATTGCACATGAATATTAGAGTTTTTGAAATTTGAAGATTTTGTTTTTCCACAGAATTTTCTCCGAATTGGTATTTTGCTAGTTTGTCTACACAGCTCAAAAAAAAGGTTATTATTATAGAAAATTTGGATCCTACAGGGGATATATCTTCGTAGTAATAATTTGCATACTGATCTTATAACTAATGATATTAAATGAGATAAATCTTAAAAGAAGTTTGGGCATTTCCTGTTGTTGAACACATCAGGACAGAAAGAGAGGCAACAGAAGTATTTAGGAACTCATGTACATTTCTGTGTCAACCCAGTATATATTAGAGTTACAGAGACTTGGAAAAAAATTGGTTTGTATTTAAAAGATTTACTTAGGGCTCTAAAAATGTATGGATATTTCTAACTAATTGCTTAACCACAAGAATCAGTAAACTAAGATTAATTTTCTTCTCACTGTTTTTATAGGGAGATACGGAAAGTAATTTAGCAAGAACAGGACATAAAGAGAATCATGTTTTGATTTTCTTGGCATTTTCAATCACTGTTGCATTTACAATATTTCTCTGATCTTTTTCACAATATGATAAAAAATAATGTCATAATGGGAAACAGTTTGAGCTGTAACAACCATATTTTAATAGGTTAGATTAAGTTCATTTACACCTGACATCCCTAGGACTTTTATTTGGAAAATAAAATTTTAAATTAAAAAAACTTTTTAACATTTAAAAAAAACACTTGTCCTTAAAATTCTGTTTGTCCTTTTTAATTGCAGCTGCAAAGTTTTTTCAGCCATATGAAGCTAACTTTTTTAACAAAAATTCTTTTTTGAAGATCTTGCAAAAATCAATGTCACGACATGTCACACTGTCAGTAATAAGGAAGAAAGAAACCCTACTTTCCTAACAGAAGTATTGGTATTATAATCTCCCAACTGAACGTTGTTTAAGTAAGAGAAAAAAGCAACCTGTGATATATCACATCTTAGCTTATCAGCTACTGAAGTGCTGGATCAGATTCACTGAAGCAAACACTTTTGACCACCAGCTGTGTGTTTCTGGTCCTTCCAGTAGTTCAAAACGGCAACACTGGATTTACTTCCCCAATCCATCACATAGAATGAGACCCAGTTTCTCGAAGACTATTTGTGCAATGTGCTCTCTGGAATATGAAATTTTGATGATATGAAACTCAGCTACTGCAGATGTGAGAAGTTCAAGCATGCTAATTCTGGAAAACATGCTTATGTGTAAAGATACAAGCTTACAAGCAAGGCAGATTGTTGGTTTAATGTATATCACTGTGAAAGCTGGTATAAACCACATTAGCAGAGTGACACTGATTGGTATATTCCACATAAGTCTAATGGCATTTACCAACAGAGCAAGGATGGCAGAGCCATGGCAGAAGCAGTGCTAATCACAGACCTCAGTGTAGGAGTAAAGCATGACCAATTTCAAAATATCTGGCACACTGTGGTAGCTTGCAGCTCATTTGCAAATCTTCTTTCTGAAAAACCTGTAAGGCAATGCCTTATTACCAGTTTCTACAAGTGGAGAGTAAAATTGCAAAGTCTCAGGAAGAAATGTTACTATCATCCAAGAAATAGAAGTCAGGAGATAAATCAATTTCCTTATATTCCTCCCCCCACTCTCCCCCAAGGAAGGCAATCAATTTGAGTCTGAAAAGTACACTTGGTTTACAGCAGTAGAGATGACTGGTCATTGAGCTATGATATATCTATGTATAGCCAATCTATATCAGGCTGTCCCCAGTAAAAAGCCTGAATGCTGTCTACATTTTGTTACTTCGAAACATCATTCAATGAGTAATTGACATTTTCTTCAGAGTTCATACCCTTTTCAATGGCTCCCCCCAGCAGCTGCATGAGATTTCACTGAGTGATCAACAAATCTTCTCTCCCTTGCATATGCTTTTTACTCCCTTTTGTTATGCTCCTGTTCATACTGCATGATTTGCTCTGTTTGACAAACCGAGTGTTAGTACTGCTGAAGAATACCCTGCCTTTCATATTCCATCTGATTTAATATCACTTTTCTGAGCAGAGAAGGGAGAGACAGTTTATCACATCTCAGATCATGCACAAAATTATTTTGGAGGTTGCCTAACAGTCAGTGAGATGTGCTGTCAAGGAGAAAGGCTAATAAAAGCCCTGACAACCCAGTTTGTTCTTGTCAATTCGGAGTGTGCAGAGTATTGCTCTACTTCAAAGACGCTGTTACAAACTGTGTCTGTGTAAAAAATTGCTATTCATTCTTCTACAAAAATGTACAAGTCCCAGAAATCCACCACCAGATTTTGGAAACCCACCAGCATATTTGGAAAAGACTTCCAGCACATTTCATTTCCCTAGGTATTACACTGGGAATATAAGATTCTGTGTCATAGGTGCCAAAAGCTTATACTTGCTTTTAAAGGAGTGTTGTATTTTTCATGAGCCACTATTTTTTAAAGACAGAAGTAAAGGACCTTAATCCTTGCAAGGACCGGGATAATATATCCTTTTGATAGGATAGAGAAGTGGAAATTTTGACAAAAGTTTACTTCTGTTATCTGCCCTTTACCTAAAAAACTCTCACTGCACTTTCAGTAGGTGTTTCTGCTTACCATTGATTCAAAACTTTGTACTGCAAATACTTGCAAAGTAATACACTAGACCTGGACATCTCCAGGTGAAGCACAATGCACAAGACAAGTTTTAAGTAGACAAGCTTAATTCAGTTTTCTCCTTCTCTGATGATAATTAAATTTCTGACAATACATGTTTATCACAGGACTAGTGGTCACATATGCCTTATTCCCTTATTTGTTCCTTTAACAGGAGTGCTACCACCTTCAACCCAGATGAAATCGTCTTCCAGTGCAAAAAAATATATACTAGCCAGTTCCCACTGAGTTTTTTACATCTGTTACTGTCTTGATAGGCAAAGAAGAGAGAAAATGAATGATAGGTGGGTGGGGAACTGCTGTATCTGATTCATTCACTCCCTTTCCGAGAAATAAATTGACCACAGCATATCCTGGAGGCCTACAATCCAGACATCCAGCCTGTGGTACGACTCAGAATAAGTAAAGCTGTTTTATAGCCTCTGAAACTCTGGTTCAAATAGTTTGTGGGGACAGGGGGGGAGGGGGATGAGGAGGAGGAGGAAGACGAGGACAGACTGCTGAAAAGTCCAGTTTTGCTTCAGTAACGATTCAGGGTAAAATTCATCACTGAAGGGAACATCAGTGAAAACTTACGAAAAAATTTTCCGAGAAAAGAATAACTGAATGGGAAGAAGGACTGAAAAGCAACCTTTCAAAGTTGCTTTTGATCCTTTTGTCTGGGGCTCTGTAATTGTTAGACTTTTTTTCACCAGTAATGATTTTAATGAAAAACATAGACTATTTAGAAATGGCAACTGTATAGTTCTAACAGTCAAGGAATAGTCTGCAATGACAAAACATAGGAAAAGTACTCTGTTTTTTGAGAAATATAATAAAATAAAATGCAGTCTAGATTATGGAGAAGCATAAAGATCTCTGATGTATGAAATTCAGAAAGCAGATATATCTGAACATTTTTAAATATAACATTGTTACTTTGGCATAATGGGAAACTGGCTGATGTGCTATTTATTTATTGATGAAGCCCATTCTAATGGGTTTCAAAATGACTGCTGTTAGATAAAATTTCAGAGGAGTGAATTATTTAATGTTCCTAAATGGCACACTTGACTACCTGCCACGTTTTTGCAGTAAAATATCCAAAGACAAATATACTACTCAATTATACCTAAATCAGCAGATGAGAAAGCAGCCCTCACTTGATTAAAAAACATTAACTACATGACAGAAACTGTATATTGAACAGCAATATAATGAAATATAATAATTACCTGAGCATTAAAAGAACTAAGTTTTAATATCAATAATGATAACAATACCAATATGAGTTATGGGAAGACTTCTCTTGTGGCTCAGATGTTGAACACAGCAGGAGCTGAATGCTTCTTAGACTATTATGCAGCTCAGCTACAAGATATATCAAGGCTGAGATTCATGGCCATACAGTTATGATTAGATCTCATAATCCTCACTATTATGAGGGGACCTGAATGATATTACACAGGAGGATTTAAGCAATAAAGACTTTTAACAGTTCTGATTCCCTTTTAAAGCACAAGTACATAAACAGCTTGGTTACTACAGCCACTTCTTAGCAACAGGAATCAAAGAGAATAATGGCCTGCAAAGACAAAGCAGTAAGCTCAGCAGTAACAGATACAGCACAAAAAGATTGTCAGCAGGGCAGACAAGATTTTTAATATGTGAGCATCTCCTGTCTCATATGGGGAGCTGGTATGTAGACATGCAGGGAAAATGTCATAGAGTATGTATAAAAATTACTCAATATTGACTCATAAAGCAAAAAGTTTAATTTGTTCTATGTCATCAAAGATTAGCAGGTTCAAGAAGAGTCAGGAAACACCGGAATATACAAAAATATTTAAATATCCTGTCAAGATATGAAAAAAGAAAAGGGAAATGGAGAAGGCAGGGGAGGGGAAAGGAGGGCAGGGGGATGGTGAGAACTGAGACGAGTTGAGAACAGAATGGATAAAGGAAGCAATGCCCAGGTGTTGTCTAGTTTTGTTGTCCACAACTCATGGAGACATTCAGTTGTCCACAGAGCTTCAAAACATCATTTCCCATATATTTTTTTAAGGGTTACCTTCCTCTGCTTCACCAACTCACTGAATTTCAGTAGGTGGTTTAGTGATATGTTTAAAGGAAACCTTTATGAGTGAATATGAACCACAATCGTACACATTAATGGAAGTTTCTGCACTGAGAAGTGGCAGACAATTCTAGTCCATTCTCGAGTTTTTAAACCATTTAACTGGCTCAATTGGAAATCCAGTCGTTGCACAGAATACAAGTACATGTGTCTGTTGTCTGACCCTGAGATCTACATTCTTCAGCTGATTTCCGTCATGCTTTACTCTTTTTAGGTTTGGCATTCATTTTCTCAAAATCTAGCATTCTAACAATCTCCACTCTTTCTTTGAGCCCCAGATTGTACTTTGAACTTTATTGTCTCTCCTCAAATATGCTTGGTATAATGAAATCACAGACTACTTAGGACATTATACAACAAATAACGACAGTGTAAATCCTTGTAATTTTCACATAAACCCAGCAAAGTTCAATGAATCCATAATAGGATAATTGAAAGAATAAATACAGTGGA
>JACBWW010000011.1:8329532-8400357 GCA_020086605.1 Lanius collurio | reverse complement strand
CATCAGGGAGCAATGTAGGGCCTCAGTCAGTGCCTCATCCAGCCAGAGCTAGGTAGTCTCGGCAGCTTTTGTAATACAGTTTTAAAAGTCCTTCAAGAAAATATTTAAGTCATAAACTATCTTAGTTCAGTCTCTGACATATGGTACTTCTCAATGTTGTGAGCCTCAAACACATTTTATATTGGGAGGTTAGAAAATTCCACTGCCGTAATTGAAGGGAGGAACCTGTAATGAATCAATTGTATTTCTCTGATTAATGTTTTCCTGATAAAACCACATGAAACTTTTCAGTCTCAACACAAAGATGACTTTTTCAGTTCTTAAAAAATGCTGTATCTAGGAATACTGAAAATAACCTAAAATCAAATACACAAAGCTCTATAATAACAAGCTGTGCCTTGGACTCCCACATCAGAATGCTTTGTAAACACCCATCATGTTTGAAATAGAAATGTGCATATGCATGCATGTGCTTGTGTGTTTTACTGATTAGCTACACACAACTTCTATCCTCCATTGAATCTAGGACAAGGAGAAGATACTAAACTAACATTTATTTTAAGCAAAGTCATCCAACAAGCCATTTTGCACAATACATACTGGGCTACAATGTTGTATTTCAAACATTTTTATAATTTAAGTGTAAAAAAAAATCTGCTACACAGCAATGCACAACTCACCAAATAGGAAAATTGTAGATGGCCTACAATTTAGTGCAATAAACAGTTGAAATAAATGGTGAAAAAGCCTGGAAGACTGTTGCAGTGGACTTCCCTGGGCTGCCCCCGGCCTGGTCCCTGCCATGTGACTGAGTCGGGTCTGTCTGATGTTCCAGCAGCCCGGGCTCTGATCTGGTTGGTTGTTTGTCCCATCTCCGCCCCTGGTATCCCCTTTCCCCCTGTCTGTGATAAAACCAGCAGGATGGAAAGCCCCTCCCTCTCACCTCGCCGACTCTACACAGGTCGGGTCCTCTGTCCCCCCCCAGGACAGAGGGAATAAATGACTTAACAACATGAGAGGTTTGAGTTGTATTTCTCTTCTTAACTTCTGCTGCTGGTGAGTAGCTGTCACTGACACTGGCTTAAGTGGAGCTACACAGTTGAAGGATATTTAGGCTATTTGTGAATGGTTTAAGATATTCCAAGATATAAAGAGGCAAGCTCACCACAAAATTAAGCAGTGGACAAGCTAATCCAGAAAAGAAAACCTTTTTCAGAAATCATTTTAGATTTTCCTTGTTAGTAATTATGAGGATTGTCTCTCAAGTTCTCATTTTATGATGGTCATTAGATCACAGAAATAATAGGTTCATGTTAATATAATATATTTACATATAGCTGTACAGACAATTATTAACACTAGTGTACTATAAATGACCATAAAAATAAGAAAAATATTCCAACCTGATACTGTCATAACTTTTTTTTTTCTGTATAAACACGTAATTATTTCTCTCTAGGGTTCCATTTTAATCAACAGTTTTCTAGATCTTCCATATTCCAGGCATCAAAAAATTTCCACTTTTTGAACATAATAAAGATAATCACACTGAGGTATCTTCATTGTCCTGCAAAGTGAAACTTAAAAGAATCAGAAGGAAATAAAGAAAAAGCTGAATACTCCGTGTCTTGATAGGTACATGGGAATGGCAAAACTTGAAGCTAAAAAACACTAGCCTAAGGATATTCTGTTTGATATTATAATTTAAGTTTTAAATAAAATCCACTTGTCCTGAAATATCAACCAAGGGAAAGGTTAGCTAACAGTTAGAGAAAAAGGGGAAATTCTAGACTTTAGTTAGTTTCCCCAAAGGCACAAAGTTTTCTGTGAAGTATAAATTTTAGAAAATGTAGACACTGAATTTGGCAAGTCAAATGATATGATTTTTTTGGTTATTGATAGCATATTTTTGCACCATATTTTTAATGTGTGAGGAGTCTTTGGTATTTTATCTGACAGTTAAAATCTGTTTGGTGTGGGGAAGAAAAAGAAGATAGATGTTTATCAATCAAGGGTGAGACAGACAATAAGGGTTTACTAAGATGAACATTAAAAAAAAAATTAAAAGTTCCAAATAAAACAAAGCTTAATGCCCTATATAGGAGCTAGTTTCTATAAGCTTATCAAGCACAGTTCCTATGCTATGGTTCTTTCGTTTGTCCAGTGACTTGCTTGTGGTGCTGCACAGTACTCAGACCTCTGTTAATCCCTGTCCTTAAGGACAAGATAGGCAAATTCAGGAACAGCTGTTGTTTGCTTCTGCTCCACAGAAACGTTTAATCTCCTCTCAAGGTATGATGTTTCTGTCTAGTAACTTCTGCTCATATTGAAATTTTGGTGTGTGGTAGATACGGAGTGTTAACCAACTCCATCCCAGATCATTTTGTGATGCAAAGGAAAAATGAAGTTGGTTTTCAAATACTGAGCTTCCACTCAGTAACTGAAAACACATTATTAATGTGCATGGAGGGATGGTAGAAAATGAAGGAATAAAACAATTTAACTTAAAGTTTCACCTTTTAATAGAAAACTTATTTATTTTTAGTCAATTTTAAAGAACCCAGATGGATCCTATTTTGCATCAGATTTCCATAATAATTAAACAAAAATATTACAGAAAACAGCCTGATCACATTTCATTATAGAAAAGTCAAAGAGAGTTAAGTTAAAGTCAAAATTAGAACTGTTATAAAGACATGAAGAAAACTGTCCTTTGATTAATTTTTCCATTAGAGTTCCGGGTTATTCAAGTTGTATAATAAAGGCCAAATACCAAACCACGCAAATTAACATTGTAACATTTTTCTTAATTGCAATTTGCCATTCTATTTCTGAAATAGAAGGTGAGTTCTTTCTTTTTTCCTTCTTCTCCCAGCATGGTCAGTCTGAGGCTATGGCAGCAATAAATTGTCTGCAGCTATGCTATACTGAAAAGAGCATAGGAGAGCAATTGTCTCTGAAAGTTCATTCTCGGATTTCCTTTTGTTCTGGGCAGGTAGCAAATTTGCTGTGACCTCTAGTGGCTCAAATTATGATGTTGGTTTAGCTGTGCTTGTTTTGTGAGTTGAGTCAGAGTGGCATTATGTCTCAACTCCATTTTCTTTGCCTTTCCTGTTGACTGTAGTGTGTGGATAGAAGTCACTCTTAAGCACCCTGTTCACAAGGTGTAAAGAATTCAGCCTCTACACAGGTGGCTTTAAGGGCATGTAAATTAAATGGCAGTAGAAATGTTAAGAATTGTGTTTGAGCTAAGTAGACAGTGTACATGTTCACAGCACTGACATACCAATGTCTCTTTTTCCTGTCATTGTCAAGCAATGCACTTTTCAGTAGGGGTAAAGAAAAAAAGTATTAGCTACAATGAAGATATGAAAGCAATAAAAATGCAGTAGGACTCTTCAGTATTGCCCGCAAGATTTTAAAACATTACTTCTAGTACTAAGTCCAAATACATCATAACTCTGACAATGGATTACCCATGACATGCAGTAGGAATACACGAGAAAAATTGGGAAAACCTTTCCTGACATGTAAATAAAAATGGTCCCTGCAGGAGTACCTTCAGATCCACTAGTGCAATCTAGTAATTCTTTACTAATGGAAAATGTACATTTTTGACTTGAATTTGCAAGATGAGCAAAATTTTAAGAGGGAATTCTGTGTTTTGGGGAAGGAAGCTTAAAAATATCAATTCATTGAAAGACTGAAGAATCAGGAGATCCTGTTTAATACTGACTGCTTGATGGAGGAGGAATTGGTTGGATGGTCACATCCAGGGCATAGTGGTCAATGTTGCAATGTCCCAATGTACATCAGTGATAAATGGTGTCTGTCAGGGGTCAGTACTGGGACCAGAACTGATGATGCCTTCATCAGTGGCATTAGCAGTGGGATAGAGCACAGCCTCAGCAAGTTTGCAGATGACATCAAGCTGAGAGGTGCAGGTGACAAACCTGAAGGATGGGATGCATCCAGAGGGACCTGGACAAGCTCGAGAAGTGGGCACTCTTGAGGTTTAGCAAGGTGCTGCTCCTGGGTTGAGGTAACCCCTGGTATCAATAGGGGCTGAGGGATGAACAAATCAAGAGCATCCCTGCTGAGAAGAACTTGGGGATGAAAGTGGTGAGAGGCTGGTCATGACTCAGCAATGTGCACTCACAGCCCAGAAATCCCAGTGTGTCCTGGGCTGCACCAAAGCAGAGCGGCCAGGAGGGTGAGGGCAGGGATTTGACACCTCTGCTCTGCTCTGGTGAGACCCCACCTGCAGTGCTGCAGCTGCTCTGGGATCCCAGCACAAGAAGGATGTGGAGCTGAAAGAGCAAGTCCAGACAAGGGCTGCAAAGACAATTAAGAGGCTGGAGCACCTCTCCTACAAGAACATATGAAGAAAATTGGGATTGTTAAGCCTTGAGAAGGCTTCAGTGTGACCTAATTGCATCCTTTCAGTACTTAAAGGAGGCCTATAAGATGGGGACAATCATTTTGGCAGGGCCTGTTGTGACAGCACTAGAAGTAATTGTTTTAAACTAAAACATAGGTTAGCTATAAGGAAGTTGTTTTTATTTAAGAGAGAGTGGTAAAACACTGAAACAGGTTGTCCAGATAAATGCCCTGTCCCTGATCACAGCAAGTCAGTTGGACTAGATGACTTTTAAGGTTCCTCTCCTATGTAAAATATTCTATGAATCTAAGATTTTTAGAATCATTAATGAATATTACTCAGAATTTTAAAAGATCGTTCAAATTTTCTAATTTATATTAGTGGCCTTTCCAGTTTTTTTCTTGCTATATCAAACACTTGGAGAGGCCTGTGACTTCCATAACACCATTGTTTAATTGCACTTGCACCATTTTTTTAATCAGGAGTTTCATGTTACTCAATTTTATGCACCTCACAGAACCACCCAGATATTGCAGGCTCCCCACACAGTCAGCAAAAAAAGATTAGTCTTATCTAAAAATTATATGGAGCAAAACCATTGGGCTGCTCTTCTGAGTAACTTCTCTTAGCTGTCTGATGTGATAAATATGTCAGATTGAGGTTTCTCTATGTGTATTTATCCTTCCTGCAAGTATTTACAATCAAGTAGATTTTGTGGGACAAAATTACTCCCTTTTTTTTCCAGGTGTAAGATCCCATTTCTATTGGCTTCAAAAGCAGCTCAATTTAATAAGGATTGACAGCTTTTAAAGTCTTTTGCGATGCCATCATTCCAGGAGATTTTTTAAAGTATTTGAGTTTAAGAAAGTTTTATCTGAGAATAAACCATTCTTCTGAAGAAATTTTTTTCACATCCAGAATCAGAATTAGTCCTACAGGAGACAAGGACTTTTACTATTTCTAAGAAAATAAAAGATTGTGTTTTTAAAAGATGCACAACTAAAATATTTGGATGAGTTTGTGTATCATATTATGTATTTTATGATATCAAGCAATAGATGGATCTTATACAGGACCACTATTGGTTAAAATTAGTTACACTATAAAAATTAATGAAACTAATGAATGCATTTCCACTGCTGAGAACTTCAGAAAACCTGTGTATTCCAATAACATTGAATATACAATTCACAAGAAATTTAATATCTTTGGATTTTTTGACAGTGAAAATAAGTGCAATTATTAATTACAGGTTCATCTGAATCAGATATTTGGTCCTGGGGCACAGACAGACTGTTTTAAAATGTCCTGTTCTGATACCTGCAATCTCTCTTCCAAGGAATTATTTTGTTTCTTTTTTTTAAATAGATGGTCACTGAATTTTGCAACAAGCTTTGATTGGAAGAGCTCCCTGCAGCTGAGGAGCAAACCTCCCAAAAGAAGGCTGCCAGTGGTGTGGCAAGGCTGCCTCACTCATTGCTCAGTGCCAGCCTGCAAGACCTCACCCTCACCCATTTCCTTCAGCACTTGCATTCAGTGACAGTGACAGATGCAGTGTTGCTTCTCACATGTTTAGCAGATGATCTATATATTCTGTTAACATTTCATCTGAGCCATCAAAGGAGTGAGGATGCTAATATTGCTAAGATGAAGGTCCAGCAACCTAACAAACACATTTTTCTTACTGTTACCTCTTGTTGCCAACTGCAAGTTGTAGAAATATTTGGACTTTTCCAGTACTCTGCTTTCTCATCAACTTCCTTTGACTCTTAGCAACAATCAAAAACTGTTCAGCTCTAGGCTGAAAAGAAATGTCAACATCTTGGTGCATTTTTTCATCTCTATATGATTTTATAGGCTAATAATTACTTAATTTCTTATGTTGTTTCCTTGAGTCTGATATTATCTAGGATTAACTGAAAAACATACAGATTTCTTCCACTTTTATAGGTGTTGATAGCTCAATTTTATTACCTGCTGCCTGGTTCCCACATTACTGCCAACATATTTGGGTTTTTTCTGTCTGGTTTCTTTATTCCAGACTTCATTCATGGTGTAACAAAAAAATATCTCTCTTACTACAGAACACAGATAAAACAAGCATACATAGTTCCTAGCCTAAGAAAATCGTAAGGAAGGAAACCTAAGGAAGACCAAAAAACTTCTCTGAACTTCTCTGACTTCACTGAAATTTGTAACAGCTGCCCACTGACAAGATAGTTTGTATTCTTACAGTCTGAAAATTTGTCCCCCATGATATGTTAGCCTTTGGGTAAGAAATCTAGTGTTTTCTAGTCTGCTAGAAAAAGTTTAAAAATCATTTCAATAGACACATCTTTTAAAGTCCATATTCATATCACCAGCTGAATTTTACTACTTCCTTGCACCTCCTTAAACTCCATGTTACTTTGGAACATGTGTGAAAATTTGAGCAACAAATTTGTTTGGAGACTGCCCTTTGAGTGATTAATTGAGTATTACTGAATACTGTGGGAAAATTATCAAAAGGGAGCACAATATATTAAATGCATGACCCTATTTAAATGTCTGTAGAAGTATTACTGAAATATTCCAAGTAATTCTAGATTCGATAATTTAGTAAAACTCAAAAAAAATCTTGTGACATGATCAGAAGAGTTTACACTGAGCAGTGGAGATGCGAAGTAATTCATCCTACAAGGAAATTACTTACTATCAAAAATTAACAACCTAAAACATTTCCATTGGTATTAGTATAATATCTTCTAGACGAAAAAGAAATCAAGCTTCAACACATTGCAAATATAATCAACACTTAATATGCTGTAGTGTTGGGATTCCTCATTACAATACTGTAGCAATTCTTTGTCCTCATGAAAGTTGTTAAATCTGAGAAGGTGATAGTTTGAAGTTGTTCTCCAAAGCAGTTATAAAAAATTTGCCCACGCTATTTGCTCAGTACTTTCTTCCTCTGCCTCCTCTATGTCATTGTTAAAAGGATGAACAGAAGAGTCAGATTGCCTTGGAACATTGATCAATAGAGCCCATTGTGAAAAAAAAAAAACCTTTGATAACCAAAATGTCAGCTTTAAAAACTGTCAAATTCTTATAGCCTGGGGAAAATTATGAAAAAAGAAAACAAAACAAAAACTAAAGACCCCATAGTGTTTTTTGCACTAATCTAAAAGCAGTTTTTCAATTTTAAGCAAAAAAAAAAAGTATAATTCAAGGGGTCTGAGTTTTTCTGGCTTTCTCCTTTGGTCTTGGCTGTTTTAGACCATCTCATCACTTGATGCCCTCTGGATCAGCAACAGAGTTGAGCTATTTCTGTCTTTTGCTTATATTTTTCTCTCCACTCCACCTGAAAATACTCAGCTAATGAATTAGAAACTACTTTAAGAATGAAATGAAAGCACTAGGAATGTAAAGAATGGAAGCAATAATAACAAGTTAATTTTATGTAAGCCAGATACAGACACTGTATTTTTAAAATGCAGGTCTGAGTGCTGATAGTTACCACTGCAAGAAAAAGATGCAGAACCTGAACCAAAGCTCTTAGAAGAGGAATTTTGTCTATAATTGTTCAATAGCTCAAGGAGATGAACCAATATACCTTTTAGAATTAACTTTTAGGAGCTTACATCTACAGTAAATTAGCATGACAGCTGCCATTGGCAAATGGTTAGGAGGGAGAATTACTAAATAACTTACAGTGGCAAAATGCCAAGGGAAAATCATTATAGGCAATGCTGTGTAAGGGCTGCTAATGCACACAAGATGGCTTTAAATAGACTGCAGTTTACAAGGGGTTTGATAATTTAAAACAAGTATACCTCTTTCATGCCAAAGCTGAGCAGTTGTTTGTCTTACAGTAGACTGCATGCAATGTTACCACTCTGTACTACAAATCAGAAGTTAGAGGATTCCCATGAAAAATGGAAACATTTACGGTGCTCACAAGGTTTCTCATTTATATGAAAAATAACTTATCTCGGCCAGCTTGCATGAATGGACTGCCAAAATAAAACTCAGTATTTCAGAGTATTTCATCTAGATATCTTCAGCTGAGATTACACAGACAGCTATGTTAAATATTTATTTTTTCAACAAGGAAAGAAATAAAAAGATACTTTAAACAAGACAGGTTTTTTTCTTCTTTTCCCCTTAAGTTATATATTGGATTGATAATTCTCATGATATTCACTAGTAAAAAGCTACAGCCAAAAGAAGCACCAAAGTTGTTTTGGCTCCATATGTGTCAAGAAGAAAAGCCAATACATTTTGTTTTCATGTAAATGTAGTCTACATCACAGTAAGTAAGAATAATGTTTAATATTAAATGCCAGGTTCAACATGACTGACTACCTTATTTCTTGTTTAGTATATGAGCTTCCTAACAACTTTTTTTCCTCTTCAAAATATTCTAAAAGGTCCCCCACTTCAATTAAGATTCTGAAGCTACTAAGGTAAATACAAAGAAAGAGTGTCACATGTCAGTGACACTGACATATGTCAGTATGTCATATACATACTGATGCATGTATAAATGTTATATACATTTATACATGCATCAGTAGGCATTTGTGAAAAAGAGATAGTACAGATTCAACAGCAGCAGAGAAAATATGGATACAGTTAAGAATGGGGACCTGATTTTTAACAAATCTTTGCTTATACAAAATAGTGCTATTTCTTCCTATTAGTATTAACATTTATGCTATATGCTCTTAGGTTCTTTTAATCGGGAAGCAAAAAACCCCCAAAACCCTATAAAGAAACTTTCAGACTCCCTGTTCTTGAATTCCTTCCATAAGGTCACGGAAAAAGTAAGTTCCCTGTACTTACTGGGAAGTACAGCCTTATGACTGCATGCAGTGTAAACAATTGAGAATTGTCAATTCCTGACTGCAGTACAAGGAAAAAGTAACAGAACAACTAATTACAATAGTATTGCTTCACTACAACTTTTCCCTTGGGAAAACACCTACCACAGAAGGGCAGTGGAGTCACAGACCCCACATCACCTTGTTTACACTTTTTTTTTTTTGTAGACACTGCAAATACTGTGGGTTCAGCTACTACACTAGTCTAAGCTTTGCTTTTCAATTTGTTAGACATCAAAGTGCTTAAATACAAAGGGCATGGAATCCCTAAATGTCAGGCACACACCCATAAATCTATTCTCTTGACTCAAGGATATGTTGCCACCTTTGTTTTCTGAATGTTTAACATTTTTTCCCCTCACCACTATTTTCTGTTAAAGAAGCCATATAATCAAAACGTTCAAATTTTGTAGTACTAACAGAATATTGGTAATTTATTCAGAATTGTGTCATGAATATTCAAATCTGGAGAAGAAAGCACTCCTAGGAGATATTTGCTTTTCCTCTAAAATTCATTAATGTTAATTTTTCCTTGAAATACTTATTTTAAGTCAAATTATATTATTCTGAGAGTCGAGCACAATGGGGAAAAAAAAGGTAGCCAAATCAGGCTTCTATTACACAGTTACTTCTATCTCAAAATACCTATTACATATCTAAAGAGAAAATGAAAAAGCAATAAAAAAAGAAAAACACTGATATGGAGAGAACAAAAGTGTGGAAATTAATAGTTTAAAAACTTTCTCAGAGGAAAAAGCTGACAGCTTTACAGAACAAGGGTATCGCAGGCTATGATTATACACGATACCCCTTGCATGTGGAACAAATACTACTTTTGTCAGACATACCTGGATCAAATTAAGATTAAGAATGACATGTATGGTCATGCATAGGTCTTGTTCGGGGAAAGACTGCCAGAATAAAACTCTGTGATGTTAAGTAGATGATAAGGTTCATACCTTATCATGTTAACTCTAGTTCACATATTCTAATATTTTTATAGATACTTCAATTAACAAACCTAAGAGGTGTATTCTTCTATGGAGTTTCAAGAGTACTTTGCTTTTTCAAAGAATAAAATATATAAACATTATGGGAATTCTCAATAAAGGTGTTATCCATGAGTTTCCAAAGCATGAAACATCATAGAAATGTATATCTAACCAATTTTTTTCAGAAAAAGGTAGAAGCAGGCAACATGAGTCTGACTGTCACTTCAGGGATTCATCATTTTCTTCCAAATTGCAAAGACATTAGGATTTCCTGGAGTTCTCTAAAGCCAAAAAAATTATGAAGAGTCACATCAAGCATTAAAAGGTGTAAAGGCCACATGCAATAATGACTGAGTTATTAAGGCTGGAATAGTTAATAGGAGCATGATACTGGGAGCCATTTCCAAGCAAAAATTTCTGGCTAGATGTAAAACTTTCCTTGAAGTTTTTAAGAAAGAGCAAGTTGCTCAATGTGTAATTTATTTCTATTACCTTTCCAATAGATTTGACTTTCCTTCTGGGTTTTCAGTCACTAAGTACAAAATGTTTTGAGAACAAACACACACAAATAAACCAAACAGCCCTGTGAAGCTTTCACAAGACCCACTAAAAATGTAATATTAATAAAATGTAAAGGATGACTGAAAGAGGATAAACCAAATACTAAGGTGAAAGAAGATGGATTTAGGTTATATATTAGAAAGAAAATCTTTACTGTGAGGGTTTTGAGGCATTGGAACAGGCTGCTCAAATGAGCTGTAGATGTCCCTGGAAGAGTTCAAAGTCAGATTGGATGGGAGTTTGAGCAACCTCGTCTAGTGCCGCTTCACATGGCAGAAAATTTGGAACTAAATGGTCTTTAATTCCCCTTCCAACACAAATTACTCTATGATTCCCTGTTGCTCAAGATAAAAAATTTAAAAAGAATGTGTCAGTCACAGTTTCCACTAAAAGACATTTATTCAACATCCTTTTATGAACAGTTGTAATGCTTTTCTGTTAATTTTAGTATTATATTTAAAGACATACAATACCTTTGCAATTGTGTTTTGACTATGTTGGAAAACAGTGACATTTTTTTTAAATTATTACTTTTCCACTGATTTAAAAGAAATTATGTGAAACACTGCTTGTTGTTATATTTTACAATGCATACTTTTGGATATTTATTCATTAAAAGAGGAGAAAAAGCACTACAGACAGGCTATTGTAAGAAGCCTGTCTTTTAAATAAAAACAGTATTATACATACCTCAACAAAAATATAGTTATCTACTTGTCCTATGATGTTTTCCTGACTTGACAGCAATGGCATCTATTTATTCCACTATTATATTTCATCCAATAATACTAATTTTTGATGGGTTTTTCTTTTTCATTATTTAAAATCTTGTCAAACATACCAAATGTTATCTTTTTTTCCCTAGGATCATACATAATGCAAGTATGTGTTATATGGATTTGTACTTGAGAATAAAGTATACCTGAAATTACATCTGGAGTAACTGTTAACAACAGTTTATGATTTTAGGGTACTCAGTGTCCTCTATCTGTTTCCTTTTAAAGATCAAGCTTGAACGCCTGCTGTCTGAGTTTAAGATCTGGGTAGCACAGAATTTTGTATCCATTCAGAATATGTAGACTTTTTAAAAGATTAATATGCCCTTTTTACTTGGTCATGTTATAAAAAATGAACAATTAAGCATATGGTGCATATGTTTCTCATCTTTGTTATATCATTTTGCATTTGCTGTTTAGTAATAGAAGGAGAAAACAAATATGAGCAGTGAATTGTCAGGAGAGGCATGTGACAAATTTTTACTGTTGCAATTAAAACTGATAGTTAACTCTATCCTGTCTCACCATTGAATAACTCATCCCACTGCAAAACCAATGAAATGCACATGGGAGCACACATGGAAAGACAACAGCAGAAAGTGCGTGCTTTGGAATGAAAATAATCTAGATTGAACATGTCTCCCTCGTTATTTAGGGCATTTCTGTAGGTATTCTAGATTAAAATACTTCTGAACAGAGAGATGGGGAGAAGAAGCTATACTTTTCTGAATTAATCCTGTAGATAATTACATACTTAAAATTTTTTTTAAGTCTATACATTCCGATATTATCTTCAGAAATACACAACCACTTCCTCCTCAACAATGGTAACTCCAATTCTGTTTCTTAAAGAGAAGAATAATAGATTATGATAACATAATAATTATGATTACTATTCCATCTAAAAAGCCTATGGGAAAGAGACAATAAGTACATTGGATGTCAAGAAACAGTAGATATAGCTAAGAATAAAACCAGCAAAAATGGGGAAGGATAGCAATGCTATTAAAGTATACAATCAGTTGCAATGCCAACTAAAGGACTGAATGACCAATCTTTAAAAATCAATTTGAAAAGGAATTTCTTCATACAATCCCTTAGAGTTCTAGGTGATGGGAAATAAATCCCTTTAGGATTTTATCCTTAGTCTTTACATTTTCATTTATTAAAGCTATGTCTTCTTTTAAGATGTTTAGTTATATCAAACCTTATTGCACATCTCTGAAATTTTTGTATTTTCATAGAAGAATTGAAAAAATTCTAAGCCACATGGAAAAATTTCAGTGTATTTTAATTTTAATTAATTCATGCTCTTAAGTGCAAATTTTAAAATTGAACCACTTAGAGCTTCTTGGAATTTAGAGTTAGAAACCACTTCAAAGATACTTTGAAAAATTCAGATAACATTCTGACACTCTAATTTCACTGTCTGTCAATGCCAATCATGAAGTTTCCAGCTGACAACACAGTCTAAATTGTTTTCTCCTTTTTTTCCCCTTTCCTTATGTGAAATTTCATTCAGATGATTGGACAGATCTGATGCACGTCTGAGCATATTTTGAAAAAGGCATTTTCTGCTTTCTGCTTATCCAGAGCACTGCAATTCCCGACATTCCTTCCCATTACTCAATCTGCTATAGCTATCCACATGCCTTTCTGAAGAGTTCTAGGATCACTAAAATGTAAGTCAGCCCAATATGCATACCAACAACACTGGATTCAAAAGGCTGAATCACCTAAAACATTTTCTCTACTGCTCACTCATGAAATAATAATTAAATACTAGAAACATAAGTGACACTAAGTCTTAAAAAATCCACAGCAAAATTCTGGCAGTGAGTAGCACAATAGCAAGTTAAAAACATAGAAAAGTAAGTATCTGGCAAAATGTTGTACTAGAAAAGCAACACTCCTGTTTTACAGAGGAGATGGAACCATGGAAGACAGCAAAAATTATCCAATACACATTTCATATTATTGTAAGACTCAGACATTTCCAAAGGACTAGATTAGACTGGGAGAAATGCAAGCAGACTTTCAAAAAGTTAGCCTTATATAAAATGATTATACTTTCCTGAGCGATGAAAACTACATCAGTATTAAATCAGTCCAATATTCTTTAAATCAAGATAATTATTTAATGTATAACATTGTCACTACTATAAAAGGTGCTTTATAGTAGTATATTCACACTTTAGTTCTTCTACAATCTTTCTTAGATACTCAGCAGAGATAGTGGTCAATAGGAGAAGGACCAGAGAAAAGGAGGGAAAAAAAAGAGGAAACACAGCTACCATTATTACCAGTAGTAGCAGAGTAACATCTGTAGATATAACATTTCTTAAATATGAAAAGGGAGGAGTATCTTATATATGTATATAGGATATATTTGCAACTTTCTTCAAATGACACAGACGACATTAAAATACAAGGAGGATACATAAATACAAAAGACAATTGAAAAGAAAAAGCATAGAACTTGGTACGTATGGGAAGGCAGAAAAATCTTTCTTTCTATTGAAATTAAGTCAGAGGAATTCTTGTCCAGTTATTGGTTTCTAAATCTGTGGATGATTTTGAACATATTCATTTCAGTACTGAGTGAAAGCTTCCTCTGATTCAACATTCAAAGTAGCTGTGACGTGGGAGGGATGGGACAAGGTTGGCACAGTACGCTGGGCCCGACAGTAGTCCCTGGTTTTCCTTAGCATGGAGAACGAGCTCCAGGAGTTCCATAATGCATGTGCAGACAAATCAGGGTGTTGGTGCAGATGTAAAGCAGATACCGATTAAGTGAGTTCATAGTAACAGGATTTGTGGTAGACCTGCATGAGCAGCATGCAGAAAAATGTTTATGCTGTCAAATGTGCAGTTCAAGGCTAAAGAGTTAGAAGAAGCAACAAAATACATGTGGCAAAAGCAGAAAAGGAAATGATTGATCCAAGTCTGCAACAGGTGGATCTTCTATTCTTTTGAGGATGCAAAAAGTATAAAAAACCCAACCAACAATAACAAACCCCAGCAAAACAAACAAACAAACAACAACAAAAAAAACAAAAAACCAATCAAACAAACAAAGCCCCCCAAACCCCCAACACTGACTAAGGGGAGAAAATGAAGGAAAATTATGTGCATTTTGTGTCCAGCTCTCAGGCCTGAAGACCTCAGCCTTCAAGGCTAAGACCAATGAGGACCAAAGACAACAGTCAGTATTAAGAGCCAGCATCAGCCCTGGTAAGCTTTTCTTAATAGTGCTCAAAACAAGATAGTTAAGGACTAATTCTTTGAGTATCTAAAGATTGACATTCATTAAAAAAACAAAAAACACTGCTCATGTGTACCCTTAATGAACATCAATCCAGTAAATCACTGTTTAAACTTTTTTAACTGGTTCCAGGCACTCTCATCTAGGCAATCCCTAGTTCCCTGATGTATATATATATAAAAATACATACACATGCATGTATTCCATTACAATGGAATACACATTTTGAAGTCCTGAAAACACTCCACACTTCTGTCACAGTCATGTTATTTGCTCAAAAACTTTCCAGGGATAGTTATGGTTATATTCACACCCAATTTGTGTCCTGCTGAGATGCTGGTTTATGATGTGCAGATGAATGTTTATCTAGAATGAGCTGAAATATGGATATCTTCCAGCTGCCAGATGCACAGTTGTTAAATATGGCTGGCCATGACTTGACATTTAAGAATTTTATATTGAAATAAAATTTTAAATTAGATGAAATAGGTATAATGTAAGGTGTTAGAGAAGATTTAAACAGAATCGTAGCTCAAAGGCAAAACTTATGGACTTATTATTGTTTCTTTTTTCTCCTCCACTCATTTCTAAACAGTCAAGGAATAAGACATTTTACTCTGTCTTTGACCAGCCTTATTTCTAAATAAACCTGTTTAACATAGTCCAGTGACGATACACATAAGTACTTCAATAGGATGTATAGTTGAGTTTTAAAATGTCATAGTTCAGAAATGTTAGGAAGACATCACTGATGCTGGTTACTGAAGAATATTTCAATTAAAAATGAAGAAAACATTTATTAAAAAAGTTTTCACTTTGTATCCTTGGCATAGAATATATGCTTCTGGAACAAATATTGACAAAATAATCTGGAAAGAATACAACTTGTCACCAAGCGGTGACTGAAGAAAAATTAAGAGGAGTAGGGGAAAACTGAAGACATGAAGTATTTTCAAACATATTTTGGAAAAAACAATGTGTAAATATGTAGAAAATAACATAACATGAAGCATGGAACCTTTACATATAACATGCTAAACTAATCTGTTAGATCTCTTGAATGAAGTATTGGCTGAACAAAACAAATCTTTATTCAGTGAACCATGGTAGATCTAGATAAAAAAACTATAAGTGATCAAAGCTGCACAGCAGCCTGAACTCAGAGAATAAACACTAGTTTCTGAAAATACTTTTTTGTCAGCCCCAGATAAACTTCTAGATTATTTACTTTTCTCCTATGTGAAGAAGGACTCAGGGTCCGGTCTTGAGCACTGGATCATTTCATCCTACATATATATCTGTATAGAGATGTGTGGTAATATAGGAGCATTTTTTACTTTGTACATCTCCTTCTCTAGTCAGGTACAGTTATTTATTGGTCTATCATAGCAGCATTAAATGTAAAACTCCATGTTACTTCAGTAGTAACAGTTAAACCTATTTAGACTTTATGCTATACATTCCTGTCTTTGCTTGGGTCTCTGCTCGGGAAAATGCCAAGCCACAAAATTTCTTGTGTCTCCTTCTGTTGGGGACTGAAGTGGAAAAAAAAAATAAAAAAGATACTACAATGAGTTTAAACACACTTTTCTTGTTAACATGTTAAAACAAACACCTTCAGTTATGAACTCTAGAGTTAAAAATTACAGAAAAGCACCGAACACAGTACATGGCATAGGATAAATGTAAATTAGCATTCTGGTGCAGTTACAAAGAAAAGAAATAAAATCCCAATATCAGGATAATAATTTTCATCAGAGAGCAAGAAGCACTAACATAAGTGCAGCTGGTCTCAGAGAGTTTTGTTTGGAATATCAGGTGCAACTGTAGGTATGCACGTTCATCAAAGACAAATATAGAGAACAGAAATCTTATCCTGTAAGTGAAGACTAGAAGAACAGGACTGTTTTTACCTGGAAAAACAAAGAGTGAAAGGGAAGAATTACTGCTTAGAAACATGACAGAAATAGGTCTAAGCACAGGAGTAAGTAACGTCTAACTTAGAAAGGCAGGGGTAAATGGCAAGCAGAAAGCTGAGTGCTCTTTGGAACTTGCTAAGTTTAAGAAGTGGGCTATATGACATGTTTCCAGAAAAGCAGTATCTAAAGATCACTTCCACTTCATATACTCTAATAATCCCTATTCTGAACTGCCAGAGAGATAGAGTGGAATAACAATTTCAAACTAAGTAAAAATCATAAGTTGTCTTCTGTAGGCAACACACAAAGGCCTAAAAAGACTGATTAATTTAAGATTATAGAGGAATTAAATTTATTTTGATCACAGAAGACCACATATTGAATATTTGTTTAATATTTAATGACTGAGAACCTCCTTGACCTTTACATCAAAATGTCTGTTAAGCAATATGAGCAGTACCTATAAAACACAGAATTCTGCAGAACAGCTTTTCAGCCATTCTTTGCAAGTCAGGGGTAAGAAAATTTGTTATATCTCTTTCACTCAGTTTAACAATATCTACGTGCTGATTTCAGATATATATCCTTAAATGAAAGGAAAAAGAGAAATCAAACTCTGAATAACCTCAAATATTTTTTCGCCCCCTTTTTTTTGGACATGTAGTGATGTCAAAGCACAATAAATTAACATTAATCTACACGTGCTTTCATAAGACATATCTAAAAAAGTGTAAAACATTCCGGTTCTTTACAATTCTTCTAAATATTCTCTCTAATCTTCATCTGAATACATATTCTAAATTAATTATGCCTGGACATCAGACCTCAAATCACTTGTAAAATACATTTTTCAATAGTGTGGAGGTGCCTCTCCCCTGAAATCCCAGGGGGAGGGACCCTGCAGGGTACGGGTCTGTCCCTGTCCCTGTCCCCATGTCACATGTGCCCCATACCTGTTCCTCATTGAGTGGTTTGGGTGCCTGGGCCCGGGAAGAGAGCAGGGTCCCATGGCTGGGTCTGCCTGGGAACTCCAGCCATGAGGCTGGAGGAATAAATCATCTCTGAACATCTAAAGAAATACCGCTTCATCTTTCCTTCCAAGTTCATCGCTGTCTTATTCATGTTGTAAGGATTCCCCGCACTACAACACAATAGCACCAAAGAACATATCTTTTTCTCACCTGTTTCTGTGGTATTCTTCCTATTGCTGGGTTACATTTTCTGTACTAATTTCTTACAATTAAAATGCATATTCAACTATTTTTTTTCCTACTGTGCCCTCCTAACTAGTAAAAGTTTGAATACTCGTCATAAATGCTTCTCAGCATCTGAGTAGATTTATACCCTAAAAGCTTTATAATTTATCAGAAAAGTGATACATCTTGCTTATGTGAACTTTAAGATTTCTATTATTCATATCTAATAAATTAAAAGTGTGCTAAACCACTATCATTCTTTAAAAATATGCAGTGTTTTTTTCCTTCTAGTATTTCTGACAAATATGTATGCACTTCTCTGCTGTTGTATTTGATAGAAAAAGGCAAGTATGCTTACAATGTTTTGATTGCACTCTACAGTAAAAACCTATGTCTAAAATCTACTGATTATATTTGAAAATAAAATTATTTTCAAACAACATTTGGTATAATTCTTTTTAATTCCATGTAAACAAAACTGCACATTATTTTTTGGTAGTATTTGTCTAGAAATTTTAATTATTAAAGGGTAAATGGTTCATTTGATGTTCAAACCTGATTTCCAGCATTAATGGATAGATAAATAGCTATGCATGCACTATCAAAGAATAAGAAAATTTTACATGGTATTAACTAAAAGCTATGTTTCATTTTGTTTATTTCTTTTGCAATTAGATGTAGAGATCAAAATAGCCCACTTTTAATCCGAGGTCAACTAAAAAAATAAAAGGAAAACCAAAATTTGTTTTCCAAGACAGAGCCAGTAAGGAACTTGAGGTGGAAACCAAAGTGAGAGACACGTTTTCATCAGAGGGACCTCCCAAATGAATCATGGGACAGCAAAGGCAGATTTAAACTGTTATGTCAGCCTCTTCTGATACAATCCTGAATTTGGCAGTGACTTTCACAAATTTTTCTATTGCTGCTGACTTTTGAAATGTCTAGATATTTACACTTTTCATATGTGCTCACCTTCAAATAGGAATTAGTATTTGATGTTTCTATATCATGCACTATATGGGAGGTAAAATCAGATCACTGATATTGTTCTTTCTGAGTTCATAAATTCCAAATCCCTTGTCTGAGCAGAGAAAGCATCCTGGGCAAGTGACTACTCTTGCTTTTGCAGAGATGTTCTACATCTCTCTGATTGGTTCTTAATCCATGGCAGTTCTCCATTTGTATTTAAGACACTTTCACTGTCAAGATTTTGATCTTTTCTTAATCATTTTTGTGATTAGGAGACCACAATTCCATACTATGAACAAAGAATATTTTCAGTGTATGGTTGTTGCCATTTTTCTCAGTTCTCTCCATTGTCCTCTTCATTAATCCAGACAAGTTGCATTTATCACACAGTAATGGCACTGCAGAGCCCACTTTTAACAGCAATGGGCACTTTGCAGGACATTTTGCAAGACAGTTGTTTACAGAATAGCTCCAGCATTACGCTTTGGCAGGACATTACACATCTGGGGGTGTACCATGACTAGAAATCCTGAGGAAAAATTTTGTTGCTGAGGATACCAACACGTACCAGGGAATGTAGATTTCAAATGGCAGCTGACAAAGTCCACGTTTCCTTTCACTGCTTGAAGTCCAAGTTTTCCTCATGAAATGTGGGTATTAGGCAACACAAAATATCTTTGGCGTGGCTGCCTTCCATGCACACATTTGCTTACACAAAATCATTGGACTCACAACTAGCTGTGTGACTTGTTAAAAGATTGCAGACAAATATACTTCACAGAATGTCTGCTTTGGGAAAATGTGCATATTAAATAATCTAAAAAACTGTTGTTATGTTATTAGCAACTATTTGTGAGAGCATTCTCTGCCACAATAGTCACAATCAATGTTCATAAGATCTTGATTCAGTTATAAAGTAAAATCCATGCTGAATTCTCATCAGTTTTAATAGATTTTGACTAAATTAGTAATGTAAAATAAAATTTCAACTTGAGAAATATTATCTTTGCAAGAAACCTAAGATCCCTAAGTGAAACCTAAGTGACTAATTTATTTTTGCTACATTGCTGTAATTTTAATAAAAATTTTTAAATTCCTCTGGCACAAATACCTGAAAAGCATTTTTTCCCCCATTTTTAATGAGTTTTCACAAACAAGTTTTGTCAAAAAAATACTGTTCCAGACTATTATAAAATTCTGACTTTTGGTACTTTTCTGAGCTCTGTCTCAATCATTTGTCTGCACCTTTCTAACTGTTTGAGAAGATTTGGATTGTTTCAAAACAAATTTCTACTTAAGGAATTGGTATCTGTTTCTACTATACCAGACATTGTGCATCAATTTTACAGTGTAACAGTCTCAATGCAGTATTTTCCTCCAATTCAGCTGTTATTCAGGACATATAAGTGACTAAATATCATTCTCTTCATTCCTCTCATCTTTAAATTGTATTCTATGTTGATGTTAAATGTTATCTAGCATTAGCTTTGTTACTGGCTCTTTTATATTCTTTCCTGGTAGAATGAGGAGCTCTTAAATGATTTATTTTTCCTACATGGAAGTGCTGATTACCATCAAATCACCCTCTAATCTTCTTAGTAAACACTTTAGCTTGATTTTTAAAGACTGAATTACTAGACAAATTTTCTAAATCTTTATCTGTTTTCATGAATTTTCCACAGAGAACTTATTTTTCAGTCACCATCCTAGATGGAAAAACTACATGAATCCCAAATGCAGAGTTGCTATTTCCTCCATTTCATGCATTAAATAAGCTGGGATTGCTTTTCCTGTAAAAGTACATATTTTATTACTGATGACTTCTCCACCAAAAATGCTGCCTACATTCAATGACAATTCCTACTTTTCAGGAATGGAAAAGCAAATACTTACTTCATAGACCTACAAGAAGTATAGAAGAATAAGCTTAAACAGTAATTTTCCTAGCAGTAGCTCAAAAACTTGAGTCTTGTTTTGGTTATTTATTGTTTGGCTATGTTTTGGTATTTTGTGGTTTTTATTTTTTTTTTGGTCTTGGGGATTTTTTCCCCTAAAACTTAATGTAATATATTCTTGATGTATTTGTGTTAAGGGAAAGCCACGTCTCACAATGTTATGTAAGAATGCCCTTTCTTCAGTACAAAAAATGTCCTTCTTTCTTCCCAGGTGAGGGTTACCATTTAATCATTTCTCAAACAGCTGCTTAATTCGAAAAGGCTCCATTAATGCATCACTAGTCATAATCACCCTGCAAGAGCGACATTAAGACAAGTGGTTCAATTGACATACTAAACAAAAGAAAATGGTATCTTTAATTTCTAACCAGTGCATTATACAGCAGAAAAGAATTACAGAATGGGATATTGACACCGGGAGCAAGCTGCCTTGAAACAGAGAGCTGTACACAGCTGCTCCAGAAATGGTCGTCAAACACCCCAAGATGTTATTTTTGACATTTAATTTCATGTTTCTTCTGCCCCACATTTGTCTTTATTCTCCCTTCCTTGGAAGACCTGTATTTCTGAAGAAAGGTCTTTACTTGTACTTGACTTTACTGTTCCCTGAGTTTAGGTCAACAGAACTTTCTGCACAGTTTCCAAGCAGTCAGAAATGCGTCATGAGTATCATCCTACTTTCAGAACTGCCCCCACAGGACTGGCAACAGAAGTCCTTCCCAGCAGGTGCGGTGCTTCCCAGAGCCTGCAGGGCAGCCCCTGCCCCGCCGAGTCCCTCCCCGGCCCTGTGCCATCCCCGCCGGGTCTCTCCCGCCTCCGTCCCCGCTGTCCCCTGAGGCTCTCAGGGCTGTTTCCCCCCACTCAGCCCTGGCTGCCGGGCAGCGTTTTGCCCTGCCTTGCCCAGGCTTTCCCGTGGCTGAGGGGCTCAGCCGTGCCCTGCGCTGGGGCCGCTGCAGCCGCTGGCACCGCCTGGGCCCGGCCCGGGCAGCCCTGGCAAAACCCACCTGCTGTCAAAACTTGCACCTAATATAAGGAAAAATGCCGATTTCCGAAGATTTTATGATCACTTAAGTACACTACTATTCTGCCTGCAACTAGTAAGAAATATCAAAGTGCCTGTGATTTTGTTTGTATTTGTTCTTTGGTTTTCCTTACTTTATCTCAAACAATTTTGACATGGTTATAAAGTTAAATTGTCAGAGATTTTCCAAGACATGTCAAGGGCATCCAACTCAAGAATTAGGTAAAATTCAGCTTAGGATTGAGACTGTAAAGAAATAGTATCAATCTGTTATGTATGTGACAATATCTTCTAAGACTTTTTTAAAAACAGAGGTCTGTCAGTCCTAACAGCCAAGCCAACATCCTGTCCATCTTAATATATTTACAACCTGCCATTAAGAAGTGAAAATCACTTCTAGAATCACATCTAGATTTGTGCCTTTGTGCCTTCACCAAAATTTCTTGAAACAAGAGAGTTTGCTTCACCAAGAGGTAATTCAATGGAAGTGTTCAGGAAGTGTACAAGAAGTACTCCCCTAGACACCAGATGCACTCTCACCTGTTTCCTAGCAAGGCTCACTGATGTGTTGTCTCCTTTCATTTCACACCTTTTCTACTACTATGAAGCAAACAATAGTTTGTCCGCAGGGGTATGTCTGAGGACAGAAATGGCAAATGGAGAGAATATTAGAATTTGACTTCAAAAGTTTTAGTTTAATATGTCCTGGTTATTATTTTTAAAACAAACCACAAGTATTCTCATGTTAAATCAGATGAGTTCTGATGATAAATATGATGATAATACAGAAGAACAAGAAATTTTTTCCACATCAGAGCATTTCAAATTTCATATTTTAATCTACTTCACTCCTACACACTAATTGTTATATATTTAATATACATTTAACACCTACTATTTTATCATTATAGACACCTACTCAGTTTATCAGGGAGTTCAAAAAGTTCCCATTGCTTGCTGGAAAAAATATAGCATATCACCATTATCTGAAGAAAAACTGTAGAAACTAATCAAATATGCCCTGCTTACTAAGTCAACAAATGAAACTCCATAATTCAATTGGAATTTAAAGTACTTAAGATTATAGTGCTTGTATAATATTTATGGTCAAGTGGTTTAACATATAAATGACAAGATTTCACTTTTATTTTCTTCTGATTTGAATTTTGAACATCTCTCATGAGAAGCATTCATTATCACTGTAGAAAAAGTACTATGACTGAAAAAGAAGCAAGCATTTCCTGTCATGCCATTAGAACTTGTCAGTACTCAAAGGTTTTAATGCAACTACGTCAGTTTGTGTGAATGGACAGAGAGCACACATAAAGCATAAATTGCATAGCAAAGTGCATTTCAGACACAGATTAAAAAAAATAAAAAGAAAAATGAAAAAAAAAAAAAAATCCAGCATCAGTTATGACCAAGGTTGGTAAAAAAAATTGTCTGCACACCTGAAAAATAAAAGTCTCAGTTTTTCTACAGATTTTATTTTAACCTTTTATTTTATTTGAATTTCATGCTAGTTCCTTTTATTGTTTATTGCCTTGCCTTGTTCCTTTTATTTTACTTTCAAAAACAGCACAACATTAAGAACAATCTACCTGTCATCATCACTAAGTTATTTAACCTTCATTTTTAGAAGCACCTTTCCCCCTTTCCCTTCTTGAAAAAAGCCCACAAATCCAGGGTCGGTAAAAAGGCAAGTTAAAGTACAAACTGTTCATGGTGATTTTTTGAGGTGAAAAAAGAGAAGGGAAAAATAATTTTAAAGCCTCATTTAATTAAAAACATCTTAAATAAATATTCAAACCTTAATTTCAGGTTTCTCAAAGGCAGAAAATAACACTAGAATGTGCATTTCCATACCAAAATAAACTACATACATTAAAATGCTAGGTTGAAAGTTTTTGCCCAAAACAAAATATTGCTTATAATATTTGAATTGAAACATCAAACATGAATCCTTCATCATATAGGTCAGAATTACATTTTTCATTTCCAATTAAAATATAGGTTCAAATTTTGTTAATTATGCATTTGCAGGAAGCTTCCTCAGTTAGACTTCTCATTTTCAGAAAATATATTCTCCTGATAATACATTTAATTATATTTCCTCTTCTTAAATAATTCTGAAACTGAAGTCCCTATAACAGGAATTGGACAAGCAACACAATGTGCCTACTGCAGTAAGAAATGTAATCTCACCTTCTGCTACAGAAACATAAAATGGTTGAATTTGGAAGGGACCTCTGGAGTTCTCTTAGTCCAATCCTGCTACTGGGAACATGAACATCTAGAGGAGGTTGCCCAGCACCATGTTCACTCAGGCTATGAATAGCTCCAAGGACGGAGATTCCAAAACCTTCCTGTACGAGCTGTGCCAGTATTTCACTGGGGTTGTTTGGCTTTTTTCTTCTTGTGTTTACATAGAATTTCCTGCAAGATGACAAAACTTCTGTTAATTAATGCTGCCACCTCTGTTAGTTTCTTATTTTTTTAACTTAAAATATTTTTTCCAAAAGTTCCTTATGCAGACATATTCCAAGTCACACACACAAAAGAATAATTTATTCACATTGTTAAACATATACTCGATATTATCCAAAGGGCTTAAATAAAAAAAAAAATACAACTCTTCTTTTGTAGCATTATATTATTATTATTATTATTATTATTATTGCTGCTGCTTTTGATATTTTTATTGTTAAATTATTCTTACCTCAACCTAGGGGTTTTACCTTTTTCTGAGTCTCTTCCTCATCCCAACATGGTGAGGGTGGGGGAAGTGAGAGATCAACTGAGAGGTACTCCAGCTGCCAGCTGGAGTTTGACCACAACGTATGCAAAACAAATTTTTCAGACCTCTATATAGAATCTTATTTTTGTGCTTGAATCAGTAATACTAAAGTAACTATGGAGAATGGAGTGGTTAGAGTTATATACTGGTCATGGTTCTTACACTTTCCCAGAGTAAAATATCAGAGGCTGTTAAAAGTTTCTTTTATTTCTGGGCAAGTTCACACATTTTCTAGTTTCCAGGTGAGACAAAAAATGTGTAATTACTAAGGAAACATGCCAAATAACCTGGAAGAGTAGTAAAAAACACCAATATAAAAGCTGCTGTGTAAGAAGAAAATACATACCAGAAAAGGACTTTTCAGTATTTGCTCTTGTTGAGCTTTTCCTTATGTGCAGAGCTAGAATAGAAGATGAAGTGGTGGCAGGAGAGGTTGTGGAAGAAATTCAATAACATGGAAACAAACTGCTAAGGCAGTAATCACCTAGTGGTCTTAAAAATGAAATAGCTTAATGGCTAGCCTCTTCCCTTTCAGAGCAGAGAACTGGAAAATAGCCAAAGAGACTCAAGAAACTCTAGGTTTCTAAGCCCAACATTCACAATGGACAAATCCCAGTAGAAGGCATAAATAAAGAGACCAGAGGTCTGGTCATCTGACTAAAAATTTTATTATGGAGAAGGAACCACAAGGCTTTGTAAAAAAGAAAAATAATTTGTTACAGAATCACTGGATTCTTCAGCAAATTTCAGCAAGACTAGGGATAATGAAATTAATAGAGGCAGTCTGAATTAATAGGAGAATTTTGTTGAAAGCTTTCATTGAATCTTCTTTAGGAAGTAAAATGCCTATGACCTGGGAAGAAGGGATCTTGCACGGATAAATAATCAGTGAAAAGAGAGAAAGTGAGAGTAAACTGTGTGTTTTCACCATGGAAGGGGTCACCAGTAGAGTTATGAATATATGTAGGGTCAGCACTGTTGGATAGACTATAAAGAACCCGAGAAAGAAGAAGAGTAAGATCACAACCACTGATAAAGTAAAGTAGTTCAGAAGAGGGAAAATAAAAAGCATCCCTGAAGAACTACAGATAACTTCTGCAGGATTCAGGAGAAAACTAAATAGCTAAATGTGAAAGGAACGCTGACACTCTAAAAAAACAAGTGCTATTACCCTGAAATATTATTACATTCTCTGAGATAGCCCTTGATATTCATGGAAAGTATGATAAATAAAGAAATAGAAATTCAGAATCCAGCAATTGTCTAAGAAACAAACAGATTTTAGGGATAATTAGGAAGGAACTTGTTAAGAGGTGGAACATCATTACAGACACTGAATTTTCTGGTGGCTCCCACCTCTAAAGTGTGAATATTCTCTTCCCAGCCTTCAAAAGGATGTAGCAGAGTGGATAAAGCTTAGAGAAGAGTGAAAAAGGATAGCCAAAGGTGGAAGAGATTCTGTTGATGCCTAAAGATTTCAGTTTTTATACATTTTTCATGTATTTGTAGCTTTGTAGATTATTAATACAGGGTTATATAGCCCCTGGTATTTTTCCTACTGTTTCTCTTAGATTTTAGAATAATAAGTTAACCTTCTAACACATTTCTGAAATACTGTTTAGTCTTATTTTCAAGAATAAAACCTACAAGAAGAACATTTTGCTTTCCAAACAGAATCTGAAAAGACACAAGAAGTGGGGCAAAGAAGCCCTGGACCAACTCCAGCGGGGCAGTACTCAGGGGAAAATTGCATAAGTGAGTGCTCTTCTAATTGAATTATATTTGTCAAATATGCTAATTTGTTAAACTTATAAAGATTGTAGAAATCTAATGTCATGTGTGCCCATAGTCCATAACTAGGGAGGCACCTGGGAGTTTCCAATGAAGAACTGGTTTTTTTATCTTACTATTTTTATACTGTTGCAAGAGTTTATGTCTTTTGATACCAGGTGACACTGTACATCCAAAAATTAAATCACAAAAGCTTCTTCAGCCTAGAAAAAGACAGCTGACTGAGGGGAGATACGACGGTTATTCACATTCAGGCACCATATCTTAATTGCTTCACACATTGTTTACTCAACTGTATCCTAATGTCACAGTCAAACGTTTAGATGCAACTCTTGCTAGAAGATTTGTGGACCGTTAAGAAGCACTTCAAAATAATATTTATGTGGAAAACCATTCTCTTGTTATCTGTGGCCATCACCAAGTATAAAATGTTAATTTTTGAACATGCAGTTGGTGAACAGAGAAATGAATAGCTCAAAATAGACCTCTGCCTTAAAACAAGGTTGGTTGGCTCGTCAGTTACTAGTCTAAATTGTGTATTACAGGTGTCCAAACCCAATGATTGTCAGTTTAATTAGAATAAAATTAAAAAACAAAATTGAAAACTCCTAAAATTATGTGGAACCATTAAAAAAACCCATGTTATATGCCATTCAATATAATAATGAAAATAAATAATAAATAAATAAATAAATAAAAATAATTGAGCAACAATGTTCATTCCAGTAATAACTATCTCAAAAGTCACTCTTTCCCTCAGTTTCGTCAGTTTACAAAACTTCACTTAGGAGCAGGTGTTTGCAGCTTAACAGAAAAACTAGAAACATGGGGGAAATAAAAGCTGTTTCTCACTTCATGTACACTAAAGAGGAATCAATAGCAGAGGTGCAGCAATTGAAACTCTGGAAGAAAGCTATCTTATATCTATCTAAAGAAGTCCTTAATATTTCTAAGTACAACAGACATCAGCACAGCAAAAAACCAAATGGCCACTGTGGTTCTCACCAATAGAATCAGCCTAGTAATTATACACATCAAGCAGACCAGCAGTTAATGAGATTTATAAATGTGGTATACTAAGTTGATTTCATACCCAGGTGATGGAAAACCATCTTCTAAATAAGCATAACAAAAAATAAGGAGACTTCTCTAACATTTTTAAGATCATTGGATTTGAATGAAATACAATAAACACCCCCCTCCAAAATAAACATAAAGAAAACATTACTACCATCACAGACATCACTTCCAATACTGAAAAGCAGCATACAGCATCAGGGCTATAACGAGCTGAATTACCTCTGATCAATTCTAAAATTAGAGTCTCTAATTATCTTCAAGCTGCTTTATTTTTCTGAGAGAAACATAATTTAAAAGTAGATAGTCAACTCTGGAAAATATAGTCAAGGAATTAAAAGACACAGAAAATAAACAAAGTGATGCAGTGGAAAAAAAAAAAAACTCATACAGTACAAAAAACCACCATACATTACACAATTTATGAGGTCAAGGTTGTAAGCAATACATCTCCATTTGTCTGAAACCCACCTTCAAAAAGCCAGCACCCATCCCACCTTTCTGAGCATCTACACAGTACTTTGCATGTCTTGAAATAGAATCAGTTTCCCACCACTATGGCTATGGAATATTCAGAAAAAATATCTTCTACACCAAAAGAGAAGTTGTCAAGTAATGGAAATTGGAAATTATTTAATAAAATGTTGCTGATTTATGTAATCAAATGTGAATGCATGTGAATGTAAAGCCTCTCAGAAGCATCACAAAAAAACAGGATGATTAACAAATAGCATTTTATGTACAGAGTTAAATAAAACATAATATTGATTTTGGTTGGGTTTTTTCACTTTTTTCCTTAATTATTTCACATAGCCTGGGCTTTATTTTCAGTTGGTTCCAGGAAGTATTATGAAAAACAAAGGTCATGAAATTTCTTCAATCTTTGATGCAAATTACTGTCTTAACGTTCAGCTTGCCATCTCTTAATGGCCTCACACAGTAATTTTAACTATAGCACAGAAATATCAGGGTTTGCTGTAAACCAGATGGCGTGAAAGATAGAAGTAGTTTATCCATGGCTGTGTGAACATGCATCCTGGGCAATTTAACCACAGATTTTCTGCACAAACTGCATCTTCTCATTCTTGAACTGGCTCCTTAGAAATTAAGGGAGGTACCTCAAAAACTTCATTGCCAGCAGTTTCATGGAGAATTTCATAATGACAGAAAGAGCCTTGGCACACCCTGGCTCAATGTTGGTTAAGATTGGCATAAATTATTTAACATTGGCAGGTGCACTCCCAGAGTTCCCTGCAGTGTTCAGAGACCAAAATGCGGTGGCACCTTGCACTGGAAAATTTCATCTGGAAAATTTCATCTCCCTTCGTTTAGATTACATAAGTAATCTACAGTCTCAGTAACTTGGTCACTTAATATTAGGATGTTGAAGGCCAATATTGAAGTAGTTTGGTAAGAGTGGTGTTCTAGTTTCAATTTGTTCTGTGACTCAACAACGTGACCTCTGTTGGGGCATTCAAAATGTGTAGTGCCAAAAAATTCATTACTACAGACTATTTAGTATATCATATCATTATACTAAAAAAAAATTTTGTCATTAAGTAGTGTGGCTAACACATAGAATAAGATAAAAAATATGTGTTTATTTCCCAGCAGATAGGTTTCCTATTGGCCAATAACAAATTGTATTCACTTAGGGAACACAATAATATTTTTTTTCCTACATGGAGCTCAAAACTTTTAAAATAAATAATAACTTTTAAAATAAAACTTCATTTTTTAAGTGATTTTGTATCTCTTGCACTGAAAAAAACTAACCTGC
This sequence comes from Lanius collurio, assembly GCA_020086605.1. NCBI lineage: Eukaryota > Metazoa > Chordata > Aves > Passeriformes > Laniidae > Lanius > Lanius collurio. The sequence continues at coordinate 8,371,015 of JACBWW010000011.1, read as the reverse complement.
TGCTCTTCAGTTATGCATCCTATCTTTTAATAACACTGCAAGTTATGAGCACACCCTAAATAATGCCAAGTGCATGAGTGGGTAGAGAAGATCATGGGAAGAAAAGGGAAATAATTAGCCAAAAAGAAAATGTAAGTGCAAAAACATACCAGAGATAGGAGTTAAATGGACTGCACCATCCTTCTTACAAGTACTAGACTAGACACTTGCTTTACTTGTCCTAGAATGCCAAATAAAGTCTTTGGCACAGCTACCATGAAATGAAAACTCCATGCTGTAGAGTATCTAGTCCTCTCACTTCAACAACTTCAGAAAAAATTCAATACTCTCCCATATGGCACTTTTTCCTTGAAAACTGACATAAATCAGGGACAACCTGAAAAGTAATAAAACTGTTACTGGGTTTGCAGTAAAGGTGTGCATTTATTCTCTTGTTAGAGTAACATTAAGGAAGTATAACTTGCATTTCTGATGGAACTTTTGCCTCTATTGTCCTCATTAAATTCTTAATTTAGTATTTGTGCCATGTCTTGAACATTCAGAAACTTAAACAGTCATTCTTCCAGAACAATAATTTTCTCTTTCGTAGTGTGTGTAAACAGCCATTCCTACTAAGAAAAGAAGGAACTTTTAATACAATTTCAAAACATTTATTGAAAGAGAGAGGCAGGAAACCAGACTCCATTATGAAATGATCACTTTTGTGTTGTATTTAGTTGTCCATAACACATTTTTGAAGTCATGCAAAAGGTCTGTTGAGAAGAAGTGTTTTATTTTATTTTATTTTATTTTATTTTATTTTATTTATTTTATTTTATTTTAACTGGAAAAAAATACAGTTTGTAAGTGTGAGGCAATGGACAAGGAAGTTCAACAATCACTCCCTTAAACCCATAGTCGCTCCCACCAAATATCAGATTTTCTACATCTATTTTATTGAAGTATTATGTTCAGGCATCTTAATGACTTTCCACTAGTCAGCTGAATCTTAATGGTTCAAATAAACATATTTTATTTCATGTTGGTAAAGACCATGTAGACAATAAACTGCTTAATTATTGGTCATGTTGGTAAAGACCATGTAGACAATAAACTGCTTAATTATTGGGTGTGAATAAATGGTGTTATGGAAATATCACTCTATATTTGAAGGGTTTATGAAATACTTTAAGATTAGTGTGACTATTTTTGTCACTTCTAGTACACATATCTATATATAATATATCTAGCACAAGGAGAAGCTTATATTTCAATCCTCATACACACTTGAGTAAAAAAAAAAAAAACCTTAAAGCATGACCCTAGTTCATTTTATTTTCCAAGGTTTATACTACCAAATAGCACACAAATTGCTGTAGAGGCGACTCAAATAAATGTAAGGTCACATTTTTATTCCACAAAGCAGAATAAAGAAACAGGCATATGAAAGCACTTCCTATATATGGAATTTGTATGCTAAATTAACCATTTTCCCTAATGTTCTTTCTGACCTAGACCCATCAGCTGCCAGAACATCCTTACTCTAAACAGTGCAAATGACCAGAAGTTTCAGTCAAGCCACCCATTTCCGTTTCTTTCTTCCATGCACTGCATATCTAAGAACACTGACAGCTATACATTGAAGGCCTATAAACATAAATGTTAGGAAAAAGAGAATTAGGTTGAATGATATCTGGAACTTAATGTGCTAAGAATATGAGACACTTCATCATGTACAGGTTAATGCAGAGCTTCTGGATGATAGTCGACTTTCTTCAGTGGCACAGACAGTCCTTTATAAATTAACTGCTCAGGGTAGATTCTAAACTAATTCATCTGTGCTGGCAGGTAAGATATGACTCCTTAAATGTCACTTTGCTTAAAATATTATAGCAAAAGATGAATAGGGCAAAGTGAATTTATGAGATCGTTTAGCATGAAGTATGTCTTTTTTGTAAGACCAGAAAAAAACCCCCCAAAAACTTACTTACATCTCAAAATAGATAAAGTACTCTCTTTGTCATTTTGATGTCAGTTTTGTCAATTGAACTTGAAAGAGCTGCAGTTAAATGCAACGAAGGCTACATCATCATTCTGAAGCAAGATGTTGTTAACAGAGAAAGTTTGTCTCCTTGAAGTAAACTTTAACGATAGCTGCTTTGAGGCCAAGTCTCAGTTTTTCTTCTGATACTATATTCTACTCAAACAAAGAAAGACAGTTCATAATTGCTACTTGCAACTCAATAAGGACATATTCATTCTTTAGCCTCTTAAAGTAATATTTCAACTTCAATCACAGCAAGTAGGATCAATATAACAAATTTTTCTTAGCAAGTAGCATAAGATGACTGACTGTGACCAGAAAAGTGCTTGCAATCTCAGGCAGAGGCTTGGTGTTTTGAAATACATAACTTGTTGACATAAACTGCTTTTTAAAGTAATGAACTGACAGAACTGGACAAAGAATTAAGTACATTTAGTCCCACGGGAAACAAAGATAAAAGAAGTCAGAACAGCAAAGAATGTGATGTGGCTACAAGACAGCAGTTCAAATATAGATTTCCAAGAGCAGAAAAAAAACCCCAAACATATTTTTATAGCTGGACCATGTATTACTACTGTCTAATGTTTTCCATTACAGGGTTTTATTTACATTTGGTAATGATATGTTTGTTTATATTGACTAAGTTAATTTGGGGCAAGCAGGGAAAGCAGGGTTGGACACAGGTCTGAGAAGGAAAGTGGAACACTGATCTTCATTAATTTGTTAGAATTCAGGTTTTTAAGAACAAGGTTGAGTGGGAAAGGTTGAGGAAAGAAAGAAGATTGATAAGTACTGGAAGATCTTCGTTGGAACAAATATGGCTTTTGTTATAGGAACTGCATTTTAGCCTTTGAACTTGAGTTCATGTCATCTGAAATCTCCATGTTCATTATGGATGTATACATTTGAAAACTGTTAAGACCTGTCTAGGTTGAGAAACAAAGAATTCCTGAAAACTTTCTCTTGCTGAGCCTGTCCTTCTTTATGAGGTGGTAGTACCACCAGTGGTCTATGAACTAACCACGTAACTCCACACACTCCAGCCCCAGAGAGCAGGAAGAAGTGAGTGTTGTGGACCTATAGAGTTAAAACTGAGACCTAAGGTGCAGACTCGTCTTTGCCTTATGTCCATTAATCATTACTCAGGCTGGTTTAGAGGGAACTGTTTCACATTAGAAGTGTTTTGAGCATTCCCATAATGTAGATAAATAATAATAAAACATTGTATGAGAAACTAAATTATGCCATTCCCCAAAAAAAGAACTCACAGAACAGAATTTAATAGTTCCAGAAAAGACCTACAAATATCATATAATCCACATGCCTGACACTTCAGGGCTGACCACCATACCTAGTTAAGGGTGTTTCCTAAATGCCTCTTCAACACTGACATTCTTGGGGAATCAGTCACATCTCCAGTAAGCCTGTTCCAGTGGTTGACCATCCCCTAGGTAAAGAAATGTTTCCTTCTATCTAAACTGAACCTGTAATCTGAACCTCCCCCTGTTTTGAACCATTCCATGAGTCCTGTCACTGGTTACCAGGGAGGATAGCTCAGCACCTCCATCTCCCCTTCTGCTTCTCAGGAAGCTGCAGAGAGCAAAGAAGTGCTCCCCTCAGCCTCCTTCTCAAACTAGACAAGCTCAGAATCTGCAGCTGCTCTGCATAGGACATTTTTCCCAGCCCATTCACCAGCTTTGTTGTCCTCTTCTGGATGCATTTTTTTAAGCATCTTCAGTAGAGAGTTTGGGAATGTTTTGTTGGGTTAAGCGAGCACTTTACTAGCAAGACATTAAATATATTAGCATGGACAAGATTATATTGGTTTGTACTGGATTGTACAGTGTTTTGGCTTTGTTAGCAATTTTGTTATCACATTGATATTTTCACTGTTACTGAGCCATGTTTACAGAACAACAATACCTTTTTCATTTTCTCATGTTGGCCCATCATAGAGCGCACAAGGCTGGGGGTGCACAAGAATCTGGAAGAAGACCCAGCTGGTCCTTTGTTTTACCTGTCTGTGCAGCCAGGCATGCATTGCTTCTTCATCAAATTCTTGATGGTACAGGGAACCCAGTAGGTGGTGCTGGGGATTAAGCCGTTCATCTCACTCTTCTGTGTTGATCCTGAGCCCTTCATCTTCCCTGATGTTCCACAGGTTGCTGACCCACTGCTGCATTCCCATATCCTAGTGAGCCATCTTCTCAAACAGCCCACACCTCCTGCAAGCAAAGTACTTTCTCCCTCTGCCCTCACTCGCAGGGACACCACTGGCACTCAGTAGTCACATCATACCTCAAAAGCCAACCTGGGTCCACCTAGTTTTCTGAAGAGCTTCCAGATATGACCTTTCTTTCCTTTAGGGGAATTGCAGTGCTTTGGGATCGTGCTTCAGTACTTCCATCTATGCAGCTAGACTTATTCCAGGGATATCACATACCATATGGCATCACGCTCAGTTATAAAAGTTGGAAAAAAGGAGGAAGGGGGATATATTAGTAGTTGTGGTGTTTGCCCCCTTAATTAACTGTTATGGATGATGAAGCCCTGCTCTCTTGGAGTTATATGATGATATGAAGTGGTGAATTAATTCCTTATTTTGCTTTGATGCACATACAGTGTTTGCTTTCCCTATTAAACAACATCTCTTAACTGACAAGATTTCTCTTTTACCCTACCCATTCTCTCCCACATCTTTCTGTAGGGAGAGTGAGCAAGTAGATGTGTGGGTTTTAACTGCCAGAGGGATTGACCCACAACAGGTATTAACATTTCAAAAATGCTGTTGCTATTTTCTCCAGTCCAGTCCCCTCTTCAGTTTCATTATAATACCAGATAAATTTCCGCACATTCTACACTTATATAAAATCAGTAATGAAAAGGAAGTTGGAAAGCTAAAAATTTATAGATCCAATCTAAGAATTTCAAGATATTAGCTCTTACTTTAATAAATATGTATTGTACATGTAACATTCGAACTTGACTCTACATTGGAAAAATAATTTAAAAGAACAATAATTAATTATTGTGTGTGGAAATGAATATCATATCTAAGGATTTTTTGCAGTGCTAGAGACAAATGGAGAATATTTCTCTTCTCTAGTTTTCATTACATGACATTAAAACCAAAACACAAAGCAATCAAGTTCTGGAGGATTTAAAGCAAATATTCTATTTGATGGATTATGCTCCATTGCATTACTTTATTTTAAGGAATATTTGAGTCATATAGCTTGCATTTTGTCAATAAGAGAGCCTCACTGCAAGTCAATAAAAAAAAATATTCATTGGTGACTCAGGCAAAATAAGTAGGTTGTGACCCACTGGCATACTCCATTGCCAGTATATCACTCACTCATATGAATCCATAAAGAACAGAAGTGCATTACATAAACACAGAGAAGAGATATATGAAGAAGAGTGATTTAGAGCACCTCTTCATTATCAAAAGTCACCAAGATTTAACAAAGATAAAGAGTATGGGGTGTTGCCTAAATTTCATGCCACGGACAATTCAATATAATGTCTTTTATACCCTATCAATATAAAGAAAAAATTATCTGGAAGTAAAATCTGAAGGAGAAAGAAAATAAATAGAGTCTAACCTCACTTATATTTCTTTAAGATATACACTCACAATGGTCAAATGAAGATCTGAGAAGGAGGAAAATATCAGCTTCAAAGCTTTACTCTGGAAAGTTATAAATTATAGTCTTTTACCTTGGAGAAACCTATTTTTTTTTCCTTTTCAGGAAAGGAAAGCTCAGGAGAGGGAGATGATCTTTTCATAGTATAATCACAAGCATAACTGAAAATGCAAGCAATTTAACAGCCATCGTAATCAATGACAAATCCTCATTTGTCCTCAGAAAGTTTCAGAATACACATCACTCTTGACACAAAATCACAAAAGGGCAGCAAACATGAAATTCTGAGAATGCCATGGATGCTGTGACAGCAAAATATGCATGCACTGTTTTTATTTCATTGCCTTTGGCCAATCTTAAATAAAATCTTTTGCCTCACCTTTACTCCCTGCTGGCTAGAAAGCAGTTTAGGAATCAGATTGCTTTACTTTTTTTACCAGGATATATCCTAAAGCAAAATCCAGGTACTTCAAAGAAAGAAAGCACAAAGAAATGTGTCATGGAATGAACTACCTGAGTAAAGAGGAAAATTAAGACAGAGCCAATAAATATTGTTTCTATGCCAGAAACTAAAGCAGTTGAGACAACATCATAATGACATTGTCTGCAATCAATGTGCAGAACACCCTTTTTGACATCATGCAGTTACTTAATGTCATGAAAACCAAAAAATCTAGTATGCCATTTATAGATCCAGCTTGAACACATTCTAACTGTAGCTAGATTGATATGACCTCTGGAACTACACTATTTTGCCAGTTTGCTGGTTGCAGTGAATGTTCAGCCTATACCTTTAAGAAAGTGTAAGCTCCAGGGCACAGGAGCTCCCCACGGACTGGCTGAGCAGTAAGAGGAAAATGTACAATTCACACCTTAAATTTTGTAACCAAAGGGTTCCTTTGTACCCTCTTTCAGATATACAGGAGGACATAAGTCATTTTAGCACTGCTATGTAAGCAAAAAATTGATAAAAGATAGCCCCAGCTGGTTTTGATATTCAGGAAACAATTCTAATTTCAAACTAAGATGGATAGTGGGAAATTGTTTTCACAGTCTATTTTTTGGCCAAGTATGAGATTAGTCACAAACTATCACTTAAAAATGTCTGAGGTCTGTTGCAAGTTTGGCATTTCTCTTTTTTCCCAGAATTCTTGACTAACTCCATATTGCACTATCAAACAGCAGGGACTGCCATGAGCTGAACTCAGTGTACAAAAATTCAGCAAATAAATTACCTTGAAGTTGTTTGGCTATGACTTTGTAACAATAAAGATGAAACTAAAAGTTTCATATACAGCTATAGAATAAAGATGTTATTCACAAGTGAGCTGCTAAGTCATTTATGTTAAATATCTATGGACTTTACACTAGAAAGTTTCAATCTAGCAGAGATTTACTCCTCTGCTCCAGCATTCTGTTCATCTTTTGAGGGAGTAGAGCCCCCAGCTTTATATCCCTCTCTGGTTCTGCTTCAACAGGTCCATGTCTTTCCTGTACTGAAGACCCCAGAGCTGGATGCAGCACTCCTGGTGGGGTGTCACCAACATGGAGCAGAAGCCCCTGCCTTGCCCTGCAGGTCATGCCCAGGAGGTTGTTGGCTTTCTGGGCTGCGGGATTATCTTGCTGGGTGATGTTGAGCTTTTGTCAACAAACATCTTCAACTCTTTCACCTCAGATTTGCTCTCAATAAGTTTGCCCTCTGTAAAGAAATAAGCTTAATAAAGGGAAATGAACACTATTTTTCAACTTTAATTAAAATAATAATGGATTTCTTTAAGCATTACAGTTGTCTAGAAGTGTTTTAAATGCCTTCATGACTGATCTATTTTTCACAAACAGCAAAAATTATGGCTGTTTGTTAAAAACTATTACACATTTTAAATGGTTCTTCTTGCACTTTATTCAATTCTAGGAGAATCTAATTGATTCTTTGGCCTATTTTCTTATAGACGCTTTTCAAAGACCTGTATTTCTATTAAAGAGAGAAGTCTATCCATGGTAATTGAACTAGCTGCATACTAAACAGTTTTATCTCTGTCTTAATACATTTTTTCCTTCTCAAAACCTGTAAGAGATAAGCTCCCCTGAAGTTTATGTGTAGTTCAAATAACAAATAAGGTAGATAAATGGAATGAGCTGAATAAGTGGAAAGAAATCTACTATGAAATTAAGATATAAATTGTAACTATGGAAACAGCCTTTGTAATTAAGAATAATTTAGAAAGGCATGGAGGATATTTAATCAGTATGTAAATTAACTGATTTTTTTAGAAAGGTAATAGAAGTTAATCAAATAAAATCCTTTAAAACTTTCTTAGTGGCCTAAAATAAAAACAAACAAAAAAACAAACCACCCCTCCCTTCCCCAGAACCTAATTTTAAGTACTTTCTAATTTTTCAATAGTACAGTACTGTGTTAAACCCAGGCCTTATTTTGCAACATTTTCAATATGTGCCTTGAAGCCCACAGTAAAAACTGAACCAAAATTCTCTTTTGATATTTAGAAACCTGCATTAATACATGGGTCCTCACACACTTTTCAGTGATTTTAGTAAATTTCACTAACGTGGTAAAAACGTTTTATAAAGGAAAATACTAATAATACAGGAAAGTAATACTACTTTTCAAAAATGAGATGGTAGGGAAAAACTAAAAGGTTCCAGCTCAGCCAGCATGTGAGAGGCACAGTTAGTAAAGGTATTTCATTTCTAGACTAGTCATGATCTAGGTCGCTAACTGGGAAGAAAAATGATATGACATAACACAATACAGAGTGCCTATTATAATTTATTCTGAAAGAAGCAGCAGAACTCCAAAATGAGACTCAGACATGAGCTGCAGCAGGACTGGTCCTTACACAGTAATGGTAAAACAATGACACTTCTCAATAAATTTGTTTTAACTGCTTGTTTTTAACAAACTTTCTTGTACTCTGTGTGTGTTATGCTGGTATTTTTCAATAATATTTCAGCATAAGACACTCCAACCAACAACACATCTTTGTACCTTGAAGTAAGCTGGCTGAAATGCCAGAAGCAGTGTAGCCTTATAACCTTTAAGTCCATACTACTAAATCTTTACTTAGTACTAGAGATCCTCACTTCTTTGTACACAATATGTATAGGTTTATAGACTGCAGACTACTTTTTTTTAGCCCATCCTTTAAGGGTTTACTGTACTTCAGATATGTTGCAAAGACCTATCGATAAGACAGCAGATTTCTATGGCACTAGAAAATTGTTTGAGGAAAACCAAAATGAAAAAAATCTTTGTTTTGCTAATACATAAAAATTATCTGTTAAATACAAAGCAGTTGAGTTATGCCTGATTTTCGCTAATATCTCAGATGTAGTCAAAGAAGTATGGACCTCCTCTGCCCACCTGTTCTATCTTCCTACAAGTATCTCGTGCATCTATTGTGTCATTATCAGTAAAACTGCAGCCATCCTAGAGAGTTTAAGCTCATAATATAGTGTTACAGAATTTCTGAAACTTTACGTTGACACGGTCGGACATAAAAGCACAGCAAAAGCTAAACCTTACAAATACATATGGACAAGTTACAGATAGAAAGCATATCTCAATAAAATCATAGTTAAACAAGAGAGAACAGGTACCTTGTAAACATGAAGTGCATTTTATCTATTTCTTATATTATTATCAATTACTTTGAAATACCAACAGTAACTCATTCTGTGGCATTGAACAAAACTCACCTTTGTAGGTCATCTTTTATTCTTTCTCTCAAGGCTAAACTTCAGCTGTCACTATCAGAAAAAATCACAAAAACAGAGATAATGCTTAACTAGATCTCAAAGAGCTTTAATCCATTGCATTTTAATATTGATGTATTTCACTTCCTCTTCGACTGAACTTAAAGAAAAAACTAGGCAAAGTTCAAAATATGACCAATTTAACAAAAATTTAAGTTATTTATGTAAATTCCATGTTGCATGTTGAGGTTTTGTTTTTGGTTTGGGAGGTTTCTGTTTGTTTGTTTGTTTGTTTGGGGTTTTTTGGGGGGTTTGGTTTTTGGGCTTTGTTTTGTTTTGTTTTGTTTTTTAAGACAGGCATCTACAAGAAACTGCTTTAAGAGTGACTATGTGACAAAGGGCTCTTATTTGACAAAGAACCATTCCCAGGTATCCACAGGTCAGTTTTATCTATCATTCAGCTTCTCCAGTCATAGAAGTTACCAGAGGCATTAAAACATCTGAGGACTAAAAGTCTATGATTAAGCCTTAAAAGCCCAGCAGCAAGTTTGGTAAATAGCAGCACGTTTTGGCTCAGCCACCCCTCAAGAGCAACTGTAGACTGCAATGAGCACTGTCACAGACAGAAGAAGGAAAGGCTGACCAATAAATGTCCTTAGCTCTTTATACAGATGGCCAATACAGGCATGATAGACATGTTGAAGTGCACATTGGTTTCCTACATAGAATGCCCTTGAAATTTTTAGAAGAGCAGAAGCAATCTTGGAAGTCAAGGGACATATGATGCTAGAAAAAAAATGCTGCTGTTCGATATGGTAAGGTAGAAGTACCCTGGCTGCTGGAAATAGTGGTTAGTCATACCAAATGAAAAATATGTGGGGGAAACTGCTGATGTTTTTCCCAAATCTAGGTCAGGAAAGCAGAAATCTAGTTTTATCAAATCTAGCTTGCCATCAGCCAAGATGGTTAAAACAATCTACACTAGTTTCAAAGTAAACACTGGAGTTAAATATCTTATTGTTTGCTTAACTACTTCTTCATTGTTTTAAACAACTGGACACATACTATAACAACTTTTTAAATTAAGAACTGGCAGATAATATTTTTCAACAATCTTGTTATTAAGATCTAACTTCTTGTAAATTTAAGAGCTAGCCACAAATAGTACAAAGACACAGAATTCCACAATATGAAAAAAAATAAGATAAATTACGATTAAAAAATAAAAATTATCAGAAGTCTGGTGAAACAGTAAGTCAGTTAATAAAAAACCATAAACACTGTTTGTATGAAAACACTGATTAGACAAGAAAAAGTAGAGTTATGGAATTCTGTTTCTTTTATGAAGATTCAGAAAAGAAGGATTTTCTGCACTTCTTTCTGGAGCTTCTCCCCAAGCTGAAGGTGATGCTACCCCTTCTTCTACTCTTCTAAAGTGCTTACTGTTGTCAATGATAAACGCTGAACAATTATTTGATATGTTTGCAAATAACAACATAAATAAAAACACTCCTCTGTTGTTTTTAAGATTTTTATTAACTTGCTCCAAGCCGTTCTGGATGATTTAACTAACAAACCTACCAGTACAGACTCACAGCTTTGGGTCCTGAGGAGCAATTGCCCCAGCCTTTCTTTTAAAAGCTTCCCTGCCATGCTGCAAGAAGTGGGGTTTAGAGGGTAAGATAATTTGCAAAGAGAATGGATTTCCAGAGCAAGTAATTTAACAGCCAAGACTGAGACTATCAAAATCTAATGAGAGTGAAAAAGACTGAATAGAAAACCTGAAAATCAAGTCTACCCTTTGACAACTGTGTAGAAAAACTGTGTGGGTTTTTTTTTATCCAGTCCCCTCTGCTTGCAGCACACTCCCTCTGGTACCACAGATAATGTGTTGCTTACTACAACATGATTTTCCTAACTCCTTTTGCCAGCTCCAAATTAGTCTCTTTGTCCATCTAAGATGAGCCTGCTCAGTTACTCTCAGGGAAAGATACAAACACCTTTCCCAGAAGTTTTTTCTATGATGAAACATGTCTGACACTGACTCTTTTTTGTCTTCTCCACCACTTTGCATCATTTAAGATACATAACACTTCAAGCAGCAAACGAGAGTTAAATGATGTTTCTCATACTTTCCCTTCTCATTCCTTTTCAACATGACTAGATCCAAACATTATTAAGATTTTTGCAGCCTTCAAGGAAATATTTGTGTTCAGTTCCAGATTTTAAGTCTGTTACTCAGGGCTTCAGAAAAGAGTGCTTTACTGCATAAAATTCTTGATGTAGCAATATATTTAAGGAAGAATAGCACCATCATAGCACCATCAGTTTAGGTCATACTTTGCCAGATACCATTAGTTTTGTGATATTTCCTATGAAATTCTGTAACTGAGAGGTTGGTTATTCTAAAACTTCCACATAAACCCATCAGTGTTCACAAAGATTCTCTCAAAGAGATGTATTCATACTCACTCTGATTGTCTATTCTGTAGGTTTGCATGAATAGGATTTAATTGTCATAGACACTTTGAGTATCTACATTGAAAGCTGAAATTCATCCAGGATGCATTTTTACACTATTTGTCTTTTACTTTCTTAAAGTATTTCAGTCATTTACTTTAAAAAAAAATAAAAATACTAGCTCAAAATAATTTATTTAATAGGGATGGTTCACAATTTGACACCTGCAACCTGCACATTGAAAAGTTATTTTTCTGCATTATCTATCAAACACTTTGCAGTGGTAACATATTCACAATGTAAGTAAGAGCACACTTTTCTCTTTTATCCACAGCTTCCTTTTGCTCTCTACTCATTATGAAGTTTTTTATTCCAACTCAAAACCAAAAAAACACCTTCCACAAATATTTATTTTTTGTGCAAACACATTATTGCATGATCAAATTTTGTCTATTAAATAAAGTAACACTGCCAGAAGTGGTTCTGTTGAGCTTCTCTTGTCAGCAATCATAAGAAGGAGGAAGAGCTAGTCAACTTCTGCCTCCCTCTTTCCACAGCTTTCGTGAAAACTGGGCAGTAAAACAGGTAGCACAAACATGAGACACCTGTCTGGAGACCATGCCCTGGAGTTCTGACTGGATATAGAGACATTTGTTTTATGCCCGTTTTATCTTTCATACAACATGATATAATTATAACATGCCATATGCTATGACATCTGTTCTGTCTTCTGAGAACATGTGAGATCCCACATTCTCCCTTTCCATCCAGAGGGACCTTGACAAGCTTGAGAGGTAGACCTATATGAACCTCATGAAGTCCATCAAGACTGAGCGTGAGATCCTGCACCTGGATTGGGGTCAGTCCCAAGAATAAATACAGGCTGGGCATGACCAGCAGATTGAAGGGGGTAATTTTCCTAACCCTGCTCCAATCTCATGAGACCCCAGCCTGGAGTAAAGTGTCCAGCTCTGAGGATCCAAACATAGGTAGGATGTGGGCCAGTTGGAGTCCAGAGGATGGTGACAACGATGATGAAAGTGCTGAACTACTTCTCCTATGAATACAGGCTGACAGAGCTGGGGTTATTCAGCCTGGAGAAGAGAAGGCTCTGGGGAGACATTATAGTGGTCTTCCAGGACCTAAAACAGGCCTGTAGGAAAGCTGGAAGTCGACTTTTCACAAGGGTATGTAGTAATAGAACAAGGGTTATTGGCTTAAAACTGAAAGAGGGTAGGTTTAGGTTGGATATTAGGAGGAAATTCTTCACTGTACAGATCATGAAGCACTGGAACAGATTGCCTAGACAGGTTGTAGGTGCTCCATCCCTGGAACTGTTCCAGGCCAGGTTGAAAGTTCTGAGTGACCTGGTCTAGTGAAAGATGTTCCTGCCCAAGGCAGGGGGTCGGAACTAGATGATCTTTAAGGTCCCTTTCAACCCAGATAATTTTATGATTCTATTATTAATTTGGCTTAATTTTTTTGAAAACTTAATTGCAAGCATGCATATAAATCAGTGAAAATCTCAATAGCTGTTTACACTTTCTTCCAAGAGCATGCTTACTTTCAGATAAATTTACTATTTTGGTATATTCAATTTTAGCTGTCCAATGATTTGTTTTCCTGAAGTTTAAATCTCTGAAAGTAGTGTAAAGAAGTCATTTGTGGGTAAAAAATAGTTTCATGTCTGTTAGAATAAAATATTGTCTTTAGTAAATAAGTAATCAGACATCTAAACATTATGTTTCACACATCTTAATATTGTGATGAGGAGGAATACCTCAGCTTCTGCACTCTTTTTCATCATAACCCTAGAGTCTATGTCAATATCTACAAATTCTAGAAGCACACATTTTTTGCTTGAATATATGTAAGGAAAGTATGGCCACAGAGGGATTTTCATCACTATTGTTAGTTATATCTCTGAATTGTAATTCATTCATGCATAGCACTCTCAGAAGGATAGTGGAGTTTTTTCATCAGAACCAGGGAAATGGAGAGGTGGGGTACTAGCCATCATTTATAACTGAGTTATAAACCTTATTGTTCACAAACACCCCATACTAATTCTAAAATAAACAAAAAAAAAAACCCACAGAACCAAAAAACCCTTTTCTCTAATATGTAAACAGCTTAGTTCTTGAGTAGTGCTTGTTAAAAATTGGTAAGAGTCATTCCCAAGCCTTATGCCCACTAATCAATGAATTTTCAGTCATTTCAGCTAAATTCATATTTTACAGATTTCCTGAACTGAGGTCCATTAACTCAGGAGACAGTTTTTGTAAGGGCCAAATGTGTGTGTAAATCAGTGTTCTACAACTCCTGGAGGTGTTAACAAAAGATTATATTCTCATGAGCACAATGAGGAGGTCTAACTGAACAATTTCATATGCTACCCTAAAGTGAAAGAGGGAATGTCCATGTTACTCTACTACCCCTCTTACTCTCACTCTAAAACTTCATTACAATATAAAAGATTAAGATAGTCAAGATTTTGTTGATCACAAAGTTGGAAAATATTTAAAATGTAGTAGTCTTTCAATATGCTAATCAAAGATGATAGGAGTAGAATAACATTCAAAATTATTTCTAAGCATATTTAATGTAGTCTTTTATCTATGGGAGGGAACTCCTGGCTGTTTCTAGAAGGATTGCATACATGTTCAAAAAAGAAAACTTACAAATGTTTGCTGTGTTCCTTGACATTTTAAATCAAATGTGCAGCAACTGAATGCTTATGAGATGCAATTAATCAACAGTGAATGTTCTCACTTTTATGGATGGATTAAACACAGTAAAGTCTAATTAGTTTATGCTTAAGCAACATGAAATTATAAATAGCAATCACGTTTCTTAATTTACTTCTCCTACAATTTTCATTCTACTTTCGGAAAAAAATTGAACATTATTAAGTGTTAGTTAGAAACAGGATAAACACAACAGAATGTTATATAGGGAACGGAAAATTTGAATACATTTGCCAAATGTACCATGCAAATGTATTACGGTAAAAACATTGATACATCTCCAGCTTTTTAATAGCTTTTCCTCTGTGTGGGAAACAAATAAAATGGGGGAGAAAAAGGATGTAGCCCTTCATGTTGAAGGTAACAGAAACACAATGTAGCTTTCAATTCTTTTCTCTGTTTTCATATTTAAAGAAAAGCTTGGAAACAACTACCTTTAAAACTTTAAAGCTTAGAAACAACTACTCCATCTCTACAGATGTATCATTTCACTACCAGCTAAAGAAGATGAAAGGTCAAGAATGTGAGAGATACCCTAAATCCATGAGAAAGAATTTGATGAAGTGCGATTTCTTCCCCTGACAGAGATAACTATACTGTAGTCACTGACATTTTCCCTTGTTTAAAATTCTTTAACAGTATATGATAAAAAAGAATCAATACGAGATATTGCAACAGTAAGATCTGAAAACACTGTTCACTTCCTGTGCTTTGTTTTTTCACTTTTAATAGCACCAAGATTCACGAGACAAGGGAAAATATTCTGCTTTGCAAATTACTGTGAAAGATAGGAAAAGTATTTGTGTAGTGCCTTAATCTTGAATTAAGTGGAAAAGGTTAAGGGACATTGACTAGTTTGTCTCGTCACAGTTTATCTCGGTTTTCAGTTTCCTTTAAAGAAAAATTCTACTGACACCTTTTCCACTAGATCTGACGTTGTTTGTGGAGGCAATTACCAACTGCAAAGCAGCATGTAGGGAGATAATATTTACTGATACAAGGTTCAGGTATCTTCATATGGGGAATGATGTTTGATTTCACAAATGTACAGCTGGTCTCTGAGGTTCTTTTGGTAGATACTGTGCTCCTCTATGGGTAAACCACTACACATTTGACTTTCAAAAGTTCTGATACATGCACTTCTCAGGGCCTTAAAACCAGGAACAGTAGTTGAACAAAACACAGCAGAGGATGCAGGGGAAATAACCTTGTGAATGAAATAGTAAATGAGAAGTAATAGAAGAAGGATCTATATGCTTATGTTCTCTCTTGTATAGCCAGTTTCCACAGTTAAATTAGCATGAAGAAAATGGAGGACACAACTGAAATTTGGAAAGTTCAGCTGGAAACTGATTAGATCTCAAGAAGCAGTTTTCTTAAACTCTTTTACTCTTTAAGGTTCACAGATAAGAGAACCAGCTTCTACAGATAACAAATGCTGAAACCAGTGATGGATGATTCCAATTTGCATTTGGATAATTCTCCAATCCCTTCTATGAAATATTTACAAAAACACTGATTTCCCAAGCTAAAGACAAAAGAATTTAGTATAGCTACAGCTCGTAGAAAGGATACAGGTGGCATTACAGGGATATTTTCATATTCTAATGTTATAAAGCATTGCACTTTATGGAAACAGTGATAAGAAATACCTCACAATTGAAGCTCAGCAACTACAGCAAAATTTTTTTTCATTAACCCATGGAAACAAACGATGTGAAAGACAAAGTAAGAGACTTCTGACATAGCAGAGATTGTCTTGACAATGTATTCATTAGCAGTAACCCTCCCACATCTTTTTTTCCGACTTCACTTCCCATCTTCCATAAAGTTAAGACCAAAAATCGAGAATGCATAACATGACAACATGACAAACTCTGTCAGTATATAGGCTGTCAAACAAAAGATATTGTCAGAACACTTAACAGAGTGCAAAGCCAACAGAAGAAAAAAATCAACATTCCTGGAGAACAATTGTATTCATACACAAAACAAGCTGGGACTTCCCACTGTCACTACGCAGGTAAAGGGAAAAAGTTAAATAATATAATTACTCCTTGTCATCTATCAAAAAAAAAAAAAAGGTCTGATATCCATTATCTAGTTTGATATCTATCTATTTGATCCTGCTTAAAATCACTAAATAATCTAAAATTCAAATATTACATTATTAGCTGTCTGATATTTCCCTCTGTTATTTTATTCTTTTAAAGATGTTTAGTGACCTTAAAACCCCCTGATTTTTCCCTTTCCAACTTAAAGATTAAACTTGCCTAACTTGTAAGAAAACTGCAAAAGCCCAGTGCACCATAGTAATTTCCTTACTTGAACAGTATTTAATTGGTTGATAGAAATGGAAAATGAAACTCGTGAACCTCAGAAAATTTAACCTCTTAGTATTAGAATGAAAACCCAAAGGTATCAGCAATGGAAATGTATTTGCATTCCAGCCTTAACAGTTAGCACTCAATCCATAGCTGGCAGTCCTACTGTTCCCTGGGAACCATTCTTCCACTCTCCACTCCTGAAAAAATTTCAAAATTTCAAAATCCTAATGGTGACCCTCTGACACCATGGTTTAGTTTTGACATACCTCATTCCTACACACACTTTTACATCCTATTCTGCAGTGGAAAACAGCATATAAAAATTGGGAACTTCTATCATACATGCTTATGTTAGTCCCCTTGCCTCCATGGTGTGAAAACAATCTAAAATTACCTCATTTATTACCTTTGGCCATACTGAACCAAAACACAGAGGCCTGTGCATAAATGGAATTTTTCACATTCCGTTCCAAGAATCCCTTCCTAAGCATCAAGTCGACATTTTCTGGATCATCTGTGGCAACTTTAAGGAGGGACATAGATACAGAAGTAATACCAAATACTTATGGATATCCTGGTTGTTGTGGAGGAAAGAGTTAGGGGTCTGCCTACTCACACATACCCTCTGGATACAGGGAAAGCAGGTGGCATCACCCTGGCAAATATGCATAAATCATCAGGAAATACCTTTGAGAGAAAAGTGCTGCCCACGGATGCATAACTTTGCATCTGTTCACAAAGGATTCACCATGGAGTAGTGCAATTTGCACAGAATATTTCCATGTAGGCTATTCTCAGTGAAGGACTTAGTTGTGCTGGTCCAGAAATGCAGAAGAGAGCTCAGAGCAAGCTGCTAGATGTGCAAGAGTGTTTTTCCACGAAAGAAATATTCTTTCATGCTCCAAAAGTTGCTTGTGGGGGATGTCACAACTAAAACCAGTGCAATTCCCTTGTGCTTGCTGAATGCACTCCTATAATAGGCAAACATTTACTTGAACCACTAGGTAGGTGTGTACTGTAGCAGAATGTGGCAATGAGCATTTTAAGTAAGATGCAGAAAACGGAGATCAATATACCTACAAAATTATTGCAGCATGCCATCTTATATTGCTAAAGACTCCTTCATGGTTCAAAGAACTGTTCTTTTTCTCTGTTGAGTATTGGTGTTCCTTAGAAAACTTGGCTTAGCTGGCTGTTCAACCATGGCCTACTAATACAAAGTGTGGTAAGTCCCTTTACTTCACTATCAGTCAGAACCTCCCTTGTGAAATGAGAATAGTTTTGATTTACTTCCAGAGTTTTAAAGGAGTAACTATTATCAGGAATGCTCAGATGTTTTGGTACCATAAAAGGATCTATATCCACTGAGTATTTCATGTGAATTTGTAATAAATTCTGCAACTAAATAGCAAAAGTTATCTAGAGTCTCTTTTTGTAGGAAATTATTGATATACAAGGCCTTCAACTCACACCAGTAATCTTCAATATATAAGAGAGAATCTGTCACAGCTCAGAATAAGCTAACACTGCAGAAAGAAACTTGACTTTGCCCTCGATTTGTCTACATTGTGGAGAAGTGTTGAATTGGTTCAAGTGGCCATAAAGCTGGTTTAATTACATACTATTCTTTAATCCCAGCACATTCATTATAGTGAATGATTTACCAAACCTTTCTATTTTGCTAATTTCATTGTTTTAATTTTGTATTACAGGAAAGAGAAAAATTCATAATAAACATCTCAGCCATTGCAGGTAGAGTGGGAACTAGGTGATTTTCAAGGTCCATTCCAATCTCTTAGCATTCTATGATTCTGTGACTCACAGCTTTATGTAGGAAATTGTTTTCTGCTTTGACACATTAATAAAATTGGAGTGAGGGATGAACCAGACTCATTTGTGAGTCTATTTAACAATTAGTGCTTATCGTTTTTAATGGCCTTTCCATGTATCATTAACAATGTCAAGCATGCTGTACATGCCACGCAAATCAATTTATTTGAGAGTAAGGTCACACAAATTGAGGGAGACATGAACTAAGGATGATACAGGACTGTAGAAGCCAGAGACCCTCCACATTGAAACAGCACATACATTCAGTTCTGAGCCTTACTACTTCATTGCTTTAAAATCTGGAGAAAGACAGGGAAATTTACATTAGTTACAAGAAATATTCAGCTAGTATCCCCCATCAATTAAAACAACCCTTACCACCCCACCCCCCAAAAAAAACCAATAAAAAACCCACCATGAACCAAACAAGAAATAAGAAACCCAGAAGTGTACATCTAGACTCTAGTCACCTTCTTACTTTTTACTATTTTCTACAGATGAATGAATATTCCTCAAAACAATGTTAAATTGTGCAGAAGATAATCTCCAGATTATTCCTTCTATTATGAGTACAGATTTTTAAAGCACAAAGGTCATCAACAATGATGAGCTCCAGTTTAAAGTTGAATAATGATACCGTGGGGAGGCAGCAATCTGTAGCAATGTTGGCCATGATGAGCTTCACGAATTGATATGAAGATCCCAAGGGCAGACAAGAAATACAGTAGCAGATCCGAGACCTGAGGCATCAAGGAAACAGCCTGAGGCTTGTTCAAGGAGCAGGCAAGTGGAATCAAGCAGGAACAGCTCTGAAGAGCAAAGAAGACAGGGGAGCCTGGAATGTCTAAAGTGCAGCATTCTCCAAAAATTCCAAAATACCCGGTCTAGCTTCAGGAAAATATATCTAATCTGTTATTATTCCCCATCTGAACCTACTGCTTTAAATTTACCAATGTAGTCACACATTTTTTGCTTCAAATGCACAACAATAGAGAGTTTAGATTGTTTCTTTCAATATGTGCCTCTGTAGCCATCTCTTCTCCAATGCTTTGGCCCTCCACTAAATTGAAGCTTACTATAGTTTATTAAAATTTTTCTGATTTTGAAGTGCCTGAAACCAGATACAGTGTTCCAAGAACACTCTAAAAAGTGCTAAAATGTGCATTAAAACTTCCTCCAACGTATTCTCTGTGTTACTGCCAATACAGCTCAGAAGTTAAGGTATTGTGTGTTGGGGGTTTTGTTAATGTTTCAAGAGAGTTATTGCCTCACACAGTATCAGTGAAATAATACATTCCATCTTTCAGGGAATGTTTATTATGTTTGCTAGAAATAGCAGCCCCAGAGGACTCTAACAATATCAAAGAACTATTAGAATTCAAAATTATCTGAAGCTTGAAACAGAGTATGCAAAATTAAATGGAATTGATTTGGTTTTTTTTAGGATGAAAATGAGATTTTTGTCACATGCTAGAAGTAGTATCAATAACAGGAACAAAAACCATAGATCTTTAAGGGATGCTGAAATGTATGAATCAGGAGAGGATAGTGCCTCCTAATTAAAATTAGCTCATATATTAAGTCATAAACAGGAGGCAGCTGCATCCTCCTGAGTTAAAGCAAAAAGCCATTTTTAGCACTGAGCAAACAACATAAGGACAACAAGGTGGGAGTATTGCACTTGGAACTGAGGGAAAAGTTAATACATTTGAACAGAACAGTCAAGTTTGCTAATACAGAGGGGGGGAAAGAAAAAGAATATAGATATTCCAGGGGGTCACGAACTTCAGTTAACACTGAAAAAAATAGTAAATATTATATGGTATATATAACAGGAATATGGATAGCAGATGTTGAAAATTCCAGTGTTCTCACTGAACATTGTAGAATAACTGGCTACAAATATTCTGGAATTTCTGCTTTTAGTGAGAAGGCCCAACAAACATTTGTTAGAAAAAAGGACAGCTGAAATAAAAAAAAAAGGAAAAACCTGACACATTTATATATATACATATATATATATACATATATATATGTGTATATAAACCAGAACAACCAGACAAGCTTTTGAACTCAAAACTCCTTTCATTGCTCTCCTTCTTTTGAAAGGAATAAAAGATATATTAGCTAATTTCTTGAACAAGGAAAGGCTTCATTGCCACTATATGTACATCCCATCTAAAGCCTCCTTCATCCAGGCTTCATTTTCTGGTTTGACCTTTGGCCTACTTCATCAGCACAGACTTGTTGGGTGCTTACTTGATACAGATTTATCATGCTTTAGCCCGTTCTCCATAAAATTTCTGTCATATCTTCCTTCCACATTCTACCTGGTTAAGTCTCTACAGAAGCTCAATCACCACATGTCTCACAAAATAACTATGGAAAAGCAAAGACACTTTCTAGGTCAATTTCTACTTTTTGTTTGTCTGAGGATTTAGAAGATGTTAGAACCTTGGACTTTCCACTTTTAACAGCAGTCATGTACCCACCCAGTAATTTTAAGACTTACACACACAAGAATTTAAGAGCAGGTGAACAGAGTGCAAATTAGTTCACTGTTGCTCCCAAGAACACACTGCACACGCTTGTGGTAGTTTTGCCTGCCTCATGCCTATTAAAATAGCCCTCCCAGAATGGTGTTCACAGACAATTGTTTTCCTCTGTCCATGAAACAGTGCAATCTGCTTTTGTTATTCATGTGCCAATGTTTCCTGTAATTAAGCCAGCTCTTTTCAAACTAGATTGAGTATCCCAGCATTACATTGCAGTCTAAGTTGTAAATACAGTCTTAGTGAGTTCAGTTATCTGTAAAAAGTTTGTGCACATTTTTTGCCAGTAAGAAATTGTTGAGGGCACAGGAAACTGGTGCATGGCAGCCAGAACATAGTATATTTGCACTATCCATGTAGGGTCACAAGGATACCCTGACTCATATAGATGAGTCCTTAATAAGGATAATAGCATTGTCCTTGGGGTTTATGCAGGTCACTATCTACATTCTCCCTGATATTTTATTCCCTAAAGAAGTTCCATTAACTTCAGAATAAAACTAAGTTTTTTGCATTTTACCCCATCCATTGAATGGATTTTTTTTTTCTCCTGACATGAACTGTAATATTGGACCAACTTTTTAAAGCCTATCCTTTTAATTTTATTTAGAAGTCTAACTGTAAAAGGAGATAATATTACCATTCAGACCCTTAAAAAATTATACTCAAGGACCCAGGTTAACCCTACAGTACCCTATTTAATAGAAATAGACTTAAAATTAGTAAAAGACTGATCTTTTAATAATTTATTATGCATTCTCTTTGCCTTATTTTTATGTGATTGTGTTTGTGCTACTCACATAGTTCTG
Source organism: Lanius collurio (assembly GCA_020086605.1). NCBI lineage: Eukaryota > Metazoa > Chordata > Aves > Passeriformes > Laniidae > Lanius > Lanius collurio. The sequence goes on along the minus strand of JACBWW010000011.1, from coordinate 8,348,903 downwards.
AAGATTATTTATTTGGGCTCATTACCAGAGATCAAACAAAATAACTGTTATGTTGGACTGAAAGCAATTTATTAAAAAGGCTCTACAGAATTAGAAGTAGAAGAATCCCTTGGTGAAAACTAAATTTTAATCCATCTTCTAGGGAACTGCTGCATAATGGCGTATATTATGTTGACAGAAATAGAAGAATGAATCCTCATCATACAGATATATATTTTTAAATAGCAAAGAGTTCAGTTAATTTCTAGTGAAAGCATCAATTACACCAGTTTGTGCAATAGAACAATTCTTAGTTCTCTGATGTTAGCATTAAATGAAAAAATTGTCCGGCATATGCAAACTCCATCCTACATTGTCTGAAAAATTTTCCAAGCTGTTTGATTTACAAATGTGTTAACTAAATGAGTTAATATATTACAACAATGTAAATACATTTTTGAACTTGTAAGAGCTAAAGTTATAAGACACAAAAAGATATTTTCCCTTGTCAAACATTATGCATTAAACAATTTATATTGTGTTCCCAGAATCAAAATTATTTATATTGCATTAAGACACAAAGTTCCATAACCATGAGTTATTGAATTCAATATTGTTCTCCAAATGATATAGGAAAGAATTACTCCTTGTACAAGTCAGGAACTGTCATTCTGTAGCTATAGATGATCAAACTCAATGAAAATAACTTTATCTTTTTGGTGTCTCCTTCTATAAGTCTATCAATAAATTTTCAGGCTCATCTAAGAATGATTCTGAAATTTTTGCCTTCAGTACTGCCACAGTACATATTATTTTAGAAATTCTTCATCTGCTATTGGAGTTATAATCAGATCACAGATCCCAGAATATTCTGCCTTGAAAGGGTCCAACACGGATCATCAAGTTCAACCCTTAAGTAAATGGCCCATACAGGATTGAAACCACAACCTTGATGTTATCAGCACCATGCTCTAACCAACTGAGCTTATCTCAGGGTCTGATGTTAGGTTCCAGACCTTTATATTCTGCTCTGAATTTGTGAGGGTTAAAGGTTTGGTGTTTTTTTTTTGGGGGGGGGAAGGGTGTTTTCTTTTTTTTATTTATTGTATACATTTCAAGACAGTGTCAGAAACTTAAGCAGTGTCTTCAAATTATAAATGCAAAGTACATTTTCAAAGTGTTTTCTAAGACTTAATATATACACCCTGTAAGAGTTGTACTCCTGCATATACATGTACTCATGTACCCTTTATATATGTGGTTGTGGCTGGATGTCAGGTGTCCACCAATGGGCTCTATCTCTCCCCTTCTCAGGGAGACAGGATAGAGAAAATAAGATGAAAAATCTTGATTGTCTCGGCCCAAGAAGTGAAGAAAACAAAGGTAAGATAAAGGGCTAAAGAAATTGCCTTAAGGGACAAACAGACTAGACTGAGCAACCTCTGATTCTTTGTCTGTATCAGCTAATTCTTCTCACAGTTGATGTGTAATACTGTAGTAGCTTTCAAGTGTGAATGTTGATTTTTATTTTACTACAGATTTTCAGTAAACTGTACCATCATACAGTGATTGTGCAGCCTGACTCTATCTCTATCAACTAGTTCTTTAATTCTAACAAGTGTAGCACTAAGGACAAAGCTGAAAGGGTTGAGGAAAATGAACCTCACAGCTGTCATTGCCTCACACTCCTTGCTGGAGGCTTGAGTAGAACACCCTGGAGAGGATTTATTCAGATATTGTGAAATAGTGTCCTACTCGAAAACAAAGGTCTTGGCTGGATGTTTAATATAACAATAAATCTGATTTACTATTTTACTCTATTGTGGTTTATCCCTAGCATAATATAATAAAATCAAAAATTTGGCTTTGTTAAGAGTTCTCTAAATTGTGGCCAGGTGAGGATTTTGACCCGCTCGGGTGAGAAATAAAACACGACCTGCTCTGTGAGAGTTGTCTCTGTCCATTTCCTCAGGGAGGAAGATGTCTCAGGCAAGCAATATTCCTGGTAGGAAGTCTAAAGTCGCATGAGGAATAGCTCATTTGGTTTCCAGAGTAGAAGAGTCAGTAGAAATTTAACAGTAGTTAACATAATGACATCCCATACTGAATATCTTTAGTTCTCATTAACAGGGCATGAACATTTGAGAACAATGTAATATTATTGTAGTTACACTGTATGGTCCTGCATCTTCATGTGCTGTGAAAGTGAGATCTATTATCTTCTACTAAGAATATTTTGAAAAATCTGTCTTGCATCCATAATTTTAAAATTTTACAATGCTTAAAATGTTCCATTTCTATATCTTTTAGTTACCAAAAAAAAAGCCAAAAAACAAGGTATCAGACCTCTCTCTTCTCTGTGCAGGAATATTTTAATGATGAGAGGTTTCTCTTTCTGCTCACTTAACTTTGGATTATTTTTCTGCAGAATTTGAGCAAGAACATTGTGCCTATATATTTCTGTTTCAAAGCCAGGTAATTAAATTAATTAATTTATGTGCTTAATTAAAAGACAGATGTATTTTGATCTGTTTTAGATTAGAGTGGAGCTCTGAAATCACTGGTGTAGTGTAAAGTTTTTTTGGACTATGAAACAGGAGATATAGAGGTTTAAGAGCAGCTCATTTTCGCTCTTGCTGCTTCCATGTTTTATAAACGGGAAGAAGGGGCTGTGTTTAAAAGACAAAGACTTCCTAGACTCTTGTTCTGGGAGGAAGCAATGAGACAGAGACTTACAACAGTGAATGAACATTTTTTCTGTCTTAATGACTGGATGCTCCTCTCTTCAGCATTTCTTTTTCCAGTGCAGTGAGTTTCCTTAGATACTTGACATTTTTGCCTTATTGACAAAGATCTTTAAGGAAAACTCTTGGCTGCAAGGTTCGGTTTGGGATAAAGGGATTGTAAAATTCAGTGTCATAAGCATCAACTCTATTTTACTATGTCCATACTGATAAATTAAACACTGCCAGGATAGACACAAATATTTAAAATTTTCAGTTACTTTTGTGCATGTGTGTACATTCAAAGTGCTTCAACAGACCCTGTCACGATTTCATCCTGAACAAGCTAGCACTGTCTCAAACCATTTCTGGTTGCGCCTCAAGAGCTGTCACAGATAGGGACCATTCCCAACAGAGAGCTTGGCAGCATGGATGACTGCCATTCCACACCAGATGACACCAGCACTGGATAACAATCCTGAGCATGGACAGTTTAGCATTATAGACATGGAGACTGTGATTTGAGCCCTGGCCAGTTAAACAGTTTAATGCAAATTGGAAAATTAAGAGAGCAATGTTATGGGAATGGCTAAAATCAAAAAACTGCAACTTGTGTGGATGAAACTGACTTGAGATGTTTTTGCTTTGTGTGAAAGGAATCAAGAGTTTTGCCATAACATGGCCTTTTTTTTCTTTCAAAAAGAAATACAGAGCTTCCTCTTAATGTTTTCCAACTTAATGAACCAGTCTTAGTACAAAGGACTGCTGTTGAAACAAGTCCCATTCAACATTAAAATGGGCAAAACAACTGCCAATGTAGATAGAATGAAACACCCTGACATTCATCTGAACTTTGCAGGAAAGATGCATGAAATCAATATGTATATCTCCCACAATAACTATTAGGATGACCCATTTCACCCATACATTGGACAATTTAAAAAGACTTTCAATTTTTCTGCATTTACTGTCTCAAAAAGTAAAAGGAATAAAAATTAAATAATCAATTTTATAATATTTTAGTGGCTACCTTAAAATGTGAAATTCTAGGGTAGTTTAAGGCCCTTTACTATCCCACATTTTCAACAAGTCTAACAGTATTCTGATTGCCATAGGAAAACAATGCAATGAAAATTGTAACTACTTAACCCACCTGCCATGAATTTTAATGACAATAGAGGTAGTCATCTCTGTACTTTTACATTCACAGCTGTTGGTATCATAACTGGAATCAGTTCTTCAGTCCTCCTTCAAATTAAATTAGTAATGTACAGTTTGAAATGAATGTAACATTTAGCAGGTACACTTGATTTCTAAAGAATATTGTAAAGCAGATCTCAGTAGTGTCTGTAATAATAAGGATGTAATATGGATGAATTTCAACTTTTAATCTAATCAAACTCTTTCAGCTATTGCTTCATTATCGTGCAAAACCTTTCCAGGTGATATGTCCCAGATTTGATCTCAGTCCAAAAGCACTTAAAAGGGCAATCAAAATCAGTGCAAATGTTGCTGTGAGTTTTGAGTTCATGGAAGAAATGGAAAAAATGGGGTGATATAACAGATATTTTTACAAATACTACCAAATTGTTACCTCTTCTTGTAAGCTTCCTGAAGAAAACTAGATACATTGATATGTTTTTAATCCCACACATTCCCAAGGAAATACTGAAATGGAGTGATAATTTTAACTGTATTTTCATTCTATATAGTGTTATAGGCTAATGGCTTTTCAGAAAGTAGGTAAAGTCCTTAAGAAAAATACTCCCTTCTTTGTAATAAAAACTAAATATATTCAGTAATGATTTGATTTATATGCATTTTACTACAATACTTATGTTACTGATGACAAGCTCAGAAAACTAGGAAATTCAGAAGAAAAGTAAAGAATTTGAAAGAAAACAGCATAAAATATTATGAAAAAATTGAAAATGAGGACCCCAAATTTCTTTCTTAAAATAAATTAATAGCTATACAAAACTTGTCTCTTCTCATGATCAAAAAGCTCATAACCATGGCTTCAAACCATTGCAGACTTCGGGAAATAATTTGATAAGAAGGTACAAGCTCTTCACAAACTACTGACTATATAGCCACAACAATTCTACAAGGGAAGTATGATCATGAAGGCTTCTTAAACATTACTTGTAAGATGCCATGTTTTGGAACCACTCTTAATTTGCAGCTGTACTTAAACGAAACTTTCCTGTATGTTTCTCAAAAATTTGCCTTTCTATATTTGACTTTAGGCAAGGTGCATTAAAAGCCTTGTAAAAAAATGTACTTTTCTAATATTAAGAAATTTCAGAAATTATTGATGGCATGAACTGTAGAGGGATGATAAATTACATATATTTTATCCTTCTGGCTTGCTAAAATTTTTTATTACATCTACAGCATATGGAAACACTGACTTGTTTAAGTATTAAATCTCTCAAAAGCTTCAGATTTCCATGAGAATACCTCTACCTGAGAAAACTTTCACTGTTACACATGAAACTAATTTTTCAATTCAAAAAATATTTCTTGACTCCTGAGCAGGGACAGGATTTTCTACAGAGGCATGTGATCACATAGTATTCCACCAAGAAAATAGAAACACATCATCCTATATTCCCACTGTATAAAATGCATTTGTACTTGAATATTAAAAATATATTCTGTTTAATACACCTTTTCCCAGTACAGCTGTGTAAAATCCTATTCATTGAAATGGCCAGGTGTTTTAATTTTCAGATGTTCCTACTGTATACACTAATTTCTATTTTGCTACATTTTCTCATACATAATGTATTAAACTGCTTCTTGTTGAGGGTAGGTTCTTTCACATGCAGTGCAGAACTGCAAAGAGGCAGAATCCCATCTCTTGTATGCTTGAATTTTAAGTGCCTTTGAAGCAATTACAAGTACAAAATGCTTCAGAAAGGAAAGAAATGTTTTAGAGGACAGTCACATCTACTGAAACTTTTTTTGAATGATCATGACAATTCTTGGAAAGGTCAGCCTTTCCGGAAATTCTGCTTTCATCAAAATTTCTCATTTATTTAATGTCTCATCTTTTGGATGTATTCAAGACCGATGGATGTAAAAATCAACATGCTGCTCAGGAACATGGCAAGAAATTAGGCATTACTGAGAAGAGATATATGAAGCTAGGAGAGAGATGCAATATAAAGAAAAATTGCAACAGGAATAAAAATGAATAAAAACAACCTCACTGTGACTCTATCAGAGGCCAATGGCACAGGCCAGCAGCTGGTATGAATTGCCATGGCATCCATTCTTGTAGTCAGAATCATTCTTGCTGACCTTTCACTAACAGTGCCAAAAAGCTACCCAAGGATATTGTATAATGAGTTCAATAAACACAATACCAAATGCTGAAATATGTCAGAAAAGACACTGGAGAATGGCATGGATTGAATAAAATTAAATTTTCAGCTGCACAGAAATTCCTCATAATATGGCATTGTGCATAATCTCTGAAAACTGAAATGAGCTATTTGCAAGTACTTTCAATTTCACTTCATGATAGTTTTCATGCTGCAAGACATTTTGTTTTCTTTGAAAATAATATATTCAAAGCAGTTTGCCTTGGGCAGATTGTGCATATAAAACAATATTATCATCTGATAACAAGGAAATTACACTTTTCACTTTAATTCTTGTTCTCTCTTCTAAATATTTATGATTATCTTCTGCATTTCAAAACTAAAGTGACACTTAATATTAAATTCCCTGACATCATTATGATATTCAGTTCTATAAGAAAGAAAATATAAACAAGAAAACAGTGATTGGTGAGATTCTATAAAGCTACAAATTTTCCAATTCTGCCACAACCCAAAATTTCAGGGAAATTCCGTTTTTTGGTGTCTCTATTTTTTAAGTAACAATACATATGAATATACAATATTCATCCCTGTATTCAGACTTTTAGTCCGGGGCATAATGTTTTGCATAATGCACCCACAACCATGACTTCTGGGTGCAAAGGATAAAAAACTTAAAAATATAAACATAGCAGTTACTGTTTTGGAAGGTATAGCAATAACCAGCACAAGGAATAAAAATAGCAATAAAGGGAGCTTTACCTTTCTGGTTCTTTATCATTACAAAAAATATAAAAAAAAAAAAAAGAGGAAACCATGCTAAAAGCTGCAAGAAAATAATGTACTCTATGCTTCAATCTCTTGTTATGTGTTACTATTTGCAGGCTAGTGACATATGAATTGGTTTTAAGATAAACTCTAGTTTTAAATAATATTATGTGGTTCATTTTTTAAATTGAAACTTGTAAAATAGTCTTACGGGACTCAAGTACGCATAAACTTTTTGCAAAATAGTAAGTCATGGCAAAACAGCAGAAGTACTTGAGTGGGAAAAATAATCGGTAAAAAGAAAGGAAACAGTCTTGGGAACAAGTTTTTTCTTTCAGTGGAGGAAGTCCCTATCGGCCTTCCCAGAGGTATATCCTGTAACTTGTGGTGTATTACATCAAATAATTTCTAGATAACCTGAAAACAATAACTGACTATCAATGTCAAAAGAAGTACTGATGAATGAATGAAGCAGGGTATCAAGAATGAGAGCCAGGCTTGAAAAATTGCAGGAAGACCCTGAAAGATATTTTATTCAGAAGCACAGAGGCAAATGAAATTCAAAATAGTTGCACAGTGTTGCACATAATTAAAAAAAAAATAAAAATCTTAGCTTCCTAGGATCTTTAAATGGCTTGGGTTGTAAGGGACCTTAAATAGCATCAGGTTCCATGGGTGCGGAGGTTCCTCTCCCCTGAAATCCCCGGGGGAGGGACCCTGCCGTGTATGGGTCCGTCACTGTCCCTGTCCCCATGTCACGTGTGCCCCATACCTGTTCCTCATTGGGTGGTTTGGGTGCCTGGGGCCCGGGAAGAGAGCAGGGTCCCATGACTGGGGTCTGCCTGGGAACTCCAGCCATGCAGCTGGAGGAATAAATCATCTCTGAACATCTAAAGAAATATCGCTTCATCTTTCCTTCCAAGTTCATCGCTGTCTTATTCATGTTGTAAGGATTCCCCATTACAACACATGGGCAGGGACATCGTCACTAGACCAAGTTGTTCAAAGCCCCATCCAACATGACCATGAAGACTTCCAGGGATAGGACATCCACAACTTCTCCAGGGAACTTGTTCCACTGCCTCACCACCCTTGCAGTAGAGAATTTCTTCCCTATATCAAATATAAACCTACCCTCTTTCAATTTTAAACATTCCTTCTTGTGATTTCACTACATATCCTTCTAGAATGTGCCTTTCCAGCTTCCTTTTAGGCCCCTTTAGGTACTGGAAGGCTGAAAAGAGATCTCCCCAGGGCCTTCTCCAAGCTGAACAACCCCAGCTCTTTCAGGCTATCTTCATAGGAGAAGTGCTCCAGCCCTCTGATCATCTTTACAGTCCTCCTCTGCTCTCACTCCAACAGGTTCAAGTCCTTACATTTGGGGTCCCTGAGTTGAACACAGCACTTCATATGGGATCTCTTGAGAATGGAGTAGAAGGATAGAATAACCTCCCTAACATTTGGTCATGGTTCTTCTGATGCAGCCCAGAATACACTCAGTTTTCTGGGCTGCAAGTGCACATTTCTGGGTCACATCAAGCTTCTTGTCAACACCACCCCAAGTTCTTCTCCTCAGGGCTGCTGTCAGTCCATTCTCTGCACAGCCTGTATTGGTGCTTGGAACTGTCTCAACCCAGCTGTAGGACCTCACACTTCATGAGGTTCACATGAGCCCACCTCTCAAGTCCATCAAGATCCACATATAATAATATACTATTAGCAAACCAGTTAGGATGCTTAGGGAGTTTAATAGCTTAGATTCCATAAAAATAGCCATTTCACACTCTATAGCTATTCAAAAAGCAAATTAGATGTCAGGCTTTTGTGATGAGTTGACCTTAACTGGCTGCTAGGTGCCAACCCAGCCATTCTCTCACTCTCCCTCCTTAATAAGATGGAGGAGGATGGAATAAATCAGCTGGAAAAGCTCTTGGTTTGAAATAGAGAGGGAGCTCTCTTACTAATTATTGCCATGAGGAAAATAAACCTGGCAACTTTTCAGGAAAAAAAAGGTGTGAATATGTTGTTCCCCATTTATTCTGTTTTCACCTCAGTATCAGCAAAGAAATGGGACTAAAGTTGCTTTACATCGGTAGTGCAGAGGTGCTGAAAACAATTTGCTGCTCTTGTAATTCCTTTGAGAAGTGATTAATTGAGAGCTAAGCAGCAATGAAAGAATAAATACAGTTGGAAGCACTGCAAGCAATCACATATGCAGTCAAATTGCATCTTTAGAGGTTTCAACATCAAGATCTACCCTCTGCAGAAACAAAGACCTCAGCTTAAAAGAGATTATTTGATGAGTAACTTCTGGTTGTGCGATTGTGTCTACAATGCATAAAAGAAAATGCAAAGCCAGCAACAAGGCCTGTGGGAGAAAATAATATCTCCTCACACTAATATATATACTTCATGCTGTTCTTCTTCTGAGCTTTGGTTTACTCTATGTGAGAAATCAGCAGCAGTCTGAGCTTCTTCCTGAGCACAGCCACATTCTAATTCCATAACTTTTTCTTTTAATCTTAGTAATCATAAGGTAGATGGGAAGTCAGATTCATTTTGATGACCCAGCCACTTGTTTTGTGTGACAGACATCATATTATTTAAATCTGTCAGCTTTACTATTGCTTAGTGCAAGTATAGATCAGTATCTTATACCATGTTAGTCAAGCTTGACTTACTATTTGTAGTATTTACTGGAAAAATTATTTCAAAATGACTTACATTTCTCTTTTTATCTATAAAGATTCGTGAAATATACAGTCCAGTGTCTGATATCCAGTTAATGAAGATTAATGGATTCATTTAGAATGTTATTAAAAAGCAAATGATTAGTTCCTGTTATTAGTTTAATATCACATACAATTAATACAGGGACATGTACACTTTCTTGTGGTTTTGGTACAGTTAATCTGAAGAGCTTGAGGAACAGAGGGAAAATCTGGGCTTTTTTCCCCAAATAGTTAGATTAATAATAGCACTTAAAAGGTATCAAATGTAAGCTGGAAATGAATTGGAAAATTATGAGGTTTAGAACCATTAGATGGAGGAATAAATACAAGATAGAAGGAATAATTATTAGATAGAATTTTAAGAGAAAGATATTTTTGCAAATGGAAGAGAAGAAGAAATAAACAGCTTCCAGTTAATAACAACTAGGTATCAAAATTTTGATTCTTAATTTGCAAAATTTAATTTAAAATGTTGGTCTTTTGACTGAACCTTTTGCAGAGTGTGGAAGACTTTGGAAGACTAAGGCCCAGATAAATCAGCTAAGTTGCTGCAGCTATGAACTTTTGAGCCAAAGGCTGGAGGGTTCATTGTTATCTAACAGATACTGAGCTGTACTCTGAATGTATTATATTCCCCCTCCCCATTTCTTGTTTGGTTTTTTTTGGTTTTTTTTTTTTTTTTTACCTGAAGTACTTCAGACTTCCCTTCCTTTCCCTTAGCATTGCCTAGTTCTACTCTTGTGGGGATTTGAGAATCACTTGTTCTCCTAAAATTTTATCTGCCAGGTAGAGGTAGTAATGCTTCCATCACTTGAAGGACATTTACCAGTATCTCTGAAGTATTTAGTATGAAAGAGCCATACAGATATTTAAATTTTTTTAATATAACATACATAACAACTTTAAATGTGAAATTCCAGTTTACGATATTTTATATATATATACATATATATATATATATATATATTTAAAGCACTATATTAGAAGACAGAGAAAGAATTACAGACCATAGGATAACCTTAGTTAGAAGAGACCTCTGAAGGTCACTTTGTCCAACCTCTCACTAAAAGCAGTAAAGTAAAATAAATGTCATTTTTTGTGGTCTTAGGAAGTTGGTTTGGTAACTTAAAAAAGATGGAAAGTGGAACATTAGCAGAATGCTTTTGGAATTTAATCATATTTAATTTGTGGACTTGAACAATGAATAAATTATTGTATTTCCATATCTTCATAAAAAGGAAAAAATGTGATGTACAGTATTTATGCAATTACTAATACTATTTTATTGGGGAAAAAAATTCTCTTGAAACCATAAGGAAAACCCCTCCACTAAAACCCTGATGGTAGAATACAAAGTAGTGTGTAAATTAGCTGAATACAGTGTATAACATTACAAACATATATACCCTTGCTAACAGAGAATGAAGTAGGGACATTTACCTTTTCCTATGAATATATGTTCACTCTATGTGAAAAGGATCTACCCTGCACTAGTTCTTTTTCTTGCAAGATTGCAGCTGATGAGGAATTCTGATGCTTTTTGAGATGCCTTTGAATTGAATTCCATATCTGCAGATTGTAGTTTACTAAAGAAAACAATATTCAAACCTCACCACTTCCACTGAAAAATAATAATTTATGTTTTGTCACTTTCATCTTTAAAACCTATATTTAGTATTATCTTTAATTACTAATATTTTTCTAGATATTTAGCTATTTGTTTAATATACTCTTCTAAATATTACAATGTAAATTCACAATCTATTTGCAGTCTTAGAAAATAGACATTTTTTAGAAATCCTATTTTATTTTTCAGGTGTTTTGTTCAGCCAATAATCCCTCTATCTTGGCTTTTAGTGGTTTGGCTTTCTTTACTATTATTATTACTATGTTTTATTTCAGAGAGGAGTATGTGGATTAAAATGTTTTTCTCTTTTGAGTGCATTTCAGTTCTTGAAACTGCAGACAACCGAATAAAGCAGCTTCTTTTACCTGTTTAATTACCCATGGCTTCTTTTCTCTGCACAGCAGTCTTATCAACAAAAGCCAATTATGAAACCCAAGTTTGACTGTCAGGCAAATATTAAGAATTATGAAACAGTGCTGCAGGATGAATGTCTTTGGGACTTCCTGATTTTCTTTCTGGTGGTTTAAGTACCTTTCTCCCCCTTCAAATGGTGATATTTGTAAAGGTTAGATTCTCATATGAATCTAAACACAGTGTAAGAGTAGTTCAAAATTAAACTACTGTTTCAACTGAAGTAATTTCAACATTAAAATGACTCAGATTTAAAATGCAAATGTATTTAGTATCATCTGTGGATTAATTCAAACAGAAAGTGACAGTTTCATTATAGCTTCCACTAAGTTTACATCTGAAAATGTTTGAAAGCAAAGCCGTGTAAATCCAGATTTAAGAGAGACCTGCACCCCAAGATATAATGGCAACAAATAGTACACTGACAGTATGTTCCTTGCTGCTTTATAGCTGTTAAACTAAAGAAGTGAAATAGAAATGTGCCAACACAATACACCACTTGTGTTAAATTACTTCTAAATGATGACTACATCTATATACTCCTATTTATGAATACATCCTGTCTACTAATTTTAGTTGGGTTTAATCTTCAATGGCTTTGTGCTTCTCCTACCCACAAAAATTACTTAAACCCCCTATAGCACAGTTCAAAATTATCCTTAAACTTCAACCATCCACTGCACAAGAAGATACATTCTCTAAGGTGGCTGATACTACCAGCAAATCTATCTGGAGGGTGTTAAAGAGCTGTGACCAACAACTAGATCACTCCTACTCAGCCATAAGCCCAGTCCTTCATATTGCCTCCATTTAAATCATGATATGAACATCAGAAAGAGTCTAGTATATACTATTATTGATTAAATTTAATATTATTTTCTTGTCACAATAGATCTATTGCTTTGTCAATTTTCTAACACTTGTTTTGACATTTCTTTGATCTGTCCCCTCCTTCACAAGACATCAAAAAGAAAGAGAGAAAAAGTGTCTCAAAGATCAAAGAAATAGGTGAACATAGAACACTGGAAGGGAAGAATATTTTCTCTCAAGACCTCACCATTAGGCTTTGTAATGAGTATGCATGTTAGAGTATGCATGATAGAGCAAGTTCAGTAAATCAGAGGATTGCTTTAGAAATAAAAGCTAAGGAGCTCATGCAATCAATGTTCATAATTTCTTGTATTGATCTGAGCCACTGAAAGAAATAACCAAATGCATGTAAAATGAACTTCTAAAGTAATTCATTTTATCTGTCTTACCTTTGTCTTTCCCTTTAATATGACAAAATGTTTTAATGAACCTAATATAGAAAAGTAAATATCTCCTGAACACAAGTTGCAGAAATACTTCTGATAATGGCAATGCCATCAAACATACCCATAACATCCTTAGTCTGGTGCTGCAGCACTGTGATGATTGTCACAACTTTGGTCTGGCTGACACTGCAGTAGCATATAAAACATATAAGCTCTTGCAAACCCTATAGCCCAGGGAAGGCAATTCACTACAAGAGAGGAGCTCCTGCAGAATACACAGCCCACCACTTTCTGGGGCAGCTGCAAAGCTGTGGAGAGTCTTGGAGCAGCTATAGCCTGGTCAGTGTCCAGTGCCTTGAGAACATGCATGACCCAGTCAGGAGCTGGGTATTTCCTATCCAACCCCATAACCAATTGCATCAGTCAGCAGAGAGAGGCTCCAGGGAGTCAAAGACACCAACACTCAGGACAGATCATGGGGAGAGGGTAAGAGAGTTCTGCACATACCCAGCATCCAGGTCCCAACTGCATGCTGCCTGTGGGCAGGCCCATCTTACTGACCTTCTTCTGCCTCATGCCATCTCCCTGAAAGAACACAGAAGTCATTGGCTCATAAAAGTGCTTACATAACACTCATTGAACTGTTCTGGTGATCCATTCAGTCTACTCACTGCTCATAAATGGTGACAAACATTTTATCATTGAGGGTGTAATCCCGCTAAATCAGGTTTCTTCCCTGATAGGTTATCCAACAACAACATAAAAAACTAGTCTTTAATATGTAGGAAAAACATAGAGGGAAATATTTTGTCTTAGAAAGGTGGGAAAAGGAAGGAAGCAAGCAAGCAAGCTGGCTTTCCTTTAGTCTTGTATCCATTAATAAATACCACTAAGACAAAAAATTATATTTTTAATGTGCCCCATTTAATCATTGTGTCAGATTAATCAGGTACAAACAGAAACCTGAGGAAAGAAAGAATCACCTTCCTCTATGGACATAATGATCATTCTAATTCTTTCATATTATAAAAAACAAAAAGTTATCTATTGTCTTAGCTGTCAACTAGACGCTAAATAACTAATAATAATGATCATCTGGAAGCAGAAGAGCTGGATTCATATTTTTAAAAGTGCTAACACAAAGATAAATGAGAAAAAATGTTGACTTATGTAAAAAGAAAATATTACTCTTAATATTTCTGTCTTCCTAATTTAATAAATTATTACCAAGCATAGAAAAGAAAGAAATATACAGGCATCTCCCTCAGAGATGCAGATTCTAGTGAAAGGAATCTTTATATACATCATTAAAACAAAGTTCAATAGGGTCTCATAGTGATAGCAAACTCAAATTAAATGAACAAGCTACAGAAGTCAGAGTGGTATCAGCTAGAACTACTTTTACAATTTTGCTTCAATCCTATATACTTGTTTCAAATGTGCTTTAAAAAGTAAGTTTTATTCTCAAAGTTATCCAGAGTTGTGCTTTTGGAGTATATCTCATCAGGAAAAATAATGGATCATACCTTTTCCTAGACAAGGACAACTGATGTTATATTTTTTGGCACTCTATATTAACTTAGCAAATGAGATGTTGTCTAAAACATAAGATTTATTGTCCTCTTATCTCCTATGTCTTTCAGAAACTATAGCAAATTAAATAGAAGTCCTAACATTTAGGTCAAACATAACTTCCTCATTTTCTCTCCTTTCCTCAGTTTCTTTCTCTACATGAATCAGTTGATTGCTTGTGTTTTTTGGTTCTTTCCAAGGAGCACCATATTCACAGTAATGTAGGAATTTATTGTCTTATATCTTTTTTATTGTACTATAAATATCAGATAAAGACAGAATAAAATTGTAATAGATATCAAATTAAAAAAGGAAAAGAAGTTTAGAACAGCACACTGAATGGTTAAGGAAAGGCAGGTTAAACCTGGGTGTAGTGGTTTGGTTCAGATCATCTCTTACTTACTTATTTTACCTCTGTGACATAAGAATTAGGAGAAAACAAAACAGGCTCAAACTTTTTTTTTTTTTTTTTTTTAAAGACTCTAAGAAGTTTATTAGCAGACCTAAAAGAAGGAAACAAAAGTTAGAATCAGATTAAACCTTTAGAACACTTTTCCTCCCCACACTTTCTCCATGCTGGATAATGTAGAAACAACCCTTAAGATTTCAGTCAGTTTACCACCTTATAATCTTTTCAGTTCACATAAAGAGATAGGAGTCTCTGAGTCTTTCTTGCTGACCTTATGGAGACATTCCCACTAGAGACAACTCTCTTATGGGTTCAACATCACAGCAAAACAGCTGCCCGGGAGGTTTCTGCTTGCAGTGAGGAAAAAGAGTCCCTAACCTCGAATCACCGCTTTCCCACAGCTGCTTTTCGAGGGTTTCAAGTTGAGCTAACATGGGGTGTCAATTTAAGGCTGAGCTGTTCAGGAGCAAGGTCTTCTTTACTCATCTCTAGGAGCAATCTTCATCTCTAGGAACTGGGGTCATCTTCGCACTGACCCCTCCTGGTTCCTTTGTACGGTCGGTTCAATCAGTGGATCAGTCCACATCAGAGGGTGGGACCGTGCCCCCCACCCACTAGGCAGCCAAAGATTCTAAGTGTCAGTCCATACCAGAAGGTGGGACCCCTCCCCACCTACTAGGCAGAATCAACTTCAGGTGTATTGCACACCCCTCCAGGTGAAGGTAAAACTGAATCCAAACACTCTGGAGCCAAAGGAATAAAGAGAGAAAAATGCAGAGGCACCTTAGCTCCCAATTGCTCTACCCCCCTCCGATGCTCTATGAAATTACAGCAGGGACTCCAATAGTCCAGTTCATCCCCAAAGGGTTCCTGCAACAGAATTTCAGCTTCCAGGTTTGAAGCATCTCCTCTTTCTTTTCCCTCAGGGTTTCAGCCCTTCCATCTTTGCTGACTTACACCTTAGGGTGTCTCTTCATGTTCTTTCTGCTTTCTCTCTGGGAGAGGATCAGCATTTTCAGGCCCACCTGTTCTGAAGAAACCTTAACAGCACTAACAGGGTTAACCTCACCTGGCCCAGCTGGAACTTCTCTTATCTCTCTCGGTCCCATGATCTCTGCCGGGCAGCCGGAGCTGAGCTCTGCCGTGGCGGTGAGGGGGGGGCCGCTGCCAGCCCAGCTCTACCTGCATGGGGCAGGGCTGGGGGGCCCAGATAGAACAGGGCCAAGGAGGGGGCGGCTGCCTCCCGGGTCGGGTGAGGCCGAGCGGGGCCCGGCCCAGCCCTGGGGCCGCAGGGCTCAGGGGCCCAAGTTACCTCCTTGGTGGCCGGAAGTCCAGAGAGCTTTCCCGGGCTCTGTCTATCTTAAAATGTGATTCGCAGAGGCGTGTCAAACTCCTAAGTGGCTTAAAACTTGCCAATAATCAAGCCAGACAATTGATTGGTTCCGATCAGAACCAGAAGGACCTTTTGCAAGAAACCCCTTCCGTGTCAAACCACAACACTGGGCAAAAAAAAAAAGACACTTTTAGGAAGTAGAATGTAATAGTTAAATTGCTATTTTATTTTTAAAATAAAATATAGTACTTCAAAGTCCAGATTTCATTTAAATGTGTTAGGGTTTTTTCCTTTTTTATTATTTTTCCCAACTGATTTTAATTTCATTTACTCTATGTTGTCCTGTGGCGAGAATGATAGGAACAAGACAATTTTACAGCTCAAACATAATCTTTTCTTCCCAGTGCTAGAGCAGTCACATTTTAATAGTTTTTACAGTAAAGGCCCCCAGGGATGGATTTTATTCAGATAGTCCCATTTCTCATCTCTTTTCTCATGGTTGAGGGGCACAAGATACAGTATGGAAGGTACCAATGCAAAACAGGTGTGAGGAAAAAAAGGATGCATATAGTAAACTAGTTACGTGAATTCTTAAATTTTACATCTCCTTCTCTCTGTACGAGGTGAATACCTACTGCTTGACATAAAATTATTTTTGATACTTGGATTTTGATCAAGTGTCAAGACTGAACATTCTGTTAATGTGAAGTAAGATTTCACTAGGGGCAAGAAGATGGAGTAGTCCCTATGAGCAGATTTACTTGTGATTACATACTCTATCATCTGCATTTACAAATTCCAACACCAAGGGTAAAACAGTTTAGGAAAACTTGCTTATGTCTGTTTATGTGAGGACTGGAACTTGTGAACATTTCTGCCTCTGTCCCATAACAATTCTTCTGTTTGACTCTGGTCCCTATCTCAGTTATTCCAGTGGGTGAGTCAGATGTTGGGAATAGAGAGAGTTTAATTAATCTTGAGTTTTTATTAATGACCAATAAAAGCTAAACAGAATTTAAAAAAAAAAAAAAAAAAAAAAAAAAAAAAAAAAAAAAAAAAAAAGAAGAAGAAGAAACATAGAAATTAGCTATGTATTTAGCTTCAGTTCACTGGAGCTTCTCTTTAGATTCATTTTCCCCTAAATGTATCACTAACCTCAACATGTTTCTGGGCAAAGCCACCTTCTCCAGTGAAAAAAAAACTTCGAAATAGATACTAAAATTGTTAGAAGGGTAAGCCAAAGGTGTGACTGACAAACAGGGAAAAACAGTAAATGTGGAGTTAAACCTTTACTTGTGTTTTGTGGCAAGCTCTGTTTTTGAAAGGAATTATGTCACTTACGTATACAGAAGGTTATGTAAACAGAAGTATGAACTATCAGTGATCATAATAGTACTTCAGAATTTGTTTTACCTTTTTTTTTTTTCCTGCCTGTGTTCACCACACTGCTGGGACATTACATGGTACAGCCATATGGAGATAAAAATGTTTATTTGAAAAATTTATTTTAGAATCTACTAATATAGAACTGTAGAAAACCAATTTTATTTACTAAACTGTGTTTGCCTTGATTTGTTTCAAATACCAATACTACTTCTATCAGAAATTGGATCTTAGGAGTTTTTCACAAAAATGATTAAGGAAAAATATATTTGTGATTAGTTTCTCTTAATGCATTTAAAATACAGACTCGTTTTGTCTAAAAACTTACTAATTCTATAAATTTTAAAAGTGTTTTAAGCAGTTTTCAATTTAGGTCAAAATCTGATTTGCCTACTTTATGCCTTCATATCTGAAGATTGCATTAGTTGTGAAAGAGTTAATATATCTTCTTTAAAAAATCCCAAATTCAAACAGAAAAGAATTTGACATTTTCCTTTGTTCACATTGTTCATGATACTCAAATTGTATATTACTTAACTACCTAATAAAATCAAAATTCAAAATCTTCTTTCCCACTTAACACCCTGAGTATTTCCCAATTACAGTATTTCCTCTTGTTTCTTTCTATGAGCTGAGCAGACAAATTTTTATCTGCATGACAATTCCTCATCATCCATCAATTATATGGTGCACTATACATAAAGTTGGTTATTATGACTTACTTGAATTTTAGCTTTGTTTTTTGACAGCCAAATCTCACTTCATCAATTTACATCCTGTAGAAGTATCTTTCAGTAAAACTTTTCAAGAGCACTTTCTTGATCAATAGTGCATCTTCAGTAGCTAAAATGAAGTGACAAACATTTCAAGCAGGCATGGAAACTTGATAGCCTTTTCAATGGGGAGCTACCCTTTCTTTTTTTGTTGTTCAGGTGCCTTTTAATCTCTGTTTGACTGGATGTATATCAAGAAATGTAGATTTGATTATATGGGACATACAACTAGATTTTTCTTCCTCATGAAATTTTTGTTTTCTTGCTGTTGAATTATTTTTCCACAGCCTTTGTTCTCAGCTTATATTATAGATGATGTCAGGGTACCATAGAGCATAAAAATAAATATATTTGTTATTATGCGGGTACTTCATGAAGCCAGCAGTGTGATGTTCAACTTGGAATTAAATCAGCTTAAGGGTAATGGGTTGCCTTTGAATTAATTCAGAATAGTAAATCTCTTAATACTTTCCCAACTCACAAGCTCATTCTGAAAAAGTCATTAACAAGTAGGGAAAAACACCTTTATCACAAAAGACTGCTGATTCTCTAGCCTAAGAATTCCTTAAAATCATTCAGTCTGTTAAATAGACATCCCAACATAAAAAGACAAAGCCTTCTTGTAGTGAAAAAACATAACAAACTTATTTTAGCCATGCAGTCTTCCATACAGCAACTAACTAAAACAAGGTCTTGAGGCTGTCATAAAGAACATTGTTTACAAAATTTAACTTGTTACTTATTTATGAAAAATTATTCTATATTATCTTTAAAAATCCGTGGTGACAGATCTCACTAAAAGACTTTCAGAATGACAAGTAGTCTGTATTAATGAAGCTCAGTCATTGCTGTCTTAGTTCATTAGGAGAAAAATTGATCCACAGTAGATCCTGTCAGACATTACTGGAAATTAACCTGGCACAGTATTTACCTCTGTGCAATTTAGGATAACATTCTAACATGAAATCCAACTATTTAATCAGAATCCACTGAGTTTAAGCGCTCCCACTCTATCTAAAGTACTTCTAGCAACAACACCAGCTGGGAATTGCCTCCAAAAATAAATGGATGTA
>JACBWW010000011.1:8230841-8329137 GCA_020086605.1 Lanius collurio | reverse complement strand
GAGACCCGGCGGGGATGGCACAGGGCCGGGGAGAGACCCGGCGGGGATGGGACAGGGCCGGGGAGGGACCCGGCGGGGATGGCACAGGGCCGGGGAGAGACCCGGCGGGGATGGGACAGGGCCGGGGAGAGACCCGGCGGGGATGGCACAGGGCCGGGGTGCTCATTGGGACAGGGACTTCCCTGCAGCCCCTGGGAAGGACTCACGCCTCAGGAAAAAGCGTGAGGAGGAAGGATCAGCCGAGATGAGATGTTACAGAGTGACCACAGTCCCCCGTTCTCTGTCCCATGTACCCTTCTTGGGGGAGAAGGTAGAGAAATCAGGAGTGAAGAGTGAAGCTGAGTCTGGGAATGGAATGAAGAAATATGATTTTATATGTTCGTTGTATAATATCTTTGTGTTTCCCACTGTCTGTAAATAGTTATTACTGGTAATAAATTTGTTTTCTCTATCAGTACAGTCCATTTGTTGCACCAAGGAATCTTTCTGTCTTTATCCTGGCCCAGGAGCTTTCTCTATCCACTTTAAAGTATTTCATCCTCTCTTCCCTCTGAGGGCAGAGGAGGGCGTGAGCAACCAGGTAGGACCTCAGTTTTTAGCCAAGCTTGACCCACCGTGCCTTCCTTCTTTGAATTAGCTGTAATTCCTTTCAGATATCACAGATTTTCTGTGAATATTACTACTAAAAATGAATTATACAGTAACAATGAAGCTAGTGCAATATGAGTTCTGTTGAGAACATGTGAGTCAACTACCAACATAAAATGAAATATGAGAGTCATTAAGAGTTAAATAGTTTTTTAGCTTTGCAGATCACATAGCTTTCTTTTCCACTTATGACTTATTAATAGATGTCCAGCTATTATTAATAGATGTCCAGCTAAAGTTCAAGGTGATTTGTACACTGGAGTACAAAATCTCCATTATGAACCTTGATTTATTTAGGACTGAGAACACTTGAGTTTAAAATAGATGTTTTGCAATAGTTCACAGAAATATATTTTATTGTCTACTATGTGAACAAAAAAGATGTTTAAAGCCATAGTGAATCATGTCCAAAAGAACTAAGGGAATAGTTTTTGCGTGATCATAGATTTTGAAACAAAATTCTCAAATGTCAGAAGAAATTAAAGATAACATCATTGAGGAAGAACAAGGAGAGAGGCTGGAGC
Source organism: Lanius collurio (assembly GCA_020086605.1). Taxonomy (NCBI): domain Eukaryota; kingdom Metazoa; phylum Chordata; class Aves; order Passeriformes; family Laniidae; genus Lanius; species Lanius collurio. The sequence continues at coordinate 8,327,965 of JACBWW010000011.1, read as the reverse complement.
TCAAAGTTTCTGCAAGGTCAGGGAAAGTGGAATCTGACTTCTGCTTAGAAAAAAATGGTTCCAAATGTATGCACTACTATCCTCAAAGCACTGACAAACCACTATCTGAGAATGGACAAGTCTTTCTGAAGTGATCAAGAGAGTAAAGCAGTTTCTATCAGTTCTATAATCCCAGACCCTGACTGTTTAAAATATAGAAAAACTTTAGCATGCATGAGAAAGACAAAAAGTGGTGATTAATTTAATTTGCTTCTGTATATGAAACCATCTTGCAGCTCAACATTATTTAAATAAATAAAACAACATTTGGTGCTGTGGAAATGCAGTTCAATCTTATTGGAACTTACACTGACAACAGCCGCATACAATGTGATATCAATCTTATTTTCTCCTTTGTCTCATTATATTAGAACAGGCAAAAAGAGTTATGAGTTAACATGGTATGAAATAATGTGATATTCTATCAGCTGATATCACAAAACTATCCTTTCCTTAAATGGGGAGAGATAGAAGTAAATAAAGAATAGCAGCCAGAAGCAATTATGTAAAACTCTGAGCAGTATTCCCTACAGACAAAGATATGTACATTTTCCTGTCTAGTTCCATTACATGTATTCATTTCAAAACTAGACACTTTCCAGTGCAAACAGAGCAAATTCAATTTCATTCGAACAACATTCCCTTCTAACACTTCATGTGCCAAGTGAGAAATGCAACACAAAGCCTTGAACAAATTAAACATCTCTTTTAAGAACAATGTAAATGCTATTAATTTACTTTCAGTAATAGGAGGTTTTCTGATTCACTGCATGACTGCATTTGGGTGTTGCAGAGAATAAGCTGTTTGTTTCAACCTTAAGTCTTGTTTGTGTACAAAAAGATTTTGTCAAACTCATGAATGTCAAATAATACATTGTAAATACAGTCTGTGTTAAGTGTTTTTATAAAGATTTATACAGGCTTCAATAAAAAGGGAAAAGATAAGAGTAGATCAGTCCATCATATGTGCTTTTGCTGAGATGGAGTGATATGGTCCTTTTACTCAAGTTATGGGATCAACTGGAAAAATGACCCCAACAAAAATCTGCAAGATTTATATACAAACACTTATATATACACATACTTATACACTTTTCACCTAACTGCTATATATGAATGGTAGTTGCATCCCTGCTTAATTGAAGATGAGCTATGTAATGTACTTGCAGACCACTGAAGAGAAGGCATTGAATAAATGAAGGATGATTTAAATAAAGCATTAGAACTTTCGTTATATGCATGTATTTGGAACTTTATGATTTGATAAAGGGGAAAACCTTTGAAGGAATTATCAGATGAGAAGGTGAACTTGCAAGGAACAGGGAAGAAAGGTAGTATGACAAGATGACAGTAGACATAAAAGGGACATGTCATTCATTTAGAGATTGATACTGAGCTTGTCTGTTCTAAATTAGGATTTTCCACTGCAACCCAAGGAAGGGCAAGACTAGGGGTGTTACATAACTAAAACAGGTAAATAGGAGTCATGGGTATAGTATGGAACTGAAAATTTGAAGTGAGCCTAATCCTGAAGTATGTCGCAGGTATACAGACATATACAGGGGTATCAATGTGAAAAAATACAAGGTATTGCTATGACTCTAAAATGGACACTTAACAATTTTGATAAACTGAGTTCAAGAAGATGAATTTAAATGAGGCAGGAAGAGGCAATTGGTTCTCAGCATGATGAGAATAAAGGATTTTGTTCATGGAATGAAATGAAGAAAATTCAATTTATTCAGCTTGGCATAATGAAGTTAAGAGAGAATACTAACTACTGGAAAGGACAGAAACTATTCAAATCCAAGAACCTGGGAACAACAGTTGTAGAACAGTCTGCCTGTATGAGTGGCAGAGGTAGAACAGTGGTCTAGTTCTAATATGGATATGGTTTTCTTTAATACAAAAAGACAGGACTCCGTGATCTGATTCTAGTTTCAAAAGCTTCCAAAATTCCTATAATACATGTTAAGAATAAACTAATTAGGATTGTACTGAAGTCTGTATTCTTTAGAAGGATGCAAAGAAACTGACAGGAGTATGCAACTTGATGGTTTGCAAAGAGAGGGATAAATAATTCTTTTGTTATCTCTATCCACTAATAGGCAAGAGAATAAACAGGGACACCCTGTGGAAGTGAGATATTAATCCTTGAGGCAATAAGGCTGCAGGGACACATCAGTCAAAGAAACGGAATGACATAACAGCATCTGCAGAGAGTCAAGTCAAGACTGTGATTAACAGCCTAAGTCTGTGGAGTAGAAGAATACTTACATGTGTATAATGATACTTACATGTTTATGTTGTATTTATATATACACTGTTTTAACTTTCAAACATTTATTCCCCGGATGATTTCTAAGCACTGAGTAACTTTGAATGAGTATTTTTGTTCATAAACATATTCAGGATCCTTTTAAACTCCATGAAGGTTATCAATATTGATAGCATCCTGCATCTGTTATTTCCAAGACTGACTTAAAATTTGTGGTAAAGACTACTTCTTTTCCCTTATTCTGAATTTGCTACTTAATAAATCCCTTTAATTCTTCCTAATTATTCTATTGAAACTGGGAAAAAGCAATAAAACCCTGCACACATTTATCCCTGTTTCTCATTATATCTATAGATGCTTCCAACATTCCTCTCATTTATTTTTTTCCAGCCTGAAGTGTACTTTCCTTAACTCTCTCTTGCATAGAAATCTCTTGCCCTGATCATTAATCAATGTGATTCCGGGGAAACTGTCACACATAGCTTCTACACTGAAGTTCAGAGATACAGTGCATGAGATATTTTGAATATGACTCTAAAGCAAAACAGAAAAATCATATTTTGAAGCTCGATGTCAATGTAAATTTTTGAGGATTTTGTAATTTGCCGACATCCATAAAATCTCTTAAATACAGAGCAAAGATTTGGGGTCATAATGCAGAATCAACATTTCAGAAACTAATGAGTGCTTTGTAAGGACTTTGCTCTTCCATGCAGTTGTGTATTTTCCATACTGGAAAGAAAGGCTACTCAGACTCAGTATAAAGACAGAAGTATTCTTTTCTGACTCAGCATTGGGCCAAATTAGATGCCAATACATCATAATGACACAACTAGAACACATCTCTACCAATGTTTTGTTACATCAAGACAAACACTTCTTAACCCTGATAGCACCTGTTGCAGTAAATAAAACATCAGAGGAAACCCTGGATGCCATCAGAACCAATAGTGAAATGCAATGTGACACTAATAATCACAAACACATAATCCATTAAATTGTCTCCTGATCTTTCTTTCAAGAAATGCCAGAATAAAGCTAGTTAGAAAAGGTAGTACTTTCACAACTATCCCAGAGAACATATATAAGTGCTGAAATATTTAATAGATAGCTTCAGATTTGATCTGTTCATAGCAGTATTAGGCAAGTATAAGGAATAAAACAATGAATTAGCTCCTCGTCTTTATTATTCATTTAATACTGGTTAAGCAGGAAACTCATAGGTTTATCTGGTGAAGTTGCATCCAAATTTCTATCTGAGATAATGTGCTATTTTAGCAGATCTTTTAGGCAAATATTTACTGCCTAAATCTATTAATCTCCAGCAAAAACAGCTGATCTGAGTGACTGAAAGTTAGAAGTGTTTTGTGATAACTTACAGAGTGATGAGCTTAGTGGGATTTGAAATACCTCAGTATGCTGTTTTATATGAAGATGCATTATTTCAGCAATGAATAAACTGCATCCCATGATAAAATATCAAAAGAGCCCTCAATTATGTGAATAGAGGAAAGCTCACTCTATTAACATACATAAATTTAGACCTTTTTTTGGCACTTCTCAAGAGCCCCCCTAAAGTTATGGGCTTGAATTTCTCCATCTCACCAAAGAACATATCTCTGAACTGAAGTAATTTGTTCACCAACAATATTGATATTCTGGGGTTTTTTTACAAGAAAGATCTTGCCCTCAAGCTTTAAGCAAAAGCAGTTGATTTGAACATCTCTTTATGGGTGTGAGCAGAGAGACAGATAGAGAGAGACTACAGCATGTTCCCATGCCAGAGATGAGCATTCTTCAGTTCTAGTCATCTTATGTCTGACTTAGAAGCATAGCTTCTTAAGAAAGCACATCTCTTTGGTCCTGGCATAACACAAATGTATTTCTGATCTCCTAAAACAAAGTGATTTAAATAGCAAGTTAACAGAAGGGGCTTCAGCAAGGCAGCACCCACGTCTTCACTGATTAGTTTACCCAGAGGTATGTATTTTTTAAAGAGGATAAAACTAAAAGGAATTTTACACCTTCTAACAGCTGCTAAGTGCAGTAGCCCAATGGGTGGGAGGCTGCCAGTTCCCTATTCCCCACGGACATGCATTCACAGACACACACCCTCACAGCCACAACCACTCACATCATATATATGTACATATGCACGGGGATCAGCACAGACAGGAAACACAGCATTCACACAACCACAAACAGCACAAATTACCTCATACTGCTCTGCTCTCAGGCTGGTCAAAATGGAGCCTCTTAGGGGAAAATAAACACATATATAGGATATGGGTCCCTCCAGTAGCTGGTCTATCCAACAACTGCATCCTCTGATGTCATTTGGGTGTGCAAACTCAAGAACCCATAACCCTATCCATCTACTGGTACTTAGACTTCCTCTCTGACAAGGTTGTTAGGACATTATGCTTTCTTTGTGGGTGTGTGGATGGACCTTTCATAACAACCTAACAATACTTTTGGTTTTGACATATTTTTTTCCATCTGCCCTGGACACCCTGCTACTGGCCTGGGGCTGATAAAGCACCACATATTGCAGAGCTGTGTGGTTGCTTCTTAACTAAATAAATTGATGATGAGTGTCTTCTGAGCTCTAGGAACTTCATGGTTTTAGATTGATCCTAGGTTCGGTCCTGTAATGAATACATCTAGACAGTCTAGCTGAAGGCAGAAAGTAAATTCACCAGCTACTATTTCTTCACGCTGTCTCTGTAAGGCTTAATATCCCTCTCATTATTTCTTTTTGTTAGTTTTTCTTGGACAAACTCCTTTGATTTAATACTAGTCAGCCAGCAGTATAATATTACACCATTTAAAACAAGGCACATAAAGCATCTCTGAGGTCATTATTGCCCTCTTTACCTTCTTGAAGTTAAACTGTGAAAGAAAAAAAAGAGTGTTCTGGTTTGTAAATACAATACCTTGATTTTTTTAAAAAAAATTATTGTCTTATTTTTCAGAAACTAGGAAATTCAAAAACCACTGAACTTTATTCATACCCAAGTCAAATGAGTTCTCCCTTTGCCAATGATGGGGTTTTAAGCTACTAATTAAACTAACTTTCCTTTGAAGAATCATCTTTATACCAGCATGCCTGGATAACCATAGTTCATGTAAAAATTGTAAGAAAGGTTCTATATCTATCTCCTTCTTTACATTTATTAAGAGGTACCATCCATTGAAGTCCATTTATATTTTGCTGCTCCTGCTGCTTTTTCTTGATGATTTCCTCAGAGAAAATCAGCCAATAGAGGACTGAACATTTATTTGGAAAAGAGAGACAGGATAGAATTGCAGTCTTCACAAGAAATCCTAAAGTCCCAATCCAAGATTGAACTGATGTATAAGAAGGAAGACATGCCTTAAGGGAAGGAGCAGCAGCAGCACCACAGGATTTCTCCTCATCCTGTTAAGTTAGTCCACAAGAGTAGTCATACACACCAAATAGCAGATACAGCCTCACAGCAGCCTCACTCTAACCTGCAGACAATATTATCACTGCTGAATAGAATGTATCTTTACAGAATCTACACCTTTTTTTTTTTTTCCCCATTATTTAATGCAGAAAGTATGGAGCTGACCCAACAAGCTTCATGAACATCTTTGGGAAAAGATGATAAATTATCCCTTACTTGAGACTTTATGTGAATGATTACAGAATCATAGAAGGATTTGAATTGGAGGGGACTGGTAGGGATCATCTGATTCAAACCTCTGGTCAAATCAGGGCGAAGTATTAATTTACTATCTTGAAGGGTAATTGAAAACATGTAATTTTCCTTCTGGAGGTATAATTTGATTTTTTATCTTATTGGTTAAATAATGTCACTTATTACTGGAAATGAAATCTATGATTTGCAATTAAATACTTGAATGAGGAATATGTATAATCTCTAATAAAAAAAGGGAATTGTATTCAGCAGGGGAAGGGGAATTTTATTCTATGGTAAGAACGAAGACTTTAGAAAAGCAAACTTTCAGATCTTTAAAGAATTATTGAACAGGACTCTCTGGAAAAAATGCTCTCAGCGACAAGAGAACTGACAGATCTTTAAGGACTCCTTCCAGAGAACACAACAGCTAGGTATGTCCAAGCACAAGAAATGGGGTAAGGAAGGTAAGAGACTGGCATGGGTGAGTGAAGCCTCCCCCCTTGCTACAACCTCCTGTCAGGTAGTTGTAAAGAGCGATAATGTCACTCCTGAGCCTGCTGTACTCCAAGTTGAACAACTCCAGCTCCCTCAGACACTCTTCATAGGACTTCCCCAGTTTTGGTGCTCTTCTCTGGACTTGTTCCATCACCTCAATGCCTTTCTTGTAGTGATGGGCCCAGAACTGAACACAGGACTCAAGGTGGGGCCTCACTAGTGGGGGCAATCACTGCCCTGGTCTTGCTGGCCGTACTATTGCTGATAGAGGGCAGGATGTCATTGGCCTTCTTGGCCACCTGGGCACACAATGGCTCAGGTTCAACTGACTGTTCACAAACAATTCCAGGTCCTTTTTAACTGGGTGCCTTTCCAGCCACTCTGCCCCCTGTACCTGTAGCACTTCATGGGATTTTTGTGACACAAGGGTAGAACCCTGAATTTTGGCTTGTGATACCTCATAAAACTGGCCTCAGCACATTGGTCCAGTCTGTCCAGATCCCTCTGGAGAGCCTTCCTACCCACTGGCATATCAGCACCCTCACCCAAATTCATGTTGTCTGCAAATGAACTGAGGGTGCACTCAATCTTCCCATCCAGATCATCAATAGAGAGATTAAACATGACTGGCCCAAATATTGAACACTGGGAACCCCACCAGTGATCACTTGCCAACTGGATGTAACTTCATTCACCACCGCTCTGGATCTGGCCACCCAGACAGTTTTTATTTCAATGAAGAGTGCACCTGTCCAAGCCATGGCTGACAGCTTTTCTGGAGAATGCTGAGAGAGACAATGTCAAGGGATTTTCAGATGTCCAGGTAGACAATCTCCACAGCTTCTCTCTCATCCATTAGGCAGGTCACCTGGTCATAAAAGGAGATGAGGCTGGTCAAGCAGGACATGACTTTCATGAACCCATGCTGGCTAGATAAGATCCCTTGGTAGTCCTGCATGTGCTGAGTGACATCACTTGGGATGATCTACTACATAACTTTGCCAAGTTCCAAGGCCAAGCTGACAGAATAACAGGCTCTCTAGATCCTCATTCCAGCTTATATTGTGGATGGGTGTCACATTAGCCAACCTCCAGCCATGTGGGGCCTCCCTGGTTAGCCAGGATTAACATCAAATGACAATAAAACTACTGTGTAGAGTGTATTAAAGACAAACCTTTCTCAGTTCACAAAATCTCCATTTATCAAAAGTTTTCTGTTCAAGGGACTTATTGATCCAAAATGAAAATCCAATATGTTTATTCATCAGAAACATTTCAAATTTTTCATATAGCCCTTGGAATAGATTTGTATAAATTAATTTTTATAGATTAGGTTAATTATTTAAAAAATGAGCATACAGTAGTGCTGCAGTGACAGCTTGACAAAAATATCCCTGAGCATGTTCTAAGTCATGTTGACATACTCCTCTGTGAACAGACAGATCTGTCCACAGGCTACCTGAGTTGACTACTTAGAAGCCAACTCCAAACACTAAATCAATATAGGGTTATAAACTGAAGCCCACCCTTTGTGCCTCGGTAACAGACACAGTGACAGAGTGCCCTGTCTCTGTTAAAAGAGCTAAATGACAGTGAGACACAAATAGAGGTGTTGTACAGATATTGCATACTTTTATGAAGTCACACATTACTTGAGAAGATTTCTCAAATGCTAAGAGTGAGAAGATTATCTCATCATGACCCAGAAATATCTGTTTCTGCTGATTCCTCCTTAAAATTAAAGATTTTCCTTCTAAAAATTACTAAAAAAGAACGTATTTTGCAAGCAAGTTCAGATCATAAACAAAACTGTGTATTGGGAAAGTACTATCAATTTCATAAATCTAGTACGAAATATGTCTCCCTGAGGTCATAATAAGATTAAATTAGGATACTTGATTGTAGATGCTTAGATTTCTACAAAAAAACAGAATGATTTGAACTCCACATATTCTGGAATAAGCAGAGCAACTTTATAAAAATCTTAAGATAAAAGAATCACTTTTTCAATGTTATGAAAGTATCAAAATCCTCAAGTAGCACTGCTTATTTAGATAATTGACATCCAAGTCAAAACTAATAAAAAATTAGAATATTTTTACTTTTTCTCATTGTGATTTTTTGACTCTTTGGCAGCACACTGCCCCACCATCCACACCATTAACAAAGATGTTGAACAGGAATGGACCCTGTATTCAGTGCTGTGGTATCCTGTTATTGACCTCCAAATAGACTTTGTACACTGATCACTACCACCTGAATCCAGCTGTTAACCAGTTTTCAATCCACTTCACTCTTTGTCTGCTCATCCAATCCATACTTCATCATTCTGCCTTATTAGAGAAGTGTCCAAAGCCTTTCTGAAGTCCAGGTAAAAAATGCTCACTTCTCTTATCTACCAGACCAGCGTTTCCATCATAGAAACCTACCAGTTTGATTGATCATGGCTTCTCCTTGATGAATCTTTCCTGACTACTCCTGGTAAATTTACTGGACTTCATGTGTCTAGAAATGGTTTTTAGGATTAGCTTCTTCATCACTTCCACAGGAATTAAGGTAATTTTATCTACTTAGTTGATTTAGATATTTCTAAAAGTGTGCTTATTTTATTTAGAAAGGGAAGGGGGGTGGTGTGTGTAATTTTTGGGAATATTTTGTTATCATTTAAATATCATTATCATATATTTTCTGCACAAATAGCCATGTAATTCATTAAAACATGTATCATATTTTATACATTATACACAAGTGGAACCCCACTCCTCCCACAGAATTTTCTTTATGTACAACTACTGTAAAAAAAACCCAACCACTGAAGCATCACTTATGGTACAAAGTAGAAAAAGAAGTGGCTGCATATCAGATTTGGCTGAAATTGAGTGTATGTGAAAATGAATATAAATCAGATCCTTATCTTTCTTGATGTATCTCTGAGGGAGAGTGTGAAACATCTGAAATTGCAGTGATTTGTCTGACAGGGTTCATTATCTGCATCTCTAATGTGCCAGACAGAAAATGCATACAGGAAGCTCTCCACTGTCCAGCCAGTCCCTGAGACACCATACACAGCATCCATTGTGTCCTTTGTTGGCAACTTGAATTAATCTTATCTGCTGCTTCCTCACACCTCTGCTATGGCCAGTGTCAAAAACAGCACCTGCAGTAAATGTCTCCAGTTGTCATCTCTACACAAAACCATCATGGCAAGGGCAGAGGGGAAAGCTGCAGGCTGCATGGATTTTTCAGCGCCTCCAAAACACTTAAACTCTTGTTATTGTGTCAGTTCATGAATAGGTCACACCTGTGTGTCCCTGGACTGTTGCCACAGGCACTGCTGCAAGTAATACAATGACAAGTAGATAATCAGACCTTGAACCTTGTCCATGGGCTTAGTCTAGCTGGAGTGTAGAGGTAGTCCTTGTTCTGTCATTGGCCTGGCCCTCAGGGATTAGTGACTCAAAGGAATCAGTTTTAAGAGCTGCAGCTTATGAGGGTGGAAAGTCATTGCAGATTTACATTTTTATAAAGTTAACTTTATAGCTTAACTCTTTGATAGATTGTGAAAGTCTGGGCTAAGTACAGTTGGAGTCCAGACCTTAAGGCCAGAAAAGAAAAAAAGAATTCAGCAAACCAATCATGAATCATTCTGTACTGTAGTTTCTTTTGGACAAGGCTCTGATCAGGAAAGATGAGAAAGATAAAAAGAATTGTGTGGGATTGATATACTCTCTCTCAGGATATAGCAATAATCAGTTACAAATCAATTCCTTGGAATAAATCATAATTCAGTAACACCTCAAGCTAATAAACTGGGATGGTTGTCACTATACCTTTAAGGCATATTAAATATAACTTTCAGGAGATTTTCCAGTACTGAATCTGAACCTATGCATAAGGATTTTCACTCATAGAGATTAAAAAATGTAAGATTACTTAATTGCATTGTGTAGTAAAAATGAGTGAAATCTTTTATTTCTTCTAACCTTAGACAGAGCTGTTGGGCAAAAAAGTTTCTGGCTACAATATAGGAAAGTTCTTACCTCCATAAGGGAGAGAAATCATGTTTCAAATTCACTGATGCACAGACATGTTCAGATAAAACTTAGCACCCTTAAGAGTTACAAGGACCAAGACCAAGCATGACCTTTTAAATCTATGTTCATGCAGACACTTTCCTCCACAGTTTCTTATGAAACAGCTGCTTTTCTAAACAGGACAAATTTTATATCAACACATGAATTATATTGATATTTGTCTGCTCATTTGGTCTAGTCATGACTGTTGCATTACAGCACTGTTTCTGAAAAAGAAATATTGTGTGGCTTTTGCATCTGGGAATTGTTAAATAAAGTAGAAATTAATAGAATATGCATTTCAACATCTCTTTGATCCCATTAGAAGCATACCAGTTGACATAGTCCTGCTTTGCTACTAGAGTGTTTGTTGTTCTCTTGCATCAATTACTCTGTGAAGTCTGTCTTCTCATTGGTCAGTAAAACTGTTTTATTCAAAGTATCTCTATCTCCCTTTTTTGTTATTTTCAGCTCATGAAGATAGGATCATAGAATCACTGAATCATAGAATCATAGAATCATAGAATCATAGAATCATAGAATCACTGAATCATAGAATCATAGAATCATAGAATCATAGAATCACTGAATCATAGAATCATAGAATCATAGAATGGCTTAGGTTGGAAGGGTATGGTTACCAAAGTGGCCTTCTTCAAGACAATAAACATTTCTTACCACAAAGCAAAACCACTTAGTAGCTGTTAGGTTGACAATACAATATATTTGCTTTTTATCAGGCAGACTAATGTTGAGTCTTTGGACTTACATATCAATGTTTATTCAGGGTTCATCCATTTTCCCCTACATAGTAAGAGAAGTGCAGTGTGGCTGGCCTTTAAAACAAGAGTTTGCGTTTTTTTTTTTTTAAACAAGAATTTTCTGATTCATTAGAACAAAACCTGATCAATGGTCTTTAGTACCCACCTGCCTGGGAGTCTCTAGCTACATTCTTCAGTAAAAGGAAGAGAAAGCAGATGCAAAGAAAGTCCATTGTTCCAGAGAAATCAGTATTTTGATAGTTCAGTGACTCTGGCATTTGCAAACTTCTCTGTATGTGTATTATAACTTGCTAATCTGTTGACAGTCTGTTTGAAACAAACATATCCTTTACTCAAATTATCTGTGGATTTCCAACTCTTGAGTTATTTTTAAACCGATGCTAGGACGCTAATAGGCAAGAAAAAATAAATTATGGAAGAAAACAGACTGGGTATATTGCCTTTGCGACAGCTTCCTGACAACTATTCTAGTTCATAGATTGATTGGGTGTATCAATTCAGAAATGCTTAGCAAAAGAGTTTCTGAAATTAAAAATTCAATCTATTTCTCTTTTCTTACATCTCTCTAGTACTTTGTAGGAGAAAAGTATAAACATGACATATAACCTGATATTTATCCCATACAAACAAAGTGTTTCAAAACTTTCCAGTGATAGGGCAAATCCATTCAAAATATGTGATTTCATATAATTTCATGCTGGTGTCAAACATCCTCAACATAGTCATGCAATTACTGTTTTCTGTCATGTAGTGGCAAAAAAACCCAAACATTTTTACATCAATTTAGTGGAATTTGTTTTGAAATAATTGTAAGGCAATATAAGCTGAGTGTTTTGTCTCACTTCCGACTAAAGGATATATGAAATATTTTAGATTTATTTCACTATGTCAGGAAAGAATAAGTAGACACTTTATTAACTGGATCAGTAATTGATTTATTTACGTGTCTGTCTAATTGTTAAGAATATTTGGATATCATTACTCTCTCGCTGATTCCTTTGTGTTGTGCATTACAACAAAGTTGCTAATAATTAATGCACTGAGTGCACACAAGTAGCTACAATCAGATGATTGCGTACTGCCATCCATTGTTCAGTGAAACATTTTAGACTAAAACCACACAAAATTCCTGAGAATTATTATCAAGCAACAACTCGATATACATTATAGTGGTCCCAAATCCCTTAATTCCAATAAATATGGTGTAACTATTTTAAAAGCTCACAGAGGATTCGGTAGAAAAAACAATAGACCGAAAGGAGTGAGACATGGACCCTTAACTCCTTTCATCTCTTGTTTAAGTCTGACAAGTCACTTGATGTATTTAACATACCCTTGTTTGTGAAGCAGTGAAAAGATCCTTTATTATGAAGGCTTATGGTAACCTTCCACAAAGAAACTAAACAAGATGTTTGCATAATCAGATGGTTTAAACTCTCTGATTCTGGAGCACAATTGGACAACTGTTTTCGGGGGGAAAATGGGTCAGTGTAGTTATTTGCAGCACTCAAAAGTCCCTTTTAAAGTCACTGATGACAACACAGGTCAGAGTGATTAAACAAAAGAAGATTTGCAACCTGACTGGTATTCAGTTGTCTTTCCTTACCTAATTTCTCTTTTTCTCACTGTGCATACTGCATTTCTCCTTCCGGGAGATCAATGCACACTCACACAGATCATTAGCCCAGATGAAAAATAGTTTGACAAGCAATGAAATACTTCCAGTGATATGACAAAGGCCTATTTGTGCGTGCTGAGCCTGAAAATATACAGGCAGGACAGAAGTGTGGAAAGAAAATGATTCAGCCGGTGATGCTCACAGCTTGCAGAAAGTTGTCAACTTGATCCATATAGCATGTCTGAGCTCTGTGAGTAAGCATCATGCAAGCAATGATAATCCTTCACTTAACAGTTAGATGACTCACAGAGGAGGATTTTTCAATAGATCCTTCCCTGACAGTTACTAATTTGTTTGCTGCACTTCTCTGGCACAAAGGTTTTAAGTCAACTCTGTGGCTCTTAAAGGGCACATTAAACGAACAAGAGCAGACAACTCTGCATTTATTGGCAGTGCCAGTATCACAGTGTGGAAAGAGTAGCTGTCATAGCATAGCCTTGAGACCAACATATTTCCAAACTGGAAGGTGTATGGAGGAGATATATAATGGTAGACATTGACTTGCAGGAGCAGATCCCAAACTACTAAAAAGCATAGTTAGACATGTCTACAGCAAATAGAATTCTTTAGTTCTCATGGACTTGTAAGGTGATTTCAGAAAAAATGTCTTAATTTTTCCAGCAAAGGGAGTTAAGCAGAGTTGCTTTATAGAAATTTTCTACTCTGATTAAAGAGAAGATTTTTCTACAATATATTGCATATGCACTTTGTTTGAGATAGCTGGGAACATTGCTTATGCTCTATTATGTATAAAAGTTTATGATATGTAAGTTCACATTAAAGTATTGGACTTTGCTAACATCTACAAAATGTTTCAAATGAGAAATACTTTTTGAACTTGTTTTTATCTATGTGATCAATGAAAGCACATAAATTTATCCATGAATACAGAGAAAAACGTGAAGCCAGACCAACGGATCACCTATATGGACCTGCAAAATATTTTGTTTCTAAGACAAATGTTTTGTGAAAAGGCTATAGTGGGAAACTGGTAAGACAAACCAGTTACACAAATCGCTTCAGCCAGAATCTGCTTTATAGTGAAATGTGGCTCGCTGTTGTTCTACATGGCCCTTAATGACAAATATAGGATATGGTGACTCCTAGCAGACACCTTATTTAAGGAAGTAGCATAAGGTTCCTGGAAACCAATGAAGAAAAGTGGGCTCTGCCAGGAGACAAGTTTTCTTTTAATAACACATAATGAAACTCCTTCTCCCAGAGGTTATTCCTACTTCTCACAGCTTCAGGATATTAAGGGTACATAGAAATTAGATGTAGCAAATCAGAACTCCCCTGCATGGCTATTAAACCCATTGCACTCTGCCTTCCAAAAACTCAGTTTGACTTAGTCTCTCAAGCTGAACAGAAACATGCTTAATATTATCAGTATTATGACCAAATATATGATGTTGGGACACCTTCTGAACTGGGTACTCTTGTTGAGAAATCAGATCTAAAACTGTTGCTTTACTGCTTCCATCATCCCTGATTAATTTATTTTTTAACTTTTTTTTCCTCACTGAGCATTCAGAAAACAAACAATAAGAGTAAAAACCAAGTCATGGCCATTTCAGGAATACATTATGTTCTTCATTCTGCTTTTACTGCCTGTGGTTAGAAGGACTCCCCTTAGTAACTAAAGAATGCAAGGAGTTCTGTTTAAAAATAAAGTGTTGAGGAGCCCCACTAGTAATTGCTTTCTTTTAAACATTTTTTTCTTTTTCACACACCTTACCTTCATCTCAGTCCATGTGATAATTTTTCCAGTTCTTGTACTATTTTCCACCTTTTAATTTTTAAACTTATTATTTAACATGTAGCACCAAACTCAGTGTTTTGCTCAGACCCTCATACTGTCCTATAGTGAGTCTGTGAGGGGAAGCCTCTTCCTGGGGCTGCGATGGCACCCAAGGATGCTTGCTGGGAAGAAGTTCCCTCACCCCACCCCTCCAACTACCCTGGGTGTTTTACTGCTGGACATCCATGAGTGATCCTTTGCCCTTGTGGTGAAGTGAACCCATCCCCTGGGTGAGTGTCTGTGTGTTTGTGTGTGCTGTAGGTCACCATTCTGATCCATGCAGTAACCATATCCCCCATGGGTACACCAAACATATCACCTGGTAAATGTCTTTGCAATGTCATCATGATCACCCCTGTTGGTTAGTTTTGGTTCTCTTTGCAAATTAAAGTTTGTCTGAGTTTGTGGTCTGCATGTCATTTCCATGTACCTCCCTGACAGCTTGCCATGGGACCACAGCCTCCTGCAGGCACATCCAGCTGCTTTGGCATGGAGTGCTTCCTGGGATGCAGGTGGGTCCTTGTTCCCCCATGGTCATCCATGGATGGAAGGAGCCCAGCTGGCTCACCACGGTCTGCTCCATGGGCTTCAGGGGAACCTCAGCTCCAGCACATGGAGCACCTTCTCCCCTCCTTCCTCACTGACCTGGGTGTGTGCAGGGATGTTTCTTTCACATATTCTGATTCTGCTCTCCAGCTGCAGCTGTGGAGTTTTGGGGGGCTTTTTTTTTACTACTTCTTAAATGCATTATCCCAGAGGTTCTATCATTGTTGTTGGTCTTGGCCTCTGCTAGCAGTGAGACCATCTTGGAGCCAGCTGGCACTGCTTCTGTGGAACATGGGGGAAGATCCTGGAAGCTTCTCATAGAATCCAACCCTGTATCTCCCCAAATGCCATGAGAGAATGTTCATGTCAATCCAGGGGGCACAAAAATCTACTCTTTTTTTCTTTTAATGTGATTATTCTTTTGAAACTGACCACTGACTACTATTTTCAGTTTCTTAAGCTTTACTGAATCTTCCTTAAACATTTTGCTAACTATAGCATGATAAAGTCATTCAGTCTAGGAAAGGAAACAAATACTGAGGTTCATGATAGGAATAATATATTTATCATCCAAATTACAGCAAGAGTTATAATTTTTTGTCCATTTTATTATTTTATTTTAGTCAGCCTGGCGCTTTGCTACTTCATGAGAAAATGTATTGCAGATAATACTCCAGCATACAATCTGATACAAGGCTCCAGACAGTTATTTCTGCTTAGAAATTAACTTGGATTAATGTGATAATAATTGTTGGAGCTATGTTACATGTTTTTACTAATTAAGGATTGAGGGAAATGCCATAGAAGAGACAGTAACATTTGTTAACAAGAATACACTAATGATTTGGTTGTTCCCATTGACCTCTGAAAAGGTTAAAATGCCAGAGATTTTGGTGAATTAGTAAATATGCCAAAAGGGTTACTCTTTATCTTGTTTAAAAGAAAGAAAAAATATTTCATCCCACTATTAAATATGAGGGAAAAAGTAATTGGTTATCCTGTATGTTATCTAAAATTAAAAATAATTTTATGTTCTTATATTTTGCTATCTGGGTTAAGAAAATAAAAAAACATGAATTTGTTTTCTTGTGTGACTCCATCTTATATGGGTCTCCTTTTAATAATTTTTGAGCCCCATTAATTTAACAGAGAAGGAACAGTCTCAAGCCTACATTCAATACAATATATAATTATATATAATAGTATATAATTTGCATATATCAATTGAGACTGTTGCACATAGTGAGTTAGTGACCTCTATAAAAAAATGCAAATGTAATATAAATATACTTAATAAATTCAAATGTCTACTTTCAAAATGAAGGTCATAATAAGGTCATAATTTTCCTAAATTTCATTTACATAACATATCCTTGAACTTCCTGTCTTATTTTGTGCACATGATGAAGTTACCATCTTTCCTTCTTAAAGCTCAATTAAATCTCATTAGATTTAGCTAACGCAAGACTCCAAGCCACTAATGATTCTGAACACTATCTTACAATAATGGTCATTTGACTCTGAGAGTAGCTCAGTTGTTTAGCATGTGGTGCTAATAATGTCAGGGTTGCTGGGTTTGTCCCAATATAGACCATTCACTTAAAACTTGGACTTGAAGATCCTTGTGGGTCCCTTCCAACTCAGAATATTCTATGGTTCTGATTAGCATGACTTTGTTCTGCATACTATGATTTTTCCATTTTGCCAGTCTTAAGAATGAATATTTCAGTTCTGGTTTTCTAATATCATCACTAGTCTTGTGATCAGAAATTTTCTTTTACTGAAGAGTTTTGCAGTTTTTATTGGTCTATTAAAACCAGTAGATTTCGGTCAATAACAATGAATAATGATGAAACAATCATAAAGCCTGAGAGCCATTCTGTCTACCAAATAAATTTGTTCATGTTTGCATACCTCTAATAATGACCATGACCTTCAGAAACAATATATTGGAAAAAGGAAACACAATCCATCCTACTTCCTAAGTACCGGTACTACTATAAAAATGTAAGAAATGTCACTTTGAAGAATGTGAGAGAGGAAGGGATGATGTATTTGCATAGTTAATCTGAAGTGGAAGGATGATAAAATTAAGATAGTAAAGCAGAGAATCAGAAGGTGCCATTTCTTTGCACTGATTATCAGTCATATAAGTAATGTGACTATTTAGATCTACTTTTCCAGTAAATAAAACAGGAATTTCAATTTAATTTAAAAGACTATTTAAAATATCAACTCTCTGTTACTTTAAAGCATTTTCTTGATGAGTGTTACATAAGTTTACAGAAAACATCATTTAAAAATTGAGATAATTCAGACATCTGAAATTTCAGAACATGTGTTTGCATTCAGAAGCAAATGTTAGGGTATCTCTGATCAAAAAACATATTTTAGAGCAGAAGGAAAAATAAGGCAGTGCTTACAAAAGAAGACCTGATTTTCCGAGGTAAAAAATCATAGCAAGACAGGTGAAAAAGTAAATTCTGCAAGAAAAAATAAGGTACATTTTTTGTTATGAAGATTATTCCACTGTTAGTACAGAAAATTTCAGTCACTCTACTGAAATGAGTCTCATTTTACTTCAGAGTTTTGATTTGCTTTAAAGTAGGACACTTCACGCTTTGGTAAAATAATACCAGCCAAAATACATCTTCTACATGTCTGTCTATTCATTTTGTCAAAGCCAGCAGAAAAATGGTATTCTTGTCCTGTATAATAGAAAACAATTTTTAAAAGATCACTGAGTTTTCTTGGTATATATATCTAGCTCCCAGCAAACAACTAATTCAGTTCAAGGCTTCACAGAAGTCCAATCTGATGTTCTCGTATTGCAATTCCTCTTAGACACACTGAGAAAACTTCTACAGAACTCATGTAACTAAATGAGTTTATAATTGAAGATCTTCTTCAATGAATTTTCATAGTCCCAAAATGTTATTGCTGCTTAAATGTGGTTATGTTTCCGTGAAAATTATATATTGACCAAATATAATTTTCTGAATATATTCTCAATACTTCAAAAGTTTTCCATTAGTAATGTTCTTAATCTCCTTTTACCAGAAAGACACCAACTTTGCAGATGAAACGACCACATATTGTTTAGAGAAGAAATAACACAACTTTTCTGCTTTCTTCATTGGCCCAAGAAACAATCTCTGTCTTGTAAATAATAGAGGTAATGAAAGAAAGCTGGATATGCTTACTTTAAATTAAAATTTTATTTCTAATGAATGCCTTCTATCTAAATTTCAGTCATACAGAGACAGAAAAGAAGGTGTTATGAATATTCCCCATCATGTATCTATCTCTAGATATCATTTGCTAGGTATTAAATCTTGTGCAGTAAATTTAAAAAACACACTGCTTCAGCAGATCAAAGATAAATTTAAAGCATTCTTCCTAGTCCTTATCTATGAAGTCCAAAACTAAGAAGAGAAAGAGCCCATAGTTCTTACTATTCAAAATAATTGTTTTGTATTCAGAGTATAGGATTCAGGTTGTCATTATATCATTAACTGCTGGAAGGCAAGATAGACAAGGAAAAGATCATTCATTAACACAATATTATCTCATCTGATTCTCTTCAAGTATTGATCACATAATGGTAAGCAAGTTAAACTTGCAGTCATTGCTCCTCCAGGCCTACAAACATTGCATTTTTATATACTTGGCATTTTATAAAAGGAAATATTTACATTCCTAATCATTGTGAGAAATACAGTATCTTTGTAATGAAGTTATAATTTCTTGTTTATGTATGCTAATTATGTAAATATTATGTAATCTGATGTATAACTGCAAATTAAATAATTGCTTCAGAGCTGATTGCCACAATAGATCTACTGAAGCAAAGATCTTGAAATTACAAATTAAATTATTAGATACCATTGAAGCATCTTTAAAAACCTTATTTGTTTATGGAAATTGATAAGAAATTATGTTCAAGCAGCAGGACAGAAAATGAAGCAAAATCAGAGGCATGCAATAGCACTAAGCAGTAAAAATGTTTCTTTTATTATAAGGGTTATGTTTTGTATTCTGTAGCTACCAAACAACTACTGTCCTCTAGTGAGATGCAATTACAATTTAATAACTGGCAATATGTTCAATTACATGAGAACAAAACGACAGCAAAACATAGAAGGTAATAATGCACAGGTTAAAAACATAGCACTGTGTGATAAATTGCCTTTTTAAATTCTGAGTTTGGTAAAGGACCATTAAAAAAAGATCAGATTTTCTCAGAGCTAGTCATGATGCTTAATAGTGTTTTTTTCTTATTTTTGCTAATATTATGACTTCTTGCTTATATCAAAATCTTTGCTAATATCAGGATCTATTTGAAAAAAGTCAATCTAATGGATAATATGAAGGAAAAACTTGTCAGGATAATTCTTTTCTTATCAGGTAACTTATTAAGTACAATACCAGAAAGTATGCTTTACATAATTTTTACTTTTGTTTAAATAGGATTGTTCAAATTTGTGGACTACCAAGAGGCAAATTACTAGCCAAAACCGTGTGTCTTCCACTCTAACTTTAGAGTAATCCTCATACTTTCTTTCAGAGTCTGCCACTAGTTTGTCACATATTCCTCAGTACATGTCATAGACCTCAAAAAGGAAAGAACTTTGTTCACTGAGATACCCGTAAACATATATTTAAACAAAATCTGTTCATTTTGATTGAGGTATATAGATATTTCATTTCTACAGAATTGTTTTCATTTTGTAGCTCAAGCAGCTATTTCCCAGCTTTTGTATATTTTAAATAAATTTTTTCCTAGCAGCATTTAGTTTTCTTGATATAGTTTGAAGGGAAGTAATATGTCCAATTCTGCTTTTCATGGCTAAGCAGCACTTGCTGTTTTTACTGGTGCATAATAGAATAGTTCACAAGCTGAAAGTCTCATCTGTTCAAGAGGACAGAAAATAAATTTTCACTACCCATTTTTCTGCAGTTGTCTTTGGTATTTCATTTTGTTCCATCTTCTGCAAATTTGTTCCTTTGGTCGATTTTTCATAGTGCTTTACCTTTCTGCTTTTGTTATGTTCCTTCCCTTTGTAAATTCCTATTGATATTTTTCTTCTGCTATGGTATCATTTAACTTGACATAAAAGCATGATCATGTAGATTTGGTGCTCCCAGTCCTTCAAATCTTGAGCTGTTGTCCTAAATCTTTTGTTACACAAGTGAAACATGGTTTAGGCACTTTTTTCAACTCAGCAAGATTTTCGTTTCTCTGTATGTCACTCTGTAAGAAAAAGAGCATCTACATGAACTAAAATTTTCATCCTGCAGTGTGCAATGAGTGGGTCAGTGTTTGCTTCCCTATATCCTTTTAGGATACAATTCAACAATCATTGACAGTGGTTTTCTAGCTGTCTGATCACTTTTTATTATTGTCCTAATGATTTGGTCCGCCAGAGAATGATATCTTGAGGATACGGTTCAGGAATTTGACTGAGATTTAGTTGGAGGAATCACCATACATGAGTAATATTTCCTCAGCACCTGTTCTGCTGATTCTTTGGTATTTGCCCCTGTGGCCTGAGCAGAGCTTATTATTCTCCCTGAAATGCATCTAGTGTGTGCCCATCTCAGAATGTCACAGTCCAGTCTCATCAATAGCCAGGATCTTGAATCCATGAGTATCTTCTTCTCTCATGATCTGAGAGGACTTTGTTCAAAATTTCAACTTCATGTCATTAACTGTACTTTAGAAGATTCACAGATATTGACCTTAACTTATTGATTCTTAACATTACTTTGAGGAGAAAGGAGGAATAATCAATAACTTACAAATTACAATGACAGATGAAAATCTGAAAGAAGCTACTAGTTGATCAAATATTTAATATCCTTATTCACACTTATCTGTTCAATTTAAATGTGATGTAAACAAGCCAAGGTCAAAACAGGTTAAGATGTAAGTATATACTACAATAAGAGAAATTCAAGACATTACTGACATGTTACTGTCAATAATTACGTTTACATTTTGTCTTTCAGCACACATCTCGCATTGTAATTAACAATTTATTCTAAATTCTCCCTTTTCCTTTTTAAGAATTGTACATTGTTAATGCACATATTTCCTGAATTATATTTATTCTTGTAGATTATGTATCTTTTTTTTCTAAAAAAAAAATAGATCATCATGATGATAACAGTTTTTTGATATTAAAGTGGTTTGGTTGTTTCTTTGTTTTGAATATTAAATTTACTTCTCTGAATGAAATTTTTTCGTTACTGTTCATGGAAAGCAAGTGCTAAAGTTTGAAAATATTCACAAAGAATTCGATTCCATGTCTAACGATCTAGGTGAGGTTATTATAGGTAAATTTTAGTTACTAATATTATTAGAAAATCTCAAGATCAAAATCAATTTTAAAATAAATTTAGACTTTTAATATAGGTTATAGTTTTATCTAAATTTTCTCAATTAATTAGATCTGTTTTGTGTTTTAGGAAATTTGTCTGAAGAAAGATTCAGAAGTAAATGAAAGTCAAGATAGTTTAGTTATATTCACTCTGTCTCTTCCCCAGGTGATAGCAGGGACTTGAAACCAATGCTTAAATAAACAGTATCTCCAATGTGGAGATCAGTATAAGATCTTCTATCTGGTATTAATCAGGCTAGTTTAAATTTATGCTGTTTATAGCCTTCCTTTATGCATTGTTTATTACCTTCCTGTCTGAATTTATCAAGTACTACAGAGAAGAAGACAAACGTCTCTTGAGAAATTGTGACAACAGAAATACATTTCTGTCATATCACTCTTTTACCAACTTATTTGCTTTAAAGGAATGTTCCTAGAAATATCAAGAGAAAGTATATACTCTTTTGCCAGATGAAACTGAGTCTCAATAAATATAACTTAACATTGCAGACAACCCAAAGCTTGCTAATTGTAAAACTGCCAGCCTGAGAATGAGTGCATGCTGCAGTATGTGCTGTAATGGCACTCTGAAGAACTGTTCAATGAGATGGTGGGAAATACTTTAGATACAGTTTGTTTGCATGTGTTGCATTCACATTATTATAATAAATGAATTTCCTAGTTCAACAGACCTTTCTGTTATTTCCCAGGGATGGGGTTTAAGTCTTGTTAAAACTGTAGCTGTTATCAGTACTTTCTATAAATTCTTTGTTAGCAATTGACATATTAAGCCAGCTTTTATTTCTTCAGTATATAAATATAAACATTCATCTCATCATACCAAATAATTCAAACTGAATAGCACGTATAAATGAAGCACATTTAAAATCAAATTTATCAAACATTACTGAAGAGTTTAATCTAGGAATCTCATTTGTTTTACAAGCTCCACAGATAGAGATTATAATTATTTTAAAAATATTTGAAGTTTCACTAGCATTTTCAGAAGAAATATTGCTGGCAGAAGAAGCACAGAAGACTTTTTTTTGATTCTAAGATGATTTCTTTAAAAAATTGTTTTCTGTGTTCACAGTCTACATAATATTGTCAAGGAAACACTTTGAAAACAGACAAACCCAAAGATGAGTAATGTTTTTATCCTGAAATTACAAGCTCTGTGCTTGGATTAGTTACAGTACATGTAGCCTACAAATAGAGTAACTCAGACCTTATTAACACTCTGATATTCATTTGCCTTTTAATTCCCGTCACAGAATCTTAACAAGATAATTATGTTTTTCTCCACTCCTTCCTCAAAGCTGAATTATATCTTTAAGGAGAAGAAATTCTGGACTTCATTCTAGCCCAGAAAACATTATACTGTCACAATATTGGAATAAAATATATAAGTTGCCTGATTAAGAAAAAGTTGGTTTAGTGCCATTGAGCAGCAGAATTCACAGAATACAGAACTACTGCATTTTCTTCCCCCTACCTTTTGAGCTATTGAAAGACTGAAAAAGAAGGTATAATGTAGAAATTATAATAGTTGTATTTCCTTTGATCTTGAAGTGAGGATAGATCACATTCTTTTACAGGAATACAATCACTAGGCAAATATAAGATTCCTCCCTATTCATCAGTGACTTCATAAGCATCTGTAGGGCACAGGAGCTGCAAATGCCAGAACAGATACTACACAGCAATGTCCTAAACTGAGTAGAGTCAGACCTTCAGTTCAAGTGTAACACAGTCAGCTGAGAGGTGCTTAAAGGAAGGTAACTGATTGTTCTGTATCTAGGTTTCATCTTTTGTGTATCACTGCACTGCTGCAGTGCTGTTGTCCATTTTTTACACTGCTCAGAGTGAACAGCAAGAGAATCTGAGCCTCCCAGTTACTGCTGTATCTACCTCACTTTGGCTCCATGTGAGCATAAGGAAAGAAAGGGAATAGCTCTGCACAGAATCAAATTTACATAGGCTCAGTATTCCACTTGCAAGGTCATGAGAGATGAATCATTTTTTA
The DNA here is from genome assembly GCA_020086605.1 of Lanius collurio. NCBI lineage: Eukaryota > Metazoa > Chordata > Aves > Passeriformes > Laniidae > Lanius > Lanius collurio. The sequence continues at coordinate 8,304,196 of JACBWW010000011.1, read as the reverse complement.
AGCATAACTGAGTTAAACAGAAAAGCAGTCTTCATTTTCTTTTGTTCTTACATTTATTTCATCTTGGTTTATATGCCTTGACACTCAATTTCTCCTTTCCTTCCCCGCTACCTACATCCCAATCCATTTTACTTTACAGTCCTTCAATTTTTTTTTTTTTTTTTTTTTGCACAACACAGTGCAACTTGAGCTTGCTATTGGCTCTTCATGCACATTTCACTTGATACTAGATCTTGGTTACACAGTTGACTAAACTATATGCTTTTGAAATCTGTGCAAATCTGTATGACAGATTACAGTCCTAAACTGAATAATGTCTATAATTATTTTAATTAAAAGTCTACTAAATAAGACAGACTAGAAAAAGTGAAGAACACCAATGTGCAATTAATCTCAAATGTTTTGTTAAATTTAAAGAAAACAACTGAAACAGTTGCTGCTCCTCTTTTCAACTGTTTTGGCACTGCTTAGTCATAGGATGCCTATTAGACACCTCTTCACTTAAACAGCCTGAAGTTGTGAAGTTTTAGGAGCTATAGGAAGTCTTTGAGAAGGCAGGAGAAACCTTCCTCTTAGGGAGAACAAGTAGCAGAATGGGATCAGGGAAGCACAAAACAAGTTTTATAAAAAGGGCTGGTTTTGAAAGCCTTCAGCTCTGTTAAAGTGCAGCAAGGTGCATCAGCCTTATGAAGTCTTCGTAGTGAAATGAAAAGAATTCTGCCACTATTCAACACCATCACCCCTGCTTCTTTATCCATATAGTAATCCTTTATGTATAAGGCTTTATAATCAAGTGTCATGGTTTGACCCTGGTTTAATGCCAGATACCCACAAAAGTCACTCACTCACGCTCCCCTGCCGCAGCTGGGCAGAGGAGAGAAAAATTTGATAAAGGCTTCATGAGTTGAGATATGGACTGAGAGAAACACTCCAAGGGCAAAACAGGCTCAACTTAGAATTACAAAGTGAGTTTATTACTAAGAGAATCAGAGGAGAATAATGAAAAGTAAAATAAACCCTTAAAAACACCTTTCTTATCCCAATCTCTCTTTCCTTCCCACTGACAGCACAGGGAGACAGGGCGAGGGTATTCTTGTCAGTTTGTAACCTAAGGTTTTCTTCTGCTGCACAGAGAAAGGAGTCCTTCCCCTGTGAGACCATGGGGTCCCTTCCCATGGGGACACAGTTGTCTGTGAACTTCTCCAGCATGGTTCCAATCTCATGAGCAGCAGTCCTCCCAAAACTTCTGCAGTGTGGGTCTCTCTTTCCACAGGGTGTAGCCCTCCAAGGACAGGCTGCTCCAGCCTGGAAGCAGGGCCCCCTCATTCCACTGGGTCTCCCCCTGGATCACAGCCTCCTCCAGGCATCCACCTGCTCTGGCATGGGCACCTCCCTCATGGGCTGCAGGCAGATCTCTGCAACCCCTCTGGATCCCCATGGGCTGTGGGGGGATCTCTTCATCCCCTGTGGATCCACGGGCTGTGGGTGGATCTCTGAATCCCCTGTGGATCCATGGGTTGCAGGGGCACAGCTGCTCCATCATGGCCTTCACCACAGCCTGCAGAGGAACCTCGGCTCTGGCGCCTGGAGCACCTCCTGCCCCTCCTTCTTCACTGACCTTGGTGTCACCATATTGTTTCCCTCACATGTTCTCACCTCCTCCTCTTCTCCGACTAGAAAAAAACTGTGCCCCACTTTGGTTTGATTTTCTTCTTAAATATATTACCACAGAGTCATTACCAGCCTCTGTTATTGGCCCAGTTTTGGGCAGCAGCATGTCCATCTTTGGACCCATTGGCAATGCTGGACATGATGGAAGCTTCCAGCAGCTTCTCACATAAGTTACCTCTGTGCCGCCTTCACTACCAAAAACCAGGCCGTGCAAAACCAACACACCAAGTCTGATTGAATAGTAGATAAACCATGTAGCTTATGAGCAAATGTAGGTTTTTGATTATCTACAAAACATATTGTATCTACAAATGTTTATCTACAGAAGGTATTAGCTACATCTCAATTGCAACAAGAAAGTGCCACTGACTTCCATAAGATGACGTGTCGATGCCCCTTAATACCATCACAACAGAACCAAAATATTTTTGATTCACTGAAACTTCCCCCTTTCTATCCCTGAACTCCACCTAGATCCAACCAGGCCAGAGTAAAACATAAACTAGGTAACCAAGTATTTCTCACACACAAAAAAATAAACAAAGTAACTGGTGTCAGTGGTACAAGACTAGATGAAAATGGTCATGCAAAAATAACTCCACTCACACCTAAGCAAGGAATAATGGCACCTCTTTGGGACTTGCTATTCATGTGCAGAATTTGGGAACTGTCTGCCCCTTGATCCTAATGAGATATTATACTCTGGCAGCATAAGTTTTTCTCGTCCTTCCCTCAAGTTCCTTCTGGTCCAATATACAGTTATAAAAATTTATCTTAGTTAGTTGCTTCTAATTTTATGTTTGAGTTAGTGTTAACTGGATAAATAAGAGTGGGCAGTTTCTCCAGACATTCTGAGGCTGTCAGATCCAGGTGACATAATCTGTGTATGTTCTCTCGAATTCAGTAGAAGCAAGCTGATAGGACCATAGAGTGCAAATAAGCCGTGTGCAGCTCCTGAAGCCAATACTGATACACAGCACTGAGCTGAGAAACCTTGTGTGTCATAATGATACATCTCTTTAGCTCCAAACCTGGTCCTAATTCAAGGGTCTTGCATTAAATTGAACTGTGTGACATAATCAAGGTGGTTTAGGGTAAGGTTTTTGGAGAAAATCTTGGAGAATTTTTCTCTCCTCAACATTCAGGAATGCTATTCTTCACACAAGATTTTTGCTTGGTATCTCTTAATTCACCTGCAGTCCTTTAATATAGTAGCAGATAGCATTACCCACTACTGATACTGATTATCATAAGAAATGTTAATTTGTTGAGTTTTAGAACTTTTGTGAAAATTAAATTCAACCAACTAGTAAAAATGGAAGTGAAAAAGAAGAATTACACAAAGACAAAACAAAAAACAAAACGGAGGAACATTTTCTTTTATTTTCATGTAAACCAGTTACAAAGGCATGGTTTGCTAAGATCTTTCTTGGAAAGCTGATATACAATATGCAGACTGCCACAACTTAAGTCTGTGGTGAGAGCAGTGGTTTTTTCAGCAAATATGTGCATAAATATGTGCACTATTACACAGTTCTACAAAAAATGAAGTTAGAAAGTTATTTACAGTTTTTCCAGTCCCTTTTTCCCAAAACTTGAACTTTTTCATTGGTTCATTGGTTGGCTTGTTTGTTTTGTTTGGGTTTTTTGGTTTTGGGCTTTTTTTGCAAAATCTGTTTTGGCAGAAGTCAAATGTAGTGTGTGAAACAATAATTTCAATTCCAGAGGAAACCATAAGCTTACTTAAATATGTTCAATGTCTAAAATATGAAAATAAGCATATAAAAAAAAATGAGCATATCTGCAGAAAGAGTCGTTCTGTTTTCCTCTGAATTTTAACAATGCATGCAAAAACCAACAAATGAAGGAAGTGCCTACATCTTAGAAAAATAAAAATAATGTTTTATTTGGAATAGTCATTTTATGCCTTTCTGTAATAAAAGAATATTCATGATCACTGACAATTACAGCATATCTGACTATATTAACTGATATTTATGACACACAGAATGGAAATTATTTTAGTACATTTCTGTTATTTGCGTTGTTGGCAAAATTGCATGCCCACTGCTAGTTCCTCTCAAGCCATTTAAATATTTTTTCAACACTGTATTTTCTGGAGCTTAATAAAATGATTCATTTACAAGTATTCCCAAATTAATAAGCAACAGCAGTAATTTATTATTAATAGAAAAAAAAGACCAACTATTCCTTAATTTTTAATAGAACAGAAAATCTATTTACACACTACATTTGCTCTGCTGATTGAAAAGCTATAAATTAAAAGTCTGCGTAAATATCTTTTTTCTCAGTTAGTCAACAGAAAATATTCCCTCTTTTCCCACAAGCATGGATGTATTTCTTTTAGATGTCACAGTTTGAAAACACATAGGTTTTGTTTATAAGTTTCTCTTATGATAATGAACAGTGTTTGACTTTTACACATTCTTACTTTTGTTTCATACAGTATTTTTGGTAGATGTCTAAATTTACTGTTATAGAAAATGATCATGGGTGCCTTATTTGTTATTTAGTTCAGTATCAGTATTTTTTCTCATAAAGAAGTGTGAGTAGAAGTTTCTTACCAAGGGTCTTGTCCCTGACATATTTCAAAGAAAGAAATGATACACAGAAACATATTTCTGAAGCCCAGGAATTTTAGTTTACCATCATTTTCTGCTCCTATTTTTCCAAAGTACTTTTTCTTTAGAAACATAAACTTGGGTTTTTACTCATAAGACAAACACAAGAATTACTCATTTTTGGAGTTTTTGTGGTCATAATCACTGTTTTTAATGCAATTTTCAGGATAATTAAATTTGTTGTGAATCACTGGACACAAAATAATTCCTGAAAAAAAATGGATTAAATTTATTCAATATATGTTACAAATAAGAGAGCAAACATTTATTGGAAGTCTTTTCTCTTAATCCATTTTAAAAAGGGAAAGATTATTTATGCCAGAACACAACCTAACAATTAATATTGTTTTTCAGTAATTTAAGTAAACTTATGCAATATTTTAGAGATAATTCAATCAGTAATTTCATGGTGTTTCAACAATATCCTTACAAATTCATAAAGCAAGAGTCATCACTCCAAAATATCTAGCAAAAAAATCTACTTTGATGACTTACTTTTCAGTCACTCCAGAACCTCACACACATAAAATTGCACCTGCTACACTTCACATCTAAGAATTATATGCTTTTTATATACACGGGATTTTTTTCCCTGCAATTTTATCTTTTCATAGGACTTAGACTATACAGACATAAATATGGGGTTTGTGGTTGGCATGGTGAATAAAAAAAACCATGGTTTCAGCAGGAATTTTCAGTATAGAGATGAAAATATGATAACATATTGTAAGTTTGGGCAGTTCATGGGTGTCAGGTTTGATATTTATGTATCAATTCAATGACTTCTTGTACCCAATACAAATATGAAGAGTGTATGTGCATGAATTTCTCTTTTATTTTTCATAATATGGGTGTTATTGGCATTTTACATAATCTTTGAAACATCAGTTTAAGTTTATACAATAAAACAATGGTAAATTGCTTCAGTCAACAACAAAAAAACAGTGAATGTCAGACTAGGGTTTCCAGAAAGGGGAGCTGACACAGTCTGAAGCTGAGATACACCGAACAGTCCTTTCTAACCACAGCAGTCTTGTATGAGGAGCTGTGTCTCTGGTTACTCAGTCTTATTAGGAGCTTGCTGTGGTGTCTTGGATGTCCGGTCTCCAGACATGAGCTTGGAAGCATCAGGAGGAAGAGGGGATAAGCCATCTTCTTCATCACACACATTACCTGCCCTCAAGAAAAAAGAGCTGATTGATGTAGTCTAGGATTTTTTTTCAAGCATTTAATTTCTTTTTCCTTCTCACCAGCACAGGAGAGGAATTTAATTGGGGATGCAAAAATAAAAACACGCCTTAGGTTTTTACATGGTTGAGGCAGGCAGCAGTCAGGAAATTCAGGAAGTTTTCTGACATTGCTTTTCTTAAACCACTGCCTTGTCCATTCTGCAAAGGAAGTAATATTACCATTGTTTTTTGTCAAGCATAAGGCTTAATGCACTGAATGATGTGTTATTTATGTAACCAGTAAGAGAGAGGGGATGTGGAATGTGCCTGAGATGGTTTTCCAAGGGAACTGTCTTCTTATGGTTTCCTGGGTTGCCTCACTTTTCAGCATTAATATTTTACCAGTGAGAGAAGCACTTGTGCTCTAGTTATACCTTTGAAATATGTGGTGGGATATAAATCTGGCATCTTTGCTCTAAATGACATAAGCAATATTTTTATAATAGCTAATAGTGGTCCCTGAGGGTTAGAAGCATGGGCTCTAGCGCTGGATTTCCCACAGATTATGCCACTGATATTGGACAGAGCAATCATGGTACTTAAGTTTTCTTGTCTTTAAACTAGGAACAATAATATTCTTCATTCCTCATTTTCCTTAATTTTTAATAAACAAATTTAAAATCTGATGTGGGGCAGGATTTAACATTTTTTAAGTACACTTGAGACAATATACAATTTGAGATCCAGGCAAATGGAAGGAATTTCAAACCAGGCAAAGAGAATTTGTCTGTGACTGCCCTGTAGTCCTTTTTTTAAGGTAAAATCTGTATTAAATATTTGGATTACATTAGGTAGGATGCAGTTGAATGATGAAAAACCATGAATATCTCATCAGCTGTCAATTACAATTAAACAGCTTTCATATGCTGACAACACAAAGGGCTTGGAAACATGCAGTCATTCCTGCTGCCTAGTTATAGTTTGACTTTGACCATAGAAATCTTATTTGCTTAACCATAAAAGTCTAAGATCTATCACAACAATGTGTTTTATAACCTGGATATTTATCAGGAATTTAAGATACTACCAGTAGGAAATACAAATACTTCACCAATGAAAAATTATTTCAATTATTTTATCACAGAAGATGCTGTTAGTGGTGGAGCAAGAATTGTGGTGGAATACTTTACAAAATATTTAGAGGAAGATAAACATGATGAAAGAAGATAGTATTTTGAAAGAAGACCTCACAGATTTGAAATAGGAGAAATAGAGAAATAAAGTGGTCAGGTTTTGCAGCAGAATATAATCAAATATTGATATCACTTAAATGTCAACACCCATGCTTTTCATAGAAGTGATTCGGAAAATAAGAGAGAAATTAAAAGTAACAAAATTTGTTGATATTACAAAGATTACTTGACATCCAAAGAAAAAACAATTGTGAAGAATTAGCGGTTTCTACCAGCACCATTCAGGAAGGTATTAAATACATTGGTGGCAACAAACAAGGTGAAATAGAGAAGAGGAAAAAAAATTAATTTCTTTCTCTCTGAAGAATATTGTGAAGCATAGCTCTCTACACTGGAAAAATATCAGACTTCTTCTGAGACATTTTGACACTGGCCTATTTTCCTGTTTTCAGAATCATTAGAAAACACGGTTAAAGAGCCCAGTTATTTTTTGAGAGAATTTCCACAGTCCTTAATAGAAAGTCTTTGCATACCTTCCAGAATTTTGGTGTCAACTTTGAAATAAGAGGATTAGCCCTAATGAGGACAAGTGGAAAGTGGAAGGATCTGCTAAGACACTGAAAGAGAGCACAGCACCACAAGGGGTACAATGGAAGACATTTGGCAATAAAACTGACAGTGAAATTTAGTGCCAAGAAACACGGTCATTTAGCTGACTACAGAGAGTTATACAGCAAAAACTGAAAGCCTGGAGAAATACCTCAGGTCCAATCAGCTGTAAATTTTGTGATTTGAACTCCTACCCTCATCTTCAATCCATGTATCTTTCATTTTTACCTAATAAGCAGAATGAAACAGCAGACATTCTGGCACGCTACAAATCAATTTCTATATACTCTACTGATCAAGATAATTTATCTTTGTCATAGTTCAAGCCATTCAATCTCAGTGACACAGTTTAGTTATAATTTTTAGTTTGCTCTACAGGAAGTGTTTTTTTCTTGAAATGATCTCCAAAATTCCCATGTTTAATCAAATACACATTAAAATTCAAACAGGTGGAAGACAATAATGGGACTGACTACCAATAAAATTGCCATTTCCCTATACTCACTCTATTTTTAATCATTGCAATAATACTTGCTTTGTATAAATGGTTTTTGTAACATTGACTCAATTTATGTCAATCCTCATTTTTACACATCCTTGAACAACTTGCTTTTTTTTCTGAACTCTAGAAGTGCTGTCAGTCTTATTTACTTTACATTGAAAGCACCATCTCTCTATCATAAAATTCAAAAATGATAGTACAGAAGCTTATATAAAATGCTTCCATGGACATAACCAAATAATACATATTTGTAATTTTAAAAATCTATCATTTCAAATACATCCCTATTTCTTTCTTAGGAAACAGAAACTGAGGACTTACTTCTAAGGGTGCAGGTACACACAGCCTGTTGAAAGCAATATTGACCTGTTCATTAATATTTTTTACCATAAGAAAAACAAAAGCTAAACATTTAGTCCTTCCATTTCAAAATCCCACTGTTAACAGCTTAGTGGAGAAGACCAAAACTTACAGATGTCTCCAGTCATCCCTCAAAGGGTGTCGAACAGCAAAGAGCGGTGGTAGATCTGAAGACTGGTGGTAAATTTACTTTGTTGAGAGATCAAGGAGGGAGGAAAATCCTGCCCTCTACTCAAGACCTGCATTAATTCTGATGTTTTGGCACACATTCGAAAATAATATATTTAGACTTTGTACTGCAGATGCTTTCTGTAGTAGAAAAATCAAAACAGGAGAAGTACGGAAAACAGAAAAATATTCGTAGCTACAGACAGTTGAGGGCAACTATTCTTTCATTTCTGAGACCAGAAAATCTGAAATTGAACACTACAAAGTTGCCTTCCAAATCTAAACATTCCCAAAGATTTCTGGCTTCAGTCCATCTTCATGACAGAACAGAGCAGCATTCAGCATGGTACAAGCTAAGGTCACCTCCTCATGAGTTTTATTTATAAAGTAAAGATTACCCCAAACCTGTAGATGTGTGCTGTGATTTACGCAGTCAGAGAATGAACATCTAATACAGGAAGTTATCATTAAAATTTTGAGGGCAAATCTTTTTGAGTACAAAACAGAGACGCGTGGTCCTAAATTAGCCCTACTGAAAAATTAAAACTGATATCCATATCATTATAAATGTCTGTTTTTATCTTCCAAAATGCCTTTCTTTTCTATTCCAGGTACACTCTACAGATTACTCCTCTATATCTGTAAAGCAATATTAAGGTATTGGTATATTTTCAGGACATTTTTTACAGGAAACTGTATTTTGTCTGCATGTAGTTAAAATCTTAGCATCTTAGCAATGACAAATTAAAAATCAAAGATGCTTTTCTAAATTAGCAGATACATTGATTTGTACTCTCATATATTTATAATAGACTCCAAGCACACTTTTAACATCAAAATAAATTGCCTTGCAACATTCTTCTCAGGAAAAACGGGTTTGGCAGGCAGTAATGCTAATTATTTTAAGATAAACCTGTCTTTCATGTGTCTCCGATTACTCCAATCAACTTCTTCAGGCCCAATTTCAACAAAGGAGGTGCAAGAGACCTGCCAAGGATGGAGGCTACGAGCCAAGCCTGAGGCAGATCCTTCCCTACCCTACCCTTTCAAGCTACAGTCATCCATTCAAAAGGATGTTGTGTTATTGCTGAAGGAGAAACAGGAGGAAACTTCACTTTTTTTTTCTCACAAATGCATAGACCACTACCAGCTAAAAAGTAATGATCAGTTAATAAATAACTGACAGCAATAATTCAAACCAAAATATAACAAACTCTTATCCTAATTTAAATTCATAAACAGTTTACCTGTTAGATAGTGTGTTTTTTTCTGATATTCTACAGCATTTCTTCCATAGATCAAGATTTGACGTGAGATATGGCTTTCAGGGGAAAGATAGGAGGGCATGAACTACCTTTTCAGGTAAGAAGAAAATGTCTCTTCTCTTTTGGTTCACTTAATAAATACTGAGCTGGATCTCTAGCCAGGTTATTAAAGTCTCCAGCTGAATGCTCTCCTCTGACGGAGTTTGAAGTCACAGTGCCTACTCCCAGAAAAATGCACTACCTGCCAGGGTATCATTAAACTTTCAAATTGGTATCTTCAATCAGGAAGCATTACTTGGAACAAGACCTGGAACTCGGGCATTTCATGTACCTGTTGAGAGTGTTAATTATTCAGAAAACAAGATTTTAGGAGATTATAATGTCATCCTAAGGAAACCTGTTTCTAGAGGAAGGTTTGGCAGGACACACTTGTTCCATCTGACTTAATTCACCCATGGTTCTGACACAATGCTTTCCCTTCAGATTCTTCATTGCTATTTTGATGGGTTTGTTTTAGTTAACCTGAAACTGGCTCTCCTTCCTCTGTACAATGTTCTTGTCTTAGAAACTACTTGGAACAAGAGCTTTTGGTTTCATCATGGATTGATCTCAATATATGGATATCTTTTCAGTGGTTTTGCTTTGGTTTGGTTTGATTTGCATTTTTCTGGTTTGTTTTTTTTTGGTTTTTTTTGTTTTTTTTTGTTGGTTGGGTTTTTTTTTAGTTTGTTTGTGTGTTTGTTTTTGTTTGGGTTTTTTGGGAGGTTTTTGGGATTTTTTTCTTCAGTAAGAACAATCACTGGAACAACCTCTCCAGGAAATTAGTAGAGTCCCTGTCACTAGAAGTTTTCAAGACATAATTGAATTTCTGGATTATCTCATCCAGGCTTTTTCACGAAAGGTTGGAGTGGATGATCTTTAGTCTTACTTTCCAGCCTGTTGTATGGTTCTGTGTTTCTATGATTCCAAATTCAGAGGTGCTGTTCCTGGACTGGAGGATGGCACCTGACCCAGACTCTACCAGATTTTACGTGACTGCTCTGTTAGGCCTAAAACCATACTTCTTTATACTTTATTGTTCCAAGCCAGCTCTTAAAAGAGCTCCCATTCTCAGAATATTCTACATCATGGTAGCCATTATACTGAGTATGTGCATTAGATAGATTAGGAACATGAAGATCTCTTCATATTTGGATTATGCCCTAAACATTAAACTAATTAATATATGAGTAATGGTGTTTCTTTAATAATATTTTAATTTTTTCTTAAAATTATCCCTGATTTGAAAAAAATTTGAGTTGCACTGAGAAGGATGAATACATAGTCCTAATGAATAGCCACAACATTTTTTTGAAGACTTTGCACTGTAAAAATTATGGAGTAGATTACTAGCTTCTGTCTGTGCAACCTAACTCTGAAGGAATTTTTTTCCCCAATAGACATTCCATCGTACAGGAACGGTAGTATACAATTTCATCTTTTATGTCTTTTTAAAGCACTCATATGAAACAAAAGTACACAAAAATTCATCAGAGTACTGTGCATTTGTTAAAAAAAAAAAAAAAAAAATTAGAAGAAACATGCTTCAATACCAATCTCCATATATGGGCTTCTACTGTAACAAATCTATCCAGAAAAAAACACTGAAATAACACATGGCCTAAGAAAATCACTGAACAATAATTTTGACTCATAAAAGTTTAGAATATTTTTACCTGCGGTCTTATGTTATAAACCATTTTATATTTAAAAGACCGCAAAGGCAAAAAAAAAAAAATAAAAAGAAATCAAAAAATCTCAGAATATTTCATTATAGTTCAGCTGCTTGTCTTAATTTTGAAAAAAAGTAGGCAAGGCCTTTTCACTGTGTCCAGAGTCAGCCAACAAAAAATCATTGGAACTATTCTGGACTTATATACCTGTAAGATAAATAAAATTCACACCAAAATAACTAATTACTACAGACTGCAGCAAACTGTCAAAAATAAATCTGCAGAAATAATTTATCAATCCCTTCATTACCCCAATCTGGTTTCATTAAATACTTCACCAAGAAGACAATGTGAATTTTGAAAATAATTCAAGCTTTTAAAAATTTTTTCAGTTTTTTAAGAAGTTCCAAGATTTCTCTTTCTAAGTAAGACTTTTTTTTTGTACTAATGATCTGTTCCATGTAATGCATGTTATTCTCAGACTTCTGAGACCAAAAAATAGTTGAAATAATATTACGTTCACCTAATGAGGATAATCTTTCCTACAATACAGTCCAACCGTTTTTCTTAAACAGACTCATATCAAATACTGTAGGCTGTTTGGAGGAGCCTGTGACAGAAGTATTCTCCACAACCATTCCATCTTTCTCTAGCTTTGTTTGATCATCACTTCTCAGCCCCACTGGATATGTGATACCATTCCACCACCATTTTATCTACTCATCTACTGATTGCTTTCCTGACACTTTGCCCTCCGGTAACACTAGCTCTGATTGTTATCCAATCTTTGCTAAAATAGAAAAAGAGTTTCAGTGTTGTATCTCAGATGTGTATATTGAATGTCAATTGCACACCAACTGTTCAAGTATCTACCTACCAGCAGTTCCAAACCTTGGCTATTACAGATGAGCAGGTATAAAATGGAAAATACATAATGATTATTTGAGCACAGTCTGTTAATCAAGCATGTGAACTGTAGACCAAATAAATCTACACTTTTGATAGACCTTTTCACATGGATTCTCTATCAAGTTGTTTTACAAGAAAGATGCAAAGAAAGAAAGAAATTTGAAGGTTGCATATATTCTAAGTGAGGAAAAAAAATCTCTTAACTCCAATGGTGTTCTATAGTGATGATTTAAATCAGTTATCCACCTAGCCTAATGTTCAAACTACAGAATGAAAACACTCAGAAGCTCACAGAGCTGAAGGATTCCTCTGAAAGTATGAATAAATTCTGGCCACATAAACCAGAAGTTCCTCTGTGTGGAACAGATTCAGCTCACTGTCTGTGTCAGGGTAGATGTGAACATTGTGCAGGCAGCTCTGGCTACATTTTTGACACTCTGTTTACCACATAGGAGCTGTGTGCTGCTGAGCTGAAATCACTGTCAGAATGTGCAGCTGGATGAATTTCCCTTATCTATTGATACATGTGGTGCAATACACTCTCTTGGATTGGATTTGTTGTTGAAATGCTCAATAAATACTTGAAAAGAAAGACCCATGCTACCTGTCCAGCAATGCTTAACCCAGTTATGACGATAAACAGAATAGTCACAACATGGATTTTAATTTCAATGAAGAAAAAAACAAAAAAACTAAAACCAGAATCAAAACAACTAATTGCTTTTCACCTTCAGAAACATAAGATGGTGAAATCATCAGCTCTGACAAGCTGCCTACAGATCTATTTTTTCTTTACATTTTCAGACAGAAATTGACATTTTAGTGCAATGTCACAAAGACACAGAAAAGTTTACTGAGAGCATCTTTCTGAAATAATAAGGTCAAAAATGACAGATGGAGCTTAATATGTCATCATATTTCAGGAAAATGCGTACTGTGTGTGCTATTAAGACAATTAAGGTCTTGCAGAAATTAATGCAAAAATTAATTCTTCTAGAATGTTTGATCTTTGATGTGAAAATCTACTACCTGTCCAAATATAAAATTCTAATATATTTGCGTTCTTTCCTTCTCAGAACAACAGAATGACAGCATGCTTATTTCCAAATTAAAAACAAAATCACTGCCATCTTTATTTCAAAAATCTCTATATTAATAAATTCAACACTATCCAAAGCACTACCTTTGATGCTCTGTGTAACCAGGGGCCTTTTATTTTTATTATTTTGAAATATATTGTTTCAGAACAATATCTGAGTAAGATAACTACATGTGATAATTAGAACAAGTTAACAGGTTTCCCACAAGATTGTATGGAAAATATTGCTTTTATTAAGCCTATTTATACTGAGAAAATATTTAGTAGGATTTCTGTATTTGAACTTATCCAAAATTAACATTTTATTTCAAGTCATAATGCTCATTAGGAACATTAATTAATCCTTTTTCCTTTTGCAGTTCCCTTCAGGTCCTGATGAGTCACTCTTCCCAGTGGGATCCCTATGATGTGCCTCAGAAATTTTGTTCAAACAAAGATTTCTAGCAGATAAAGAGAATCAGGATATATGACACCTTGAATGGTGTTTCTTAAAACAAACAAGAAGTTCAAGACAGTTAAAGTTAACCTGAATGCAATATCTTCTTGATAGCCCCCTCCTCCCCTCTAAAATGAAGAAAGAATTAGGAATAAAAATAAAATAAAATATTTAGCAATCTAAAATTAGAAACATTTTAATGTGATACATTTTATAAACAGTTATTTTTTTCCTTACAGATAATACAGAAAAAAACAGTGCTTATCTTCTGCCAGTTTTAAATTTTTATGAAAATTTACTTTTAGAAAGAGAAATACAAGGAACTGTTATAAATGAAAACAAACTTTAAAATTTGTATTCCTCTCAGACTAGAGAACTGAAACATAAAACTACTCTGTAAAGGCTGCTGGAAAGATTACTCCAGATAAGTGATGAAAAGTTTTCCATCACATCCAAGTAATACTGTTTTATCCTGCATTAAATTTGTTTTACATAACCCATGGAAAGATGATATATTGGCTTTGCATGATCAGGTTTTGATAACAGGCTGTACTCCTGCAGCTCATGGACGACCATGGGGATGCAGAGATCCACCTGCAGCCCATGGAAGAAACCCGTGCCAGAGCAGATGGATGCCTGAGAGGAGGCTGTGAACCTGTGGGAGGGAGGCCCGTGCTGGAGCAGGCTCCTAGCAGGGACCTGCAGACCCAGGGAGAGAGGAGCCCAGGCTGGACCAGGTTTCCTAGCAGGACTTCTGACCCAGGGGGTCTCATGCTGGAGCAGGCTGTCTTTGAAGACAGGAGGAGTGACCCACATTGCAGCAGTTCATGGAGAGCTGTTGCTTGTGGGATGGACGCACATTGGAGAAGTTCATGGAGAACTATCTCCTGTGGGAGGGACCCCACACTGAAGCAGGGGAAAGTCTTCTCCCCAAGCAGCAGCAGGAACAATGACCATGACCCCCACCCATCCCCTGGGCCACTGCAGGGGAGGTAGGGAAGGAGGCAAGGGGAGGAGGAAGATTTGAATATTTATTTCACTTCTCATTATCCTGTTCTGCTTTTGACATAAAATGTGTGAATTTCTTCAGCTTAATTTTAAAGTATTTCCTTGGAACAATGCATCTTCTCTGACCATTAGTTGAACTATCTCTAGTCTTTTAAAAGAATGGAGGTGAAATGGGTCTCAGTCTTGTTGTACACTATTTTAAGGTATCCTTGTGAACATCCAATATTATGTCTTTTATCTGACAGTTTCAAAGTTTATTATAAAAAAGTTTATTATAGCAAGAGGAGAACAGTACCAGTATTGCAATTTAACCCCACGTGGTAACTAAGCACCAGACAGACAATCACTCACCTTTCCCCAATGGGATGGGAGAGAGAGTCAGAAAAGTGAGAAAACTGATGGGTTGAGATCTAGACTGTTTAACAGGCAAAACAAAAGAAAGAAGGAAAGAATTAATTCACTGCTTCCCATGTTCAGTCATCCCCGGGAAAGCTGAGCTCCATCACACATAACAGCAACTTGAGAAGACAAATGCCAGCACTCAAAATGTCCCTCTCTTATTTCTTCCTACCTCCGATTTTTGATTTTTGTGCTGAGCATGACATCATATGGTATTGAATGTCCTTTAGGTCAGCTGGGGTCAGCTGTCCCAGCTGTGTCCCCTCCCAACATATGGTGGACCCTGAGCCTTCTCACTGTCAGGGCAGGATGAGGAGTAGAAAAGGCCTTGACTGCATAAGCCCTGCTCAGTAGTAATGTGTTACCAATAGCCCAAATAAAAGCATGGCTTCATATTGGCTACTGTAAAGAAAATTACCACCAGCCAAACACAGCACAACCAGAAACATGGATATTGGCAAAAAACCAGATTATACCATCTTGAGTCTATACAAAATCTACAGTCATGAACACAAGCTCATGCTGAGGATACCAGAGATGTTTACTAGTCATCGACCGCCTGTAGTGTAAATACTTCCTTCATCTTTTATCATTTGCTGTCACTTCAATTGTTTGACTTGGCCATGTTTTGAATTTGTCTTTCACAAATGTAGCAGAGTAAAACATTTAAAAGCTTCATAAACAGAGTTTTTGTTAAACTGAGAAACAGATGGAAGCCAGCAAGCAGTAAGTGTCAATACATCAACAAATTATAGGTTATCTCTTGAGACGATCCCACTGGGCTCAAATTCATTACCTTTACTTACACTGAATAATTATACAGATTTAATTTCACAAGAGACTACATGCAAAGTAGGGTATTAAATGCCACTAATTAATGTAGAATCAGGCCCACCGACAGAAACAGGAGTGAAATCACTACTCTGTGTAAGATTTGCTGAAATAAGCCAAATACTACTGTTTTAAACATACAGTCTCAGGTCATACATTTGAATCTTACTTGCAGCCATTTTCTAAATCTTACCTGCATCCTGACTACTCAGCTCACTTACTTTGTGAATTATTCATGTTGCTTAAATCCACTTAAAACTGTGAAATCTTTGTAACATGATGAAGTAACAGGGAACATATGTGAGCACAATGTTTATAATAGATTTTCCACATCTGTCTTTTATTAACAAAGCACAAGTCTTGTTATACATACAAAGTCTACAAGATTAGATGACTTAATTAAGAGATCCTTGTTTTTTATTCATCAACAACAATCAACAATACTATCACCAGTTTGCAACATTTAGTCGTACAAGTTTTATTGAGGTAATTATAAAATATATTGGTGTTTTTTACAAATGGTAAATTCTTTGGATAGCTGTGCCCAAACTGACATGGTTGTAACAATCCAGGCTCTACCAAGAATACAGAAACATCACCCAGGCATGAAGAGGTGGAATAACGAAAGGCAAAGCTTAACTGTAGTTGAATTTGGCAGTGGAAGTGAAGGACAGGGAGGGGCTCTGTTGCCATTTTGCCAGTCAAAGATAGACCGAAATACTATGTTCCTACACCTAGAGAACTTTATTTGACAACAGGCACAGAAGTAGAAAAGGTTCTTTCTAGCCTCTTTGTCTCTGTCTTTGCTGATAAACTGCCCTCAGGCCTCCCAGATCTTGGCCTCAAGGCAGTGTGGCATAAGGGAAATATAACCCACAGCAGAAAAATTAAATAAGGACCACTTAAGCAAACTGAAGTTCTACAAGCCCACGAAATCTGCTAGATGAAGTGCTGGATGATACCATTGTGAGCTCTTGCTCAAAAGCAGAGTTCCCTTAGGGCTGGGAAAGATGAATTATGTCTATTTCCAAGAAAATCAAGAAGGATCTGGGCAACTCTTGATAATTGTGCCGACCTTACTACTTGGGAAATTATAAATCAACTTTTATTTGAAACAATACACGGGGATAAGCAGTAAAGAAGATGATAGAGAACAGTCATTGTGGACCCTTGCCCAAAGGAGAAGTCAAGGTCCCAGATATGGGACCCTCTCTATCCTACTCCAAACCCCCACCCTTTTTTCCCTCTGGTTATGAGTATTGTTTTCTCTTAATAAATATCCTTTTTTTCTTGCCTCTAAAAATGAAGATGTGCTAAATTTATAGGTTGTTGCTGCTATGTTTGAAGTCTACATAGTCCATTTTATACAAGGTATCTAAAAGACTTTGTATTTTTATGGTGATAGATTTTTGTTTATAGTTCAAAAGGGAAAATATAATTTGATTTGCAGGGTTTGAAATTATTTATGTGAATTTTCTGGGTCCTGTAATCAAAATTGAAGAACTTATACTATATGCACAGGGATCTAAGATTCCATTTATAAGCCTAATATAACTTATAATAGAATATTGAACAATCAATCAAGAAATTGAGACACTGGTGACTAAATTATACAAAATTTGAAAGATTCATGACTTAGCTGCTGAGGTTGAAATTTCAGGGTACTGTAAATATCAGAGAATTCAGCCTACATTGATGCAAGTTCATAAATTCAGTTTACAAACATGGAGTCATGAAGAAAGAAGAAATATAAATACCAAGAGTAAAACATTTCTGCCCTCAGAAACATGATTTCCCTATTCCATATTTTAAGTAAGAACATATTCCAAGACAGAAATGTTGAACTGAACAGCACACAGCTGAAAAATAAATTTGAATAGAAGATATTTTCCAGTGGTACCAAGAAATTTAAAACTGCTCTAATGTTACATACTCTGAACGTCAGCTTTGCCTTCTAATATTTTATGGACATACCAGATGCCAAATCATACCTGACACCCATTCCTTACAAACTGTACTTCAAAGAAATTCTGACTAGCAGACCTAATTAGTTTTTAATTAATTCATAAGCATTGCTACTAGCTATTGCTTTCCATGGAACAAAATATTAAAAATAGTTCTTTATGTAGCAGAATAATGAAGAATACTGCTGTATTTCAGTGTATAATAATATGACTTCAGGGTCACTAATTCTTCATTTTTTATACCTTTCCTGTGAAATTTAATCTGTGAGGCAAGTGCCATTTCATCCTATGTTTTGACACAGAGAGGCTCGGCATTGAAGCAGAATTTCTACATGGTTCTGTAAGATGATGAATGATTAATGGTTAATGACACTTGCAAGTATAACTGAAATCTTGTATGAAATCTTTACCAGAAGTTCTGTCATGGGGCTGAGTGGGCTTTAGGGGTGGGCATTGACATTCAGTGGGTCATCATATCGACACATCTTCAAATGTAGCTCAATTCCTGCTGTGCAGAAAGCTATGAGAATGGATATTATCCTTTTTCTATTCCCATATGATTATGGAAAATCACTTCGTAATGGAAAAATATTAATTATGTAAGTCTCAGGCTCTTTTCTTTAATTCTTTCTCTAGTGTGGCCACCACAAATTTTCAAATTCCAAATCATCAGAAAAATATTAAATAAGCATAAGAAAGTTGTCCCTTTAAATGATAGATTGCCTTCTATGTTAGATCTGCCTTAAGGTAATTCTCTTCAGTGACATTGTGCTTGATCTGTTTTGACAATAACAACTTTTAACAGTGGAAGTGGAGACCAAGGCTTTGAGCAGCAGAGAGCCTTATGGTGCCATTGTTTTTTTAGGCAGTACTCTGCACTGAGCTGTATAAGCTGCTTTGTGTAAAACATTGACACACTTTGTATACAGTATGAGTTGAATATATTTTCCAGCATGTTATCAGTGTTTCTCAGCACAAATCAATCAGGACATATTGAGAATTATGAAATAATTTGGAATACCATATTTTCTATCAATGTTATTCTTTATGGCATTTGGCCCTATATTACCTTTTTTTTTACTAAAAAAATTAACATTAGAAATCTGTCTGGGTTTAAATTTGTTTTCTTTGGATTAAGAGTATATTAACTGGTAATCTTAAGTGGAAAGGAAATGTTAGATATTAGACCGCTGTAAAGTAACACAGAATCAGAATAAAGGAATAAACCCTTGTTCTTTTATTGTAGGTTTTTATTTAACAGTTCTCCAATAACACAGTTCCTAGCCAACCTGTTATGCCATGCCATCTTATTATAAAAGACAAATAACCTCAAGGTTAAATGAAAGCAATTTCTAATAAAATATCATATTTATTTAATAAAGTGATGGTTATAACCCTATCCTCAATAATATTAATATTTTATTATGTCAAATAGAACATGAAAAGTTCTGCAGTCTTAGTGAGAATTGCTTTATACATTTAATGTAGGAAAATGTTTTTCAACCTAAATTACTCATGTATGATGCTTGAATAGACAAAGCTGTGTCACCAGTAACAAATGTGTAACATGATTTTAATGACAAAATTTTAATATTGTTACAAAAATTAATTGGGTAATGCAACTTGTTTACAGTAGTCACTGCTGGCAAATGTTTACTTGTTCAGAAACCACACAAATACTAATATATTACATTGATGATTTATTTGGAAAATATTTAGTCATTTTTGATGGCATTACTCTGAAAGTAAAAGACAGTGCAGATGTTTTCTCTTAAGCTAAATACTAAATATTTACCTTCCTTGATTCTCACAAACTGCATTTTCACACACTAACATAATAAATTAGTTTCAAGACATAGACAGAATAAAAAATACGAAACTTGTTGAATCAAGAATACCTGTCAGCTTTTGACAGGGGCACCCAGGTGCTCTTGTGATTACAAAGCAAGATCCAAAAGATATTTCAGATTGACTGCTCTGTCAGAGGTATCATACATTTTTTGTGTTACATTCCTAGAAAATTGGCCTTCCTACATTTATGACAAAATCTGATACTGAATGTCATAGAAAAATGAAAATATGCTTTCTGTAGTATATTTGGCATACATGAGAACATAATGCAAAGGCATGCTACAATTTCAACTCTATTTTGTGATAAGAAATAAAATACAAGCCAATTAATTATTTCACCAGGATATCCAATCATGGTGGAAAATTTCTGCATTATTAATTAGAGGAAAATATTTCTTTTTTCCCTTGAAGTTTATTGATGCAATACATTATTTTAGTTTTTCAACATAATTCTTACACTTGTAAAGTTATGTAGTACAGTGGCATTTCTTACTAACTCATACAGTGAGACAGTCATGTTCATTGGATATGGTATGTAACAAGCCTTTTTTCTTCCTCTGTGCAGCTTGATGGAAGAAAAATTATAATAAGCTACATAAACATATAATTATGTTTGATTATCCACAATTGTGTTGTAGGAACCTTCTTACATCTCTTTGTTAACATGATAAAATACCAGTGTTAAACTACAGTTAGAAAGAAAAATGTACTGCTTTAAGCATAACTTGAGTTCAACTTTCAACATAATTTTTTTCACCAGAAAAGAGAATGACAAGTTTTTAGAGGTGCTTTTATTTTAGGTTTTACCTTAATCAAATATTTGTGTTTAAATAAAGTAAACATAACCATATGGCTTCTTTAATAGATACTGAGAAATTGTAAAGGTCTTTCACTGACAACAGGTCAAAGATAGTGATGGCATTCCTGAGATATAAAACAAAAATTACCGGACACAAGAAAAGGAAGGGGAAAAGAGAGAATTAATGTTTTCAGAAATCCTATAATGTAAAAACTCACTAGTTGAATTAACTTTTAAAACACCTTGAATAATTACCTCTGGAAGGAAAATAGAGGATTAAAGATGAAGTATGCTGCAAAAAATATACATGGAATGTGAGAGGCAACAGCATCAACCTTGAAAATAATGTCAGAGTTTGAAGATTTAACAACGTGACTCCAAAGCAATGAATAACCACGAGCTTTATACCTTTCAAATTACTAACTGTTTAAATACAAAAACTGACATTTCGTTCTTTGATAGAGTCCCTAAGCATAATTGCTAATATAAAAGTGTTGCACAAAAGTTTCATGTCATTTCCTTGAAGAATGCCTTAAAATCAAAGTCTTTCTTAATAAACAAGGACCCCATATATAGAAGACGGTGAAGGGCCTTGAGGGGAAGCCGTACGAGGTCACTGGGTCTGTTCAGCTTGGAGGAGACAGAGGGGAGACCTCACTGCAGTTACAACTTCCTTGTGAGGGAGAGAGGAGGGGCAGATGTCGATCTCCTTTTTATGGTGACCAGTGACAGGACCCAAGGGAATGGCCTGAAGTTGTGTCAGGGAAGGTTTAGGTTGGATATTGCAAAAAAGGCTCTTCACCCAGAGGATGGCTGGGAATAGGAGCAGGTTCCCTGGGAAAGGGGTTACACCACCAACCTGTCAGAATTCAAGTGTTTGGACAATGTTCTCGGGCACATGATGTGACTTTTGGGAATGATCCTGTGAAGGGCCAAGAGTTGGACTTGATGATCCTTGTAAGTTTCTTCCAAATTAGCATATTTTGTGATTCTGTGATTCTGTGATATTTGAAGGATGCACTGTGAAGTTCATTTTGTTACTAAACCTTGGTAAGGCTCACTATTTATCTAAAATGTGGCAGAAAAATCCAAGATATACTATTTCAGCAAAAAAGACTAGTTACCAAGGGTCCAAAGAAAGACCAAGTTTTGCAGTCATTTTAAACATCCATGTCCAAAAAACATTTAAGAGCACATACAAACCTCCCTACTGATACATGGGTCTGCCAAAGGTGCAACCAGTGAAGCACACACAGCAAAAGATTTAAATAAATCTCACAGAAAGAACTGCAAATAAAAAAAGTGCTTTAGGATGAATGTATTTTAACCATAGTCAGACCCCAAGGAAATCTGTTTTAGATTATAAACATTCACATCCTCATATTTCCTTGTACTTTTTTCCAAAGAGCACTCCTCTGCAATATAAGGAATTCTCAAGTGAGAGTCATATTCTGTTCCCTGAACATGTGAACTGTACTTTTATTTATCTCTCTTCAAACATAATTTTGAACTATCCCACATGGTTTCCAATACATATCTACATAAACAATTGTTAGAGCTGTGAAAATAGCAAGGCTCAAAATAGATTTTCCCTTTTCCATCTGTCTGAATTTTCATGACCCATTTGAAACTAGCTTATAAAAGTTGTTTTATGGCTGAGAAAAGTATGTCTCAAAGACATTTGATGCCCAGGATAAGTAAAAAAATTGTCTACCTGAAGTTGAAATTTCTTCTCCCCTAAGTGAAGATTTAGGCATTTCAATAACTGGAAACTAAATTTTAGAATATTGGTCAAAATTTTAGGTGAGATGAATGGCAGGCTTTGCAGGTGATGTCAGAGGGTTGATTTTTTTTAATAACTAGAAAGAAATGGATCCTGAATTCATCTTCTCTCTGCTTCACAAGAGAGTCTATCTGTGGAATACTCAATTCACATGTATTTTTGGTTTTTAAATAGGTTGGGGTTATACCCAACGGTCTGCATGTGACTCCAAAACTGGTTAAAGGGACTCATCTTCCACACCTTTACATTGCAGAATAGTGTCTGTTAAGGTGTTAACTCACATGAACAGTGTGATCCCGGGAAAATTTTGTGGACCTAAAATTAAGAAATTGCATTCTAGCATAGTATGTTCCTAATAAAATTTAAATATTAATTATTTTCAGTTGTTTGGTTCCCACAAAATGGAGTTCAGATCTAAGTACAACACTAGAAGTTGCTATAACAAATGAAAACTGCTGGCAGTGGCATGGTGTTATATTGTTTTACAAAATTTTTTAGTCTGTCAATTTATTTCCGCATGAACACAAGGCATTGATCAACCAGATTTGACTCACTAATTTCACATTCTTTGACATCCATAGCAAACTTCAAAAGGTATCATATCTCATAGCATCAAATTGCACCAATATTGCAGTATGCTTTCTGAACCTCAAGTTTAGATTTTTCTTGCCTTTCTTTTTCTTGAACTGGATAACATCTTCAGGTAACACATATTGTACTGTAATGTATGTTATATTTTGCTTAACATTTTAACATGAATAAAAGTGTCACAAAAAGACCACAGTAATTTACATCTTCATTAGTGATGACATACATTTAAACATTTTTCTCATTAAGAATGTTTTTCATTAGCTATAATTTTTGCATAGGAAGACTAACATCTGTTCTTTTCTCCTGCAATTTACATAGTTGCATGGCAACTGACACATGACTGTCCCTCACTGACTATGCTTGGTAAACTACTCAAAAATGATCTCATGCCAAAAATTGACTGAAACATTAGCCTTCTGTCACATACAATAGATATTGTTGAGATAGAATGCTATGTTCTTCCTGTTGTGTTTTCCTCTTAGCTTCACTGCTGTGCAGCTACACACACTGTTACAACACATAACAGTGACCTACAGAAAATTCTTCCTTTTAAGGCATCCTTTCTTCTAGGAACAGCCAGATCACCAGTCTAAATCTGAGACTAATGAAAGGATGTTAATTCTGTCTGCTTTTTCAGAAATAATGCATTAACATTATTACTTATACCGCCATCTAAAATATTTTCCTATACAGCTGAAAACTAATTAATAGATCATGGTCAGTGTATCAGTTGAAGGGCATGTAGTCAAAATAGATTTCTGGTTTTGAAACAGAAGCTGATCCCTATGTTCTGTTAGGTTTTGGAGCCCAGCCGAGTCAGGAGTTGTAGCATGGCTTACTCCATTCTGCAGATTGTGAAAATTTACTTGCTCACATACTTGCTTCACTGTGTAGGCAGTTTCAGGGTGAAGAATGGATGAATAATTAATCAAAACATCGGAAAAATGGGACAGGACGTTTTTTTTCAGTAAAGAGAGATAACAGTAGCATCTCAGATCACCAAGGGAATCTGTGCAATTCAACATACTATAAAAAGGGGTCCATAATAAAGTGACAAATTTTGTTATTGATGTTAAACTACTAAAGGTAAACCAGGATCAAGAGATGAATTTCAATTTTTTTTCTAATAATTACAGATTAAGTTCATTTTAAATAAATGTCAAATGCTGTCCAAATGCTGCGCTACATATGACAAGGTGGTTTTTTGACTGACGGCTCAGATGAAAATTTAAAATTTTAATAGATAGAATTATAATAGATAGATATAAAATATTGGCTCAGAATTCAGAAGCTATCAAAAATAATAATTTTAAAGCCAGAAACTGTTGAGAAAGAAAAAGGAAACAAGGGACTTTATGACACACAATGAATCCATGGTTCAGTAGCATCCTGAATATAGTGTGAAGTTATGGGTACTGATCCCCTACCTCTGAAAAAGGATTCAAAAGAATTTTTGAAGATGTACAGAGAAAGGATTACAAGAGTGACTTGAAATGGCTTCTGTGCACTGAACAGTGGAAATGGAAGAACAGATTACTAAAGGAGATATGAAAGAGGTCTTCATGGTCTTGAGGGGCGGTGAAAAAGTAGAAATCCATTTTTCACTGTCAGTTCCAAAAAAAGAATTAGGTGATATCAGATAAAACTAATGGATGGCAGTTACAAACAAAAGACTTCACATGATGGATAAGTAATCTGGAAAGCAGCCAAAGGGGACTGAAGGCAATAAATTCTTGTAAGGGTTGCAAAAGTAATTTGATTTTTTCCTCCAAGGATTTGTTCACTGAGGGCTACTGAACACAAGGATACATACCCTGCTATGTATCATATATGTTTACTCTGTTCCTATACTCTTGCCTTGACACGTGCACTTGGAATGCTCACTGTGGTGAATGAAACAGAATCAACTTCTGGAAAATTATTTTAGTTTATCACCAATTAGAAATCGTGTTGGGTGGTGAGAAGCAAAGACAAAGCTCTCCCCTTCTTCCCAGGCTTGACTTTACCCCTTCAGTCCTGTCTCCTCTACCTTGTTTCCCAGAGCAAATCAGGCTGGTAAGGAATGTGGTGCTGTGGTCAGTCTGTAAGGGCTCCTCTCTGCTGTTCCTTCCTCCTCAAAGTTTTCTCTGCTCCAGCATGGGACCCTCTCACAGGCTACAATTCTTCATAAACCTCTCCAGGCTACAGACCTTCAGTAAAAGACTGGTCCAACTTGAGCCCCTATGGGCTGCAGTTCTGCCAATTTTCAAAATATTTCAAGTTTATCTTTTAAGTGTTAAACTGGAAGGGATTATGCTTTCTTCTCCAACATGTCACATTCTCTGTTTTATAAGGCCAAATGCTTAGTCAGCCAACCTAGATAGTAAGGCTACCCTAAATTATTCATAAAGTATTTTAACCAGAATCTAGAAAGCAAGCCAGAAAAATTCTGAAAGTTTTTGTTATGAAACCAGAAACCATGAGGGTTTTTTTTCTACCCCTCAGGTTTCGTTTCTGTCTGGTTACGATTTTTACTCTCTTTCATTTTAGTGGAAAATTTTCTCTTGTTTCTTTACATAGAGATGACTGCAAACTCAATTTAAAAGACTGAAAATTATATAAGACTCAATGATAATATTGAAATAGCATTAGTATGTATTTTTCAATTTGAGGATGGAGGGCCTTAAATCTCTTCTTTTGGGTTGTGATTTTGCAGAACTGCAGGGATAAAAACAGAAATACTTTCTAATCTGTGGTTAGGAGAAGTAAAGAAATGCCTGTATATACAGACAACCTACCAATATTAATTATGTAGTGTTAAAAAAAAAAAAGTTTGACTTAATTCCTAGTACAAATGCAAATCTGAAAGGCCCATAGAAATTTTGAGTTGTTTACAGTAGCATTTCCCCATTACATTCTCATTATTAGTACAGGAATAGAATGGACGGGGTAGGAAACAAAAATATGCTTACTGAAAATTGTATCTTGCCATAGATGTGGTCACATTAGAATGGTCCCAAGCACTAAAATAATTCCCTTTTGAATATATTAAGTGAGAGTTATCTTTTCTTCTCTGTTGATCTTTGCATCTGGACACAATCACATTTGCTTCCTCTTCACCTTCTCAGTTCCTATCTACCATACACAAAATGTTTGGAGAAGAGGGAAGGAACACAGCTGACACAGTATAGGGTTTCCTCCTTTGTAATCCCACCAGAGGCTTCCATAACCATGGACCATGCCAGTGCTGAGCACAACTTCTGTGGCTGATCATGCACTTTTAGTAAGATCAGCTTAGGTATGAGGTGCATATTTCCATGCTGGAGAACTCTCTACCATCTTTTAAGTACACATGGATTAATCTCATCAATTACTCGTCCAGGATTTGATTGAACACCCACACACTTTTCCATCAGCAGGAGGAGGAATCCTTTGACTGGGTTTTGACCTGAAATCCAAGGCAAATCTCTGTGTTCACTTATCTGAAGTTGATTAATTTCATTATTGATTGCTGCAGTTTGTTTACCACAGCTACAATGTCACAGGTTAATTCTACTTGCTGTGGTCTTGACACCGTATCTCCTAAATTATTGACTTCTGTGGATGCTACTCTTTCATTTTGCTCATTTACAGTAATAAATCTTCAATTTCATTTAAAAATAAACAACACAACAATGCTTAAGTGATTTAAATGTCACTCCAAGGGAAAAAGATTACAATTTCAACAAATCTTTCCCCCAAAGTAATGTTACTTTCTTGTATGCTTAGTACCCATTTGCTTCAAAAGTTATAGTCTGCTTTAAGAAAAAACAATTTTCTTGATATTTACATGACTATTGTAATAGAAAAACCTAGTTAACTTCTTCAAGGTTCTCCCAAAGACCTCGAACTTTATCAATACTCTGCTATAGCTGAGTATTTATTGAGATTTGTGAGGATCCCGTGGCTGGAATCTTTCTGCTCTCTTTATGGGTCCTGTTATAAAGCGTGTTATACTTGAGACCCATATTATGGGGGTAGACAAACATACAACATGGAGCTGATGTCACTAAGCTGAGACGATCCTGCACTAAACTAAGCTGGATTCTGCACTAAAATTTCCTACTTTATTTCTATTAAAATGGCAATTTAACTATTCCTTATTTTTAAATTTTTCTTGAAGCAAAAAATGTTTACAGTGTAGAGAAGTTTATGTTATTGAGCTTGCAGATAATAGAATGATGCATATATGTCCTGAATACCATTGCTTTTAAATGCCATTCTGATTTTTTTACATTCATCAAAGTCGCAAGTGTCTACACATAACTTAATAAGAAAATTATGTAAAGACTTCCCAGGATTTAAATTGTCATATCAGTTCAAGAGTCACTACAATGAGCAGTTAAACATCATCTTTGACAGATCCACAGTGTATATGTACAAATGCCTAATTTCAGAAAGAAACATCATAATTTAGAATTTTATTACACACAATAGCAAGCTGCAAAAGTTGCAAAAAATTATGTCTAAATATTTTAGCTAACACTGATTTCACAAGCTGTCAGGAAAGGTCTCTGCTGGAGGTATATTTAAAGTCACACTGAAAAGCAATTTAACATAGACTATGACTTTTAAAAGTTTAAGAAATTAAATAGGACTCCAATTTTTTAAGTTAAATGTTTCCATACTAGTAGAAGATTTCACATACAATTGAATCAGAAACATAGATTCCATGTTCAGATTTTTCTTCTTGGCCTAAAAGGGCCAAGGGCTAGACAAATTAAAAGATCACAGAAAGTATACCATGTAATCATTTAAGAATAAAGAACCAGGCGTGTGCTTCTCACGGCAGCAGGCTTCTCTAGCAGCAGGCCCAAGGGCCCAGAGCTGGGCTGGGTCACAGATGGTCTGGAGCACCAGCAGTAAAACCAAGGATCCTCAGCAACCTCTTAGGAGTCCTGGCCAGGGAGGAGCAAATATGTGTTGAATAAAAAGTTTCTAGAACAGCCTCTTCATGCTGAGAATGGCAGTTTTCTGTTATTCAACAGCTTTTCCCCCAGTTTTCCTAATGGAAAAGCTGGATATGTGAACAATCATTTTCAAAAAGCATGGAATTTTTGAAGGTGTTCTGGAAGAAGGAAGGAGCAATAATTCACCTTATGGAGTTGTGGAACCAGTTTTTTAAGGATCTGTATAATTTTTGAAAATCTTGTTACACTTACAGAGGGACTGAGAAGAAATAAGTTAATTTCAGCTGTAAAGAGAATGATCAGTATAGGAGGAGAAAAAGGAAAACCTATACCACTGTGCAAGTTGTATAAGATAAGTAATTAAAGACACTAATTTTCTTTGAGAAGAATTCTGAAAGAAATTTAGTCATATCTATCATGTATTCTGGTTTAGAATAGACAAAGTTTTTGAAGACATATAGGAATTGAAAAAGCAGTATTTAGGGCATTGGCAGACCAGACAAAGTAGGATGAAAGTTCTCTTCAAGTTGCTATTTTACCTGCCTCATTAAAAATTAATACAATTTGTCTCAGATGAATAATTTCCATAAATGTTTACTGTATTTTTGTACTCACATGGAAGAGTACCTTCACTCATTTTCTAAGTATACATATTTTGTACTTTCCAGAGGCATATTTTCTGTCTAGAAAACTCATCCATTTGGCTACAGCAAAGTTATAAACTTAAATTCTACCATGTCAATCCACCATTAGGGCGACTTTATTAGATATATCAACATATAAACATATAGCAGTTAAAAAAAAAAAAATGCTGTTCTAATATTTTTCATCCTTTTATTTTGTCAAAAAAATTTAGTTAAGAAAAGAGCATGTCACCTACCATCCAGACCTCTCTGTTCCTTCAGTATAAGTTAGAGGCTTCAAATTGTTTTCCTTTTTTTAGAGCTCAAGACTTGCTATGAACTCTTATCTTCTCAAATGCCTTGAAATACATTTAACACTGGATCTGACCCTCTTGGCAGATTTCAGAAAGCAATTTTAGGTATTGGAACGAAAAATTGAATAATGTGGAGTGGGGAACTTCGTACCTATAACACCTGAGGTCTTCTGCAGGGATATAAACCTCTGCATATTATTCCTTCCTATGCAAAATTTAAGAGGAATAAAATAAAATAAATGCATCTTAAAGTTTATTAATGGGTTTTTTAATAATTTGAGACATGGTAGGGTAGGATCTGAAAGAAAGAGGTTTAGTATCCACAACACCCAGCTTTTAACATCTCATTTAAATAGACGGTGTTTCCAGGGTGGTTTTCCTGGGCTCTTGAGTGTACTACTGATCCTTTTTGGCCTGTCTGTCCTGGGCCATCACTCCACCCCATCCATGATCATACTCGGTCTCATCTCAACCCTTGGAATGTAGACACTGTCTGTGATACCTCTCAGGGCACAGAGGTGGCTCCCTGGGGCTCTCCTGGGTGGGCAATGGCAGGGCCTGGCAGCCAGGACCTATCCCACGCCCAGCCAGGAGTGGCAGCCCTGGCAGACAAAAGCACAAGGCTCTGTACTGCCCTGAGAACTCAGGGATCAGGACCTTTCTGGCTATTTTGGCATGTGTGTTATTTTAACTGGACTAATGGAAATTCTGTCTTTATTTTCATTAGACTCTTAATATACTAATTTCCTCACAGTAAATTTCTGGCTCCCCACGCCAGTAGGGTTCCAGTTTTGTCCACAACAGGATTCTGAATTTATCAAGTGAAATTGAGTTTCTTTGGTGCTCTAATTTTTAAATTTAATGTAAATACACTATTGTATTTTCACATAAGTGAATGGAAAGACTGAGATCCAGTCAGCCTAACAGATTACGTAAATGGCATCCAACTTTAAACACCTTGCATGGTAGTCATCTTAAAGTGCCTGTCTAAATGCATATATAGTTAAAAAATTCTGGGTTTGTTAGAGATTAAAACAAAATAAAAATTTTAAGTCATCTATCTGGCTTTTAGAGATTTTCTGAATGCAATAGAGTTAGCTTTCACTAGAACTATATTTCCTGAAAAATACTTGAGACATCAGTCAGGTAAGGTACTGAAATACTGATGTTTTTTCCACCATCCATAATTCATAATTCAGTGCAAGAATTTTACTGCAATTTCTTTCTGTTCAAGCTAACGTACAAAAACTTAAATATTTCAGGAGTAAACAATTAAAATTTTCGGCACCTTCCTTCTCCACCTGATAATTTATTTTGATAAGAAAGAAGTCTGCATCATTTGGTCAGCCCTAGAGTGACATCTACAGCTCAGAGAAATGTGCAAGAGAAACATCTGCTCATGTAGCTTTAACTAGGAAACAGGAGTGTACTAATGATGACTGATCTATGAATTTAATGTATCAAAAAGGAATATATTTTATCACAAAGCATCCTGATGGCCAGGCAGCAACAGAAATAACTCAGCCCACCTGTCAATTCAAGTCTTTTACCAGTAGGTTCCCACATCTACTACTTCCTAACAATTCTAAGATGTTTTAATCTCGGAATTGGAAGATAATAACGATCAAGTGTAGCTGTGAAATGATCAGATCTGGAGAATTAAGTGATCAGATTAAGTAATCTTTTTGGACAGAAAAAAATGTAGGAGAGACAGCTTGAGCAGGAATGTAAAAGATTCAGTGCAGTTATTAGACAATTAAATTATTAAGACAACAGAAATTTACATGATCCCTGTAGATAAAATTTTGTGCAGTCTAAGATACTTGCTTCAATGATAATAAGTAGAACCAAGAATTTTAATGCCAGAAAACAAAGTTTGGATTTTTTGTTCTAAATGTAATAGACTATTTAAAAGTTATTTTATGGGATAGATGTGTTTTCAACTCATCAAAGAAAGCAAACAGCAAGAAATTAAAAAAAAAAAGTAGACATTTCTGAAAGAGGGAAACCTTAATTATTGACTTTAATACAGAAAGTAAACAAAATAATTCCCCCCTATTAATCAGGTCAATGTTATCGTTGGGTAATTTGATCTGATGGTGTTTCTGGAACTACGTATATGACATTTTAACTTGAAGATTTCATCAATAGAATAAAATGTAGTCAAATAAAATGGATTAGTATGCTGAAAGTCAAAAGAGCTGTAGAGTTCATTAGAATGGCCATTAGAAGATAAGAAGTGCTGGTGGGAAGACAATTCATTATCTCTTTAGGCACAATAATCAATGATAATTAATTTGGAAATCAGAGTCTATTATAGGTCAACTAAGTTTGAAATATGATTCTCAAATTATATTTTTTTGCTAATGTCAGGTTGTGAACAGTCAGTTCAGTACATTACTTACAGAAGACTGATCATTTCTTTGCTTGTTGTTAAAACAGCTGTAGAAAAAATGACCAGGGCTTACCAAAAAACTACATGAGAAAAAAAATACGTAATTTTTTCCTTTTCCCAAAGGCTTTGGCTTAATTTTCATGCTTTCAATTTTATTAGTCTTTCAGTATCTAGAAATGTAAAATTCTGTCTTTTGTGTACCAATGATATTGTCTATGCCTAAGGATTTGCAGAAGGATATGGGAAGGAAGGATTAATTTTAATTAAGATAAGAGGAAGAACAGGGGAAGTACCACAATAAATAAAACATTTGCAATAGACTTATTATCCTTGTCAGAGAATTACAGATGGTTTAAAAATATTTAAATATTGTGGACATGGCAGCTTTATTTTTACTGAACACAAGCCAGAGATAAAGCCAGTGTGAGTGAAAGTGAGATGAAAAAAACTAATTCATGATAACTACTTTGTGTCATTTTAACAACTTGGACTTAATTGTGCATGTGTCTTATAATTCAGAATAGAGCTGACTCATTTAGATGTGGTCTAGCTCATCTATCATCTTTAAAATTAACTAAAAAAAAAGCTGCAAGGAAGAAAATATTTCTATTTTTTAAATGACAATGGAGGCAACAGGTACAAATTGAAATGCAGAAAATTCTATTTAAACATAAGAAAAATCATTTTGACTGTGAGGGTGATGAGACACTTTCCCAGTGAGATTGTAGAGTGTCTGTCTTTGGAGGTACTCAGAACCCAATCAGACACAGTCCTGCAAAACTTGCTCTAATTGATCCTGTTTTCAGCAGAGGTCCCTTCCAACGTGACTCTATGACTGTGATATAAAGCATTTTTTACAGAATGGGATATCTTTATTTTCAGATTAACATTTTCAGAAATTCTTGTCTATATCTATTTACTTTTTAGTTTAGGAAAGATACATGAAAAATAGTCCATCCAATAACCAAGCCAACTGCATTTTTACAGGATGCTAATTTAGATGTTTTCCTGGATACCTAGATGTATGAAATTACTTTTCAAACAATTATTTTTAATTCGATTGGTGTTCACGCTCCCAGAAGAGTGGGGAGAACATGTAACTGATTTATTTTAATAGGATATGTTTGGCACAGATCAAATAAGATATTTTTGATGTATTACTCAGTACTATTCCTGCAAGATACAAAGTCTCTGGGGTAAATGAGAGATACTCCAGAGAAGCTCAAATCCACTTTACATAGCTAAATGTTTTGAAATGGTATCTTCCTACAAAAAGCACATACAGTCATGCATTTCTGATAACCCAAGATGTTTCCTACTTCTCTGTAGAGGAAACTGAATTAAATAGATACTGCTGAATTTAACATTAAATCATATGGGATTAGGGCTGGTCTACATTTCAGTGGAGAAAATTAGCTACCTTTAAAAAGCTACAGAGAAAACACACAGGAAAGCATGCAATGAAAGGTGTATGGAAAAAATGAATGTTTTTATTTTCTTTGGATTATTATAGTTGGTTTTGCTGGGGGATTTTTTTTGTTTTTAGCTTAACTTGTTTTTAAAAAATTGCTATTATGATTTGTCTTGAAATCTCTGAAAACACAAACTCATTACAAACAAGAATATCTTTCAGACAGAATGAAACTACAAAACCACATAGTTAATGATTTATTTGATTTATAGACAACATATTTTACTTAGAGAAATTTTTTTCTAGTTGTAGTGAGGCAACCATATGAAATCTCAAATTATGCTGTGTTATGAACAAGTAACGTCAGTTTTGCAGCAATTATAACAAGTCTATTTGTTAATTTTTAATGGGACAATTCATTCCCACAAATATCACTTACCTTGGAGAACCAATGTTGATTAAGAGAGTAATTATATATTTCATTAACAATAATAATTTATATTCCAGTAACACTGATAAGCGTATATTGCCTGCCATGTATTATATATAAAGTACTTTTTAAGCCTTAGAAAAAATAGGGTTGGTTGGTTTGTTTGTTTGTTTCTGGTACTATATATTATCTTACTCTTTTTAAGTCATAGTGAAAGACTGAAATATATAGCAGGCTGTCCATGACGCTTTTTTCATCACTCCTATCAAACACTAAACAGCATTAAAGTCTTTGGGCAAAAAAAGATACACAGTCATACTGAAGATTACAGTTCTCTTCATAAATAAGACAGAGAGCGAACTGGTGTTCAATTACTTTGGCTCAGTATAAGGAAAACAAGAAGAAATGGGTAAACAGCAGCCAAAGGTTGAATAGTTCATGTTCCTACAAGAATCTGGATCAAGTATTAGAACTTTACACCAACTTTGGTTGCCTTGTGTACTGTAAAGTAAGTTAAAAAAATCTGTTACTATACTTTTTCTGGTCAGCTGGATAACTTTCTACTATGAAATGAATCATTCAGTGTGATGAAACAATAGAAATTCATTATATATATTTTAACAAAACTTTTGACACAGTCTCCAGGTGCTATTGGAAGGTCCTTACAGCTTATGTCCACTGTTTTCAAGGCCCCTTGATTTCAGAAGGTGTCCCACACTGGTTCTATTACTCACCACTCATCATGCTGTTCATCAGACTCAAGCCATCAGTGTGGGCAAAAGAGAATTCTAACACTTACCAGACTGTGCAGGAGGAAAAAGCCCAGTTTAATACTCACCACACGACCAAGAATATTAGCCAGCTACAGCAAATGCCCAAAAGGCCCAGGTGAGCAGACAGACAGACCATAGATTATGTGAGGAAAGGCTGCACAACTGACTTGAGTCACTCTGGAGAAGAAAGGTTGATGAGGCTGCATCCTGCTCTGTTTGGATGTCTTTCGACATCCTCAAGAGGACACAGGCAGGCTCTTCTCACAGCTTCACACTAGTCACAAGAAGCCAGAAAAGATGCTCAGGTGACATCTGCAACCAATGGAACACAAAAGAGCAGCTGGGCCTCCTGCTGATGTCATAACAAGAGACAGGGGAAAGCCCAAGGGCCACAAAGGTTTCTTTTTCCTCAGCTGTTGCTGCAAAGATCTGCTCTTGGACTGCCCAGGGGCCTGCATGTGGTAACAGAGTGGGAGTGAGCAAAGAGGCCTGAACTTCCTCTCTTGAAAGGAGATTAAACTCAGAGATCACTACATGCTGTTATAGCAGGGCAATACTCATATTGTAAGATTAAAAAATAAACATCTCTTCTAATGAGCTACTAACTAGAAGTAAGCCCTTCAAGTATTAATTTTAAAAGACATGACAACTATATGTCAACTATATGATATGTCAACTATATACATACAATTCATAAGATTGTAGAGAATGTCATCTAGTAAAGCAATAGTTTATTTCACTACCCAGAAAAGCACAGTACAGATGAAATACTGTAGAGAGAAGTTTCAATTTAAATGAAAGTTACATTCCAATACCACACCAAATGCCACAAAGTAGTAAATAATTTAAGTCAGCCACCTTAGATAGCCATAGCAGTTCATTCCAAACAAATGTCAGTATTTATGAGGGCAATCAGCTGAGTATTTGCCCTGCTTCTTATTCGCATCAAACAGTATTGTTGCTAGAAAAAGAAACAGCGTCCAGTTACCTCATGTGTGTCA
The DNA here is from genome assembly GCA_020086605.1 of Lanius collurio. NCBI lineage: Eukaryota > Metazoa > Chordata > Aves > Passeriformes > Laniidae > Lanius > Lanius collurio. The sequence continues at coordinate 8,269,360 of JACBWW010000011.1, read as the reverse complement.
AACAGAGAGACTGTAGCACAGTTTTGTTGATTTGCTAGTCTCCTTTAACAGGACACATCCTCAGCAGCACGGATTTATACAAAGCATTTGTGTTGTGCTTTTGAATATTATTCTGCATCTGTTATGCCAGCCATACAAAAAGTCAAATAACTCTTTGTTTGATTCAAAACAACTTCTATTGAAAGACATATGCTTTGTCTGCACAAAGGCTTACACTGTTAGCAACAAACAGAAGCAGAAGTGAATGTTATTTTTATCTTGATGCAAAATCTGTGCCTTCAAACAGTCATTGTACACAAAGGCCACAAGATGGTAGTCTTGTCTTGAAAAGTTACATACTGACTTTTTCTAGTTAAGGAGTTGGTTATCTCCCTTGTGGCATCAGGGATTTCCAGTTCCTACCTTATTTCTCTGAAATAACTTCTCATGTGCAAGTAAAATTAAAGCTAATAGGATTTAAATCTTAGCTCAGTTTTCATCATGAAAGCAAGATATATTTTTAGAAAAATTAAGGAAATTCATATATGAGTAGTTACTTTGGGAAATTCAGAAAATTAGTGCAGCTAACAAATAACACTTGTATTTTAGGGAGGTAAAGCTCTTTATTTAAAGGAAATTCATTATTGTAATTTGGGTTTAGGATTGATTGTTTCTTGCGGTAAAAATAACTGTGATGGATTATCTGGAATAATCAACTACTTCAGCTTCCATAGAATTAAAAATATACTGAGCATCAGCAATTTTCAAAATCTAAGAGAGATTTACAAAAGTTTGAAAAATCAAGCATTTAGTTAGAGGATTCTAAGAACATTTTTCTAGATCTATTACTTATTCTAGCAGTTCCTAGTTCTAACTAGATAGAGTAGCTAATTTCTTCTTCACATGCTCTGACCACTAGGTGATTCAGTTTTATACAAAGAAAGGTGTCATTTAAAATACATTGTTTGAAATAAGTATACAAAGTCAATTCTTACATCTGTATCCTAAACCAGCCCCCTAAATTTACATGTGTTTTGAGGGACACAGACAAGTAAACATCCATGAGAGTTAGATTTCTGTTCTGGCTGCTAACTCCTCAGAGCTGATGTAGCTTTTTGAGCTGTAAGGAAACTTTAGTTTCTTTGCCAAAAGTGGTAGTATACTCCATGGTGAACAGTTATTTCAAGCATATGGAGAAAGAATGAATGGAGTTTTCTCCCAGAAATCCGTGATACACCCGTTCATTGAGATGTAGACAGATGAAACATCAGGTGCACAGCTTTTCTTGACAAACCTTGTTTTGCAATTAGTAAAGACTTCAGCAACCTTTCTGTACATACTGTGCCCTCATCTCCTTATATCATATTCTACTTTTGGTCCTGCCATTGATAGCCTTATTTCAAAAAGAACACGTTTCAATTTCCTTAAGTCAAAACTTTTCGTGGATTCAGGTTTTGTAATAATCATTACAATGACTATTGCCAGATCTTTTTTTCTTTTTTTAAGTAGCAAAATGCAGGCATTTATAAAAGTTTTTAAACACTTTAAAGTAATGCTGAAAAAAGCATGGTTTAGGATTCAGATGAAAATAAGAGAGTTTCTGGATTGCTGGTGGTCTACACTTACCTATGACATCAGAAGTGTTAGCCACACCGTCACAAAGAGATGATATGGCTTGAAAGGATTTACAACTTTGTGGTATCCAAGAGCTAGCACTATACCACTTCTGGCAAAGAGAAGACTCTTTTCTCTGTGCTGCTAGCTAGGAATGAACCAAAGGCTCAGAAAGCTAGCACAGCTTAGGGGAATTAGGAGATTTAAGTAGATAACTATGGGATACAGCAATGGAAGTTATTCATGTATCAGCTTGGTAAATTTAAAACAAATGTTTTGGGTTTCCTGTTAGGTTTGAGGTTTCGTTCCCCATCCACCCACTATAGTAGTTTTGCAGAGAAAATATTTTCAGCAAATAACATATTCCAGAAACATATTACCATGAATTCACTCAGAAATCCACTAGAGTTAAGTTGCCATAAATATTTGGGATCTACAAACAAAAGTAAGTAATTGTGAAATAACTTTACACAAAATATAAAGCTGTGGATAATTCTTCAGGAAAAGTTATTTCGCATGTGAATAATTATTGTATTTTCCCTGGAAAATTGAATTTCATGTGTCTCTTCTAAGAAAAAATTGCAAATGTCATAAATAGCAAAAATAGTCTGCTGGACAATAAGCAAAATTGTCCCACCCTGCCTGCAGGATCAGCTTTTGGACTGGATGCTTGTATTTCCACTAGAATTTGAAAAGCATTTGAAGCCAACCTGCATCTAGTAGTTTTAGCTTCCTAAAAAATCTAAGTTATTTATACACCTCAAGGTTGCAGGTATTCATAGTCATCTCCACCAAGAGAAATATTTAAAAATTTCTATGAAAAGTTTCAAAAGCCAAAAATTAATTCTGAAGAGAAGTTATAGTGTTTTAAATTTTAAAAAATATTTATGAAGAGGATTTTTTTTACTAAACTACTTCATCAAGGTTTTGTTGTTTTTACATCGCAGCATGAATATGATATACAGATAAGTTCACACACACAAACACACAGACATGCAAACACACACTGTCTCTCCACTTACTTGGATTAGAAATCCTCTAGTTACTCACAGATGACCATTTTAATTAAGACAAAATAGCTTGAAGTTGATAGGACCTTGGACCATTTGCATTACAGATTGCCACCCCAATTTAGAAAAAAAGCAAGGTAATTACCCTAGTTGAATAACCGTTTTTTGCACCACGTTGTCCCTTTGGGTTATCCATCATTGGTAGAAAAATAATTTTGAGCAGAATTTTTTTTTTCTTTTTAGCCTTCTGTTTAAGCAAAATTTTCTTTTTAAAAGCTTTAATACTTTGCTAAAAAAAGCTAAAAATCATTCTAGAATTCAGTCATATGCACCTTCAATCTGTTCAGCATTGACTCCTCAGAACAAACTTGAAGCTAATGATTGCTACTCATTGATTCAAAATGTGAAGCTGACCCTGTAGTTCTGTTCCCTAAAATAGCCTCATTCTCGTTGCTGACTAGTTCATTCTTTCTTCCTCTGCTGCTGTGTCTTTCCTTTTATATATTATATGGCTTTTGCTTTAATGGACAGACTTTTCAGAGTGCTGTCTGGTTGCATCTGACTAATGGAAAAGTAGACCTAATCTTTCTCCGGAAGTTCTGGATTAAATAGCTACACAAACATTAGAAATCAGGAGAGGCACATCAATATGTTACAAAACAGAGCTGTTCTGTCAGTTTCATAGGTTTATGAGAAGACAGCTAAACGATCCCACTCTATGCTATGACTCCAAATATTTTGATACACTGAAGTTATTCATCATTAATTTATGTAAGCAAAATTTAAAAACATATTCCAAAGCCTGTTCTCCCTCAGCTTCAAGTAGAACAGAGTGACTGCCTCGGTTATTACCAGCTCAGAGAGCCAAGAATTTGGTCTTAGCTGAGATTCCCACTCTTTAAGTATCCTTCTATAGGCATCCGGGAAATCTTTCCTAGTAAACAAGCCTCTCCTGTCTCTGAGCCCTTGCAGTTCATGCACATAGCCACTAGAGGACACTGCTAACAATGACTATTTTTTATATGTAAACATTCAAATGCTTTCCATTTGCTATCCAGCTTTTGACTTTTTCAATGATCACAAAATGATGCTTTTAGACTCTCTGACAAATAAGGTGGGGAGTCACCTTGGACATCAAGTAAGGACTTTGGCACCTTTTCCTACAGAATTCTCCATTTCTTACTCTTGGCTGGGTAAAAATCTGGCTGGATTACTGGGCCCAGAGAGTGGTAGTGAATGGAGTTATATCCCATTGGTGGCCACTTCCAAGTGGTGATCCCCAGGGCACAGTGCTGGCCCTATTATCTTTATCAAGGATTTGGACAAGTGTATAAAGCGCACCTTCAGTCAGTTTGCAGATGACACCACGCAGGTCTGGAGTGTTGACATGCTGGAGTGTAGGAAGCCTCTGCAGAGGGATCTGGACAGGCCGGATTGATGGCCCAAGGTGAATGGTATGAGGTTCAACAAGGTGAAGTTCTGGATTCTGCGCTTGGGTCACAACAAACCCAGGTAGCACCACAGGCTTGAGAAATGCTGTGGGGAAAGTGATGCAGTGGAAAGGGACCTGGGGTTTAGAGCACAAGTCTTATGAGGAGCATATAAGGGGAGTTGGGGTTGTTTAGCAGGGAGAAAAGAAAGTTGAAGGGAGACATCACTCTGTACAACTACCTGAAAGGAGGCTGTAGCCAGGTGGGTGTTGATCCTTCCTTACAGATATCAAGCAATAAGATAGAGGAAACTGACACAAGTTTCATCAGAGAAATATATTACTGGATATTAGGAGAAACATCTGCACTGAAAGGGTTGTCAAGCACTGGAAGAGGCTGCCCAGGGAAGCAGTAGAGTCACCATTCCTGGAAGCATTTAAAAGTGACGTAGATGTGACACTTATTGACATTGTTCAGTGGTAATCTTGGCAATGCTGGATTAATCGTTGGATTCTTAAAGATCTTTTCAATATAAATGTTTGTGTGAATCTATGATTCTCTGACTTATTTTCTTGCCTCTTTCCAAACCAGGTGCTTTGCAGTCTTTATTTTCTTTGTTTTCTAGACTCCTCATTATGCATTTGACTCTGTTTAGTAAAATGTTTTAAGGCATTCGAACCCTGAGTATGCCTCAGCCAAACTATCTTCAGCTACCCTTATCAGAGCCCTCAGGAATTCGTCAAGGTTACCAGAAAGTAAGCAGCACAAAATTGGGAAGAGAAGACGTTGAGAAATGGAATAACAAGACAGCAAGAAAAGTAAATAAAGAAGGACTGTACTATCCTGGACTAGAACCGATCATCTTTTTTTGAAAGGTGCATGCAGAGCACGGGGACAAGATAGAGGGAACAATCAAGTAGTGCATGATCACGTGAACACCAGTTGGAAAAAGGCATGTTTGGTGTAATGTGAACAATAAATGGCACTTGCAAAATCATATTGGTTCGCTGTCCAAAAGTCCTGAGCTCCTGCAATAAAAAAATATCAATTGTATGTCCATTACTTCTAAATACCACTCTTCAGTCGAAGAATTGTGATGATTAGGGATCATGGCTCTTGTGTGAAGAAATTATGCAAAAAAAATCTTCACTAGTACATACACCTTCCCATTTATGAAAATTTTAATACATGCTATAAACTCTGCCTTTTTACTGACATGCTTGAGAAATTCAGTGGAATTTTGGCAACTTAAAGTTTATCTCTGTCATCAAGATACTTCTCTATATGGAATTGAATAACCTTCACCCATATTTCTATATCAGAGTAGAATGATTACCAGAATACACTGTTTTATTATAGCATAAATGTCTTCTCTAGTGCAAGACTGAATTCTGAATAGATATCACTAGATAACTTTTGATCAAATGATCAGCATTCAACTAACAAAGCTACCCACAATTGCTTGTGGAATAACCAACATGTAGAAATTCCCTCAAAATTATAATGCAAATCACGTGAAGTTACAGCCTTGTTAGCAAACAACACTGTGATTTTTTTTTTGTCACTTCCAAGGAGTAATCTTCAAGTGTGTCATCACTCATATCACAGTGAGTTCTGAACAAATCAGTAAAAAACCCACATTATCTCAGATGTACAATTATTTCAACACAGCCCACAATAATTTTTTACTTACATTCACCATGGAAAAACTTTCCTTCAGAATATGAAAGCTTCTAAAATTAATGTGTAGTATCTAACTGCTCTTAAGCTAAAGATACAATGATGAATATCGATAAAAGAAAGAGTCAAATACCTTCATTAACAAGGTTCCATCAGAGGAAAGAACCCAATTTACATTCTTACATTTCAAGATTAATTTATCATAGGACAGAGAAATTTGTGGTTTTGAGGAGTACTGGTTGGGCAGGTTAGCTATTTTGTCTAGTGAATTGTAGCATGGTAGCAACTCAAGGAAAAGAATTTCTTACACCTTATTGCACCTGTATGTAGAATTAGACTGTCAGCTATCTACCTTTTGCAAATTTTATATTAAGTACTACCATTTATAATCACAGAAGAAATTATTTGCTTTTTATTTATATATTTTACATCCCTTGGAAAGTTTAGTATAGATTTTTTTATAGCTTTTTTTATAGCTTTTTTTATAGCTTTTTTTATAGATTTTTTGGGGTTTTTTTTTTACAGCTTGAAAGCTAGTGCTGAAAAGTAATAAAAATATTTATTCACTTTTACAGAGGTATAATCAATAAACCCATTATCCAAAGATGATTTCTTTCTCTGGCCAACATTTTTGGGAAATTAAAAAAAAAAAAAAATCAAACATATATATCCTTCTTTTTTTCCCCTGAAAAAGAACACCTTCTCTTTTTTTTTTTTTAAATCTGTTATACAGACATGGACAATTGATTGTTTTTTGCCCATACAGAGCAAGTTCAAAAAAACCAGACTAATAGGTAGCACCTAGAGTGTGTAACTGGGGATCAAATCATAACAGATGAGCAGGAAATAAGGGTTATTAATAAAACCCACACTTATTCAAGCTTTTATTCATGTTTCACTCTTTAAGAAATTTCTTTCCTCATGTCACCCTCAGTTAACTTTTTAGTAAAGAGGAAACTGAGCACCATTTTCCTGACAGTGCAGGCCTTACCTGGAAACAGGTCACAAGGTAAGCCAAACCCTATTCTTTGAGAAGTCTCACCAAGGCATTCTTGTGTGTCCAGTTACATTTCTCATAGCAACAGCCAGTATTGTGTCCCTTCAAAATCATGTTTGGATAATATAATTAAGTCTTATAATTGGCCTTGTAACAGATGAATTCATAAAACATTTGCTGACTGAAGGTGTCTTTTATGGTTTGGGGTTTTTTTCTTCACACATGGTAGAACAGCTTATTCACACATTTGGCTGTGTTTGGCTCTCTCCTATATATGAGAACAAATTCTCAAAATGTGGCTAGAAGAAATCAAACACATTTGAGAAAGCAACAAAAAAGTTTTATACAAGTAAGCTTGATGGGTTTTTTTCTTTGGATTCAGTTGGCTTTACAGTCTGTTGCACAGAATTTGAGTGATGTTGCCACTGCTTTTCTTAGCTATATGTAAGTCACTCCATTTTCTAGCTGTATGACTAAATCCTGGATAGAATAGTTCTATTCTTAATAACTTTAATGACTTAATAGAATATTGTGTCTTTTAAATTTAGTCACTTTCTTCCTAGTAATTTCTATCACCTTTTCTAACTTTAATTTCTTCTCTTGACAGATTTTGTTTAATTTCTGTAAAAGGGAAATGCATGCTCAGAAAAGAGTACACTTACACCATTATTTTTTGTCATTCTTTGGTTGTACTTTCCCAGGAGGATTTCTGTTATGGCCCCACAACTGTAGTATTTCTTGCAAGAGAAAAAAAAATACCAGAATTGTGACAAACTCAACATGGCAAAGGGAACCTATCTGTTGGACTTCATAAATTCTTTCCTTGAAGTTTTCTGATCTTCTTAGAGTTGAATAAGTAATATTTTGAAAGATATGATTTCATACTACTTACTGGTGAGAAAATGCCGTACTCAGGCTATGAATTGCAAAGAAAAACATTAAAACTGAAGGGCATCTACACAGAGATATAACTCAGGGAGCTTGCTTTGATTCTATTTCATAAATAGGGATGGACTAATCTACTGTTAAATCTGTCCTAGTTTATCTTTGTAAATAGAGAGGTGGCTCAGATTACTGCCAAACCTTCAGATCTCATTTGGGGGCAGCATTTGCAGAGTTCCTGAAATTGTGTTTTGCCATAGCTGGATATTGCCTTGACATATGAAGATCAACACAAGATTTTTACTCATCCAATTCATCAGGGCTTTTGGCTGCAATCAAGACCAACTTTTCTAGTTTACCTGTTAAAAGCAGTAATAACCTAAGCACATCATCACCTCTCTTTCCTAGGATCTTGGACACTGCTCAGGTATTCTGAGTCATATTATAAACACTGATAGATTGAATTTCTCAATTTTTATGATTCTTGAGTTTAACATCTGTTAAAACTGAATGTTTTAAAACTAACCTCCTCCATATTGGGAATAAAAAATGCCCCATTGTATTAATTGTAAGCATTACAATTCCCATAAATAAAGAGTAATCGTATTCAGTGCTTATCATACCTGATTTCCTTTAATGACTAGGTAACAAACTAGGTGATCAACCACAATAAGTATTTTAAAAATTTCACTCAGGTTATGAGCCAGGATGGAATGAGTGTCTGACCTGACAGGAGAATCTCCAGTAAACATGCTAGATGATAAAGGAACATGGAAGAAAATCTAGAGGAATAACCAAGCACATAATGAAGGCACCTCAAGGGGACTATGGTATAGTATAATGCACCACGTTTTAAAAAAACAAACCAAACCAAACCAAACAAAACCAAACCAAACCAAAACAAAACAAAACAAAACAAAATATGTAAATGGAAATTAGCAAACCACAAGTGAGTATGGTCTTGTTAGATAAAGCAAAAGCAAAGCACAACATCAAGGTGATTTGACCAGCTTCCAGGGCAGTGAAGTAGGGTCACCGTTATGCAGTGACTTAGATACACCCTGATTTCCAAAAGTAATGTAAGCTTTTCTGAAGAAAGACTTTGTGTTTCTCCAGATTCTCCTTTGATTCTCCAGAATATTTTAGCACACATTTCCTGCATGCCTGTAGCTAGCTGAGGAATTTCAACATACACTGCTTTCAACATTTGGTTGGGGTGTCTATATGGAATTCCATTGTGTGAAACAGAGAGTTCAGGTTGTGTGTCCAGTTCTTTTGCTCAAAACAGATGGAGATCTTTCTTAAAAGAAAGGCTTTGTATTTGAAAGGACAATTCATTTAACAAAAGACTATTGGTTAATAGTGTGAAAATTTGTAGTTGGTCTTAGTCTTAAAACAAAAGCAAGGAAACTATGAACAGAATTAGAGCTATAGGTAGATGTTATAGATGATATAGATAGATCTAGATCTAGATACAGACATAAATATAGATATAGATGATATAGATACAGATACAGATATAGATATAGATATAGATATAGATATAGATATAGATATAGATAGATATATAGACATAGACAGACACAGACATAGACAGATATACAGAAAGAGAGAGAGACAGATAGTTCTGTTTATTTCTCAGAAATAATAATTCAACACAACTGTATCAGATATCATAACCAATACTTCAAAAACCTGAGTAGGTAATCCAGGAACAAAATCACAGGAAGGTGCCATGGTCTGAAAATAAGAGAGATGTACCTACTGTCAAATGCTAAGGGAGAATTGGTAGACACCTCCTTTCAAAAGCTAAACAGTCTTTTGTGTGAAAGAGTGTTCGTATTTCTATTTCTCATTGCCAGAAAGAAGGGCCTGGATGTCAACAATGGGACTATTTGTAATACTTTAGAATAACTTATGCTAATAAGAAATTTATATAAAATGTTAACAGGCATGCAAAGGAAAAGAATTATGGAGTTGAACTAAATCAAAAAAAATTATATGGTATTCACATGAAGAAAAATATTACAAATGTGTCTCTCAAAGTGTAGAAGCCAGCTAAAAAAGTGATTTTTAAATTTTAAAAATATAAATAAACCAGTTATGGTGTTATTCTTACACTGACAGATTGCATATTCCTTCAGTAAATTGTAACAGTAGCCCTGTAAGAAGCATAATTAAAAATCCTGCATTTATTTTGGTTTGGTTTTTTCCCAAGAATCTAGTACAACTGTAAAGCTTGTAGAATATAATGGCGTGAAATATGCATCACATGGGAAGCTCACAGAGTGCTTCCTATGCACATTCAGTGTGAGTTCCCGGAGCAATGTACGCCATGTATCTCAGAGGCATATTTTAACATGAGTTTATCTCATTCAAAAGTCATCTGTCTAAGTCATCTCAGATGTCTTTATTTCCTCTGTATGTCTCACAGGAACAAGATTATGCAATATCATTTTCCTATTACATAATATTTATATATATACCTGTTGTTTGCATGCATAGCTTTTACTTTCCTTATTAATCTGTCTTTATCTAAAAACATGAGTTTTCTCACTCTTACTTCTACAGTTCTCTCCTCCATCCCACTGAGAAGAATGAGAAAGCAGCTCTATGGGGCTTAGTTTCCAGCTGGTGTTAAACCAAGACAATTTTAAAAATTACCTGTGTAACTCTGTTTTGGTCTCTTCATTCATATTATTTAACCTTTTAACACACTTATTAAGGCCATCTGTATCAAAAGGAGACTTTTGAGGATAGGAAATAAACTTGTTTTTTTACCAAAGATCACAATATTCAGATTTTTTATGAAATTCCAATTCCTTCAAAGTTAGCATTCCATGAGTATAGAATCATCACATCTATGTTTCCTGGAACTTTTCTTTGTTTTTTTTTTATTTTCTTATTTTACTCCCTGAAGTCACTAATCTCTGGTATTAACACAGGGAAAATGTGAAATTATTGAATCTTAAGATATCTGTGAATTAGAAAAAGTTGTTTGTCTCATCTCATTATACAAAAACAGCAAATGAATGTTTTTAGGGCACAGGTTAGTTGAAGGCAGAATATTAATTCTGTATGAAAGCATCTCATCAGCTTTTGTGGGGTTCAAAAAATACAGAACTTTCTGCACAAGACAATAAACCAAAATATATTCTGGTAAGGAGAAATGTTACAGTGCAATAGCTGTCATTTCTACAGTGAGAAAACTGGTTAATAATTTATTGTATGGCAAGCCAGAATTTAAAATCTGTTTACCTAGTCATCCTCTGGGGTCTTTAAACTACATATTTGAATTAATCTGTTTGCTTCTACTTTCTTCAGTGAGACATTTTGGGAACCAGTGACAACAGCCCCTTTCTCAATCCCTTTCTCTGTTTTGCTGACTGCCAACACCTCATATTCTCAGTTGTGTTAGGCTCTTGTGACTGTCCTCAAGACAACTTTGTAAGCAAACAAATTACACAGAGCTCTGTGCTTTTACCAGGTATGCAATGTGACAGCTTTGATGACAAAGCCCCAAAATGGAAAACAGCCTGCAGGTCTTTGCGCTACTGTAAAATGACAGAAACAATATAATTAGGTTAAAGACTCTAAAACATTACCCACAGCATTGTGTAGGAAAACTTCACAAGCCTTAGCAGTGTCATATCAGATGATAGTTCTATATAGATAAGTTATAACACTTCTCTAAGGTATAACACTATCTGTAGATAAGTAATAACCTTCGCATTTGAGGACAAAAAAAAGTAGTTTCAAAACTTAAATATAATAATTGTTAACTTGGTCAAAAGACTAGTCAGAGATGTAATTTTACATGTTTGAACATACAGGCCTCCCTCTATATTTTTCCCCATCTAGATAAAAATAACAGAATTTACTTTTACTTATGTCTAATTTAAGAAGAGCCTTAGACAGTTTTGATTAATATAACACAACAATGAACTGTCCAAATAAAGTGAATAACTCAAGAATGCTTTAACTACTATACATTCACAGTGCATTTGCTGAGTCACAGCCCAAATATAAAATTGATTTGAGGAATTCAATCTCAGCTTTAGCAGAAAAAGTGCAATTCCAAATCAAGTTTCCCAAGGCCATAGTAATTCCCTAAATATTCAGGGTCACAAGAATTTTGAGGAGTCCTTGGTGTTTGAAGAAAGACATGACCTTTTACATCAAACAAAAGATTAAAACCCAAAGCCTTCCAATCTCAGAATTGGTAATGAGTGCAATGTGAGTGAGAGCACTCTGGCTGGGGAACGATCAAACAGTCATCAGTGTGGGAGTGGGTTTCTTCCAGCTGGGGCTGCCCATTATCTCAGGTAGCAGCAGTGAACATGTAACTGCTGTAGCAGCCAAGTGCTGTGGCCAGAAAGCAGCAAAGCACTGCTGGAAAATGTGTTGTGTTCTATGTGTGTGACCACGAAGGCTACACGTGAGCAAGGGCACTTATATACCTTTGCTTAAGCTGTGTGTGCCCCCTGCAGTGTAAACCTAAGTCAGATTAGATTTCTGCCCTGGACATTTTTCAGAAATGGTGACTGTATAATACTACTGAAAAAGACAGCAGCTTAAAAATGTGAGATTTCTTTCCAGTTAAAAGACATTTCAGTGCAAGAAATGTGAGACTGTTGAATATAAAGTTTGCAATCTGATCTTTTTAGATTTGTCCAGCCAAACAGGAAATAAAATGTGGCTGGATTCACTCCCTTACCTGCATCCTGGGAAAGGAGTAGTCTCAGATGTTGTGCATTTCCAGTGGTGTTATATCATCCAAGTGGAAATGTGCAAAGAGCACCTGAAGAAGGTTGAATTTCCAAAATTACTGAACTTCATTACTGGAGAAATTTAGAATATACATTGACTTGAGAATCCAAAGCAATCATAATATTAAATAATATACACATCAAATTCAGACATAAGAAATTATGTATCAAATAGTAATTCATTTTTAACAAGGTGAAACATGTCGAGTGTGCTCTAGTTAGGAGACTAAATTTGCCTGGGACCATTCTCCAGTGGTGAGGCCAGCTGCCCCTGAACAGCCTGGATACATAATATTAAACTTTCTTATCCTTTGAAACAAGGTCACAGACTAACTTCCAGATGGGAATGATTCCTGGAAATGATCACTATAGCTTGCAGACTACACCCATGAATAACCAGCGGGATGGGCGAGAGGCACACAAGTTATTGTTATAACAGTTTGGTGATACAGGATGCTCCTGGTCACTATTTAATTTACAACTATAGAAACAGCTTACATATCCTCTATTTTCAGCATCTTCAGTGTAAATAGCACCAAAAAGTATGATAATACAAGACTAATTCAAATAAAAACTTTGCAAATTAGGTGAGTTACTTTTGGTTATATTGTGTAAGTATGTGCAGAGCTTGATATAACTCAGGGTGAATGAAAAGAGTAACATCATCTCACCAGTAAAACCCACCGCAATGGACATTAAGAGTATTATTTCAAAGTAAAAAGAATTAGATATCAAGTTTATATGGGAACCTTTAAAAATTCTAGTAAAGGTGTCTCAAGGAAATGTTCTACATTTCAAATATACAACTCAATTAATGCTATTTTAGCTGGATTTTCTGTATATGAACTTTTACTTCAATTTCCAGATCACATTCACCACACTATTAATTAAAATATTCTGTCTTAGACAGATACTGTTCTCAAACTTTCAGACTTTAAAATAACACAGAAAACTATTGCAGACAAATACAACATAACTCTCTTAGAAGAGTCTTGTGGTTGTCTTAGCCAGACATGTAAGATGCAACTATAAAAATAATTTTTTACATTAAAAAAATAACCCAATAGAAACCAGCCAACCAAAACAAGGAAACAACTGGAAAAAACCTAAACCACTACACTTCCATGGGAAATGGAATTTTAAAAATATCTTCTGCTTAATTTTGACATGAAAGCTACCAAAGGCAAAAAACAAACAAACAAACAAACAAACAAAAAAAAAATCTGACAAATGTTTTAAGTATCTGTACTTGTATATATCTGTATTTGTAGGAAAAAAATATTTGAACAATATTTCTTGTTCAGCACTTACCTTGATAATATTATTTAACACTGATATTCTTAGAAGCTATCACTTTGCTTTAATTTTCCTAAACTTACAGTTCCACAGCTGTTCAATCTGAGCAAGAGATGCCTCCCATCTCCTGTCTTCTTTATGCCAGTACTAGGACTTATGCAGCGAGATAGTTCAAAATTAGTTAAATTGTCCTAATTTTCCTTCATCTAAGTTAGATCCTGGATCTACTTTATCTTATTTCTAAATACCCATTACAGTTAACATAAGTGGGCTGGAATACACAACCAGAAACACGGAGACAGAAGGAAGATTAGATCAAGGCAGAAATAGGGATAACCTCCTTATGGCAGTAGCTTACTCAGTTGCTTCATGGAACTTGTCTTAGTTCAAGTAAATTCCAAGTTTATCAGCATGTTTTTTATGCTATTAAATCCTTCTTCAGAGAAAATTGTTCAGCTTCTCATCAAAATTTTCTCCCTAAGAAGGAATAACTATGAAATCATAGCATCAGCTATTGATTTAATCTTAGAATAGCCTTACATATAATATAATTTGAACTCATTTAAAGAGATATAATAACTTATTTGCAAAAAAATAGTAGTTATTTGACTGCCTTCAATAGCAAATCTTTGTGATCAAACTGAGAGTTTTCACCATGCCCAGATCTTAAACTAACATTCATTACAGTCTTCTCAGAGGTGTTTCCTCTGGACTGAAAATTTTCTGGAAACAAGACTTACACAAAAGTTATGAAGAGACAATGTCAAGTGAAGTTCAGGTAGACAATATTCCCTGTTTTACGCTTGTCTACCAAGCCAGTCTTTTCATCACAGAAATTGATCAGGTAATTCAATATTACAGTGCAACTAGAACTTCAGAGCGACACCTGAGCATCTCCACAAGGAATGAATATATTAATATATGTATCAGGATTCCTCAACATAATGAACAATATAGAAAAAAAAAGGTATAATAAAATCCTCCTTTTTTTTCATAGACCTTTGGTTTACTGGAATATTTCCTTTCATTTGTTACTATACTTGCAAGTCTGCAAGTTCAATTGGCCCACTCCAAGTTTTTTTTTCATAATACAAGCCAAATATTTCAGACCTGTGGGAATGCATACAAGGGAGAATTCCTTTACTTTCTATTTTATTAAAACACCAGTAAGGCCCTATTAAAACCTTAGTGTCTCACTGGAAAGCTTGGATGTTCCCATACTCTTCAGCTGGAATTGAAAGGTGAATCTGAAAGACAGGTATGAAACGGGTATCTGAGAGTCTTGTGATGAACAAAAACTGGTCCAAGCATAATAAAATCACAATCTTTTGAAAAATTAACTTCTATGAGCTCCCCCCTTCCCCAGCTTTATTTAAAGGAATATATTTACTGATAAGTTTCAGACTTATGCTTGCAGAATATTTTCCAGTGATTTCAGCCCTTCAAGTGACCCAGATCTTGGCTCTGAAGAGACATCCTGGGTTCCTTGCAGGGTTAATAAAGAGATTACCCAGCTCCCAGGATAATGGGCATTTGATAGTAGAGGCAATGGACATGTTGAGGAGAATTGGGAAAATAACAGAACCACGTGTCTTGTTTGTAGAATAAATAGATTCTTAAACAATACTGGGAACTGATGTAAAGAACTTTGGGGGACTTGTAAGAACAACAAAGCAGAAAGAAAAAGATAGAAAGAAAATCTCAAGAACTAGTAGGGGAAATTTGGCTTAGGTCCAAATGGATGTTAAGCACCAAGCAGAAACAAGTAAATACAACTGAGTCAGAGTAGGAGACGACTGCTGGGGGAAAGGCTAACAGAGAAAAGGGGCATAATTAAGTGGAAACAGGATTTTCTGCATACAGGGAGTAGAAAGACCAACCTAAGAGGAAAACAGTCTGTAAAATGAGAACAATGGAAGAGTGGTGAAGAAAGTAATATGGGAAGGAGATAGGTAGGCAGAAAGCCCCAAGTATATAAAAAATGAGAGTTCAGCTTGTAGTGAATGCTATCAGCAAGTTTCATAACAGCTGGCAAAACAGATAACATCCATTCATGAATGCTATTTTCTTCCATACATGGTGCTGTGAGCTAGAGTTGGCAGTCACCCCATGGTCTAGGATGCTTGCTTCAAAATGCCTTGTTAACACATACAATATTGTAGTAAAAACATGCTGATTTCATTTTGTGTGCACAATTCTCTGTAATGACATTTTTGCACACACCTTCTAGAGGACTACCACTTCCTTTTGTTCCCAAGAGGGGCATGCCTCATTAAATGGACATCTTTTACATAGTTTGCTCTCTTTCTCAGTTTCATTCCTAAGTCTTATTTATCACGCACTGTTGGATTCCACTTTGAAGAAAGACCTATTGAATTGTTGATTTCCCTGAGGCTTTTCACTGCCCCATCATTATAGCATTTGAGGACTTTACCAATTGACATATATCTTTACAACACCTTTTATGTGAGGAAGCACTCTAATCTCAATTTGAAGATAGAACTCTAAGGGTTTCTAATAGTTCTGTGTACTCATTTTGACTGAGATTACTGTTTACAGGTCCTACATTCCAAGACCAGTTTCAATAGATTCTTATGTTGCACCTTTGAGGATTCAGCCATCGGCAATTAAGTCTTTAGGATCTCAGACTGGTCACCCTAAAATGATCTTTCCAAAAATGTTTAGGCTGGTTTCCTAGCATTGCAGATACTGACGTAGACACTGGAGGGATGTAAGTTTTTTTTGAATTTGTGGCTTTCTGTTGTGTGGGCTATGAAACTGTCTGTTGCCTTCAAAAATACTTCCTTGGTTGCACAAGAACACAGGCTGAAACAAATTGATTGTCTCATAACCTTCACCATGGACTTTTGTTCATAAATCTATTCAATGTTTTATTTCTAATTCCTGGGGTTTTTTTCCAAGGAAGCCAAGGTGGGTAAGGACAGTCATTTAAGAAATTTTAGAATAAGATTAATATTAGGAATCCTATACAGATATTTCAAAATCTAGATAGATAACCACACCAAAAAAAAAAACGCATATATTCCAACCTAGTTAATTCTGTGATTCTGTGCTTCTGTGATTCTGTTCCATACAGAGTCAGTCAACTGAAACTTCTTAGCCTTTCTCTTCTATGAGAGAAAAGGAAAAAATGAACAACAAAAAGAAGTGGAGCAATGTATTGTTAGATAAAGAAATAATTTCCGTCCTCCCAGTAGTAATTGCGTAACAGTAGGAAGATGAAGCTCAACGCATACAGCTTCCCTTCATGATTGGACAGACCTTTAAGGCATATTTTCTCAATGCAAGTGTGGAGATAGATGCATAACTACACAAAACTATCATGCTAAAAAAAATCTATACAAAGCAACTGTGGCTCCAATGAAAAAAATACCCTGTCACTAGTAGGGATTTTTTCCTACTTATGTATTTTTTCCTTTGCATAGGAATTATGCATACTTTCTACATTTAATATGGCCACTTAATAAGGAAAATGCTGATGTTAAGATCTTTTTGAAAATATATGCTGAAGTATCCCTAGGAAAATGCACTGTTTCAATTAAATCCTGATACTCTCATCTTCAACAAATTAGACTTTCATAACAGCATAATTTTAAGATCTTTTTTAACATTAAACAGATTGCAAGAAGTTTGAATTTTCTCATTTGAACTGCTCATGGCAACAAGCAAATACATGTAACTTACAAATTAATCATTCAATATAAGCCTATAGAAACATGAGTCTTCCTTTCCTGCTTTAACCTGCTCTAGATGGCATTGACAATTTGTACCTATGAGGGTCTATATTTTAATCTATAGCTTAAGTCTCTAAATATCTTCTAAGTCTGATAGTACTAGGAAAGACTAAACTATTAACAGATTCTGCCTTTTCACTGAATCCTTTCAGAATTTTCTGCCTCACTTTTTGGCAAATCTTATTTCCATCCATGAGAATGCACTTTAATCCAGTTGCCTGATCCCTACCCCTGTTATGATTTTTCAGCAGGATTATTCAACTGCAAAGAGAAATTGATTTGTACTAGTACTGTGCCTGTAAACTGGCTATAAAAGCAGGAACTACAAAAATTACAAGCTTTCACAACATAAGAAATGCTATTTGATGGGGAAAAATTAGTACAAAGATATACAGAGCAAAGTCTATAAATATTTACATCTCAAAAGGTCAAGGGGGCTGGATAACCTGCTTTGTTTTCATACTTTCTTGTCTTACATTTTCATTTTCATGCTGGAAGTTTTTTAAGTTTTTTGTCTACAGGCAAAAGAAGTCAAAGAGTAAAGCAAATAATTTGTTTAAAACCTGCAAGTGTTTCTTCCTATGGAAATATTCTACCCCATCAGACAACAAAAATCAAATACAAAGCCAGTCATCTGTTATAGTTCATCTCTCTTGCACCCTTCTGTCACCCTTCACTATTATCTTAGAATAGTTTGGCTTAGAAGGGACCTTAAAGATCACATAGCTCCAATCTCCATTCTGCATACAGAGACACCTTTAACTAGATCAGATTGTTCAAAGCTACATCCAACCAGACCTTGAACTCTTCCAGGGATGGGCCATCTACAATTTCTCTGGATGACCTGTTCCAGGGTCTCACTGATCTCACAGTTAAAAATATTTTCCTAATATCCAATCCAAAACTATCTTCTTTCAGTTTAAAGCCATTACCCTCTCATCCTATCATTACAGATCTTAAATAAAATTTGCCCCCATCTTTCTTATAAGTCTCCTGTAAGTACATATATAAGCTGCTACAAGGTCTCCCTGGAGCCTTCTCTTCTTCAGGCTGAACAACAACAACTCTCAAACCTTCCTCATAGGAGAGGAGTTCCATTCCACTGATCATTTTCATGGCACTCTTGTGGGCCAACCCTAACAGGTCCATATATTTCCTGTGTTGAGGCCCACAGAGCAGGATGCAGTAATCCCGGTGTGGTTTCAGTGGAGAAGAGTAGATGAATAGAGTTTCCTCCTTAGAACTTCTGGCAACGCTTCTTTTTAATGCATCCTTGTACCCCAGGATAGAATTGGGTTTCTGGGCTGGAAGTACACATTGTTGGCTGATGTCTTAAGTTTCATCTACCAATAACCCCAAGTTCTTGTCTGCAGGGCTACTCTCATTCTGTTCTTCACTCAGTCTGCACAGATACAAGGAATTACTGGACCCAGAAGCAGGACTTTGTATCCAGCCTTCTTGAATTTTATGAGGTTCACATGAGTCCATTATCAGAATTGTCATGGTCCCTCTGGATGGCACGGTCCCTCTAGCATATCAACTGTACCACTCAGAATGGTGTCATCTGCTGAGGATATACAAAATCCCACCAATGTCATCAATGAAGATACTAAACAGTACTGATCCAAGCACAGACTCCTGAGGGTGTAGTTCCTGTTATGCATTAAGCTGTTGACAAAACCTCTTTGGATATGACCAGCCACCCAATTTCTTATCCATCAAAGAGGGTCCATCAAACTCATATCTATCCAATGTAGTGACAAAGACATTTTGTGAAACACTGTTAACCTCATAGACGTCAATATTGATGACATCAGTTGCTCTTCCGTTATCCACCAACGCAGTCCCTCCGTCATACAAATTTAGGAAGAAAGAATATAACAGTTCAGTTGGAAATCCTAGAATTGTAACTGACTTCACTTCTCACAAATCTCATGACCTTTTGCTTGAAAGCAGGTAAAAAATTATACATGCTAGTAAAACTTGATGCAAATCATTAGAAATTCACCTCCTAAATCTACACCAGACCATAAATAATGACATGAGGACAACAAACTAACCTTAAAATCAAGATTAAAATAAAATATTAATCAAAAAAGCACAAAGTAGTTCATTTCCAAGAGAAATTCAAAACAGTCCTACTTGAATTCAGATAAAGTACAATTGTTCATTTCACTGTTACAAAAATTAAGAAGCCCTACAGACTTTAGTTTCCTTGTTAGTTCAGTAACATATCAGTAGAAATCTATTAGACAGAACACTTTTCACAATAACATTGTGGTTTTTCCTTTTTTTCCAACAACTGTTAAGCAAAACATATTTGAATACTACCATGGAATCAGTAGAGAATTGAATGAAAGAGGTTGGGTAGGCCAGCCTTCCACTCAAAACAACATAATATCCAACATCACAAGCTAAATATGACTTTGCCAGTCTTCAAAACTTTCAAGGATGATGTGTCAACAGTCTGTTTCTATTCTGCACTGTTGTCCCAGTAATTTTACCAATGTCCAGTCTGAGCAATCTCAAGTAATGTTTGTTGGCTGCTGTTCCCTAGTCTATTGTCTGGCACTACCACTGACAGTCTAGCCCCATCACCTTTGTACATCCACTTTCAGATAGCTGCAGTCTGCTACCATGGGGCTCCTCAATCTCCTCTTTTTCAATCTCAGCAAGCCCAGTCCCCCACTGCCAGCCTCTCCTCTTAGCTTGTGTGTTTCATGCCCTTACCCATCTTAAAGTTGCATATGGGAAACTCACATAACTGCTATTGGCTTTCAATCAACCAACTTTTGAAAATATACAACATCATGAAGTTAATTCTATTTATATTTTGAGATGCGTTACATTAATGTCACGTGAGCACAATAACACTAACACATATGCTTCAAGAAAATAATGAATGTTTCAGAACATAGAAATCAGAATGATTTGTTAAAAGATGAAAGAGAATGGGAATTATTTTACCTTCAAGTCTTTACTCTTTAGTTGGGATATTCCTTTAACCTGGGATATTCTTTTAACTTGTTATTTATCCATTCACCTAAACATTCCTTAATTATAAGACTAATATCTTCCAGTGTCAAAAGTGTCCTAATTAATACATGAAACTCTATATCCCTTTGTTTAAAGAAAGTATAATATTTGAGTTTTCAATTCATACATTGTGTTACTTCCACAGGTGACTGTATCCCTTAACATAATTCTTCAGACTCATCATCTCAGCATATCACAGAATTGTTGAGAAACATATATTTAATATTCTATTTTCATGTGTAACATGTAAATTTGATTTCAAGACTATAGAGTTATCAGGTCTCTTCAGTTTTATGTTGAATAAAAAGAAATCTTTATTGCCTCTCTTTGTAATCTATTTGATAAATTTAAATAATACGTTTGTCCATTATGGGAAGAAGTCCATCTTTCTTTATAGACAGTATCAAAGAATCAAAACTACTATTTTCTTTTTTCCAAGTATGTCCCAAAGTATTTGAACACACAGATTTTTTTTTTGTTTTGTTTTAGTTCAGTAGAATATCTTTATTGCCTCTAAAATTTATTTCCACGTTCCTGAATAGCAAGCTACATCTATGTGATTATCCAATTCCAGCCTATGAAGAATACAGTTCTGGAATCTAATTCCAATTATTTCACCTAACAACTGTGAATTCTACTTAGTTTAAAGGTTTCATTCAGATGACTGTGTTGAAAGAACTGTTTGGGCTTTTTTTCCAGCAAGTCAAACACACTTAGTTTTTATTCTGTCCTCTGATTGAAATTAATGACGTACTTGCTTGTACATCGAAAGAACAATGAATTATTATTAATTCCTTTTTTTAATAAATATTTTCAAAATACCCCTTCCATCCTGGTATTGGTTTACAATTAGCATCTTTAACTTAAAAGTTATCTCCAAATCAAACTGTTTGAATGGATAATAAAAAAGTAATATATTTTCCAACAAATTTTTGTACCAAGATCTGTTTCACACTAAGTTTAAAAACCTCCTTTAACTACTCTGCATATTGTACAAAATTTTGCTGGATACATAGTGATTTTGTAGCCTAGTATAAAATGAGGTCATGTTGTCTGACCCAAAGCAAGACTCAAATTAAAGTTTTTTTGCATTTTCTTCCAAAGCCCGACATATAAAAGTCTAAGTAAAGACAAAATTTTGGAAATAGTTGTATGTATATTCATGTGTCCTCTCTGTAAAGTCTGACATTAGTTATCATCACGAAATTAAACGCTAAAACTATAGCAGTCATTAAAAGTCGGTGAACTGGGTTTTTAACACTATATAATTGATCATATTACTCATATTGCCTGCAGTGTTATTTTTACAGAAAAGAATGAAATCAATATTAGGATCCAAAATAGCAATAGGTTTTACCATTACTGTTACAACACTTGTTAGAAGAAATGTAGTCTTAACTGTTGTAAGATCTTGTAAAAAACATACAGCTTAATATTTATGATTTTTTGGGTGGTTGTGTCATTTTTGGTTTTTTTGTTTGGTTTGGTTTGGTTTGTTTTTTGCTGGTGGATTGGTTAGTTGGCTGTTGGGTTGGGTTTTTTCCTCCCAGAAAAGCAAGTTTTCCTCAAAATCCAAGAAAGAATGACTACATAGTGACCTACAGAAAACAGTTTTCCCAGAACATCTAATCTCTATGTTGAGCAGGCTTTAGGCTGTGGTATAACTTGTACAGCTCTGTGCTTGCCTTTCTAGATGAGGAGACCAGATTGAAACCCTGAAAATGTCTCAGGTGAGAAACACGCGAAGAAAAGGGTCTCCAAGCCTGTGGTACTCACACAAAATTGTTTACATTAAAACCATTACAATCTTTCCAGGCTTTAGACTGATATTTAAGTTATAGCCTTCAGTCTTCTTCCTACCAGTCTCGTAAAATGAGAAGCAGTCGCACTGGCTTTTTCTGCTATTCAAAGTTGCTCACCAAAATAATTATGCAACAGATAGAGTTATAGTTGTCTTCAAGTAAAAGGAAAAGACACTCAGGTCCTCATTAGAGGAGGTGTTAGAGGACACCAAGCAATGAGAATGAAGCATTTCTTTAAAAGAACCACAATTGCTCATGAGTTTTTATTGAATCCCATGTTTGGTTTTTTAATTTTTAAAAATCCATTAAATGAGTAAAAAATTATGTGAACTATTAACAGAACAAAATCTATGAGCTATTCTTATGTAGCTTTGAAAATGGAGGAAACAGTACTGAAAGGAAGAAATTTTGAACAGCCAAAATATTTCCAAGAATCATAAATTAATAAACACCAAACTTCGAAATGTTGATTTTGTTGCAGAAAGAATTAAGTACAGGATTTTATTCAGTTTTTGGTTTTCCCATGTCAAAAATATGTTGTGACCCCATTGGGGAAGAGGGGAGGAGTGTGAAGAGTCCTCTCCCTGGGGACAAAGGAGCAGCAGAGACAATGTGTGATGAACTGACCACAGTCCCGATTCCATGTCCCTGATCCTCTGGCAAGAAGAGGTAGAGAAATCAATCCCTGGGAAGGACAGAGCAGTGGGGGCGAGGTGTTTGAAGATTTACTTATTATTTCTCATTTCCCTACCCTGATTTGACTGACAATAAATTAAACTAATTTCCCCAAGTCAGCTCTGGTTTCCCCATGACTGTAATTGGTGAGTGGGCTCTACATGCCCTTCTCTTTACCCATGAACATTTTGTTATGCTTTCTTTCCCTTGCCCTGCTGCTTTGGCAGGCCTGTGATGTCCAGCCAGGGTCAAGTCACCACTGTGTTTTAAATAAACATTAAAGATTCCACTCCTTTTTCTTCTATGCCTTTATTCACTCCCCTCACCCTCCCACCATAATTAGTCCCATCTACAAAAGATTGCATGAATTTATTTTCCTGAAGATAATCTTTGATTTATGAATTAGCACAGTCTTTGAATTTATACAATGCATCTAGAGAAACTGCAGATACACTGACCAAAGCATAGATACAGACAAGGAAAAGAAATTCAATCCTGTTAAATCAACGCCATTTTTTCAGGGAATGAAAGAAGTTGTTTGGAAGCAGCAAAGTCTGCCCCCTACAGATAAATCAGAAAAAAATCATATTTTTTTAAATTTAAAGTTACAAAAGTATCTCTTTTGAGATAAGCATGGATATCTGCTGTGTGCTGGAGATATCAGCACTGGAACAGCGATCACTGTCACTATCTGACACCCAGAAAAAGGTGAGATACTGCTTAAGTGGGCTTTTTGGTATCTTCACATATATTTAAGAAGACTGTGAGAAGAAGGGCCTCAGGACAACCAGAAGCTTCCATATGGTCAAAGACAGATTAAGCAGTTTTGAGAAAATGTCAGGGAGGGTTAAATAATATCCTAAAGAAAGAGATATGTAAAGAGAGATATTTTAATGAACAAGAAAAAATAGAAAACCTAAGCTGAGGAAAAAAAAGTACTAGAAAGATTTTTTTGCCATTTATCTTTCAACTAACATCTAATGTGTTTTGTCATGAAACAGTCATTATTCAGAGCAGCTATGGCTTTGCTAGTGCAGGAAAATGTGTACCCATCAGCATGTGGTTATTCCCCAAAAGTCTTTGCTAAAGGAAAAGAAAATTCCTTTAATTTTTCCAGATGAGTTTGATAGTCACTTAATGATTTTAATTGACCTCCGGTGTTTCTTTTCATGTGCCAGCTCTGCACCTCATTTGACCTCAGGCTTGGAGAAACTAATTAAATATGAGCACAGAGACAACTTTCAAATTCCAGAGCCAATATAGATAACAAAAGAAGACTTCCTCTGCATTTTTAGTCCCAGTTTTTGAAGAAAGGAGTTCTATTTTCTTAGTAAAAACCACAGACTGTCCTAGTTAATAAGATCATCTGGGATCAATTACTGCTAGGCATAATGATTCTTTCCTCCAGATGTGAGAATGAGATAACTGTATATATCTCTGTAGAAAATTAACACTGGCGTTCACCTTAAAAATTTATGCTTGCGTCATTTTCATACACATATATTTGGAGGGTCTACTGTCCACTATGTTTCTCCTGAAGGGGACAATTAGTGAGGCAAATGAGCTTGTATGAAGAGTAGCACCCTCTACAAAAAAAGTGGGGTTTTATTCTCTAAGTAGTAGACAACTGATTGCTATGAATTATGCCTGTATGTACATGTTCTCTATGAAATACAAATTTCTGCCCAAAGAAGTATGTGTTCTCAAAAGCCAGTCTAAACATGAGCTGAAGAAGGAGATGGTTCTGTCTTCTTCCCTAAGTAGTCCATGTTTTGCATCCAGCTCCTCCACTCATGCAGCTGTGCAGCCATCCAGATCAAAGATACGATATGCTGTAAACAAACAAACAGAAATATACCAAACCAATCAGATTTAGCTCAAGCCACACAAGCATCAGTCCTATAATACACAAGTAAGTTAAGATTTTCAATAGCAGGAGGCTTAAGGGAATTTTAGTCAATCAAGAAATTAAGTACTAAGAGGAAAATGAGATGATTTTCATTACCTGTGCAGTGCATGGTTTACAAACAGGCATTCTGTAGTGTTATCCTACTGTACCATGTATGGCAGTTTTGCAGGATATTGGTCTTTTATGGAAGTACCTTTTCACATGTTACAATTTGGTGATCAGCAAAAGGACAGACTGAAGAAGGTCAATGTGTTACAAAACAAAATTTACACAGTTCCATGAACTTCCATAGGAAGTCTCATCCACTGAGATCTTTCTTACATTTTTCCATTCACTGTTATTTCTGAACCCGATAACCTCATCCCAAGGTACTGCCTCATAAATGACTGCCTGATACAATGTGAACAGTTCTAAGTGCTGATACCAACTCCTTTGAGACCATGTGTGTTCTATCTCAAAATATTGATCTAGAAAATTAAAAATATTGCAACAAACAAGCCCCCTGCAAAACAAAAAAAAAAAAAAAAACCACACAACCAAAACCATAACCAACAGACCAATGAACCAAAAAAAAATCCTCACAGAGATACAGCCAGCCTGTATAGCAGCCACTTTCATTGCCTCATCTTCTGCTTGCATCGATTAGAAGGACAATTAGTTTGTATGTCTCTGGTGTAGTGCTGCAGGCTTTGCACATTTCAAAATATACCTGAAAGCATTGCTTGCTGTAATCCTCTTTATCAGAGACTGGATATTACCCTACTAGCTATAAATATTTCTGCATGTTGTACAGTTGAGTGTCCCTACATCGTTTCTCCATGTAGGTGTCTAAGGCACTGGAAAGGAGTTGGTCCTGAATAATTTGTTTGCAATTGAACAGCACAGGCTGCCTTCACAGTACTGCCTCACTTATTATAGAGATATGTGGGGCAACGTAAGTTTTTGGAATACATCCAGTTCCCTTCAGTGAATAAACTAAAAATAGGCTAACCTACTCCAAAACTACTTACTACAAATGCAGCAATTCTGGAGCATCAGCACAGAAATGTTGTCAATCCCAAACAGGCTTTTATGATACAACTATTCCATTGCCTGAAAGTAGTTCTCTGCTTGGAAGGCTGCAATAGCTTCCTTGGAGCCAGCAGATGGAGAAATACTTCCATTTAAAAAATATCTGTGGGGAAAGGCAAATTCAGCAGCTCTGGAGGGAAAGCAGCTGCTCTTTCCAAATCTATTCCCTCCTGATTGTGAAATCTATCCCAGTCCGTTTCCTAGGTAACCCTATGAAACTGAGACTACTAGTTGAGACTGGAGGCAGTCAAAAACCAGATATAATTCTAAGTTAATCTTCCATAAAATAAGTTAAGAAATGTCAGCTTTGATAGGATTCAGAAATTTAGTTTGTTGGTTTGGTTTTTTTTTTCACATGCACACAATGGATTGTAGATGACACTGTCATTTTCCCACAATGGTTTGGAATCATATTATAAGATACTGGAGTATTGCACCTGTTTTTTTGAGGTTTTTTTAAGATTCATACACCGGCCTCTTCTGGTTTTTATAGTTGAAACATAATATTTTTATTGATCAGTTATACTGAATATAAGCATGAACACTGATACTAGGGAATATGAGCATCATACTGTCATTTTCATGCACTTTACTGAGGAATTCTGCTCAGATAACAGTCAACAGATAAAACATTAACATGGGAATAGAACAATAGATAGATAATAGAATAGAGTATTCTTGTCTGTTTTTCTAGGAAAAAAAAATCAGATTTTACTGGAAAAAATTGTATTTGAAATGTACATGGAGTCCATGTAAAGCAAAACCAGTCACATTCTCCTTTCTCAAAAGAAATTTCTTGCACTCTATAGCTACACCATCCACTCGGTATCTGTCTGTATTGAAAGCATGGAGACAGACTGTAAAATGCTCTGGATGAAGAGATCTATAAATAAAGGAAAGAACAGAACAGCATACTATGATTACTTTCAAATTCACATGCATCCACTCTACCTTTTTGTCATTTACAAAGCATATATGTGTTCATCTGAGCTATAGAAAGGAAAAAAAGATATCCTTCAGATAATGAGATCTGTGTATTTCACCACAGCGCTGCTCACAAAACTCAACTGGGTCAACACAGTGAACCAAAAGGTTGATAAATTTGGTCATTATATTCTAGATGCCAGCTTTCCAGAGAATGTTAAGGATACCAGCCTTAATTATAACTGCAATTTAAGCAGTCTTTTTGCCTACTTTTTTATTGTTTCTTTTCAACCTCAAAACTCCTTGGTGATAGGCACAGGTATCAGTATTTAGCTATAGCTGCACCTTCCTTTATTCAGCTGGAGACCTGCAGTAAAATTTAAGGGAGAAGCCTGATTTTACTCAGCTTAGTCTTTATGTACTGATAAATTTAACCAAATCCACAAACTAGTCATCTGATGTAACCACTCAGTGATATAATTTCTAAAGGCAATTCTGACAAGATTTGTAGTTTTAGAAAAGTGCATAATTAAGAGATGTTGCATTATCAGTGCTCAGTCATGTTGTATCTTTCAATATCCCCAACATCCAAAATATTTATAAACATTCTCAACATAATAGCCTTTGAAAAAGTAGGCAACTAGATTTCTAGAGTGTGGAGTAGAGCTTTACAACTAGTGCTGCCTTTCAGCCTCACATAAACTGATTTCCATTTCACACTTGATTTAAAATCAGAATTCTTATTAATATGGGTATTTTCTGCATTTTAGTTGAGAGGAGTAAAATGCACCTAACATGCAGCCTTTCCCTACTAAGCTCCACATCAGCTAGCATTAACCAGAGGTCAAACTCTGTCCATAATTTTTTCACAATTTTTAGGGGTTTCTGTCATTCCCACAGCTTCACAGAGCTGTAACCCCTCCGCTGTGTGCTGTGTGTCAATGTCTGCAGCAAATGTTGCTGAATGAAGGCTGCATTTGGTACATCTGCAATCCTCAATAACTTAGGGGACCAGACATTTCCCAGTTTGGAAATCCCAAATAAGCATACTTAGCCTGTGCCTTGGACAGACTTGCCAAGTTGACTGTAATTTAGAAACCCAAGCTAGTCTACACCTGAATGCATGTGCCCTGGCATGGTCAGGGGCTACACAGCTTACATTTGCTGTCAGTCAGGTCTGGGGGTTTACTCCAATATTCCTCCATATAGACATGCCTCAGAGGATGAATTAAAGGCATTTATTGCAAAACTGATAGCTTCTTTCTAGGTAAAATTTTCTCAACAATGTTGAGGTTTAATTGGTTGAGACATTTTAGATATTTTTTCTAAATATAGAAAAAGCAAACCTCAGCTGCTCTCTAGTTACCATAGCAACTGCAAGGTATTATGGCACTTACATGTGCATATATATAGCATTTTCCATGTATAAGATTAATATCTGAATCAACTTTTATATATGCTGAGAATATTTTTTTTTCCATTTTGCCTGTTTTACAGGTGACCTTTTAGTGGAAATAGAGGAGGAGACCTGCTGGAATATTATTAGAATCATAGATTCATTTAAGTTGGAAAAGACCTTTAAGATCAAATCCAACCATTAACCCAGCACTGCCAAGTCCACCAGTAACCTTGTCCCCAGTGCCACATCTGTACATCTTTTAAGACCATTTCCCTGAGAAGCTTGTTCTGATGCTTTTGATGAATAAATCTTTCCTAATATCCAGCCTAAGCTTCCCCTGGCGCAACTTGAGACCATTTCCTCCTCTCTTATCACTTGCAGCCTGGGAGAAAACACCACCCCACACATGGCTACATAGATGTAGAGAGCAATAAATTTCCCTTTGAGCCTCCTTTTCTCCAGGTTAAACAGCCCCAGTTCCCTCAGCTGCTCCTCATCAGACTTGTGTCCAGACCCTTCACCAGCTCTGCTGCCCTTATCTGGGCACACTCCAACACCTCAATATCTTCATTGTAGTCAGGGGCCCAAAACTGAGCACAGGATTGAAAGTGTGGCCTCACCAGTGCTGAGCACAGGGGGACAACCCCTTCCCTAGCTGTAGGGTGGTAAAAGTAGATTAAGTAAACTGGGATTCATGGCCAGCTTGTGTAATACAGGCAAAGTGTATAACTGCTGCACTACTGAATTAGTAACTGGAAAGGAATAAGTTGCATATAGAGTCCAAGCATAGACTGACATGAACAAACCAACAAGACATAAATCAACAGTGAAGTTATGCAGTATACCAAGCCACACAAAGCAAACTTGTTCCATAAGCCTAATTCTCAGTATCTTTGTTTTTCAGGCACAACTTACCTATGCATTGTTTTTAGTAACATCTTGCTTGAACTGCCATGACAGTGAGAGAAAAAGAGCAGAAGCATGTTTAATTTATATGAAAGTAATCTCAAGTTATGCTTAAACCAAACTACAAAACTAATTATTGAGACTATTTTTGACATTCATACTGTGTCATGTGTGCAAAGTTTGAATTTATCATAGAATCATGGAATGGTTTGGGTTAGAAGGGACCTTAGAATACATCTATTTCCAAACCACCTAACACAGGCAGGACTACCTTCCACTAGACCATGTGGTTCAGAATTCCATCCAACCTTGCCTTGAACACTTCTGTGATGTGATATCCACAACTTCTCCAGGTGACCTCTTCCACTGCCTCAAATCATAATAGTGAAGAATTTCTTCCTTATAGAAAATCTTAATCTACTCTTTTTCATGTTTTAAAACCATTACCTCTTGTCCTATCACTACATATTTCGCTTTTCTTGATTTTGAAGTTATTAAAATACTTGTTAGGAGAAAAAGAAAAGGGGAGGGGTCTTTTGAACTGTTTTCTTTTCAATTTGCTTTCATAAAACTTCTACTGCTATTAACCTAGTTCTATGTCAAATCAAGAATTTATCATCTCTAAATTTCATTAATGTAACTTAAGGCAACTTAACATAGAAACATATATCAGTATTGTATCATCACACTTGTTCTCTTCTGGGCATCCACTTCAAAAGACAGCAAATCACAAAATCTCTCCCTGACTGAACTGACATAAAGGCTTAGATGTTTATTTCAGCACCTTAAGCTACATTAAGGAACATCGTTGTGCTTGAGCACATGGTGTGTCTTAAGAAGAAAGGTATCACATGCAGCTCAAAATGACTGCTGAGAAGACTCCCACACTCTGGGGTAAGGATTCCCATACTAGCAGCAACAGGAGCAATTCCAGCCAGCTCTGGGCTAAGCAATATAGCAGGAGGTTTCTGTTGCTCATAAAATACACACTGACTGCTTTGAGGTAACCTTGGTGCTAATGGTTCACACACTGTAACTTTGGTGCCACTTCTTAGAGGTTGTTAAGGGCTTGCTACAGGATACATCAGCATTATATTAGAGAAAGGTGCAGGGTCCCTTCACCCATACTTAACTAAATGTGAATCAGCTCTGAAATGAACCAAAAGCTGAATAGGCAGAATTGGGCTCTCTTCTATGCTAACACAGTTACTCGACAATGAGCTTTTAATATAGGCAGAGTGAACTCACACCTGCCTGCATCAGGTACACTGATTGCAGGAAATAATAAGCACCTTAGGGGGATCAAGGGTCAAGCAGTCTTCAGTAATTTGGGCTTTAACCACTAAATATAAGGCTTGTATAAGTGTAATATTAGGATAATCAAATGTGTCATGGGCTTACATTCCAAATTTGTGGGTAAAACTAGAACAACACTTAGCTACTCCTATCCCCTTAAAGAACCAGTTCTGCTTTAGTTCTAGCACTGGAACAGGCTCCCAGAAAAGTGGTCACAGCACCAGCCTGACAGAGTGTAAGAAGTGTTTGGACAATGCTCTCAGGCACTTGGTGTGACACCTGGGGTGTCCTGTGCAGGACTACAGTTGGATTTGGTGATTCTGATGGCTCCCTTCCAACTCAGAAAATATCACCTAACCATAGAATATGTTATTTCCATGCCAGTTCCAATAACCAAGATGAAAGAAAGCCAATGCTCTGAATGTTGTGTTGCAGGCAGAACCTACACCTACATATTATTAATAATGCAATATAATCTGTGCTGAGAACACAACACCATTCTCTTAGTCAACATTTGCATTCTTCCAAGAAACACAATTCAGCTGTCTAGTATCTATGGAAAAAGTCCTGGCATAAAATAATCATTTATAAATATATGAAATCCAGAATACTCATCACTAATCTTAGATCCTTAAATCTAAATCTTAAATGCAATAATGGAAACATCTGGTGATTTGTGGTAATTTCATAATATAGGTTATTCATATTATTTAGAAGCTTCAAATGTGATTTTAAAATCAGATTAAGATACTAACATTGCCAGTACCACACCCAAGTGTACAAATACCAGTATGGATGCATTATCTCAGCACTTACTAATTTTAGCAAAATTAAAATTAAAATTTTAGTATTGATAACAGAAATACCTAAATAGATGTATCATTCTCAAGTGCAAGTTCTTGTGTCAAAGAAGGATGCATAAGAAACTATTTTCCTAAAATCCTTTTGATGGCTTAAAGACTAATTATTGTAATATATTGATTACTTGAATTTAATGGATAGCTTGCTTAAAATTCTCCCCTAGTTAGTATTTGATAAAAGCTCCATTTTCACTTAATCAAGAGGAAAAATTAAAGTTCTACATAATTTCCACTCACACAGGACTATGTACTTCAAATTCAAATGGAAAGAAATTGAAACTACAGTTTCAAAGTAGACATTTTAGAAAGTGAATACATCTCTACCCTCCTTAAAGTCTCCTTATTCTGTAAGGTAACTTCAATGATACAATACTTAAGAGATTTTTGGCACCCACTTCAGCACAAATTTCTGTCTTTACTGATTTAAAATATGATTTCTTATACTCGAACTGAATTCTTAAAGTTCACAAGACAGCTTTTGATATCTAATATATCTCAAAAACCTCCTTTCTTAAGATTTCTTTGTATCAAAAATAGCATTTAGCCCCACAATGGAAGTGTTTTCTGACCAAAGGGGTATAATTGATTTGTAGGAAGATAACTGAGCCAAGATAGTTCTATGTTTTCTGAGGAGCAAAATCACTTCTTTGCAGCTTTAGCTAGAAATTCATCTCTCCACTAGCTTCTGTATTTTGGCCCAAATTCTTCCAGTTTTAGTGGGCATGATGAGAGATGTTTTCTGTACACCTTGTCTTGCAGGATAGATTTTGTTGATAAAAATAAGCAGCAAAATCTTGAAGAGCCAGGCTGAAATAGAAGGAAAATTCTCATTTTTTGAGCTGTTTGCCAAAGTAGTTATGCAAATGCTTATTGGTGAGATTGAGCTGCTAAAGTACATCAGTCATACAATATGTAATTTCAATATATCTTTATGTAGGTTTTGTTTAAAAATATAGGTGGATTCAGTATCAGCCCTAAGAAATCCTTTCATGTTAACAGTGCTTTAGTGCTGACCAGACACTCAAGTCGGTGACATAAATATTTTGTATTCATATATTATATATTTATCAGCTAATACAAAAATACATTACATAATATTTGCTATTTATGTTTGAATATGGTACAAAATATACTAAAACCATCAGGTCTTTACTGCAGTCATTCTGTCTTCTGGATTTTATGGAAAACTGTACATTATTTACTTCATTGTTGCACTCTAGCGATGATGATCCACAGGACTAACAGACATGCATGTATGTATCTAACTGCAAAATGAGAAAGTTCATAAACAAATGAAGTTTCTGGTCTGCTTAAAACAGCCAGACATGCACAAGCACAGAAGAAACACGCTAATGGTAACAGACATAGCTAACTTTGACATTAAAAAAAAATCAAGTAAATGGCTCAGAACACTGAAGTTAGCAGGTACATTTCACAGTGGAAAAAGCTTGTCTCCTTGAGGACTTTTAAAACACCAGAATGATATTTAAAAGATAGTGAAATGCCAAAAATTTATCCTCTTTCTTGACAAGATATGCATACATACCTCAAAGAACAGAACTAGGGCTGTAACTAATTTCACTCCTTGTTGGAAAACAAGCAGAACTTTGCACAGAGTTTCCAAGTGAAATTTTGAATATCAAGCTGAGATTGACTAAGTTAGAGCATGTTTTGAAACAGCATCATCTTACCTACTGTGCTAAAATGTTCTTCTTGGTGCATAGCAAGGAGCTGCCAAACTAATTCAGAGCACTAAACTGGAAGTTTGTTGAAATATGGAACGAGAGAGGTACCACAGCACCAAAGCCATCACAATTTCAGGGATAGTAATAAACTAAGCTAAAATCTGTCATGATCATTCACTTCTCTGTTGAAAGAGTTACATCAAGCAAAATTAATAAAATCAAAATGAACAAACATTCATTTTGGCTTGAACTAAATGGCTCAGAAGTCAATCACTTTTTAATGAGGGAGGAAATGACAGGCAGAAAGAGAGTGATGAACTTCAACTAACCTGTTCTAATTCTGTCAAAATAGCTAAGATGTGTAATGATAATTAATTTCTCTTCAAATGTGTCTGTGTTCATAATCAGATTTTTTTCTGTAATTGCACACAATCTTTGTAAATTTTTTTAAATTATTCTTTTTTGTCTGGTTTTCAAACTAAGTGCACTAAATTCAGCTATACATTGAATGACAGACTTTAATTTAATGATGTTTAGATCTAAAACCATGAAAATGATAAAACTATTAATCTTTGGTGTATTCTAATTTTTCTTAAATCAGAGGAGTTGTTAATCAGGTGTGACAGCTCTCATAATTTCAGGATAACATCTCAAAAAATACAGTCACACAAACAAAATACAAGCTAGAGTTTTGTAAACCTATACATTTTTTAGGGAAATTAACAGTAGAGAGGAATAAGAAATGTTGTTTAAGAGCTAAGACCCTTTTCAAGAGAAATTACTAAATGCCAGCTTCTACCTCCAAAATATACACAAAAGATCATTTCTGTTGTTAGACAAATAGGCTGTAGTATGCCATGGGGCCTGAATGCAGAAAGTGGCTTTTAGGAAGTCAAGGTGCTCATTAATTGGAAAATAAACTTGCTCAACAATTGTTGAATATGGCCTGACATTTCTTCTTCCAGAGA
Source organism: Lanius collurio (assembly GCA_020086605.1). NCBI lineage: Eukaryota > Metazoa > Chordata > Aves > Passeriformes > Laniidae > Lanius > Lanius collurio. The sequence continues at coordinate 8,235,417 of JACBWW010000011.1, read as the reverse complement.
CTGTACAGTGTAACCACCATTACACTGAGAAATCCGATGAGTGGAAACTAAAGACATGACCTGATGACCTCAGGAAAGGGTCTTTTAGCAGGTGAGCAAAAGACTAACCTTGTGGTTTAGATTAGTTCAAATTCAGGTCTTGTGCTGAGCCTAGAACAGATATATTGCTAAATATAATTAACTAGATTTTACAATATTTGTTCCACGTCCTTTGCAAGTGTAAAATTAAATGCTGAGTGAGGCTCCAAAAAGGCGATGGTTTTTATACCAGATATTGTACTTGAGATTCTTTCATATTTTGAGAACAAGCTCTCCTCAGATGTGGTGTAAAGTCAGAGCTCTTCTTCTAAGGTGCCTTCAGAATTAGGGATGCTCAGAGAGAGAGATGCAGTGGTGCCATACTGAAAGGAGGAACTGTGTCATTGTGGTCTTCCAAAGTGTAAAAAATGTGAGGGTTCAGGACACAGAGCCAGCGGAGAAGAATGTGCAGGCAAGGGTTTTATTTATTCTTCTAGAGCTGCAAAAGACTCACTGAAGTGCTGAAGAACCAATGGAGTGTGATGACTGTTTTTTTCTAAGAAATAATTCAGATAAGAAAATTTGTTTCTTCAGCTGGAATGAACTCTCCAAACGAAAATTTAATTTAGCAAGAAAGAAAAAACAGCTCATAGTTTTCAATGTTAAGAAAACCATTTGAAGTGGAGAGACATTTTAAAATGTAAGAAGAAATTGCCACTCTATGAGAGATACTTTAGGAAGATCCAGTATACAAATGTTCAGAAATCCCAAAATCTGGCCTATCAAGTCTGAAAAACTGCTTCAAAGTGTGTCAAAAAGGTGAAAAGCATATTGATGAAATTAAATTTCCTGCTTGTAAGGGTATACTGATTGCTTTTCAAGCTAACTTGTGAAATTCATTGTTTCATATAGGTTATATATTTCCTAGAGATATAGACTGTGGCATATATATGTTATTATTGTCTTTAGAGCAGATGTTATATTTAAGATCTCCATCACAAAATCTCAAGGCCTGACCAGGGAAATGGCCAGGGTCAGGACCAAGGACAGGCTTTCTGAAACAAAATAAAGGTATTCTCAGCAAAAAAACGTTGTGGCAGGTGGAGTGCTGTGTCTTCGTAGCAGCCTTGAACATGACACCGAGGTAAAACCTTTGGTGTTTTCCCACAGGAGCCCTGAATTATATGGAAGAACAAAGCCATCCTTTCTGAAATGAAAAATGCCAGCAATTCATTTTTAGAGAAAAAGATCCATCTGATCTCAAGCCACTCTAAAGCATCATGATGAAGCACACTCTTGACTGTAACTAGATATTAGTATGAGGAAAGTTGTGACAGACCCTAAAGATAAAGTACTGTCCCAAAAATATTTTTCTGAAATTCTTGTTACAATATTTCAAAAGTATAACTTCAAACAGAGCAACAAACATCCTCCAAAAACTCCTGGCATGTAGCTGTGCTTTTGCCACGCAAAGAACTGCCTATGCCTATGCCAGTTCTAACTGGCTGGGAATTTTCTACCCACGGTGATCCACTGGTTCATGCACAAACTGCTCTGACACCTGCACAGAGCAGCAGAGCCTGGCCCTCTGGGCTATGAGTGGGGAGCAAACATGCAGCATCAACAGCAAAGATCACACATGTGGCCAAGTGTGAAGGGATGTTTTGTACAACTGTGGCTAAGATAAAGCTGACTTTCAGTCAGTCTTATATTTCCCTAAATGCTTAAGGTGCAAAACAATTGTTGCCCAGTGCAACAAGTGGGAAAACCAATTAACATATGGAATGACCTAGTGCAGGCCATGCTTAGAAGCATATAATTTTAATTTCTCTTCTGTAGTATTTCACCATAAATAATAGATAATAATGATATTTTTCACTACAAAAGTTTTAACACAACTTTACAGCTGGCTTCTTGTCTTCTGGTACTGTTTTAAGATTAATTTTACCCATTAACCAGCCTTAGTCTACCAGTCCATTCTAAAACAAGTTAAAAACTGTAAGAAAGGTGCTAATAACAGTGTGACTACAATGAAGGGGAATGACAACTACTACCTTCAAGGGGCTGCTTCATCTTGAGAGTATGGTCCTCTGAACCTCCTATTCAGAAAGTGCCCATACTTAACTTGGTAGAAGCTTAATAGCTTTTAAACTGTTTAGCAAATGACAACACCTCTGCATCAGAAGATCTAGGTGTGAAAAGAAATACTTCTTTTTCTTCCTTGAAGAGAGAGGATGAGTCTTCAAAAAATTCCTTTGTGGCTATATATTAGAAAAGTTATGAGAAACTCGAATATAAGTCTCATATTTACCCTTTTTGCTTTCCTTTACCTTTCCCCACCAACTTGGCCCCTAGTAAAATTAAGTATTACTTAAAAACTCTAAACCTCCTCAACATGACTTTTAGTTGTGTGAGAATGTTTATCTTGGAATGGAAATCAAGTAAAATGTTTAAAGAACATAAATAATAGCTATTAAAAAATTTTACGTTACTATTACAGGTAAAGTAAAGCCTTTCTAAATGTTTCAAAATATCAAGCCCACAGACTAAGAGAAATTCTAAATAAAATCAATACTAAAGAAAAAAATTCTAAATAAAAATCAAAGTTCAAGTCAAATTGAACATCTAAACATTGCCACTGTCAGACTGAAATCATGAACTTATGTTATCTGACTACATTTTTTTTAGAGTCTCCTGCATATCTTCTGAAAGCTACTAAATAAATATTCATGAGTTAAAAAAAAAAAAGTATTCTCATCATCTTCAGATACGTTCTACTGGGTTTTACCTGATGAGTTCTCTGACAACTGCTTGTTTGTCACCATAGAAAGCCTGAAGCCTCCATGCTACCCTGGCTTTCAATTTTTCACTTTTTATATCTAAGCCTTCATGTGCACAGATCCCTTGGAGTTTTAAGAAATCATCTCCACAATACTCTAAAACTCCTTTTAAAAATGTTGCTTAGTACACAGTCTTTGAAAGGAACACATTTGCTTACACGTTTTTGAAAACTGAGTCTGCGCCGCTGGTATACGTATGCCCTCTCTTTCATTCTAGAGATAGCTGTTGCAAACTAACCCCAGATTACATGTGATTAAAAAAAAAAATTGTTAAATTTAGCCTTCAGCAGAGTCTGGAACAACTGTTTTACAAAATATACATGTCTCAGGATCTATATTTAAGTTAGAGTAACCAGTGAGCATTACAGTAGCTTCCAAAAATGGAATCAAGATCTCACATAAGCATATTTAATATGCAAGATAAAGGTTGGAATAATAGCCCTGGGAAAATCTACTTGGTTTTCCACAGAATAGAATGATGGTTAAACCCGCATGCAGTACTCTTGTGGGCATTAGAGGGAATATTGTAATTTTGAAATCATACTTTTGCTTTATCTCTAATCCAAACCTCACCATTATGCTAAACTCAGGCTGAAAGTCTGGTTGCTGTGATGCAGACAGGGTAGGGAGGCATAAGTTCCAGAAGGAAAATCTATTTGATGAAATTAGCAATTGAGGGTTTAATCTGAGTTTTAGCCTTGAAGTCAGAGGGAATCCATAGACAACAATACTCAAGATATAATCTCATTAGAATATCTTGTTAGAATATAAGAATATTTTCACTGAAAAAAAATAAGGAAAGCTTCCAGGACTTAGCATGATAACATTTAGATTTCAATTTAAAGAAATTGATTATTTAATGTCATTAGGCTTCTGCTTCCACTGAAGACACTGAGGAAGATTCCAACTTAATGCTCAAAAATCATGAAATCACTTTTAAGGAAACAATTACATTTAATTAGCATAGTTTGAGTCAAACATTGATTCAATAAACTCATGTCCATTGCATAAATGCTATTGTGTCTACTCTGCCTCATTAAAACTGTTTTGGTTTATTTTGTGTTCAATATAGATATTTGAAGAGGCACATTATTGCTACTTTAAAAATCCGCATTGTGTTTTATTTTAAATTCCCTTTTGAAATTGTTTACTTGAATGAAAATAGTTTATATAGATCATAATTTGTGAAAGCTATGAGGAAGAAAAAATGGAGGAATGTTAGATTCATATATGATCTGGCACATAACTTGGTAAAATTTAAGTAAACTGTAATGGAAATTGTTTCAGCAGATATTGGGATAATTTAAAAATTGGCATACATCCAAGAATGTCATGCCAGAACACTAAATTTTACTATTTAAAAAGGAAAGCATAAATACTTTCAAGGCTGTGGCATTCATTGCAAAAACAAAAAAGCTATCTGATTGTTTACATTATGAAGGGATTTACAAAAGCTTTGAAATTTTATGTAGTTAATTTTCCTGGTAGTGTTTTAACCATCATAGATAAAAATTGCATCTAGGTTTCTGAAATGGAAGAATTCTGTTCCGTATATGAATTCTTGTGTTCTTGTTAATTTCCAAATTTCTACCAAATTCAGTTCAGACAAAAAGGTAATTATTTTCATTAAAATATCTGTCACACATTTTTTCCTATGGGTAATAAGTGTATCAAAGGGATCAAGAATTTATCCTTACAGAATAATGGGGTTTTTTTGC